>OY728159.1:1168659443-1169909443 GCA_963277665.1 Viscum album
AAGATCTATGTTTTGTAAATATAAAAAAGATAAAAACAGTCATCCTAAAAGGGTAGTAACCAAGTTGATGATATTGGTAAAGGTTTTTAGAAGAAGAAGAAGCAAGCCAATAAGAACAGGTATGTTCTTAAAATAAGAGATTTATAATAATATATTATTTTTAAGAAATAAAACATCAAAGTAAAAACTACTACAAATGAAGAATCTTCTATGACTGAGATAAAGCTTAAAATGAAGAAAAATATTTCAAGAGTCAAAAATAATTTTGGATCAAAAAAATTATCCAATATTGTTTGTCCAAAATATATTTTAATAAAAATACTTAGTTCTGAGAATCATGAATTTTACAAAGGAAAATTTGATTTATATAAAAAAATTTGGTACTGTAGGGGCGTTGGGAATATAGTAAAAATTGGTTGTTCCATATTCAATAAAAAAATAGATTAAATAGGATTTTGTGGCATATTCTGAGGTGTTGTCAGGACACTCAAAGAAGAAAGAGTCAGTATAATTTTATAAAACGACATTTGAATATTTAGAAAATATTCCAGTTTCATAAAACATTCCATGAGAGTTATGATCATCCTATAAATTTTGTAAGAGGTTTCCTTTTGATGCTATTAGGTTAACAAATATTTGATGTCAAAATTCAAATTCATTAAGAGAAGAAAGAGATGATAAATAAAAAGTATTTTGTAGTTGAAACTTCTCTTAAGACTAAAAATAGAGAATGAAATTTTATCTTGGATAATGGGATTTATTCACAAATAAATTTATATTTGAAGCTATTAAATAATGAAATATATAAAAAATAATGAAATATGAATTTTGGAAATGATGAGCCTTTCATAATCAAAGGAATTTGATTTAATATTATTATAAAAGAAAATATAAAATTAATAAGTGATTTTTTTATCGATTTATTGGAACATAATATGTTTAGTGTTTAATAATATCCAAATTTGTGGTATCCACCTTGCATCATAGTGTGTTTGTTGTAGGGTGCGTAGTGAGGAAAACACTACTCATATGTTCTTCGGTAGTGACTGGGCGCGTGAGGTGTGGAATTCCCTTAGAGAATTATCTACTAAACTCTCCTGGAATGAGGATATAATTCCCTTTCTTGATAAATGGTTTCATGGATCAGTGATAGGAGGCCTTGAGAGGGTTTCACGCTTGGTGGGGCTACATGTGGGGTGCTAGTGTATTTGGCAGGAACAGAACAAGTCGAAGCAAGAGGGTGTGGCTCTGACGACTTGTTTAATTATCATGTGGCAAAAAACTCTATTACATGACATGAATAAGTCATGAGGGATTTGAAGGAGGATCCATCTATTCATAGTTTTTAGGCTGGATCGAGGGGGTATTTCAATCCACCAGTAGGGAAGGGAACTAGGTTTGCTGGTTCCCTACCTCTAATGGCTTGTATCTTAATATGAATGGTTCTTGTGTCCAATGGGAAATTCCCAGAGGAGGAGTGGTGCATGATAATAATGGCTCGGTTTACATATCATTCTAGGCAAGACTGGGCCATGGTAATTATCTTCAATTAGAGGCAATGAAAATTCCCACTGGTCTCAAACATTGTAGGAAAAGGGGATAGTTATCTCAAATGTTGAAATAGACACCTTGATTGTTCACAATTTGTTGAAAAGGTATGGAAATTTTCCTAGGTGTATTTTCAATGTTATCAGAAAATGTAAAAGTATCCTAAATAGAAACGCTTGTTTACTTTATACCTTAAGGGAGGGGAACAAGGTTGCAGTTTACTTGGCCTTGGTGGATTTCACTAGAATAGTGGAGGTGTTTTTTCGCACTACATGTAGTATTAAACCCAATGGGGTTGCCTTTATTAAAGGGGATTCACTCTGGTATCCCCATTTTAGGCCCCTAAGGTTTTTTCATAGGGGGGGGTTTCCTCTCTATATTCCTTTCTTTCTTCCCTCTTCCTTTTAATAAAATTAAATAATGATTATAACACCCATATATTTTATTAAATATTTTCTATGAACAATTTTTATTCATTAACAGCTTTATTGGCACACAATCTTGACTTTAAGTGAACCATAAGACGCCCTTATTTTAAAATCACCGTTATATACTAGTTGTTAGGTTAACGAGAACAATTATAACTAACTTATGAAAATTCATTAGTAATTCATGAGTTTTCAGTTATTTATGAAGTATATAACTCAATTAGATATTTGTATTTTTGATTGAATAATATTTTTTAATGAAATTAATGAGAGATATATGTGTTATATACTTAATAAAATATTTTTTATATTCTTCCAATGGATATTTTAGGTATAGGGTATGAATAAAACCCTATTTGATGAATAAAAATCTATTTTAAAAGGTTAATTTTACAGCTTTAAATTGAAAAATCCATTTTAATTGAAGATTTTGACACTATAATAATATTTATATGACAAAATAATTTTTTTTGTGGTATATAAAAGTTTACATTGGATAAATTTTTGATAACATTCATGTTTTGATGAATCATAAAAATTCAATAAATTTTAATTAAAAACGAATTTTTGCATTGAGATAATTTATATGGTTAAAATATAATATTCAATTGTTTCAATGTTTTAATATAATATATATTTATCATTAAAAATAATTTATTTCATTATCATTAATTTTACATTGAATCCATAGGTAAAAAAATTTCAATCTTTTGCAATGTTTTAACCTTTAAAACATGTTTTCTCATTTCAACAATGGGATTAATTTTAAATTAATTACTAAAACTTATTTGTTTTTAATTTATAAAAATGGATTACATATTTGGAATCAGTTGTTCAAAAATATGTTAATAGGATACTTTAATTTTAGGGCATTATGAATATTAACTTTGGTAATTATTTTTATTACCATAGTTAAAGGAAAATTGTGTAATTAAGGGTAAAAAAATATTATAAAATTACCTTAAATCCTTTAAAAATCATATTTGATGAGTAAATATTACCCTTATCATCTATCATTTTAAATGGAATCACTTTATGTACACATACCCATGAATATGACATGAATGAAATAAAAACTAATGAATGTGACAAAATGTCACAATCTCATTTTATATAAGTATATTAATTTTAAAATATAGATATCTACAAGATAATATCTAATATAGATATTATATATAAATCTAAAAACATTATATATATCATAAGAAATTATTGATAATTTTTAGAGATTAAATGATTACCATTAATGATGACACAATAGTGAGGTAAAAATTATTTTATTTATAGAAATATAAAATAAATTATTTTATAAATATTATAATAAATATAATATTAACTAATTAATATGTTACATGAATTTTCTCTTATGACATGTTAGGAGTTTATTGAATACTTTTTTTCTAATTTTTCTACTGTTTAGATTTTTTTAATGTCAAATAAATGAATAGTTTCAAAATTCACCATAAAACATTTTATAAAAATAATATTTTATTAAATTCTTTAAAAATAATAATGATATTTAATAATTACAAAGAGATAATTATAATCCAAAAATTACATGGCATATACTTTTATGGTCAATTAACTCCATATAAGTAAATATTTAAAATAATTAAATATTTAGAATGTTATTACCACAATTAATATTAAATAAAATTACTAAGTGTTAATTAAAATGATATTGCGTAAATTGAAATAATAACTTGTATTAAATTTATATTCCTATGATATTACAACACTATATAGTCTCATAATCTAAATTGGGACATTTTAGTGGTTTTCAGGTGGGGTTTAATTTTATTATAAATTAATATTTTTGAGGTTCCCAAAAGTGACCTAGACCATAGTTGTAAAAGAGAATCGCCTCCCTCATCTATTGATTTAATTTGGTGCCTTAATGCTCATAAAAACTCTACCATTTTCTTTATCTGATTAATTATTTTCATTATATAGGTTTTTTTCCTCTTTAAAGACCAAATATAGTTGATTAAATGTATATTTAAAGGAGGCACATCGAGGAAGAGGTAATCTCTTTTACCGAGTCTATCACATTTTATTCTTATTATACATCCTCTTAATTAGTTATTAAATTATAATGAAATCACATAATTATTGATCATATAATAATTTTTTAATATAAATAAGAAAAACCCCATTTCACTTTCAATCCATCCTATGAGAAATGAAATCACCGCGTGTGCGTACATACGACTTACCTTCTCCACACCGTGGTGTAATCTTTTTTTCACCACCACCTTATGTGGATGAGTATAATGGTGGAAATAATAAATATATATGATTATTATAACTTTAAACTAATTATCATATATTATACACCTTCCACATCAATACCATTCAACAATTATGGGAACAATATCATAAGTCGTGCGTACATACAACTTACTGTCTCCATGGTGAGATGTGACTCATTCGATAAAATCATCATTAAACCATGACTATATTAATAAAATGTATGAATTTAATAAATAAATATTATATATATTATACCAAAACCATTTTATAAATGATAAAACTATAACCTATATTGAGGAATAATAACTTATCTAGAAAAACATTCATAAGAATGTAAAGCTATTAATACCCGAATAATGAGTAATAGAGAAATGTTACAAACAAACAGATGAAAATATGATCATAAATTTTATCATAAAAATAATTATGATTATATAATAAATCAGTAACATTATTTAAATTATTATACAGGAGGTTCTAATACATAGGAAGCATATAAGACCTAATGTAAAGGATACATTTGAAAATATCGTTTTAATATGAGATTGTTTATTCTTATGTATTTACTTGGGGTTATTTATCTTCCACGTCCATGTTTCCAAAATATGTATTTTAAAATATTATTTATATCCTTAAAATAATTTTTTAAAGTAAATTTTCCCCTTGGTATATGATTACTAAATATTATGAATGGAATCTTTTACTATTTTCGGTATGAGGTAGTTTTTGACATTTTCATAAAAAGTATGAGAAGAATGTTTTTTATCTTGTAAAACATGAATTAATTTTTATGCTCTCATAATAAATTATTTCCTTGAATATTCCCCTAAATTCATACAAGAATATTTTAATATAAAATTTTTTCTTCTAAAATTGTGTGGTATTTTGGGGATGGAAAATGGTTTTGAGGAAGAAAAGATATTTTCCTCATGAATTATGCTCACGGGTTTTATCGAAATTATTTTCCATATATCATTAAATAAGTTTCTGTTTACATACCTATTATTAAATTTAGTTTATTTTTTAAATGATTTAATTATATTTATGAAATTAATTTATTGATTTTGATATGATGGAATGATGTTTAAGAAACCCATTTTATTTCATGTGTTTTCTATAAGGAATGTAGTTATGTTTTTGTGGAAAAATTAAGAATGGTTTCATTATGTGATTGGTGGGAAATAAATATCACTACAATTCATTGGGTAAGTATTTATATCTCATGATATATAATTGACTATAACAACAAATAGATCTGATTTAGTAATACAGAGATGGAATGAAGAGTTAACTCGGTTCAGTAATTGAAGTTTTCTCCTATAATGGTATTGGAAATGATCCTTGACAAATATAAAATGATTTTATATTATTATGTGTGTATAACATAAAATTTCATGTCTTATGTTACGACAATTGGGTTTACATTACACTTTTAGGATTTATCCCCTAATTGATATTGTGATATCTTATATGGAAGATAAGATTTAAAAATGTTATGTTCTTATTAATATTATATGATTTCTATTTAGTTTTTTACCTTTATAGAGAATTTGATCTCACCCTTTCATATGATTCATTTCCCCAGGTCATGATCACGGGTATTATATATGATATTCTAAAAAGGAGTCTAGTTATGGAGAAATAAGAGAGAGATAATTTATATGTTTTATAAACTAACTGTTTATGTTTACCATTTTCTAAAGACACTATACCTATAAGATCATGTCATGGTTTTGTTATATTTTTTAATGAATATAATTCAATTCTGAAGTAATATCAATGTATATAATGTATGGGTCTATATATTTGTTATTATAGGAAAGGTATAGTTAACTATTGGAAACTAGGATGAGAAATCCTTAGTAAGAACCATAAAAATATGTCTAAGTACAAGATAAAATCCTATTGTTATAGAAATTACCATGCATAGCCTATAATAAAAACTAATGTTTCCTTAATTGAAATTTTATTCTTGATTATGTGATTTTCCTAATAGGATTAGTTTTTCTCACACTATACTTGTTGGTTTTATTAAACTGATGGAACCTGATAGAACCACGTTAATGCTTAATACGGCGAGCAATGAAATGATTTTGCACATGAGAAACCTAATGTTATGGGATCTGGAATGATAATTTTTTGTCCATGATCACAAAACAATCTCAGTATATGAATCATGCATGAATTCCAAAAGATAAAAGTATGGAGAAGTATTCTATTGAGTCCTTCTGGATATAGTATCCTCATTCATTTGGTGGGTCTTCTAATCCATTAGTTGCTGAACAATGGATTAGTACCACTGAAAAGATATTTTCAGTTCTATAATGATTTGAACCTGACAAATTAATCTTAGTACTCTATTATTTAGAAAGAGAAGCTGATTATTGGTGGAATATTATCAAGAATATGAGGCAAAGATAAGAAATTGAGTCCATGGAATGGGATGAGTACAAGAACATATTTTTTAATAAGTATTTTATGCATATTATTCAAACAAAAATGGGGAAGGAGTTCATTCAACTTAAGAAAATGGATGATGAATTTGTTGGTACCTATCAAGAAAATTTTACAAGACTTGCAAGGTATGCTTCTGTAATTATTATCAAACATGAGAGTAAAATTGATAGATTCTTTAGTGGCTTAAAATAATGTTTCTGGAGGGCATTATCCATAGTGGACTTCAACATCTACAAGGAAGTTTTTCGATGTGATCTCAAGGTTGACATTGAGATTAGATAAACCCATCAATCATATGGGATTTATAAGATGAGGAAAATGGAATTCGATGGAAAATATAATGACCACACTAAAAATAAAATGAGTTTCCCCTTATTCTCAAAGTGTGGAACGAAACATGGAGGGAATTTTATTTAAGGGACTAGTGAATGTTTTAAGTGTGGAAATGAAGGTCATAAGGCAGTTTAATGCTGAAGTTAAGGGAAAAATATGTCAAATGATGCGAATAAAGAAAATGATACACCGAATGAAACTCTTACACTTCAATGTTACAAGGGCAAGGAAATGGGGCATTATGCCAATCAATGCTCTAATCCAAGGGTTATTGATGATGATCTATGTCAACAAACTCTTAAGGCTACAAACATAATAAAGTTACAATAAATCAATATCAGTGATGTGGATTATGATAATGAAGTGTAGAAAGGTACACTTTCTATCCACTATAATGTCGAAAATGTTTTATTTGATTCTATATCCACACAATCTTTTATTTATGATTAATTTTCTAAGGGTATCATCATATTACAACAACAATTAGATTTTGAATTATCTATGACAACTCTTAATAGGACAAAAATCACAATAAATCTTTAAAATTCGTCTTTTATTGAAGTTTGTGGGAAAGTTCTTCGTGCATATATTACGATCCTTCCTATAATGGAATTTGATGTGATTCATGGCATGGATTAGATTTCTCTATATGGAGAGAATATCAATTTACAAGGAATAAAATTCATATTTCATATTCCAGATCAATCTATGATCATCTATCAGTTAAAGGATGAATATAACCTTCCAGTAGAAATTCTATTCATCTTATGGGTCTTGATTCCAATAAATGAAGGTTATTTATCTCAAATTGTTGGGGGGAAACTAACGATTAAGAATACACCCATTGTACGAGAGTTTGATAATGTATTTCTAGAGTAATTTCCAGGTCTTCCACCAAATTGTGGTATTGAGTTTTCTATAGAACTCATATTCAGTGTTATGCCTATTTTAAAGACACCATATTGAATGGACCCATTTAAGTTTCTGGAATTGAAGAAGACACTCTAACAGAATATTGATAAGGGATTCATAATCTCTAGTGCATCCCCTTAGGGAGAACCTGTTCTATTTGTTATGAAAAAATATGGATCAATGTGACTCTTCATTGATTATCATGTATATAACAAGATCACTATAAATAAAAAATATCCTCTTACCCGCATTGATAACTTATTTGACCTACTACACAGAGCTTAATATTTTACAAAAATTTATCTTCATTCAAGATATCATCAATTAAGGGTAATAAAGGAGGTTATATTAATAACAGAATTCCATGAAAGGTATACACACTGTGAATTTATAGTGATTCTTTTTGGTCGTACTAATTTCCCCAATATCTTTATTTATCTAATGAATTGGGTCTTTATATACTATATTGATCTGTTTGTGGTAGTATTTATAGATAATATTCTTGTCAATACAGAGTGAAAGGAATAACATGAATATCAATTGAGAATTATGCTAAAGTAGTTGAAAATGGAAAAGCATTATGCCAAATTTAACAAGTTTGAATTTTGGATTAAGAAAGTTTCATTTTTGGGTCACATAATATCAAGAGAGGGGATATCTGTGGATCCAGGAAAAACAATGGTTATTGAAAGATGGTCAAGACCAACAATAATAACTGAAATCTGAATTTTTATTGGATTGGGTGGATAGTATCGTTGTTTTGTGAAAGATTTTTTTTCATTATCTAGTCCACTCACCATGCTTAATTGGAAAGGAGTTAAGTTAGTTTGGATGGAGGAATGTGAAGAGAATTTCAAAGAGATAAAAATAAGGTTAGTTAGTGCACCTGTGCTCATAGTACCTGGCAGTGGAGAAAGATTTGCAATCTATAGTGATGCATCCAAGAAGGGTCTAGGATTTAATCTCATGAAAAATGTTATGTTGATGGCTTATGCCTCATGGCCATTTAAAATTAATGTGAAAAATTACCCAACTCGTGATTTGGAGTTAGCTGCGGTGATTCTTTTCATTAATAATTTGGTTGAATTATCTTTATTGTGAAACATGTGATATGTATACTGATCATAAAGGTTTAATGTATATTTTCAAACAAAATTATATGAATATGCACCAAAGAATATGTTTTTAGTTGATTAAAGAGTATGAATTCTCAATACATTACCACCCTGGGAATGAGAACAAGCTTGGATATGCTTTGTGTTGAAAAGACAATGCTTGATTATCCATGATGAGGATTATGAAATATCTAATATTTATGGATTTTAAAAGGTTGGATCTTGAGATTTTAATGGAAGGGTAGAAATATTATCTTTCTCAACTGAATGTTAAACCATCTATACAAGTGAAGATTAAAAACGAACATAAATAAGATGTAGAGTTAAAAAGAAGGTTATAAATGGTTCTGAATTCAACCTTAATTGTGATGAAATAATATGGTTCAGGAACCGAGTTTGTATTTCTCCCATACCAAGATTAAAAAATGAGATATTGGATGAGGCCAATATTTATTCATTTTCTATTCACCATGGAAGTAAAAAAATGTATAGGGGCCTAAAAGGGTACTTCTAGTGTGATGGAATGAAAAGAGATGTTTCCTAATATGTCTCTCAATGCATTGTTTATCAGAAAGTTAAGGCATGGAGAAATAATTCTAAGGGGATGTTACAACCATTACCCATAACAGAATAGAAATGGGAAAACCACACTATGGAATTTTTCATGGGACTCCCCAAAAAATAAAAAGGCAATAATGCTATCTGAGTTATAGTTGACCGCCTTATGATGTTAGCGCACTTCATTATTATTAGATAGGATTTATCTCTTGAGCAACATTCCAGGATATATGTATGGGAAGAGTTAAGATTTCATGGAGTGCCAATTTCCATTACATTTAATCGATATCTGAGGATTACCTCGATGTTTTGGAGATGTCTTCAGCATGCTCTAGATATAGGGTTATGTTTTAGCACTACTTATTATCCTCAGACAAATAGTCAGTTTGATAGTAAAATTCAATATCTAGAAGACATGTTGATACTTTAATATATTGATTTCAAAGGTTGTTGGGATCAACAACTAACAATAGTGGATTTTTCATACAATAATAACTTTCACTCCAGTATTCAAATGGCTCCTTATGAATAAATCTATGGAAAGAAGTGTAGAACACCAACCTGTTTGGATAAAGTTAGGGAAAGAAATCAATTAGGACTTGATCTTGTTGATGAAATACATAAAAAGGTCAGATCTATTCAACAACACATAAGAGAAGCTCAGAGTTGAAAAAAAATGATATACTGAAAACCAAAGAAGATCCCTAGAGATTGAAGTGGCTTATATGGTTTTATTACAAATATCTCCCTGGAAGAGAGTAATGAGATTTGGAAATAAGGGCATGCTGAGCCCTAGGTATATCGGTCCTTTGGAATTCTGGATCATGTTGGGATGGTAGCCTAGTAATTGGTACTTCCACCAAATCTCTCTCATGTTCATGATGCATTACATGTATCTCTCTTGCGATGTACATACCTAATCCTTCACATGTACTAAGATCAAAAGTAATAAAGTATGAGAAAGATCTTTCTTATGAAGAAAAACTGATAGAGATTCTAGATTGTAGATAAAAATTTATAAGAAATAAGACCACTCGCTTGGTTAAAGTGTTATGGAGGAACCAAAAATTTGAAGAAGATACATGGGAATGTGAGGACGTAACAAGGGAGAGGTATCCTCATTTTTTTTTTCAGGTGATTAATTTTGAGGGAGAAATTCTTTTTACGGGGGGTAGAATGCAATACCTAGATGTTTTATAAAACATTTTATTGAAATATTTTTATTCTCTACTAGATTTATTTGCATGAAATAATTATTTTGGAAGAACGATAAGATGAAATTATTTTAAAATTACAGTTATATGAAAGCATTTAGGTTAGCGTGAATAATTATAACTAACTAATGAAAATGCATTATGAATTTATTGGGTGTTAATTATTTATGAAAAATATAAATCTATTAGATATTTTTATTTTAGAGTGAATTATATTTGGTAATGAAATTAGTGAGATATATGTGTGTTATATACTTTATAAAATATTTTTTATATTATTCCAATTGATATTTCAGTCATAGGGTATAAATAAAACCCTATTTTATTTATAAAAACCTATTTTTAAAAGGACAATTTTACACCTCTAAATAGAGAACCCATATTAAATTAATATTTTGACACATTAATAATTTTTCTATGACAAATTAAACATGTTATTTTGAAGAGGGATATAAAAATTTACTTTGGATAAATTTATGATATATATTTGATAAATGCATGTTCTAATGAATTATAAAAATATGAAAAATATTAATTAAAACCAACTTTTTTCATCTAAATAATTTATAAGGTTATATTATAATATTTAATGTATTTAAAGTATAAATTTAATACATTTTTATTATTAAATATATGTTTTGTCATTATTATTAATTTTTCATTTAATTCAAAGGTAAATACATTTCATTCACATGAAATGTTTTGTCTTTTAAAACTTGTTTTCTCATTTCAACAATGATAATGATTTTAAATTAATTACTGCAAGTTATATGTTTTGAATTTTGAAAATGGATTCCATATTTATAATAATTAGGTCTGAATTATGTAAATAGGCTACTTTTATCTTTGGGCGTTATGAATAGTAACTTTGGTAATTATTTTTATTACCATGGTTAAAGGTAAATCTGGTAATTAAGGGTGATAAAAATATTAAAAAATTACCTTAACACCTATACGAATCCTATTGGATGACTAAATTTGACCATTATAATATATTTTTTAAAATGGATTCACATTATGGACACTTACCAATGAATATGACATGATCGTAATAAAAACTAATGAATGTTACAAAATGTCACAATCTCATTTCATATAAGTATATTTTTTTAATATATGGATATATAAGAGATAATATCAACCACAGAATATATATGAAATACTAAAATAATAACCTACATCATACAAATTTATTTATAATTTTCATATATTAAATAATTACCATTAATGATGACACAATAATTATGTAAAAATTAGTTTATGAATAGAAATATCAAATAAATGGTTTTAAAAATATTAAAATCAATATCATATGAACTAATTAATATTATACACGATTTTTATAGGATAATATAACATTTTAGGGGAGTATTTAATAAATTTTTTAAATTTATCTTCTTTGTAGATTTTTTTAAATCCAAATAAATGAATAGTGTCAAAATTATCCTAATTGACATTTTATAAAAATAGAATTTTATTAAATTATTTTAAAATCATAAAGATATTTATAAATTAAGAAGTTATAATTATGAGGTCTAAAATTTCATTAAATATCCATTTATTTTCAATTAACACCATATAATTAAATATTTATAACCATAAAATATTTAGAATTTTATTACCATAATTAATTTTAAATAGAATAACTAGGTGTTAATTAAAATGATAATGATTAAATTAACATTAAAAGGACTAAAATTTATTTATTGATGTGATTACAACCCTATATCAAATCATATTGGAAAGTAGTACATTTTTTTAGGTTTAAATGTTTGGATTTATTTTATTATAAATTAATATTTTTGAGGATTCGAAAAATGCCCCTCACGTCAATTATAAAAGAGAACCTCCTCAATCATCTCTTCACTTCATTTTGAACCTTCAATGTCAGCCAAACATACCATTTTTTCTTCATAAAATTACCTATTTCAATCTATAGGTTTTGGTCTTATTGAAAGACCAACTCTAGTTCCCTAAGAGAAAATTTAATGGAGGCACATCGAGGAAGATATAATTTCTCTACCGATTCTTTTAAATTTCATTTTTTCCTAAACATTCTCTTAATTAGTTGTTTAATTATAATGTAATAAAATCATTATCACAATTATTATTATTATATGTTATTATAAATATGAAACAACCTAATTTCACCTTCTATTCATCCTATGAAAAATTAAATTAATGCACATGCGTACGTACGGCTTAACATCTCCATGCCATGGTGTAATATATTTCTTAGACACACTATACATGGATGGGTATTATGGTGTAAATAATAAATATATATTATTATTATAACTTGATACTAATTCTGAGATACTATACACCATCCACTTCAATAACATTCAACAATTATGTGAACAATATTGTTGCTCGGGCGTAGGTATGGCTTACTATCTCAACGGTGTGATGTGATTCGTTCTACATAATCTTCATTAAACCATAATTATATATGAGAATTTAATGAATTTAAAGAATAAATATGAAATATATTATATGAATACCATTCTATAAATTATATAAACAGAACCTAAGAATAGTAAAAAGAACTTATATGACAAAACATGCAAAAGAATATAAAGTAGTTAATACCCGAATAATGAGTAATAATGAAATGTTACTAAAAAATGGATGAAAATATGATCTTAAATGTTATCATAAAAATTATTATGATTTCTGAATAAATCAATAACATTACTGAAATCATTATAAATGAGGTTTGGATACATACAAAGCATATCAGACCTATAGTAAGGGATAAATATTAAAATATTGTTTTTATCCCAGATTTTTTATTCGTAAGTATTTACGAGGCCTTATTTATCATCCTCATTCATGTTTACTAAATATGTATTTTAATATATTCTTAATATCCTTCAATAATTTTATAAATTAAAATTTACCCTTTCGTAAATTTTTACTAAATTGTTTGAATGGAACCTTTTCTTGTTTTCAATAGGATCTAATTTTTGACTTTTTTTAGAAAAAGTACGAGAAGAATATTTTTTAACTTGTATGGAATGGATAGATTTATAAATTTTGAAAATTCATTATTTCCATGAGGAATCCACTATAATATTAGAAGGTTATTTTCAGATAAATTTTTTCCTTCTAAAATTGTGTTGTATTTCGAGGAAGGAAAACATTTTTGAAGAAGAAACGATATTTTCCCCAGGAATGGAGCTCATGTGTTTCATAAAAATTATTTTTAATTTATAAATACATAGGTATATGTTTATATCCTTATAATTAAATTGATTTGTTTTATGTAAATGATGAATTTTTTATGAAATCCATTTATGGATTTTGTTATGATGGAATGATGTTTAAAAACCCCATTTTATTTCATGGGTTATGATATAGTTAATGTTTTTATATTTTTGTGGAAAACATAATAATGGATTGATTATGAGATGGGTGGGAACTATTTATTCATCCAATGCACTGGGTAAATATTTATATCTCATGAGATAGATATGACTGGAATGACATGTAAATATGGTTTTGTAATACAGGGATGGAATGAGGAGTGAACTATGTTCAGTAATGGACATTGTCTGCTATAACGGTCTTGGTAATGAGACTTGACTAATATTAAATGATTTTTTATGATTATAAGTGTATTACATAAAATTTCATGTCATATGTTATGAATATTGGGTTTACATTTCTCTTTTATGATTTATCCCATGACATGATATTGTGTTCTTTTATATGCAGGATAAAATTTTCAAATGTTATGTTCTTATGAATATGATAAGATTGGTTTTTATTTTTTTTACCATTACCACGAATTTGACCTCACCCATTCATATTTTTATTTTCCACAGGTCATCAAGAATGGTATTAAGTATGATATTTAAAAAAAGGAGTCCTGTTATAATGAAATTAATGGGAGATAATATATATTTTTTTGAATCAGTTGTTTATGTTTCCCAATTTCTAAAGACATTATACCTATACAGTCTTATCATTTTTTTCTTTTCTATATTTTAATGAATATACTTGAATTATGTTGTAATATCAATGTTTGTAAATTATTGGTTTATATAATGATTTTGATGATTGTGATATTTTGAAGAAAGGCTTTTATTATTATTATTATTAAATATGGGGAGGTAATGATAAGAGGATAATGAAGCAATTGAAACTTGTTTCGTGTTAGTGACTCATAAAATTCATTTTCTAAGAGTATAAAAAAGGATGATAAATTATGGTATTAAATAATTTACTTTATTTTCATTAGAAACATGGAAAAGATAATAAAAATATAAAGCGTTCATGATGGCCCAAAATTCATAATAAATAACAGATGGTGTTGTTCCATTTTCCAGATAGGAAAATACACAAATTCATCACAAAAGAAGTATAAGATACATATATATCATCCCTTGTAACTTATTCATTCAAAAATATATAGATCTATGAAGAAGATATAAATAAATGGAGATAATTATTTCATTTAATTTGTTTATTTTTATCACCCTTATTACATTTATTATGTTTTTTAAAATTAAATCTGAGGATCTCATGTTGTTTGAATGTTTTAGGAGATGTGTTGAAAAAGAAATGTGGCTACTCTATATATAGGATATTAACTAATATATGTGTTGATTTTTTTTAATATTTATGGTTATATGGGAAAGAAATTTACAATTAAATAGTTTAATGTACCACACATAAAAAATAAAATGATATCAATAAAAAAATAAAAAAATATTGGTTGAGTTTAATTAAACCACATCTATTGAACTTGATAATTCATAGTTCATTTGGAGACAATATATTAGTACAATGATCTGAATTCAAAATCATTGGTTATATATATATATAATTTAGATATGTATCTATATGAGATTAATTATAATAATAACAAAATTTTTAATTGATTAATGGTATTTTTAACCCATTTCATTATCAATATAAAAGGTAATAATTCAAGAAATTTTTATCAAATTGGGGTTGATGTTATCTTTTTTCGATAACCACGAAATGGTAGGGGATACATATTCTATAATAAAGAAAGTATAAGAATAATTTAATCAATTAATTTAAATATTCCTAAAAATAACATTTCAATTGTAAATGAATATTTGATGAAACATAAAGAGGGTAATATATTTGTTTATATTTACATCAAATTAAAATAAGTTATAGAATATGTTTCTTATGGAAGTTTCTATGAATACCCAATATTATTATTCTAGAAATTTGAATTTGAAATTATTTTCAAGATTCTATAAATATTTTAATAATGAAGAAAGAGAATATGTAACTAAAGTTTCATGATAGATGATTTACAATTATTGTAAATAATTTAAATTATTATTTCTGGCATGGAAGAAGAATTAAGAGAGAGAAAAATCGAAATCGGATCCTGCTCACTATTGTAAAATATATCAAATAAGAATAACATTTAAATTATATAATGGTATGTGTGAAGCATTAAAGTACAATAATGAAGATTTTTTGAATCCTGTTGGTGGAGGATTATTTCATTTTTGAAAAATCTATTTCATCATTATATCTATAAAAGGAGAACATTTACTTTCATAGAACTATAACGAAATGTTAGTGATAGATATATAATACGTGTTGTAAATCAAATAATTTTTTTTTGAGTAGTCTGTGTGATATTAGATTTATTCAAGATCATGAAAAAGACTAGCTACTCTTATTGACAAGTGAAACCCTTACATTATGGTCTTCCTATTAATGTAGATATATTTTATGTTAACCATAACATCTTCCATCTAAAAAGAGTCAAAGGATATTTTAAAAGAATAAAACATAAAAAACATTATGCACTTATTATCCCCCTCCCAATGGTCACGTATATCCTAACCATATCATTAAATTACTATCAAAACCCCATGATTTTGGTCATTCAATATGGAATCGTATTTAGTAAAGCATAACGTCAAGGAAGTAAGTGTGGATAACAACCTCAACATGAATGAAAATAAAGAGGTTTATCTCTGTCTAGATGTTTATATTGATGATATCATATTTTTAGGGAGTAAAAAAGAATATTGTGATAGTTTTTTCAAAGGTATAAATATATTTTTTGAAATTTATATCTTGGGATAAATGTGTTACTTTTGTTCATAGGAAATTTATTAAGATAATGAGCATGATTTTTTATCAAAAGAAAATCATACTAAGTAACTGTTTAAATTATTGAGCATGGAAGATTAAAATATAGTTTATATACCTATCATAGTGGAAAAAATATATTTAATGATTAAGTTGGAAGGGATGTTGATTTTTTAAAAAATAAATTTTAATTTAAATCCTGTTATATTTAACAACATCTAGACTAGACCTGGTTTATGTTGTTACCATGTGTGAAAATTTTTAAATTCAACCTAAATTATCAAATAATTTAGATAGAGAAATTATTATTATACAGATTAAGGGAATAACATATTAGGGGATAAAATATGAATGAAAAAAAAACATTTAACCTATTTGAAACTATAGATGTCGACTGATAATGATACATTGATCAAAATAGATTTGCCTCTAGTGGATCTTTTTATTTTCGGAGAAATATGAGTGAGTTTTCATACATATAAGGAATATTCAATGACTCATATAATTTCAATTTCATAATCAAATCACGTTTATTCAACTAATTATATAACACAATTAATGTGGATGAAGACACATTTTTATGAAAAACTGGATGATGGAAGCTGCCACTTATATTGGGCTATGATAATCAAAGTGCTATAATTCTCATAATGAATATGGTACAACATTATAGATGAAATAACATTGACATTAAATATCACTTCATCATGTATCTGGTGATAAAAATGAACTGAATCTATTGTTCATACCAATAAGGGTGTAAGTGGATGATATTATCACCAATCCACTACCAAATGACAAATTTGAGAAATTAAAGTTGTTAATTACTGTTGAACCTAAATATATTCGGAAATAACATATATTTATTCCACTATATCATATTTTTCATGAATATTGTTAAATGTGGAAAAATGAGAAAACATAAATCTATCCATTGATATGCGATTAACCAATTTAGGGAGATCATAAATTTATAGGGAGTTTTTAAATGGGGTAAAATGAGATGGAATCATGTATGTTTTATGTGAAATATTTTAATAGTTTCCTGAAGTGTGTACAATAATTGGTTCTTATATAAAACAAATATGTTTTTTGACGTTTTGAGGAAGAGATATGTTTGGAATACATATTGATAACTTCTTTATGAATGTTATGGTAGTGAATCCTCCCACTTAGTTATGATGCACACAATATTCTATGATTTGGGAGATAAACCGCACAAATTTGTTTTTATGGTTCCCCCATCTAATCTGGAAAAGGTCATGTGTTAGGGGGGGAGTGGAATTTATTTCTTTAATTTAATTTGAAACACACTCTAACCCCATGTGGGACTCAATACTAATTAATAGATCTCACCCAAGGTAGCTAGACAGTTTGTACCGGTCAAGGATCTGAGGGGATCACTAAAACTAGAAAAAATTCCCCATTAATGATATCCAAGGGATAAAAATATTACCCTATAATTGATAAAAGTTTCGGAACTATGTGTGAAACACCCTTATATTTCAAACAACGTCTACTCTTGATAGTGTACACGATTTGAAACCCCACACATTAATAAGCACAATTTATTATTATTTAAATATGAATTATCTAACATAGATATTGAATTGGTATGATTTAATAAGAGTAAATAAACAATGAAATATATATAAAATGGTGTTACTAAATACCAATTTATTGATTAATTCTTAGAAAATAAGCACACAGTTTTTAGTAAGGACATTTTATGCTTCAAAAATTCATTTTCCTCAAAAATATTAATTAATTATTTTTAATGATTAACATTATAATTAATTTTTCACTTTTTTAATTTTTATTCGATAAAATAGACCCCATTTTTAATATTAAAAGATTAAAATTAGCATAGGATAAAACATTGGTATATTTTAGAAAATATTATTTTATAGTGAATAGTGAAAAATATATTTTTTATAGAAAGATGACAATTATTTAAAATTATTTTAAGACTCATAATTTGTTTTGAATTGATTTTGAAATATTTTTATTTCATTTAAATTAATGAGAATCAAATTAATTTCATTATAATTGAAATTATGATTTATTTTGGTACGGAAAAATTTCTATACTCAAAATGAATAATTCTTGAAAACTCATTTTTATTTCATTTTATAGTTTAATACCAAAAATAATATAAAAACAATTAATGGAAATGAATTTTACAAAAATGAATCCATATTTTAATCATTAGGCTTAATTATTTTTAATAGTCTAATTTTATTTTTTGTCATAATGAGTAGTAATCGTGGAAACATTTTCCACCTAGGTTAGGGAAAATCTGGTAATTAATGTTAAAAATAATGTGAAAAATCTTTAAAATATATATATAACACACGAAATATTTATGTTGGTAGAATTAATTTCTACCAAAAAATTATTAGGTTATAAAATTATTAATTTTTGTGCCATTTTTATTTGATAATGACATTTCTAATGTTTTTTTAAAGGAAAAATCCAAAATATAACTCCCTTGGTTCTAATTTATCTTATATTTTTACATAAGTATAAGAAGATTTAATGATTGAATATAATAGATTATTTTTAACTAAATTAATTTATTTTTGTTATAGTTATTTATTTTTAATTTTTATGGATGATATAATTACATTAAATGCTTACATAACATGACATAGTGATTATACGGGAAGTAGAAAAACCAAGGTAAATGATTTTTAAAATATAAAAAGTAATTTATTGGATGTATTATAGTGTCAAATGAAATTTATGTTAAATAATAATATGTAATTTATTGTTAAAGAGATTGTATTTTAATTTCATACATATCATGATGTTTGTAAAAACAATATATATGAATTGTGGTTAGAATTATTTTAATGGTATTTTATATTAAATAATATATTATAAAATGATTTAACTGTCATAAGAATATTTAATGAGGTCATGGGGTATGTGAAATTTTATTGAAATTTATCCATTATCCATTTATGTGATATTTTTTATCTTATAATGTTGATTTATAATCATTTAGTATTGAAAAATTTATTACCATGATTATAGTTAATATTGGCTAATGAATGGGTAAAACCCAAAGATAAGATTTATAATTAAACAGAAACCCATTTTTTTAGTTACAGTAATTAAACCATAATATATATTATCTTATAAATTCTTCCATATTGGTTCCACTTTAAGGTGGAAAATAGGTTATTATATTTAAATATTTAAATAATTCCAAGTGTGTCCTTTCATTCACTATAAAAGGACACCAACTCTTTTCAGTTATTCACAAAACCATGAGACGCATATCTTAAAAAACCTTGAATAGAAATATTATTAAATTCCATGTATACATTATATAGAATATTTATATCTTAAAATACCACCCTTAGGTTTTTAATAAGATATCCAAATGAGGTCCTTCAAAGAGGAGGTGGTCGTCTCTGTTGATTCAATAAGGTTTTCCTTATGACATTCCCATTCCTTATTGTTTTGAAAATCACAAACACCATATACTTAAGAAAATCTATATTTTACTTCTCTAAGGAAAATTTCCTTCCTTAAGGAAATTTACCCTAACCTAGACTTCCTTACATATATCAATATTTTTCATAAGTATAAAAATCGGATTCATACCTAAAACCTCAGAATCATATAATACTTAGATATATAGTATTCTATTTTAGGATCCGAATTCTGGATACGAACTCTAATGATGTTCCACTCCGAATTCTAGATACAAACTCCAATGAAGTTCCACTCTAAATTTTGGATACGAATTATAATGAAGATCCACTCCAAATTCAAGATACGAACTCTCATAAAGTTCTACTCTGAATTCTGGAATACGAACTCTCAAAAAGTACACTCCGAATTCTAGACTCCGAACTTCTACTAGTTCAACTCCAAACTTTTACCAGTTCAACTCCGAACTTCTATGAGTTCGACTTCAAACATCTATGAGTTCGACTCTAAACATCTATGAGTTTGACTCTGAACATACTATTTCGATTCTGAACTTCTATGAGTTCGACTCCGAACTCTGTAAGTTCAGATTCTGAATTCTGGTGAAACCAAACTGCAAATATCCTTAGAAATTCAGACATCAGATTTCTACAAAAACCAGGTTCCAAATTCCTATTAAAACAGAATCCCAATATCACTTTATTATAGAAACCGAATTCCATTTTGGTTAGACACCTAATTCCATTTTGGTTAGACTCCGAACTATTATTTTCTTACATTCCAAACCCTATTTTTTCTTATACTTATACTTGTTTCATTACAAAGTGAAGTCATGCATTCAGTTATTGACTAACCGTTGGTTGAGTGACACATGTACAGGTCCCTCCGAAATTTGAGGAGAAATATTACAGATGGAGGAGGGAGCAGACTGTTGGAATTTTTCCTATAAATAAGAGCTCATTTGAACGAGCTCAACATAACATTGACATCTTTGAGATATGTGCTTACTTGCTGTTGAAGTGATTTCTAGAGAGAGACTCTTATCAACTTTCAAAGCTTCATGCAAGATGTTTGGACAACTTATTCAAACTTTTCCTTGTGCATAATTGCTTCGTGCGACTCTGATTGTTGGTGATTACAATCGAGGGCTTCCGGGGATAGGAAGACAGAGGTTCCAACACCTTGATGTTGAGGGCTTCTTTGCTGATGAAGACAGAGGTGCCAACTACCTTATAGTTGAGGTCTTGCAGGGATAGCTAGACAGACTCCAATATTTGTATCGAGGGCTTACCTTGGTGTGGGTAAGATAGACTTTCTTGAAAATATAAATCAAGGGACCTTTATCCAAGGTTGTTGGATACCCTTTTCTTTGGGTTAAAAGTGTTATTGTTTGTTACTTTTAGTTTTAAGACTTGTTTTTCTGATGCATTTTGTATGTTTAAAAAATTATAACCATCTTATAATTCCTTACAGTTGTGTACTCTGATTCAGTTAGATTCTATACGGTTTAAGGTAGAATCTCACTTTGTAAACTTTGGTTAAGTTTCATTTTCTGGATCCATATTTCTGGAACCTGTTTTACAGAGTCACTTTCCAGATTTAAGAAAGTGTATAGAACAAGAAGTTTGTAACTTCTTAATTTATCCCAATATTTCAATTGGTGTTAGAGGTGTTGTGAATTTAATTAGTTTAACTTTGATAAACTTAGATATTTCCTTGTTTAAAGAAATTTTTAAAGTGTACAATTCACCCCCTCTAGTATATTGAGCATCTAAATCTTTATTTCGATTCTATAATTGGTATCGGAGGAGGTCTATGAAATAATTATACTCACATATATGTATTTCTTGCTCAGTTTTTCATTGTTCTATATTTTTCTTGCTCAGGAATATTCTCCTTGAATCCGAAATTTTTTTATTAAAAAGTTTTTGTGTAGAATGATTTTTTAAGAGGGAAGGAATCAATGTTGGTTCCATCAACAACTTAAATCCTACAAGACCCCCAATTTTTGATGGAAATGATTATGAGTATTGAAGAGATTGAATGAAGACTTTCGTTATCAATACTGGGGTAGAATATTTTGTTATTCTTACTGGAGGTTATCAAATTCCTGATAAAGAACTAAATACTTTCACAAACCAAGAGACTCATGTTTATCAATTAAACTATAATGTACGCAATACTCTACTATGTTTAATAACTAGGAATATATATATATCCAAATTTATTCTTGTGAATTAGATAACTATATATGGAAGAAACACAAAGTTACAAATTTTGGTACATCCAATGTGATTGAGACCAGAAGAGCTATGCTTAGAGCTGAGTATCATTGTTTTAACTTTCCTTATGGAGAACCCATTTGTAAGGTGCAACAAAATTTTATGACTATCATAAATAGCTTATAATCTATGGGAGAGAAAGGTCCGGATAATGAACCTCTTGTGGAAAAGATCATTGATATTATGCCCAATGAGTGGGAATCATATAGAATAGCTATTGATGAGAACAGGAAGGTCACTCAAATTTCCGTAGATGATATGTTTGGAACTCTTATCAAACATGAAACAAGGATGAAGAGAGATGTTGAAAGAATCAAAAAATAAGAATGGTAATGGTGTTGTTGCTGCTGCTTTTACTACAACATCAAATCACATGAATATTAAGACTCTTGAGAGAGTAACTAGATCCACATCTAAGAAGGATACTATCCCATCCAAATCTAGTGAGAATGAAGTATCAGAAAATGAGTTAGAAAATATTGCTCGAAGAATGAATAAGATAGATGTTCAAAAAAATTTCAAATCCATGTATAAGAAGATGGAAAGGAATGATAAGAAAGATTCATAGGGCATTGTTATGAATTTAGGAGAAGTTGACACATAAGACCTAATTCTATTCTTAAAAGTAAAGAAAGAAAAGAGAGGCATTCTGAAAGGAACAAGAAGAAGTTTTACAAAGCTAAAGATAAAAAAAGTCTGAAAGCTAATACTACCTGGAGTGCTAGCTATGGAGACTCTTCAGAAATTGAATCTTCTGAATATGACTTATCATCTCAGAATTATATGGGATTCATTGATAATACTTATTTTCCACACACATGTCTTATGGCGAAGGTACGCTCTGCCGAGGCTTTAACAAATTTATCTCTTGATAAGAATTACTATTTCGAAAATAGTACTTCTAATGAAGATAATTAATCCTTAGAAAATGAAGAACCTTCATATGAATAAGTATCTAGATTTTCTAGGTTACTTGATGAAAAAATTTAAAATTTCCAAGAAATTAGACAAGGAAAAAACTAGGGAAGAAATTCTTACAAAAGAGATTTCAGATCTTACTACAAATCTTATAGATAAAGAAGAGCTTTTAGAAAAACATTATAAAGACCTTGAGAAAGAAAATTCTGATAAGGAAGAAATTTTTAAAGATCATAAGAATTCCATTTTAGAGATGAAAATTTTTGAGGAAAAATCTAACTCTAAGGAAATGATTCCTGATGATAGGAATTTAGTCATCAGACTGAAATCTGAAATATTTTCTCTTAAGAAGCTTCTTGAAAAATTTACTTCTCGGAAGGAAAATTTTGACAAGATGTATTCTCAAATTAAACCTCAAGGAAACACTACTGAAGTAGGTTATAGTCACCAAAAACCAGTTTTCAAAAACAACTATTTTGTTCCTTCTAAAGCCCCTTTTTGCACTAAGTGTCAAAGTGGTGGACATTGGAAGAAAAACTATTCCTTGAATAGAGTTCAATATCTTGGGTTTCATAAAGCATATTTTTCTAATAAAATTTGGATACACAAAATTTTTTTGTTTAACAATTCCGGATCCATGCAAGTATGGATTCCGAAAGCCTAACTTGTTTCTTATTTTCAGGAAAATAGGGAAATTACCAACAGTAATACATGGTACATGGATAGTGGATGTTCCCAGCATATTACTAGTAACAAAAACTATTTTGAAAAGATAATCAAGATGAAAGGAGGAAAATTAACATTCGGAGACAACGCTCAGGGAGAAATTATTAGTATAGGTAATATTGTTCTTCTTGGTAAAACATTGATTTCAAATGTTTTGCTTATTAAGGGTCTTAAGCATAATCTCATTAGCATAAGTCAATTATGTGATGAAGGATACTTTGGGAATTTTAGGAATGATATGTTATTAGTACACAATTCCAAGGAAGAGTTTATTCTCTCTACCCAAAGGCAAGAGAATGTTTACACCTTGAACTTAGAAGACCTTAGAAGCCAATAATTACCTTTTCTAAGTGCAATGGAAGATCATTCTTGGTTATGGAATAGAAGACTAGGTCACTGTAAACTTAAAAACTTATGTAAGCTCTCTAATAAGAAACTAGTTAAGGATCTAATGGAGCTTAGATTTGATTCTGCTAAAGTTTTTGATCCTTGTCAATATGGAAAGAAATATAAATCTAGTTTTAAATCAATCGGTGAAGTCTCAAAAAATGAGGCGTTACAGTTGGTTCACATGGATCTTTTTGGTCCTACACAAAGTGGAAGCATTGGGAGAAAGTACTATGTATTTTTCTTGGTTGATGATTACACTAGATTTGGATGGGTCTATTTTCTAGAAAAGAAGTCTGACTATTTTACTTATTTAAAAAGTTTTAGAGCCCAAGTTAAAAATGAGAAAAGCATTCCACTGAAAACTATTCATAGTCATCATGGAGGATAATTTCAAAATTCTAATTTTGAAGCTTTTTGTAGTAAAAAATGTATTACTCAGAACTTTTCAGCACCTAGAACTCCTCAAAAAATGGTGTAGTTGAAAGAAGAAATAGAATTATTCAAGAGATAACTAGAACCATGTTGAGTGAATATTCTATAGCTAGAAATTTCTGGGATGAAGCTATATGTACTTCTTGTTATACTACAAAAAGAGATTTTATTAGACCTTTTCTTAATAAAGACCCTTATGAGTTATGGAATGGTAGAAAACCTAGACTTTCCTACTTCAAGGTTTTTGGTTACAAGCTATTCATCCTGAATACTAAAGATAATCTATACAAATTCGCACTAAAATATGATGAAGGAATTTTCTTAAGCTACTCCAAAACTTCTAAGACTTATAGAGTTTTCAATAAAAACACTTGTATTGTTGAGGAAACAGTAAATGTATAATTTTATGAGTCTGAACCTTTTGTTTTTAAACTATCCCAATCTACATCCTTGTATGTGTTTTCAAAAACTGATTATCAACATTTGATAGAAGATCCTTCTAATAAGGAAAATATTCAAGAAAATATTTCTGAAACATTTACCCTAGAAGACTTTCTGCCCTATGTTGATGAATAGGTTTTACAAAAACCAAGTCAGGTGTTTCTTAAGAATCATCACAGTGATAGTATCATTGGTGATGTAAATCAACCTATAAGGACTAGAAGTTCCTTGAGGATTGAAGTAGAACATCTAGCATTTCTTTCCCAATTAGAACCAAAAAGCACTAATGAAGCTTTAGGTGATGATGATTGTATCAAAGCCATGCAAGATGAGCTAAATGAATTCAAAAGGAATAAATTCTAGATCATGGTTGAAAGACCTAGGGAAACATCTGTTACTAGAGTAAAATGGGTCTTCAAAAATAAGTGTGATGAAAATGGAATCATCGTAAGAAATAAAGCTAGATTGGTTACTAAAGGCTATAATAAACAAGAAGGAATAGACAATGAAGAAACCTATGCTCCAGTATCTAGACTTGAATCTATTAATATTTTTCTTTCCTTTGCAACATTATTCAATTTTATGTTTTTTAAAATGGATGTGAAATGTGCTTTCCTTAATGGTTATGTTCAAGAGGAAGTTTTTTTTGAACAACCTCCTGGCTTTGAAGACACAAAATATCCTAATCATGTTTTTAGAGTTACCAAAGATTTTTATGGACATTAACAAGCCCCTCGAGCGTAGTATGATAGAATAACAGTATTTTTGCTTCAAAATAACTATGTTAAGGGAAATTTATATCCAACCCTTTTTATAAATAAAGATAAGAAAAATGTTTTGATTGTTCAAATTTATGTCGATGACATTATATTTGGTTCAACTTAGCATTATTTAACTGATTCCTTTGCGGATCTAATGAAATCTGAGTTTGAAATGAGTATGATGGGTGAGTAAACATTTTTTCTTGGTTTTCAAATTTCACAAAAACCAGAAGGAATCTACATATCCCAACATATGTATATTAAAGATATTCTTAAAAAGTATGGGTATGACAACACTAAAAGTATAAGTATTCCCATTGGTACCTCAAACACACTTGATATTGATGAAGCCAGGAAACCAATGGATCAAACATCTTTTAGAGGTATGATAGTAAGCTTATTATACTTCACAGCTAGTCTTCCAAAAATAATGTTTTTAGTATTCTTATGTTCCAGATATAAATCCAATACTAAGGAATATCATTTAAAGGTAGTGAAAAGAATTTTTTGCTACTTAAAGGGAACCATGGATTTAGGACTCTTTTATGATTCTGGAAATGATTTTGTTTTAAATATCTTTTCAGATGCTGACTTTGGTGGATGAAGAATGGATAGAAATAGTACATCCAGAACGTGTCATTTCTTAGGAGATTCATTAGTTTCTTGGGATTTCAAAAAGTAACATTCTATAGCACTATCCACTGCTGAAGCTGAATATGTAGCAGCTGGAAGTTGTTGTGCTCAAGTGTTGTTAATGAAACACACACTCACAGATTATGGCTTGAGTTTTACTAAGACTCAAAATTTGTGTGACAAAACAAGTGCCATTTCCCTTAGTAAAAAACCTTCACATCACTCCCATGCAAAACACATAGATATTAGGCATCACTTTATTTGGGATCACAAACTTAAAGGAGATACCATTCTTCTGTTTATCGGAACACAAGATAAACTTTCTGATATTTTCACAAAATATTTACCTTCTGATATATTTGAATACATTAAACAGAAGTTAGGAATGTTAACCGTTAGGTAATATTTATTCATTAAATTCAAGTTGAAACAATCTCCTTACAGTAATAAACTACTTTTTATAGGGGGGTACATTTGTTGGTGAGTTTTTAAAAAAAAAATCAGAATGAGTTTTTCAAAAATTTATTTTTCGTAATGAGCTTTTAATAAGATTTCACAATGAAATTTTCCTACTGAAACTTTTGTAATGAAATTTTCATACTGAAACTTTGGTAATAAAATTTTCGTACAAAAACTTTGGTAATAAAATTTTCTTACTGATATTTTCGTAATAAAAATTTTGTTCAGAAAATTTTGTAATGAAAATTTTCATACTGAAATTTTTTGCAACAAACCTTTCGTACTGAAAACATTCATAATAAAATTTTTGTACTGGAACTTTTGTAATGAAATTTTTGTACTGGAACATTCTTAATGAATTTTTTGTACTGGAAATTTTCATAATAATTTTTTCGTACTAGAAATTTTCGTAATGAGGTTTTCGTACTGAGAATTTTCGTAATGAGAATTTTTTTAATGAGAATTTTTGTAATGGGAATATTTGTACTCATATTTTTCGTAGTGTGTTTTTTTTTCGTAGTGATTTTTTTATAGTCTAATTTTCATCAAGAAGAATCTTACATATTATGAATAAACTTCCTAGCCAATCTGAAAGGTATGATTTCCTTACATAGGTTTTCGTAGTCATTTTTAGTTGCTGTTAGTTTCTTTTCCTTATAAAATCTTTCAGATTTGTTTCTTCATCAATTCGAATGTTTTTCATAAAACCTCAAAATATCGGATTCAAGATTTCCTTGTGGATATGATTTCAACCATCAGATCAGATTAGAGAAATTTTCAACCATTAGATTGGTTTTAGAAGTTCAAAGGTCAGCTCCATCGCCTATATAAATGGAATCTCCATTGGTTGTCCCACATCGATTTCAAGCTCTAGCATATCGAAGCTCTGCATCATTAGTTAAAGGCCATTCTGAATCATACAATGCTCCTCCATTCTGAATGGTTGTAGAAGCTACTTCCCAAGATTTGTCTACCATGAAGCCAATATCAAAATGGAAAGTGTACAGAGAAAGACTGGTCCATCCGAACTTTTATAAGTATGATTCTATCATCTACAAGAACATCAAGTTGAATAGTTGGGAAGATGTATGTGTATCTAATACAGGTGATAAAGATGCCCTCTATCCAGAGTTACTTGTAGAATTCTATGAATCAACAAGCTTCTATGAGGAAGAGGGAAGAGAAAAGTTTTTCTTTCAAGTCTTATGGAAAGACATAAAAACTTACTTACACCAAGGTAGCAAGCTTGGTGGGGCTAACTTATGATGGAGAAGCTGAAATTTTCTCACATAAATTTCCAGATGTGCAAGGCTATTTTGTTAAGGTGACGGCCTTGGAGTGTCTTGGGCTTTATGATGTAAATACAGCCAAGATTGCTCATCTAACTTCTAATAATTGGCTTCTTCAGCTTTGGGTTCAAGGTTTCTTGGTTCTGAGAAAGTGTGAAAAAGATACCCTAAAGAAAAGTGATATATACTTATTAAACTTCTTGATGAATCTAAGAAAAATCAATCTGATGAGGCATGTTCTTGTGACAATCAATAATATCAAGGAAAAAAATTTGAGAGCTCAAATCATCATGTACCCTGCCTTACTACCCAAGCTGATAGTTTAGTGTCTGGATTCTTTCAAAATTGTATGTAAGTATAAGGTTCAGAATTGTAAGGTTATGCTTATCAGTGATGATACCTTGAAAAGGGTGAATATGACTTATTCCAAGGATACAAGAGAGTTTTATAATTTTTCAGAGGAAGAGGCTGAAACCATTCTGGAAAATGTGCAGAAGGCTGAACCAATGAAGAAGGTTGGTAAGAAGCGTAAATTGAAAGAAGTGGTTGCTGAAGACAAGACTCCCAAATCTAAGGAATCCCAATCCTCACCTCCGAAGCTGAAAAAACAGAAAGCATATCTAGATGAGGTAGCTTCTATATGGAGAGAATATAAGGAGAAAAGGAAATAAGGGGATCCACAGTTTGGAATGGACCTTGCTGAGGCTAAGGATATAAGAGAAAAATTAGTATATGAGTTAGAAAAACAAGAAATGGAGAAAAAGATGAAGAAGAATATGTCAGAAGAAGAGATTGTTCAATTTCTCTTGAATGTCATAGAAGTAGCTTCAGAGAAGATTCATGTTCTGGAAACTTTCCTTGTTGATTCATTACCAGATAATCCTGGAAAAAAGTCCTTTACTCCGGAAAAGTCCAAAGAGATAGAAGTTGTTGAAGAAATAGATCAAGAAGAGGAAGTAGAAGAAGAATAATAAGTAGAATAAGGAAGTGGTGATCTTGATGACCTGATAAAACAAGTGGAAGATTATCAAGAGAAGGAAATCCTATCTGAAAAACCACCTCTCCAAACTCTTGAGGACGAGTCCTCAAAGTTTGTCACTCTGGGAAAGGGAGCTGAGAAAGATTGTAAGACAGATGATGAAAAGGTGGAAAAAAAGAGAATGAATCATCTGAGGAAGTAAGCTATGAGAATTATTTTCTTGAAGAAGGAGCAGAGAAGGAAAAACCAGATAAAGACAAGATTGTACAAGTATCTGAAACCAAAGAAGAATATCCTGATGGAGAAATTCCGAAAGTTGATAAGGGGAATAAAGTGCTTATGGACACCCCAACAAAAGATATTATAAGAAAGAAGGAGGTTGGTGGTTCTTCTAAAAGGAAGTTGGTGCAAATTGAAGAAGAACAATCCCCAAACAAGGTATCAGATTCAGAGTCATCAGCACTGGGACATGACTTTGTTGTCAAGTCTTTGAAGAAATTGGTAGACACAATTCCGATCTTTCCCACCAAAGACTCCAGATGCTAGATGATGCAACACAGTCTAAATCAGAAGTCAGAATCTTTATCCACGGTGATGGATAAGTTTGTGAAGGTTGAAGCAGATCATTGTATTTTTCTTATCAATTATGATGTCCATATAAAATCTTGCAGCAAAATCACTCTTTGTCTATGAAAGTTGATGAAGACATGGCAAAGTTTCATCATTTTCAGAATGATATTAAATATGCTTTTGACACTGAGGATGCCAAGATTAAGAATCTTCAGGATAAGATGAATCATGATGAAAATTTTCAGAATCAAGAAGTGAGAGATCTGAATGGGAAGCTTAACTCTGTTGCTCAGAACTAGAAAGGGGAAAGAGACTTCCAGATTGAGTCTCAAGAGAAGCTTATAAAGCAAGGTGAGTTATTGAAGATGCAGGAAGAGGCCATGAAGGGTTAGGCAGAATTCTTGAAAGATCTAGATGAAAGGATAAATGCTTTGGAGAAGCATATTGAGGCGGACCATAAAGACATTAATAAGCTGAAAACCTTGTTGAAGAAGTTAATTCCCAAGGAAAAGGAGGAAAAATAGACAAATCTAATTTTTTATTATAATGCCTTTTTTGTAAAAATTATTCCAATTATAATAGAACTGTATTTGTTTTTTTCACATCTTTACTAATATTTAAGGTACCAAATTGTTTTCCAATCCCTAAAATGTTTTTTGAAAATCAAAAAGGGGGAGAAGGAAATAGAACTACTCAAAAGAGGGAGAAGGAAAAATTTCTAAGTCAAGAACTATCCTTAAGTAAGGGGGAGTTTTCCCATTATAAAGTTTTTCATTTTCATAATAATGAAAACTCCATTCTAGAAATCCAGAATACAATCCTTAAAGTTTGAAATCCTAAAGAGGAGTTAGTTTTATTCATTATCATCTATGAACAAAGGGAGATAAATTTTAATTTTAATGTTTAAAGAAAATTTTCTAAGTCTTTATATTTCTTTTTCATAAGGTTGTTTGTGATTTCCAAAAAAAGGGATATTGTTGAGTTAATAAGGTTTTACTTATGACTTTTCTATTCCTTATTTTTTTGAAACTTACAAACACCTTATACTTAAGAAAATCTATATTTTACTGCTCTAAGGAAAATTTCCTTAAGGAAATTTATATTAACCTATATTTCCTTACACATATCAATATTTTTCTTAAGTATAAAAATCAGATTCATACCTAAAACCTTGGAATTATATAATACTTAGATATGAAGAATTCTGTTTTAGGATCCGAATTATGGATATGAACTCCAATGAAGTTCCACTCCGAATTATAGATATGAACTCCAATGAAGTTCCATTCCAAATTCTAGATACGAATTGTAATGAAGTTCCACACCAAATTCTTGATACAAACTCTCATAAAGTTCCACTCCAAATTCATGAATACAAACTCTCACAAAGTTCACTCCGAATTCTGGACTCTAAACTTCTTCAATTTTGACTCCGAACATTTACTAGTTCGACTCTGAACATCTATGAGTTCGACTCCGAACTACTATGAGTTCGACTTCGAACTTCTATGAGTTCGACTCTGAACTTGTATGAGTTCAAATATGAACTTCTACTAGTTCAACTCTCAACTTCTATGAGTTAGACTCTAAACATCTACAAGTTCAGATTCTGAATTTTGGTGAAACCAGACTCTGTATTTCCTTTGAAATTCAGACTCCGGATTTCTATAGAAATTAGGTTCCTAATTCCTATTAAAAAAGAATCTGAACATGTCTTTATTGTAGACTCCGAATTCCATTTTGGTTAGACTCCAAATTCCATTTTGGTTTGACTCCAAACTATTATTTTCTTACATTCCAAACATCAGTTTTTCTTATACTTATACTTGATTCATTAAAAAATGATTTTTTTCTTTCATTTATTGACTAACCAATGGTTGAGTGACACGTGTTCAGGTCCCTCTGAAATTAAAGGAGAAATGTGGCCATTGGAGGTGGGAGTCGACCGTTGGAATTTCGTCTATAAATAGTATCTCATTTGAACGATCTCAAAACAACTTTGAAATATTTGAGATCTATGCTTACATGCCATTGAAGTTATTTTTAGAGAGAGAGAGGCTCTTATTAACTCTCAAAGATTTGTGCAGAATGTTTGAACAACTTGTTCAAACATTTCCTTGTGCAAAATTTCTTCTGGCGACTCTGATTATTGGTGATTACAATCGAGGGCTTTCGAGGATAGGAAGACATTTGTTCCAACACCATGAAGTTGAGGTCTTTCTTGCCGAGGAAGATAGAGGTTCTGGATACCTTATAGTTGAGGGACTATAGGGATAACAAGACAGACTCCGATCATCTTATTGAGGACTTACCCTTATGTGGGTAAGACAAACTTTCTTGAATATATAAATCAAGGGACCTTTATACAAGGTTGTTGTATACCCTTCTCCTTGGATTAAAAGAGTTATTGTTTGTTACTTGTAGTTTTACTGCTTGTTTTTCCATTGAATTTTGTATGTTTAAGAAAGTATAAACATCTTATAATTCCTTACACTTGTGTAGTCTGATTCAGTTAGATTCTATACGCTTTAAGGTAGAATCTCACTTTGTAAACTTTGGATAAGTATCATTTTCCGGATCCATATTTTCAGAACCTGTTTTTCGGAATCACTTTCCAGATTAGAGCAAGTGTATAGAATAAGAAGTTTGTAACTTCTTGCTTTGTCCCAATTTTGAAATTGGTGTTAGAGGTGTTGTGAATTTACTTAGTTTAATTTTGTTAAACATATATCTTTCCCTATATAAAGAAAATTTTAAAGTGTACAATTCACCCACGCTCTTGTATATTGAGCATCTACATTGTTATTTCGATCCTACAGTCTCAACCGAGCATTTTCATTTTACATCTTCTTATACATCATTAAAATATATAATAACCATTAAAATATAATAAAATCAATATATAAAATATAATTTTATTTCATTATGTTACTTTAATAACTTAATTTGTCTCTTTTTACATATTATGCGGAATAAAAACATTATTTGTGGGTATATGTGGACTACCACCTTTACAAAGTAATGTGTTTCATTTTTTATCACCACATCACATGGTTGGTTATTATGAGGGATTAAATAAATATATACAATATCCAAGAAATAATTATTATTCTATAATTATAATATATTACCTAACTTCTTATGCTTTTACCCATTAAAAATTTTCAACTTTCCAAATGCATACGTGAGGAATATTTCCTCCATGAAGATATGTGATTCGATTTTCACATAACAATTCATGGGTAATTATAGAATTTTATTTTATATATAAAAATGATAATTATTTCAATGTTATTATTATTTATATTATTTAATAAATAATGTTTTGATCACCATCAACACAAAGAATTATTTTCGAAATTATTAACCAAATATCCTCAAAATACCCCACGTGGAATTAACTGAATAAGTAATTAAAAATGTCATTGAAATAAATGAAAAAAATTATTTAATGATATGGTAATAAAAATTAAAATATTATTATCAAATTAAAATAATTAATATATGTTCATTATAATTTATTAAAAAAATTTACATGGAATGTTGGAAGATGAGGTAAGGGATTTCTAGTCTCAATTCCCTTTCTTTGATACTTATGTTATTTTCACAACATGTTCATTTTTTGTGCTGAATAAAATTATTTATGGAGGTATTTTACTATTAAATTATGAAATAAATGTTTCTAAAAATCCATTCCAATTTCTTTATATCATTTTCAATTGGTTCAGAAGGGATGATATTTTAAGGGACACATTACATTAAAACCCTATTTCAAATGATTTAATGATTTTTTCATGAATATTTTTCTACAAAATCCATGATAATGAAAATGTTTCAGTTGTATTATTAATATTTTTCAGAAAAAATTTAAACGTTATTTTAAAACATTTTTGACTATATTATTTTGGTTATAAATTAGAATTTTTAAACATTTTTCAAACAGGCCTTTTTGACATTTTTTAAAAAGTGTAAAAGGAATATTTTTTAGATATACTTCATGAGTGGAATATACATTTATTATGACTATAATTCATTAAAAACATTAGTCATGATGTTTTAAATAATTTTTAAATGAATATCTAATTTCCTATCCTTTTTTGTATTTTTGTAACAAGATTTTTCAAAAGAGAAAATAGGTTTACACTTATTTGTAAAAAATAACCAAAAGTGGTTCTATGTATTTGTTAAAAATAATATTTTAGGAGATTTTATTATGAAAATGAAATATTATATGTGATTTAAGTATTTTATAATCCATGAAAAAAGTTGAAGATGATTTGTGAGCCCGGTATAGTTGACTAATGGATTAGGAAATGATTATGTTCCCCAGAGAATTATGAATGAATTAAAAAAGTAAGCTATTCAATTTACAAGGATTATTGTAAGGGTTCCATGAAGATGATGTCCCAAGTAAACTATTTTTTTTGATTTAAAATGCATTTTCATGGAATTATTTTTATTTTATAAGACAAGATAATGAAATTTTGTTTAATGGAATGACTATTCCCCTTAAGGGTAAACTGTATGCTTTTAAAAAAATATTTTTCATGGATTCTAATGTTTTCTATGACAACATAATGATTCTGATATTATCCTTTAAATTATCGTATAATGTGTTTTATAAAATCATTTTTGTAAAAAATATGATTTCATGTATAAGAAAATTATTATTTAAGCTCAAAGTCTAGGATTTTAAATGGAAACTCCCTTACATGATCTCATGGTAACAAAATGGACAAATAAGTATTTTTTATAAATTACTATTAAGATATTTTTTGTAATTATCACAAATTTTAAAATGTTTATTTATTTATTAATGATGAACAAAGATAATAATATCACCACAGTTACAGGTATTTGGGTTACAGAAGTAAAAAATAATATTTTAATGTTGATTTTTTTTAAATTTTAAAATCAGTTTTTAATCAATTTCAATCAAAGTGAAATTAAAAAATAGTGTTTATACATATTTTTCAAAATAACCTAAGATGTAACTTCAACTAATTTCTTTTTACAAATGTATAAATGTTTATTTTCTGAAGAAAAAAAAACATTGAAAGTGTCTTTCAAAAATTTCCAGGATGGTTTTTTAGAAAACTAGATAGGAAATGTATTATCATACATTAGTTTTCAAAAAAAATTACATCAAAAGTATGTTTATATTGATTTTGGAAAAAATATTTTATTTTTTAACTAAAAATTTAAATTGAATGTTAGTTTATTTTTATTATGGAAAATATTTTCGAGTTTGGTTTTTTTCTGAAAACCAATTTTGAAAATGCACTTTGATGTCAATTTATAAAAATCATGAAATTATGATTTTTTTTTAAAATAGATTATATTACAGTTAAAAAATAATCTCAAACCCAATAAAAAATTTAATAACTATATTAAGAAAAAACCTATAAAAGAACAACATACCATCTTAAAGTAGAAAACGATTGCATAAATAATAATTATTAACATTATTTATGTGATACATACCAGAAGCATATGAATCCATAAAAAAATATAATATAAAAACATAAATAAGAAAATGATTAACTAAATACTGATTTTTTAAAAATTATTTAAAATAGATATACCTGAAACATTTAAATCCCTATGAAAAATATATAAAATTAAATATAAAAATTACTGTCTAAATTTTTTTTATACTTTAATTAAATGAGATGTACATGAAAATTTAATATTTAATCATACCTAAAATATATTTTTCTAATAAATTTCAATGATGGGTAAGTACTTCATTCATATTTGACTAGAAATAATTCAAAATATACAATAATAATGAAATTTATAAGATATAAATTGGAATATTTTTATATAAAAAAATAATAAAAATTTACAATTTTAGAAAAATAGGAAAAAAATAATTTATTTGAACGTAAAATAAGAACTATGATTTGATATATCCAAGAAATATATTTAAGATAATATATTTATGAAAAATGAATCAACATTAATAATGTGTTTTTTATTGGAGTTTAGTGATTCATTAATTAAGGTGTGTATTATATTGGATTTATTGGTTATGAAATCTTGTCTAATTGTTCATAAGGGTCATTTGGATGTCCTGGAAGCATTGCATGGAGATATTTTGGTTGATACATCTTTCTAATGAATATTGTAGGGGGTATCAGATCATCATGTGAATTTTAGTCAATGATTAGGGAATTCTGTCTGGTTTTTTACCCAAATGAATGATACAAATAAAACATTATTTTTATAATTATTAATGGATGGTTTTCAAATATTTTTTGGTATATCTAGTAAATTTATTTTTAGTAATTTTTTACATATAATATTAAATAGTTTATATTTTTATTCCTTTATATAAAAACTTATTGTTTAAGGTCATATGTATGTTTACATAAAGAAAAAAATTTCATTTAAAATTGATAATTAGTACAATGTAAGGTTTGATTGGAATGTTTTTTAGTTTTTTTATGTTGATATAATTATGAATTTTTATAAGTTTAACATATAATATAATTTTGGAATAATTATGTTTTTCTATGATTAATTTTATTTTGTTGGTTGGTACATATATATTTTTCTATAAATTTAGGTTTTTATGCTACATTAAATTTTTTTAGAGTTACATGAATTAAAGGATTTCCATGTTTCGTTGAGACATTGATTTTATCTCACTCATATGAGTTCATGGATGTGTAACTCAAGGAATTTGGTATTCATGATGTACTATTTTAAAACAATGGATTATATAGTGTGGAAGTTGTTTTATAAATCCAAAACCATTAATACATTAGAGAACAATCCTAAAAAAATATGTTAAGTCAAAGTAAAAAAACATGTACCTAAATACTCAATTTTCAACATTAATTAAGAGATGAGTACCTAATAATTTAAAATTTGTTCATACAAAACAAATAGTGTAAAAAAAAATTGAATATGGTAAAGGTATTCATTTTTTAGTACTCAGAATCATTAAAAATATTTGATAAAAATTAATTTTATATGATTAAAAATAGAATATTTTGAAATAAAAAATAAATAAATTAATATAAGCAACCTTACAAAATTTAGTCATTTACCTAGTTTTGATTATATCAAACATGAATATTAAAAAATTATAAAAACATTTCACCCATCTTTTTTAATGATATCACTATAGTAATAAAAAACTGAATTAAAAAAACACACACACAGATATATATATATATATATATATATATTAAAAAAATATTATCCAATATAAAATATAATTACCATTAATTTCACATATTGGATATCATTTGGATCCTGTATCAATAATATATCACTGTTAAACAATGTCCATGACATAAATTTCTATATATATCAACTAAAAAGACATGTATAAACAATAATATTTAAATATAAAGAAATTATAAAGAAGAATAAATATTAATTTTTAAATAATATTCTAAAACATCCACAAACACTACATAATAAAAATAAAAACCAATATAATGTGCATTCATGTGTGAGTAATATACCTAACATCCAATAACCACTATATTTTAAAAATTTCCCAATTAAAAACATTATAAAAAAGAATTTTTCATAAATATACTAGTATTATTACCCGTCAATTAATGGAAAAAACTAGCACCAAATCTTTATTTGTTCTATTTTATCACATTTGTATGTATCCATTTCATCATTTTCCATATATTACATAGATTTTTAAATGTATTGTAGATCTATAAGAGAATAAACACAAGTGGTGTCATTTTTAATGAAAATCATGTGTCTATACCTAATTAATTAATTAATATATTATGTAACGTGAATTGATATTTATTTAAAAATAATTTTAATTACATGGAAACTAATTTCACCACATGTACACTGAGAACATTAAAAATAACCAGATCCATGATATAATCTTTTAAAATTATCAATGGATAGTATCTTATAAATATATCAGACATCACCCTAAACAAATTAATATTATACAAGGAAGAATAAAGATGGGAAAATATTATTTTTCCCTTTTAGAAATATCAAATGTATTTGATGTCGTTGGCTCTTGTATATCTTTTTTATTTTGTACTAACTATTTTTATTTTAGATACACATATATAAACTAAATATAATAAAACATTATATGTAATTTTCAATCGAATGTAAATAATATTTATAAAACAACACATACCTCATCTATCAGATAATGAAGTAGGGTAGACGAACAATGTAAAAAATGACCCATACAATATCTAACATTTTTAACCTCCCTTTTAAGCAATGAGAGTAGAGTATTTGAATTAATAATATCATGTATCGATACTCTTACCTAACCGAGTTTTATAAGATGGTGATGTAAAAAATCTACCAAATTATGTATGCCTGCATATAATATTACATTTACATTGGGATCTCCATCATAAAAATCACAATATAAAGTCAGGTCTGAATGAGAAATTAGAGGATTTGAGTATGAATGTTGTACAGACTACAGAAGCAGTTCATGAAGTTATTTTCTTGTCAATTTTTTAGAAAATATCTAGAACAAATGATTGAATTTGATCTCTAATGTATTTTTTAAGTCACTCATATAAACTTTTAATGAATCAGTATCTAGGTCTCATGAATTCTTACCAGGATGAAAAAAACATTCATAATATGGATACCGAACTCAAATCCTCTTACATTGCTAAGGTGTTTCAGCATTCCCAAATCAGTAGCTAGGATATCAATCCTACCCTAAAGTATAAAATCCCAATACATATCTTTACATAGAAATGAATAATTAAAAATTTATATTAGTGTTTTTAATTTAATAAAATAAAAGCATTCATGAAAAATAAAAATTAATTTCATTATATCATTCCAACTACTTCCTTTTATCTATAAGACAGTATATGTTTTTTCCTTTTTTCTATTTTCCATTTTTCATGGCATGTGGATGGAGATGGAGGATCAAAATAGTCATCCTTGAAACAACAAATAGATTTATCTTTTAATGAATCAAAAAATTTCTACAATCGTTTTCTACTCTAGTAAATAATACCCTCCATGTGATTAATTATGGGGATGTACATTGTGTACCCTAATCTCCTTGATACCTGTTATATAAAAATAAAATAATTTTTTATCGATAAATATAGAAGTTTTTTTAAAATATAAAATAATTATCATATCATAAATGATTCATCATGTCATATGGAAAAGAAATTATTCCATGTATCTAAATTTAAAAATCCTTACATGGTTTATTGGTTTTATTTAGTAACTTCCCAAAAACATATATATTTTAAAATTTTATTTTAAGATATCTCCATCAAAACACTAAAAATAAAAGAAAATTTACTTAATTTCTTTCTTCTCTTCAATATTAATGATCATATGTCATTAAATAAAATAAATATTAGTTATATAAAATATAAAATATTTGAAGAATGATATAAAATAAATAAATAGAGATGTTTTACCATTACAAACTCCCATATATTCTATTTATCCATCTTGTTGATGAACTTCCAATCATGATGAAAAATGTTCATTCTATAGCAACTCAGCATGCCAATATAAGTCATAAATTACAAGGAATTTTGTTTAGTTAGGTAATTATTATCATTAAAATTAGTATGCATCAAATGGTCTCTATATACTAGTGAATGTTTTTGTAAATGTGTAATCTCATAGCCACTAAAACTAGGAATCACTTTCTATGTAGAAGAAGTGTACTACTCTATAGGAGGTGCATCAGTTGTCCGAAAAATATTTTTTTGTAAACTAAATGATTCCTTCAAAAATAATTGTATATTTGAATAATTAATAATATGAAAAATAGATATATAAATTGGTAAATATTCCAATACATATTTTTCTATTATTTAAAAAGATATATATAATGATATTATCAGTACATATATATTTTTAGAAAAGTGAATATTTGGAAATAATGATTTCCAAAATATGTAAGTATAAATGTGTCACACATGTGAAAGTTTAAAAAAAATATTTCATGATTCATAAACAGAAAATATGATAGTTAATGTATTATATATAAACATTAATTCTAAAATGATATAAATGATCAACATTTAAAAATTTAAATATTACATTAATAAAATGTTTTTTATATGCATAAATTTATCCAAAACATAATGATGTATGTTAGGGGTATTAATAAAAAAATGATTAACCATAACTAATGAGTATAACTTTTTTCTCAAAATTAATATAAATAAACAATTTATATATATAATTAAATATATAAAATATTAAAATAGAGTTTTCACACATATAAATTTAAAAAATGAAATAAAATATAAAAAATTACCTTAATAATTAGGAGGGTAATATAGTTTTTTCACATATCCCTTTAGCATGATCATTTTTTAGGACATTGAATTTGTTGACATTATAGTCATTTTTATTATGTAGAAAATTCGAAATATAAGAAGAAATATCACATAAATCCATAACATCATCATCATCACCGAAATAATTTTTTTAGTTATAGAATAACAGACCACTAATCAATCAATGGATATAGGACATAAAACATTTTCTTTTCATGTGTCACCCTAATAAATTCTTCTTAATAGGAACTGAATCATTTCGAGTCAACTAGTGTAAACACATAATCATCATATTCCACCCCAATATTACTATCAACCGATTTATACTTAAATACTATTACTATAAATTTATTACAATCTAATTCCTTCATATACTCAAGAACAAAAAAATATACCATGGATGCAAAGATTAGGTTTTAATCATTTTCACTCAAAAAATCATGTTTTCATTGATGACCATTACCAAATATTTTGAATAGTACTTTTGTGATCTTGATTTTTTATAAAAAAGTGTACATATTTATATTAAAATTAAGGCATGTGATAACAATAAGATATGGTCCCCCTTCCAACCAGTTAAATATTTATGATGAATATATATCTATGTTTAATTCCTCTTTTAACCATGAAATAAATTTATTATATGCTCAATAATATCCCACTTAATCATTTATATTTATACATTATACATTTAATTTAGAAATACATGATTTTATATATGGTTAAACATCATTAGTGTCATTAAAAAATTATAAATCGTTTTACATCACCTCATTACTTGGAATTTCCCTTATCTTTAAGCCTCAAATCATTCTACCTTCACTATTAATTATCAAACATCGAGATACAGGGAGCCCATTATGGTCCACTGTATACAAATAATAATTGATAACTCAATAAACTATTCTAATACATATTTTTGAAAAATATAGTCCTTCTGTCAATTGGGATTTTTAACATATCCCTTAATAAATTTCCTATATATTTCAAAAGGGTACATATGACCAAAATAAATAGGCCCATATATTCTAATCTCACACACTAAATGAGTCTCTAGATGAAATATTATATCTAAAACCTTTGGTGAGAAGTCCATTTCTATTGGAAAAATTATGAGAATAGATTCATTATCTAACACATATAAAAAATTTAGATCAAAAACTTTTCTAAAAATAGATCTAAAAATAAAAACATTTCATCATGAAATTATTTCTGAAACATGTTGTAAATATTCCACATTGTGCGACCAATAGAAATAGTTTCAGCAATATATGACTTGCATGATATTTAAAACCTATTAATTTCCAATACTTCAATGAGAACATATTATCAACATTTAATGAGTTTCAATCTAATACATTAATAACATTAATACATTGACACAATCTTATCACTATTTCTTAATGTGTTACAATGTAGGGGTAAATATGTTTTTTTTCATTTCATAGTTGGATCTATCTCCGAAAATATTCTCATTGATATCAAATCCTATATATAATTCAATCTATATTTTTTATTATCATTTATTTCTAACAATGTTCCAAATTAAAATTTCAAATATTTTTTTCTCAAATTGTATAATATCAATGTTAGGATTTATATTTAAAACTCATCCATAAGACAATTAAAATAAGAGAGATAATTTATTTGAGATAATTTTTTGATCACTAGAACATCCATTCCATACAAATGAGAATTCATTATTCTTCACTTTGTAAAAACATTCTTCAGCTAACAATGGTTCTTGGAGGGATTGTACTCTTGTATACTATTTAATTATTTCATCAATATATGACAAAGAAGATTAATTCGCAAAAATATATGATGTATCTTCTTCAAAAATAGAACATTATTTATATCACTTTACATAGTATTTATATAAGACTCTATAAGTGTTAAAGTAATTTATCGTTATCATTTTCATATCACTCAAAAGAATATAATCTTTCCTATATATATGTAAACTTATAACACCATTCTCATGTAAGAAGTTATAAATCATCAATAAATTGTAAAAAACACTCATTAATATCATTCCTGGAATTTTTTTCCTAAAAATCACCAAGACAATATCAAATTATTTTATCATCATATATATACATGTGTGTAAAAGTTATAAACTACCAAAAAATAGGTGATGAACTGTGTTGGCTTATGAGGCACTGAAATGGATTCATTTTTTCTATGAAAAATCCCATTATGAGATTTCTATCATAATTTCCAAAATTATGATTTTTTATCAAATATCAATCACTATAGTGAATAAAAAGGTTCACATAAGCTACCAAAAGAGATGAACCCCTCTATATAAAATCTAAACCTTTTTTCATTATTTTAATTTGAAAATAGTTGCTTCGAATGAATATTTATTGGATGGTACCAAATTTATTTTCCAGGAGGTTTGATGCTAGTTATGAAGAGAGAATAATTATTTAATCTTTTACTAATACTATATCTTGATCTACACAGTTATTACATTTTTATAAACATTAAAATTCCCTCTTATACAAGACACAATCATTGGAGAAATCATGTATCTATTTATACCCCAAACCCATTTTTTATAACATTTTATTTTCTTCATTATTAGAATCTAGAATCCCAATCAATATTGAAGTAGATATTTTTAATGTTCATTCAATTATAATAAACCTTTAATAGTATACCCATTTATTTCTTTCAAGTTAGGTAATCTCAGAATAACTGATGTCCTAGAACCTAATTCCACTAAAGGTTCCCCGAGACTGGTGGGTCAGAAGGCCTCAAGTGCATCTCCCTAAATTCTAGAGGCTACTAAAAAGTAGCGAGTTCCGACGGTGTGTCCATGTGGAGATGATTCCATTATTACAAGATTGTACCATAATAGATAAACATAAAATAATAGGATATAAGTAGAAAAAACACTGTAATGAAAAAATGGAACAACAGAATCATACTGATGTATTGAAAAAATGATCATCTAATAATCATATACAAATGATGAATATTTTATTTCATATATCTTTAAATCATGAAATCATGGTTATAAGAAATCATTTATTACATGCTATTAAAATGTATGATAAAAACCATTAACTATACCCAACATCCTGAGCTTTAAATCAGTCATATACTGCCATCTTCATCCTAAGAAACCAAGAAATCAAGTTAACCAATCAAGAAGATTCCCTGCTTCAACACCTCCATACATGTCATCTACTTGGATACAAATGGTGGACCAGATAGGGTGTGAGATAAATCTCTATAGGCCACTACCAATGCTGTCTATAACATCAAATCTATGTAATATAAATGAAAACTGTGTGCAATCGTGAATTTATAAAAGTAAAGAAACATAGTAACATAATTACCCAATTACATGATTTATCCCTTAGCTTCTATCGAAACATATAACTAGTTAATTATTTTAATTAACATTCAGTTAATATATTTAAGTCTAGTGAGTCATATCCTACACTAAAATCACCTCATGATGGTAATAGTGAAGGTTCCATGACAAATCGAGGAAACATTTTTTATATTATTAATGAAATGGTTATGTGGTAATAACCAATAAAACCTTTACCTCATAGATTTCCAAGTTATTATTAATTGGAGACTATATAGGATATAATATTTTAATCCAAGTAGTGGCATTCATGGCATTCCACAATAATGAATCTAACCGAGACCAAGGGAAAAAACCAAGGTAAAACGTGATAAGATATAGCCAGGACCAATGATGTAACTAAGGAACCTCATGTATATAGAAAACATGTAATATCCAAGGAGTTAATCCAAGGAATCCTATAATATTAAAGTAGGGATCCCATGTTTTCATATCTGGTATCCACAGATAGACAAGGATCGAGTTCAAGGTGGATCTCAACAAAGGCAACCAAAATCCTTCAATCAGAATGTCATCCAAAAGATATCGATGCATTCCGTTAATAATCAAGATGATAAATAGAGTATTACAACTTCTATAATGATTTCAAGGTCCATTTTTAATTAATAACGTTATAGATGATTAATTTAATAATTATTTCCATGTAATTATCATTCCATTTAAATAATCAAGGTTTAACCCATTACCTTTCATTATAATGACAATGATTAGGGGTCATGAAACCATTTCATTCAATTCATGAATCATAATCATTTAATATGGTTCACATAGATACCTTCCACGATGCATGTAAAGGGGATCTATAGATGTGACACTAAGGCATTCATTTACAATTAATTAGTAAAAGTCATATACTTAGTATACTAGACCATTTCTATTTAATATTGATTTATCAAATTGAAGCACTTACCCTAGGTAGATCAGATGGGATGAAAAAATGGTACTAATAATTTATCAATTATCAATTGAATTTTTTTTATGGGGATTACCATTATTAGAGTCATGTAACACACCATGAAAAAGGAGCTAATAGGTTATATAAAACCATTACGGCATAACTGGCCACAAAAAGCATAAGTTTTGAGTCACCATAATTGGGGTGGTCAACATTGTTGATATAACCACCAATGATGTATAAATTTTTTTAATCGGTCTTATAATATCGTTCCAATTACTATAACTGAGGAATATTTATTAAATAGACAAAGCATGATGTAATCGGAACACACACACAATAATTTAAAAAATAATAATCTTGAGGGATGAGTTATATACCACCTACATCATACTTGTATGACTCATTTCATCTAGTATCAGCCTATATATTGGTCTTTATTGGAATATATCTGAAGAATAGATTCATTCCAGGATACTGGATCACTTGAGTTGGAATGTAAATATCATCATCGATAAGAAGAAGAATGAAAAAAGATTAAAATGAATCTTGATCTTACCGTTGAAAATCTAATGAGATGAATAGTGATTGAACCATACTATGATTAGATTCTTGATATCAAATCATAACTTAGGGTTTAATAGGGATAAAAAATGATAAATGTTGAGGGTCTTCCCACTAGAGATGAAAATATAAATGTGGGTTTGATTTAATGAGTTTTTTGGGGCAAACCGTAAATTCACTAAAAATAGAATTTTCATAGTTTATCCATATAATTTTTAAAATGTGTTCCAACTATGCATAGTTTTATGAAGTAATGGGAACCCATGTGGTTAGGATATAGGGTTAGGGATAGAGTTCCCTAACCATGAGAAATTCCTCTGCAATTTTGTCTTCAGTTTTCGCACAAATGCATGAACTAGATCAAATGGTTAGAAAAAACCATGCACCCTCCTAAGTCTCTCATCCTGTCCTCACACAATAAGTCCAAACCATGAATCGTTCCTTGAATGGACTACTCTAACCATGCGGCATGCAAAAATCACCCAAAGATCGAGGTTCATTGCTCCAAATGACCCACAATCACCCATTCAACCACCAAAAAATCATTATACATCCAAATTAGGTCCATAAAAAGAAAAATATAAATCAATTTAAAGGATCCAGAAATTAGTTAAAACATGAGATCTTACGGTCCCCCTATAATTCAATGCTCCCTAATTATATATTCTAAGGATATAAAAACACTTTCTGAGAACAACTCTAGCCACCAAGATCTTTCCTCGACTTCCCTGCTCCCTTGTATTATCTCAAAAAATAGCCATGTTTCTATAGAAACCATACTAGTCGAATATATCGGCCTAATAGAACCTTCGTTATCCAGTTAAAAATTCATATAAGATACTCCTCAAAATAATCAATGACATCTAGCTCAACTTCCTCGGAATAAATAATACAAGAAAGGTCAGAAAGATTCCAATGAAGGTGTGAAATGTGGAAGATTCCATGCATGGGATGAAACTTTTGAGGATATAGAAACCGATACTCTATCGAATTAACTCTCTATATGATCTGAATAAACCCTACATAATGAGGCTATATCTTCCCTTTCCATTGTATCTATATATATTCCAGCCTAGGCGATACCTGTAAGAAAACACGATCCTTGACACCAATATTCTGAGGTCATTGACAACGATCTACAAGAATTTCAATCTATAATGAGTAGTATACATATTATTTATGATTAGATAAACCTGATACTAAGTCTCCTAAATGATATTAGGACCTATCATGACTACCTATCCTACCTCTAGCTAGAACACAGGTTAAGGAAATGACCTACCATTCATTGCCTCAAAAAGATTCATTTGAATCATTTCCAGAATTATATTACTGCAGGAGAACTCTATGAAAGGGATATGATTCTCCCAAGAACCACTATAATAAATGATGCATGCTTAGGGAATGCCCTCTATAACCTATATAGTTTGTTTTGAATATCCATTTATCTCTGTTTAAAAGGTTGTTCTTAGAAGCACCTGCATACCCATAGCCTTCTACAACCCCTTCTAGAACTATGATGTAAAATGAGAATTCCTATCTAAAAAGATAGTATGAGGTACCTCAGGTTGTCATATGATCTCACATTCAAACAATCTTCCCATCTCATCAACTATGAAATTATATTATATTGGAAGGAAGTGAGATACATTAATCAGTTTATCAAGTGAATCCCATACGTCATTTCTTCGTTGAGGTGACCAGAGTAAAGATACTATAATTTCCATATAAACCTCTTCCCATTTCCATTGTAGGAATATAAGTGTCTATGAAAAGCTGGCCGGTCTCTAGTTCTCTGCCTTGAATTACTGATAGGTGGAACACATAATAATACAACCTTCTATATAACATTTCATCCCAGGCCACCAATACTAGAGTCGTTTGTCTCAATTTATTTTAGACATTCCTGGATAAAATACCCACATAAGGCATGGGACTCTTGCATCATCAATTATTTAAATTATATATGAACCTAGACATGCTAATTTATATGTATTATTTTTCATCTATCCACATACCAATCCAAAGTTGGGCCGTCTCTAGAAATACTCTCACAGATAAACAAGCCCTCAGAATTTAAAAATTTCTTATTCTTCACCTTCTCATAGAGGTAAGAGGTAACTGTAAAGGATGAGAGATAAGAATGATCATGAATATCATGAAATTCCATATATTTCTCATAGAAGAGAAACATTAATTTCCATTCATAATTGGATTCCCATACAACATGTGCCTAACTTTTCAACTCAGTGAATCAGATATAACATTTCCTTTCCTAGGAGTATAGGGTTTCTCAAAAGTAAAGGAATGATGATATTTGACTCATCTTCACTGTCCAAGGATCAATTAAATATTTTCAAAGATATATTTAAGGTTATTATGATATTTATAAACAATTAATCTCACACCCTTCATATAGTGTGTCCAGTAATGTAAGACACGAAAAACTACCGCTCCCTCACAGTTTTGTGATGGATAGTTTCTCTCCTTATGCCTCAACATTAAAGATTCACACACAATCACTCTATCCTATAACATCATCACTAATCCTTGGAAGATGGATGATTCATCATAGAAAACCTTATAACATCTTCTAGGGTATATAAAAAAATCAGAATATGTGTTGATACAAGCCTCCCTTTTAACTCCTAAGAGGCTTTATAACACTATTCAGACAACATGAACATGAAACAATTTTTTAATGCTAGAATGAGGTGAAGTATGGTGTTTGATGTACTGTATAAAAAATATATAATATCCATCCATACACAAGAAACTATGTATATAGAACATGATCTTGTGATACTCCATGGAACCCACAACACTAAAATTCTCTTGGTCGACATATATTCTAGATTTTGAGATAATATGATTGAATAAGTGAACGTTAATGGTCCAAAAGTTGAACCTATAAATATTGGCATAATTATGATGCTCTCTCATTATGATAAAAATTATCTCAAGGAGATTATCATGGCCTCTATGAGTGTGAGATTACACCTAGATTTCGTCAAAAATTAGTACGAACTAAGAATCCAGATAGGGGTGGAAAAAAATTCATCATTGCCATGAAAATGGCGGGAATATTCATGAGACAAAAAAGACATAATGAGGTACACATATAGTCCATAACTACTATAGAATGTTTTATGAGGTATGTATGATGACCTGACCTAAACATGATGATAGACCAATCTTAGGTCAATCTTAGAGAAGACCCTAGCTCCTCAAAGCTAGTGAATGGGAACATTTATTTGAGGAAGTGGATACCGGTTCTTTACCGTAAGCTACATGAACCATCTGTAATCCATGAAATGATAAATGGTCCCATATCCCTTCTTATAGAAAATCATGGGCCAGCCCCCCGAGGAAGTGTTAGTCCATATAAATCTTTTGGCCTATAGATCCTATAAAAACTACTTGAGATCATAGAGTTTTGTAGGTTTCATCCTATATAGAGGAATGGACACTAGAGTTTCTCTTTGAATGATGTCTACAATAATATATACCTATATATCATAAGTTAAGATAATAAAATCATCATGAAAGACATACCTAAAAAATCTACTACCATATAAAATTCATCATAATGTAATCATTGATCCTCCGTGAAGATAATATCAATTTGGTTGGTCACTCCACTGAGTCAATAATGCTCTAGTCTAGCTCTACTATCCTGAACATCCCACTCACCCTTGTGTGGATGGCTACTACCCTCTGACGATGTAAATGATACCCATCAATGATTTTAGTCTACAATGGTGTGATATGGAACCAACCAATCCATCTGTAGAATTAATTTGAAGCATTTCATCTCAGGGTAAAGGAGGTACTATAAGAAAGGGTAATTTCCTACCTTAAAGGGACATTCCCAAAATTGGCGTATTGCCGATGACCAAATGCCCAATGGTTTATCTTGGTTATTTAACTTCAATAATGCTGTATTTTTAGCCTGAGGCCTTTATTGATAGATAAAGAGATGAATTAGTGTGAATACACTTTATTTAATATGGTAGACACTATAGTGTAGGCTACTATAAAATTACATTGTACTGTAGATGGTCATGCATTCTGATCCTCACATGTCAGCTATAATGCATGGAACTGACCTGATCTATGTAGCTGTTAAATAGTTGGACTACCATAATCAAAACAACTCTACAATAACTGTTGGTGATCAAGACTATCTCTACCACTACCAAGAAATTCTCCTCATCCAGTCCTGATGGTGGAACTCTGACTCCTCGCCTAATGTGGAGCAAAGGAACTGACCCCTGAAGGGGGAGATGGTGTAATTTCTCTTCCACTATAACCTGATGCGATAGTCTAAAAAATCTCTAAATATTACCAATATAATTGCAAGATCAAAATTATTGAGGGTATATATCACACCGAGTCCTTAGGTGACCCTATCATCTACACTAATGGAGCACCATAGAGCTACTAGCATGTGTTCTCTAGCTTCCACTTCCTTGATGAGAAACCACGATAGATCACTTTTTTTCTACCAAAATAAATAATGGAAAACCTCAGTGCTAGAAACCTATGACCTACACTATAACTAACCCTTAAGTTGATCATAGTGATAGGATACTGATTGACTATTTCAGATATAGTTGGTACTAAAAATTCATTCACCTTATTAAAGATGTCTTGCATGAGCCCATCCTTAATGCATCTAGCATGAGAAAGATCATCACTGGATAGAAGTATTGAAAAGCACTAAATTTTTTTGAAACATTCTGAATACACCATGATTGATATAGAACCCATCTCATGATGCATGAAGTATCTAGAGTTATGAGATGTCAGCATCTGAGAAAAGAACTGATAATAGAAGGTTTTTTGGAAATCAGCCCATACCATGCCCTGATGGAGAGCAGCCTAGGTAACTACATCCCACTAGAACTTATCCAAATCGTGTAGCATGTACACAACAATAATGAACCTCCACTGTAGAGTTATCTCTAAATTATTAATTATAGAATGGGTGGACACTAGTTATGACTCAGTATCTCAAAAACTTCCATCCCCAGAGAAAGTGGGAGGGTTCTCCTACTATAACTTCTAAGTTATATTATCTATCACATGTCCATATTGTGGGGAACCTTTCATGGATATTTCATATATAGAATGCTATCAAATTGGTGGTAATTAGATTCTAGATCAGGTATAGAATCATATCTTGGGGATCATGTTGGTAAGACTGTATTCATAAGGCCCACCATGTCTCGATCATGCTCACCACAACCCTCCTAGAACATGCCAAAAGAAGGTCACAATGACAATATTCTACAAATGACTAACACATGACTCAAAATTAGAGTTACATAGATAGATAAAATAACCATTGGATGCTAAATAAAAGTAAGGTCTGATTCCTCATAGAATACTTCCCAAACTACCTTCTTAGAAGTCCAGGTATTGGTATGTTCATAAGATTAAATTATAGGGGTTCCAATAGAATAATGGTAAAGTATACCTCTCCTTATCATTTATAATAAACCATTTTATTTCATATTACATGTTTTAGTTTTGAACATTTCCTTTTCTCATTTCATACATCAATGTTTATTAAAATGACTTTTACATCCCAGTTAATTAGGGACTATTGGAACTAAGGATGTTTTTTGTAGGAAATGGAGTATGGTTTGGGTTTTTTTGTTAATACTCAACATGGAAGATCATGGAGTAGATGGAATATTAGGGATATTGAAAGAAAATGAATCTTATAGTTAGAGATGGAAATATCATTGAAGGTGGCGTCGTTTATTAGTGTTTCCCAAATTTTGGATGTCAAAAATTTATAAGTTGGATTGCATCACAAAAGGTTGTTTTTTGGAATCAATGTTTCATAAATATGGTAAAGGGATGAATTTCAAAAATCCTGAGATTATGTTAAGAAGATGAAGAATACCATGAACTACGATGGTGTTTCTTTGAGATTATGAGAAGAGGAGAATCAAAAATGTATAATTCTTTGATGAAAGGCTCTGTGACTATGATTAGCATTGAGAATAGAGAATTTATACGGTGCATCATGAAGGGAGGAGCACCAAGAATATGGTTTTGAGAGATCTAGAAATTATGTTTTAGATGGTGGAGCTTTGTTAAGGAATGAGACTATATATAGGATGGTAAACCTCTTCACTCTACCCTAAACATTCCAAGGAAAATCCAAAATTTATTTGATTAGTCAAATCCAGGGTATCTCTTCTAAATTGATATTCCATGAAAGCTTGATCACCAAGAAAAGACTACTTTAGTATCGACTAATTCCAACACTTTTGATTAATGAGGGATTTATGATGATGAGGTGTTCCATGTTGAATTAGTGAGCTTCATGAAAGAAGGTTGTTCCGTGAAGGAATAAGTGCTTCACGATTGTAATGTGTTCTTGGAAGGTTAGGGTGATTCGAGAAGGTGTGAGATTCATGAAGGATATTTGTAAAAGGTAGTACTGAAAATTAGTTGGAAGTGAACATGGATTCCAAATAGGAAAAACATAGGTCAATGGGGCAAGAATAGTCTCATGATAAGTCAAGGACAAAGTATTTAATGCCAATCCACTGAAGAGACCATCAAGTTGATAATATGAGTTTTAATTGTATCATAGCTGTGAGATAGGGGAATCAACAAAATTGTTTTGAGGGATTTAGTGAGCTGTCACTGAAATATTGTAAAGACAGTTATTTTGGAACATGGTCACTATACTAGAACATTTAATTCCATAACTAGTGGTGATTAGTGGATTTAGGTGAAACTGATAATCTTTCATCGTATACTCTTTGGACTATCCCATAGTGAGGAACTCAGTAAAAATTGTTCTTTTGTATTACTGTGTGTGAATATTTTAAATACTAATCATTATGATCAGACAGGTTTAACAGGTTCCTACCAACATGGTAACAAGATCCATCACCTGAGGAAAAAAAACTTCAAACCTTGATTTACCCCTCCCCTATGGGTGTTCTGGGGTCCTTCTTAGACAATACTCTATATCACTGAGATCAACACCCATTTAACTCTAATTAAAGGCTTGAATTGGGATATTACACATTCAGGAATAAGGGATCCCATAAACCTGATTAATTGAAACAAATAATAACTCAATCACAACCCAAGAGTAGCACAGGAACCATACACAAGCATGGTTCATTGAACATTCACTAGAATATAAGGAAATACATGTAATGAAATTCACCTACATGGAATGGAAATATGCATGACATGTGAGTTCTAGGTTTCTATAATGGTGCATGTAACAATTATCATTTACTTTATATCATTAGGTGAAGGATGAAATATGGTCCTCAATTATAAGAATAATTCTAACCACAATACAACATGTGTATCACCCAATGGTGAAATGATATCAACTATAATAAGAAAAAGCATAACAATTGTTATACTTCATAAAACTCACCTTTTATCCCAAAAAGGGTTCGATATGGACAATAATGAACTATAACCAAGTACCAAGAATTCATAATCTCTAGTATGTTGTATAAAAATAGTAAATAAAGAAAGGAACTGGTCTGATACAACTTTGTGATCTCAGACCCATATAGCACTTAAGGTGCCCTGAGCTTAGTAGGCCACATGGCCTCAAGTACGTCTAGCAGAATGCCAAAGGAATCTGACTAGAAGAAAGAGCCAATGGTGTGTTGATGGAGAGTCAATTACCTCATAACTAGAGTCTATAACAATATATATATATATATATATATAATATAACATGAGATAAGTATCATAATCAATGTAATGAAAAAATGGAATAGTAGAAGCACATATAATTAATTAACAACTAATCTACTGATACTCATGTGAAAAAACTTATGATGTTATGTGATGTATATATAAATCATGAAAACATCGATACAAAAAATGATTGTAACATGATATAAAAAATAGAAATAATAAATAAAAAACTATCTTTATCATCCTATGCTCTAGCTCAATCATCTACTACCAGCTTCATTTTAAGCAAGAAAGAAAGAAAGTCTCTGAAGCCAACCACTTCCCTTTGTCAACACCATCATATTTTAAATATGACCGAGAAACATTAGTGGCCCTAATATGGTGTATGATAAATCATAGTTGGCCACCACTAATGGTGTCTATAAAAACAATCCATGTAATAAAAATTGTAATAGTGTTCAAGAATGTATTTATAAAAGTAATACAATAAAATAATGTAAACACCCAAGTAACTACTTTATCCCCCAACTGGCGTCTGAATCTATAAATATATCTCTAAATTAATTAAATTAAAATTTATATATTTAACTCATTTGAGGCATAGAAAGAACTGACATCACCTCATGATGGTAATAGTGAAGGTTACATGAGGAAACAACGAAACCTATTCGATATTAATAATGAATGGGTTTCATGGTAAAAACCATGAGAACCTGGGTTGCATGGTTTTCCAACTCAGTAGTGGATACATCCTGGATGTGGGGTAAGAGTATAATTTAGGTAGTTTCATCTACGTTATTCCAAAATAACAAATATAAAAAATTCCAAGGAAAAAATTTGAGGTAATATTGGGTAAGATATGGCTAAACCAAAGAGGCACCTCATGTATATTGAAACCATTATAGATCCAAGGCGTTCGTCCAAGGAATGCTATAATAGTAAATGAGGGATCATACAGTGTCATACCGAGCATCCAATTATAGAAAAGGATCAGGTTCCAAGGTGGGAATCAACCAAGGAAACCAACATCCCTAAATCATAATGGATTCCATAAGTCCTAAATGAATTCCCTCAGGAATCCAAAAGAAACCTGACTCTGAAAACTCCAATAATTATGTAAAGGTCCATATGTATGAAGTAACATTAGAAATTATTCATTTTATATTAAATTCCTTGTAATTAGAAATCCATTTAAATAATCAAGGTTTAAGACATTTCCTTCTATTAGTGTGACAAGTCCAGTTGCATTCAATAATTTAATTCAGTTCAAAGTCATAATCATTTAATAAGTTTCACTGTAATGCATTGTATAAAAAATAGAAGGGGGTACTAGGGATTTCAAATCAATAAATTAATTTATCATTAATCTGGCCAAGTTATATACTTAATATAATTTTAATTTTTTTTAATATTTATTTATCAAATTGAATTACTTACCATGGGCGGGTCAACAAGGAATAAAACAAGGTACTATCTATTTATCAATTCACAATTCAATTAATTCAAGGGGATTAACATTATAATGTTCAATCTACACACTGGGAAAGTAAATATAATAGGTTATAAAAATATATTTAGTATAACTATACACTAATAGAATAAATACAGAATCACCATACTTGGGGTGGTTGACGTTATAGATGTAACAACCAACAATGGATAAAGTTAATAGAATGATTCATATAATACAGTCCAAATAACTAATATTAAGGCACATTAATTAAATATATGGTGATTGATGAAATCCGCTTGCACCCACGATAATTTATAAAATGATGTGTCTTGGGGGATGAGTTATAGACCACCTTCCTTATACATGCATGACTACCCTCATCCAGTATCTTCCTTTAATTTGGCCTAAATTAGAATAGATATGAATAATGAATAAATTACACAATAATGCATCATATGAGATTGAATATAAATAGAATCATAGATAGGAATAATTATGAAAAAGGATTCAAAATGAATCAATCTCTTTTCGGTACATATAAAATGAGACGAAAAAATATTGAATCATACTTCAGATGGATGATTGATCTCAAACCATAGATTGTTCTTGAATAAATATTAAAAGAGATAAATTTTTAGGGGTATTTTATTAGATATGGAAATAGAAATATGGATTGATTTTATTAGGCTTTTAAGTGTAAAACCATTAATTCAACCAAAAATACCCTTCACATGGTTTGGACGAATGGTTTTCCAAACTATATGCCAACCATGCAAGGTTTTCATAATGAAGGGGAAGAAACATTATTAGGATAATTTGTTAGGGAAACTATGCACCAACCATGTGAAACACCTATGATAATTTTTTTGTAGTCTTTTTAGGGTCGTGTGGCCAAAATCAAATGTTATTGGAAAACCATGAACCATCCTACTACTCTTTTCCCAACCTCGTACTATTAGATATAATCATGCAGCCTTCCCCGACTGATTTACTCTAACTATAAAAAAATAAAAAATAACCTAAACAGATGAGTTTCAGTCTTCGAACAAGCCCCAAACACCCATGTGGTCTCCACAAACTCACTATGAATCCATATTAGGTCAATAAAGAAAAATTATAAAAAAATAAAGGATACATACATGACTGAAAAACAAGGTGCTTAAAATTGTAAATTTATTTAAACACATGAATAATGGTTTCTAAAAATTTTCATGGAATCATTGAACACTTGATTTTTTATGGTTAACACCTACATCCTGAATTAATTATTCAATATAATCCTTTATCTCATTTTGAATTTTTTCATCAACATTTGATTTTGAATTTTTAGTTATTTCACTATTTCATATCCAATATGTATAATGATCGATAAAACCAGAGAAAATGAGATGAACCATGATTAATGTGGAATTTCATTATCTCATATTCAAACACTTCATGCATGAATATAAAGTCAATTTTTTTATGATTTCATTTCAAAAATTCCATGAAATCATCAGGTCCTTTTTCCTATTCATTAGTGGTTATTCATAAATTTATCCAATCAAGATCTATTAATTACCAAATATCAAAATATAAAAGGAGAATATGTTATATCATAAAAAAATTAAAAAATTTATATAAAAAGATAAGTTTTAAACATAATAACATATAATCAAAACAATCAATTATTGATAGCTATTTGATCACAATAAAAATACATAATGATCAATACATATCATTGAAAATTTTAAATACAAGTGATGAAGCATATATAAAAATATATTATTTAAACATACATAAATTTTTTTAATAATGAAATTTCATTTAAAAAATGGTAAAAAAATAATAGTAGAGGAAAACAAGTTAATCAAAAATCATTTTATTACTAAAAACAATTTATAAATGAAAATATATTTGAAGAGAAAATTATATTAACGATAGAAAATTATTAATATAAAAAAATTATAAATAAATAAATTATAAATAAAGATAGTTCAATAAATAAACCATTTAAACTTAAAAAAATAAAATAAAAAACTAACCTTAAAAATTTTATAACAAACTAATTATAATTGGTAATAAAATGAATTAATAAAATTTATAACTAAATTTAAAATGATTTTTCTTTAAAAAATACATATAAAATATGGTAGTTGATATTGAAAAATTAATCTCTAATTCAGATAAAATTACACAAACTCAGTTGCAATACAGAATATTCTAGAAGATTCAATAAAAACCATTCAAAAAAATGTATAATAAATAACTAAAAAACCATTGAACATCAGTTTTCTGTCAACTAGAATATGGTTTCCTTGAACTAAATAATATTGAGGGTCATCAAAAATGTATAATGAATGTATTTCCAGGGATAAATAACATAAAAAACTGATAAAAATAAATATAAAATAAAAGAACTGTTATCATCAATGGTATTGGGTTTAACCAGTTCTATTAATGGTCAAGAGAGTAGGTGGGTTTGATTGAAATTAAAATATGGTTTTCGCGATCCATTATTTATTAAAAAATAATTTTAACATCAAATTTCCAAAAATAGATGTCAAGTGGTATTTTTTATCCTTTTTAGGTTGTTTTTTACAAGAAACATTAAAATATTAAAATCATTTAGTTTAACAATGGATTTATAAAAAAAATGATATTATAAGTTCCCCAAAACAATTTTAAGGTCAGATTATAGGAAACTAATGTTAAACCCTCAGTGTTGACGACTTCATTTCTTGTAGTGTTTTTTTGAATATATAATTTTTGTCATTATAAATGAAATTTTTAGTGATAAAAATTATCACATAAATACAAGATAATTATTATATAAGTTTTCCTTCCAATTCCATAAAACATTATTCCTAAAATTTCCTTGAGTATGTAAGAGAACCAATACATTTTTTGTGGTTTTATGTTTTGGATGGATAAAATTTGGTACCATTTGTTAGTATCAAATCCAAAAATGTAAACATTATATTTTTAACACAGGATCCTAGAGTGTGGGTTCAGGGCTATTATAATTGGTATTATCGGTAGTGTTTAGATTACTTTAGAGATTAAGATTTTTTCATTTGAGGTTAAAATAATAGTTATGGAAAACATGATGAGTTTATAGGTTTCTGGATTATCATAATTTTAATGTTATAGATACCCATTTTGAGGTTTTATGTGATGGGAGTTTAATACTATTAACAGTATTTTGGGAGATATTTATCCTAGTACATCAATTGGGGTTATTATTTGTTTTAGTGAAAAGTGTATTTGAGGAATAATTATTTTTTATTTTATAGGAATAAGTTCAAAGGAATTGATAACTATTATAGTTAACTAAATATTTCATGTCGAGGTAATAAAGGTTAACTAGGATAAAATGGTTTCTAAATTTTGGGAGCATATGTTTTATCTTATAGGTAACAATGGAATTGAAAAATTATCTTGTGGCAATGTGATTATTGTTAGTTTTTTCCTATGAAGTTCACTATTTTGGGAACATTATAAGATTAAGGTAAATAAGAAATATTATTTCCATGAAGCGATTTAATATTTGGAATAAAGGATAAAATATCATTTGGAGGTGTATATGACTTTATTTTTCCTTTATGGTGATTCATGATACTTATAGAAATAACATGATCAATTTGGTGATTATATGATTAGAAAATACAAATTTCTAGGTATATGAAATTAGGTGTTACTTTATTTTGAGATAATGATTAAATTCATCTCAAAAGATTTTTTGATCAAGTCATCTCAATTTTTGGGTTTCAAACCTATCCAGGAACATTTTGAATAGTTTTAAGGTTAGTTAATTATTGAACATTTAATGTTTAAAATGTGGCGTTATTATTGATGCTTCATAGATTAATGTGGCATTTCATCTTATTGGTTAGAATCTTACCTTGTTATGATCTATTTTTTTATGTTCAATGTTAAAAGATATAATAAATATCTTATTATCATTTTGAAGATCAATTTATTTTTTAAGCATTAATTTTAGTGCTTCAGTAAGAAAAAATTATTTTGAATATTTATTATCAGAGTAAGAGATTAGATAGAAGAAAAAACTGATTTAATCATAACCAAAGAAAGAAATTATTCTTATTAAATAGATGCTTATCAAGTAATTATATTATATTATTTTCTTTTATTTATAAACCATGTTATGTGTTATTATAAATGGACTTAATATTTTCTCTTCCCTCGTTTCGAATAGAAATTTTATAAACCCTTTTTTTATTTGAGTTTTTAAAAATGTATATTTAAATGTTAAAACATTCATTATTTTTCTCAAGATAAAAATGTGAGGATGAAATTAATTTGGTGGGGGGATGTTATATCCAGATATTTTAAACGAAGACTATGTTTGATAGCATAAAAAATATTCATCATCGAGCATTAGGGACCACATAATATTATTTTTTAAATATGATCTCAATATTCTCATAATTTAATTTTAGGTTTTGAATAGAATTAACTAAATTTAGAAAATATAAAAAATTATCTTACTAAATTGAAATGTATTGATTAATTATTATGAAATAATAAGTCAATTATTAGCAAAATAATTTATGCTTCAAAAATATATTTTATTCCACATTAATGTTTATTTCGTAGATTTTGATGAAGGGAAACTTTTTGGGTTAGGAGAGAACTATAAAAGAAATAATTAACATAATTTAAACAATATAAAAATTCAACAAAACCACACTTATTCTTTAACCATCAACAAAATTTGTTTATAGATTATCTGATTCAAAACTAAAACACCAACACCAATGAAACCCACACAAGAAAAATGATATGAACACCATAAACTAAAAAAGATATGAAAAAAAACATTTAATCACACACTTAAATCATTGATCATTCCCTCATGGAATGATGAGATTTATCCAAGTTCACTTCTAACATCTTCTTGGACCGTCTACTTGGGGACATGGGAAGGGACATACCAAATTTTTGGTTATGGTCATAAGGTGAAGGTAATTACTCATTAATAGATCATAATTTCTAGTATGATTTGATGTGTTAAATGAATGAATGTATAAGACCACCAAGGGGCAACCGAACAAAGAGAACAAGGTCCCTTTTCCCATGTCTTATTCAAAGAGGGGTTTTGTCGCTTTTCATGAGATAATATTATAATTAATTTCTATTATTTTTAAAAAATTATTTGATAAAATCATATCATTTTTAAATTATAATATCAAAAATTTATTTTATTGAATGTTAGGGATTCTTTTGAAAACATTAATTTTTCAATGAATAGTGAACAAAAATAAATTTTATAGAGATCTAATATTTATTTTGAAATATTTAAAAAGTATAATTTTGTTTTGAAATGATTTAAAAATTTCACAAGTTTTTTTTATTAAAAAAATTCAATTAATAAAATTTGATTTTACATTATTTTTTATTTTAGTATAGTTTTTTATAATTAATGTTCATTTTTCTCAATAAACAATTTTTTATTGCATTTTATTGGTTTTTTAAAATTAAATTAAGACACTTAAAGGAAATAAATTTTATAAAAAGGATTAAATATTTGGAATCATGATGTTCATATTTTATAAATCGATCAACTTGATTTTTAGTCCTAATGAATAGTAAATATGGTGTATATTTATCACCTTTATAACAATAAATCTGGTAATTAAGGAAATAAATATTGTGATATCAGATTCATAAATATACTGAAAACCTTGATTATTTATATTTATTGATTTTTTTGACACACATATATATATATATATATGAAACTATAGAATTTTGGTTTCATTTGATTTTGATAAATATATTTATATTATTCTAAGTAAAAGAAAATTCAAAAAATGTCACTCTCTTACTTTAAATTTATATTATATGTTCACATAGGGATATGTATGTGTTATGGATTAATATTGAAGTTTATTTTGAAAATAATTAATCTAGTATTTTTTATTTTTTATTTTTTCGAAGTTATAATTACCTTAAATACCTACATAATGCTCACACGATGTATCTAAAAGTTGTGAAAAAATCAATGTAAAAATATCAAAAGATAAATTTTATGGATGAGATATTGTATCCAATGGATTATATGGTTCAAAATAATGTATAATTTATGGTTAATGAGTTTATATTTTAAATTTAGACCTCTTTTTGATATTTTTAAAGCTAAATTTTTTGCAAAGTTGTTACAATGACATTAATGATATTTTATGTCCTATGATATTTTATTAGATTATTTAAAAATCAAAAAATGAATAAAGAGGAAAAGGGGGAAAATTTTCTCTAGTAAAAATTTCAAATCCAATTATTATCATAGAAGGAAAATTTATATCCCTTTATTATTGAAATATTTGTTACTGCTATTAAGGATAATATTGGTCAATAAAGGGGGTTATACCCAAAGATAATGTTTAAAATTCCAAAAAAACGTATCCAAAATTTATTTATTGAAAGTAATTAAACCAATATTTATAAATTAATTTTTAAATATTGTCTAATTTGATATAATTTTACATGAAAATAATTTTCTACTTTTAAATCTTTTATGTAATTCCACGTGAATAATTTACATCAATATAAAAAGGTCACCACATATCCTTTATTATTCAATCCAAATTGAGGCACATATCTCACAAAAAAATTATAAATTTCTTAGATAAATTATATTGGTTTTTCCCTTGTTGAACTACCATCTATATGGTCTTTATAAAGTGATATAATGGTTGTTATTCAAAGAGGATGTACTCATATCAACCAAGAATTTCCATTTAACCTCTTCTTCTACCTAATTAAATTATGTCCCAACCATCCCAAAATAATAACATCAGTATCTACCACATAGTTAGCATTATTTTGTTAATTTAATAACCTAATTTTTCTCATTTTTCATCCCATGGGGAACAACAACATCATTTATACGTACCCATGGACAACCACATCCATGAAGTAATGTTTTTCATTTTTCATCACCACCTCACAAGGTTAGGTATTATGAAAAATTTAATAAATAAAAATATATTATAAAAAATATTGTTATCCTAAAAAATATAATATAATACTTACCTTCATTCCCTTCCTCTCAATAAAAATAGATAACATCACTTATGTGTACATATGGAATACCACCTCTATAGAGCGAAGTAATTTGTTTTTCACATCCTTTTTTCATGGTTGATTATAAAATTGTTTTTTATATAAAAATAATAATTTTATAAGAATTATTATTATTTATTTTATGGAATAATGAAAAAATTTACCAAGTCCAATACAATAAGGTTCTTTATTGAAATTATGAGCTGAATGTGTCCAAAACAACCGACATGGACTTAAGAATATATTTTCTTAAATACGTAGTTGTAATAAATGAAATAAATGATTTAATGATAATGTATAAAACCATGAAAATATTATTAATAATTAAAATAATAAATATAATTTCTTTGTAAAATAGTTGAATAAAGTATGTGAAATTTGGGAGATGATTGAATTGATTTCTTGTTGCAATTACATTTCATTGAGACTTAAGGAATTTTCACAACATGTTTTCTTTTTCAGGATACATAAATTAAATTTTAGATGAATTATATCATTAATATATGAAATTAATGTATTTAAAAATAAATATTTTGTTATTTATTTTTATTTTTAATTGGTGGAAATATTATTACATAGTAAGGGACACTTTTCCTTAAAACCTCATTAAAAGTTTTTTAAGATTTATTTTATATATGTTTCTCCACGATATCCATGATATTTAAAATGTTTAAAGTATATTTTTATTGAAATTAAATCTAATTTAAAATTCATTTAAAATATATTTTTTATTTTTATTTATGATGGTTTTAAAAAAATACATTTAAATGTTTCCAAGGCGGGTTATTTTCTATATTTCTACAAAAGTGTATAAGGAATATTTTTTCATATATATGCCATTAGTGGAAATTTACACCATCCTAAAAATTATTCATTAATAACAATACTATTTTTTAATTTTTTTATAAATGATTTCACACATCCCATTCCTTAAGGAATTATTGTTTGAATATTTTTCAAAGAAAAAATATTTTAACGATTGTTTATGTAAATGATGAATGTGACCCTAAATATGTGTTAAAAATAATACATTATGAGATTATATTATTCAAATAAAATATTATATGATATTTTAGTATTTTATGGTGTTTATAAGTTTTTTTATGATAACTAATTGTACACATATAACTCTCCAATACATTGTGTAATGATTATTCTATTTGGAGAATTATGTTGGATTTAAATGAGAATATTATTATATTTTCTTAGGGTTCTTGTAAGGGTTATATTAAGAAGATTTATCAAGGAACACAAATGAATATTAATTTCCTTTTAGTTAGTTTCCAATAAAATATTTTTATTTTGGAATATATTCTAAATATTTTTTTCAAACGAATGATTATCCACTTTAAGGGTAAAAGTTATGTTTCGAAGAAAATACTCTTCATTGATTCCCCTATTTTTTAATAAACCCTCGTGATTAAGAATTTGACATTATATTATATTATAATGTGATTTATGATTTTTTTTCATTCATTTATAATTAAATAATTATTTTATATCAATTTTTATTGTGTTAAAGAAAAATCATGTTATATAATATCATGGATTTTAAATGGACAAACTTGTTTCTTTTCCATTATGTATATGCACCTCCCTGATAATATATTTTCTTATCAAAAATTTCTAATATATTTTTAATATGGAATGTAGATGATTATAAAAATTAATAAAGTCAAAGTTCTAGACATGGGAGTTAACTTGAATGAAGGAAGTGTAACTTTATTAATAACTTCTTTAGTGATTAAAATTATCACATAATGGCATGAGTATTTCTATGTAAGAGTTCATACTAATTATCTGAAACTATAAACCTAAAATTTACATGGTTATGTAAGTGATCCAATACTTTTAGTTGGTATTTTATTATTTAGATAGCTAAAACTGGGTCACATTTATCAGTACCAAATCAATATATGTGAATATTATATTCGTAGAATTAGATATCAGAGTGCTAGTTTGGGGCTATTATAGTTGGTATCAGAGGCCAAGTTTATAAAAATTTATATTTTATGATGTATTAGTGTGATTTTAAATGAATAGTTATATTATAATAATGGGTTTTTTGTTTAATGATGATCCTAATTTTAAAGTCATAAATTCCACTTTGGATTCTTTTATGTTATGAATGTTTTATATGACTAAGAGAGTTTTTTTTGACATTTTTGGAAGTAAAACTCTTGATTTTTGTTTTGTTTTATGGAAAGGTTTATTTGAGGAATAATTATTTTATATTTTGTAGACATAATTTTAATGGTATACGAAAGATTTCGGGTTAATATAATCATTGATGTTGATTTAAATATGATTAATTGGTATAAAAGTGTTATTAAATTTTTGGAACATATGTTTTATTATATAGATCACTATGATATTGAAAATTGATTTGGTGATATGTGATTAATTTAAATTTTTATGAACAAGTTCACTATTTTGGAGACATTATATGATTAAGATAAGTGGATTTACTTTTTTCTATGAAGGGTTTTTATTAGAATAATAAAGGTTTAATTATCATTAAATAGAATATATGATTTTATTTTTTCTTAATGGTGATTTATGTTATTTATGGAAATGATTAGAATATTTTTTATATTATATGATTATGAAATATTAATTTTTTTGGATATGAATTTTTGAGTTAATAAAGATGTTTGAAGATAAATGTAAAATTCATCTTAGAAGAATATATGGTCAGCTCCTTCTAATGTTAGGGTTTTTAACATGGTAATGAATATTTTGATGAGTTTTAAGGTTAACTTTTTCTGGAATGTTTAATGTTTATCTTTGGGTGTTATTGTTGAGGCTTATAAGAATAATGTGTTTTTTCATTAGGAGATATTATATTACCTTTTTCTAACCATTATGGTTTTCCATAGTGTCTAAATATTTGAAGAATAAAATTTTACCCTTTTTTGGATATTGATACCACTTAAAGGATAATTTTTTGTAATTATTGTATAAATTAAAATATTCATTTGTTGGAGTAAGATATGGGATAGAAGTAAACCTTCACTGAATCACAACCGAAGTAATTAATTTTTATTATTAAATGGAAATAAATTAAGTACTAATATTTTATCATGTTCTTATATTTGGAAACCTTGTTCTATGTTATTCTATGTGACCTTCATATTTCCATTTCTGACTTTTCAAAAGGATATTTAATGAACCATTTTTATGATGTGGGTTTTCAATAATATAATTTTCAATTGTTAAACCCTTGATTAACAAGATCAATAAAAAAATAAATGGAAATAATTTAATAATGGTTTAGGGGGAGAATGTAACACCTAGATATTTTAAAAAAAACTATGTTCGATAGTGTAAAATATTCACAACACCAAGATTTAAAGATAGTGAAACATTATTATATATATATTGTTAATATAACCTACCCATTGAAATAGAGGTTATAAATAGGTGTAACTAAATTAAAATATATATTTAATTTCACTACATAATACAAATATATTTACTAAATATTAGGAAAGATTAATTCAATTTTTATTAATGTCATTTAATCCTTCAAAAATGGGTTTTATTGATTTTGGATAGATAATATTATAATTAATTAATTCTAATTTTGGGAATATTATTTTATAAAAATGATATTATTTTAGAAATAATAACTTTAAAATTATGTTATAATTAAATTTTTTAATTTTTATAAAAAGAATAATTTTTCTGTTAATACCGAAAAATACCAATAATAATGAAAGGTGTCATTTTTATAAGAAATTAAAATATCCCATTTGTTTTGAAATTATTTTAAAATTTCCTATTTTATTTTTTTATTAAATATAATATAATTAATTTTATTTCAATTTAAATTATTCATTATTTTGGTATAAAAATATTTATATATTTATAATGCGTCTTTCTTAGAGAACTACTTTTTTTCGTGTTTTGTAGGTTTATTTTAATAGTAAATTCTTCCAATTCAAGTAAAATAATTTGATATAATAAATTCTATATTTATAATTAGGAGGATAATTTTTTAAAAATAGTTAAACTCTATTTTTACTCATAATGAATACTAACCTTGGAAAATATTTGTCACCTTGTTAAGGGTAAATCAGGTAATTAGGGTTAAAAATAATATGACAAGGCTTCAAAAATCTATTTATAACCTGAATTATTTATGTTAAGAGATGTTATTTCTTCCAAAACCATCATATATTATAACATATGTTACTTTAGTACCAATTGTGTTTGATAAAGGCCTGTATATTATTTTAAGTAAAGGAAAATTCCAAAATGTCACTCAATTTATTTAAATGAATAATTTGAACATTATTTTTATTATGGTAATTTATTTTTAAAATTTAGTGATGATATATTACCAAAAATTATTATAGAATTCTATTAGAGTGATCATACAAGCATTATGAAAATCAAAATATATGAATTTAAAAATATAAAAGGTAATAATTTTTGGACGAATTATGGTCTCACATGAATTTTATAGTCAATAATAATGTATGATTTTTGTTTAATGATTTTATATTATAATTAAATACATCTATTGAGGAATTTGAGGTCACAATATGTGAATAGTTTCTAAAATGACATTAATGGTATTTTATGTTAAATAATATGTTATTAAATGATTTAAAAAATAATATATTTCAAGAAAGAGGATAAGGGGTATTGGATATGGTAAAAAAGTTTTCCCCTTTACCAATTCAGCCAGTTTTTATCTTATAAAATAATATATAAAACAATTGTATTGAAATTGTTTTACCAGAATTAAGATTAACATTGGTTAATGATGAGGTTAATCACAAAGATAAGGATTAAAATTAAAAAAGTACACAGAAATCTTATTGTTTGAAATGATATAAATCATAAAATAAGCTACATTTTAAATTTTGGTCACTTATTTTCACATTATAGTAAATAAAAAATAATATATTTATATCATTCAGGTAATTAAACATGTATTCTTTACTTGTATATAACTGGACACCACCTCTATTCTATTTTTACACCACCTAGTCCAACATAGCTCAAACATACATTTCAAAAAAATCTGCATAACCTCCTTATATAAATTATGTATGTTCTATTATTCATAAACTACCATTCATAGGGTTTTTTAGGAGATATACAAAATATGATCTTTAAGGACGAGGTAACCATTCAATCAATCATTTTCATTTTACTTCTTCTTTTACCGCCTAAAATTATATCATAACCATAATCATTTAAAAAAACTCCATCTATAATATAATTATATTTTTTATGTTAATTTAATTAACTTATTCAAATTATTTTCCCTCTTAAAGAGAATTAAAACATCGTTCGTGTGTACATGTTGATTACGACCTCCATGATGCAAACTGGTTTTTTCATCACCACCTAAAAAAAGATGGTTATTATGATGAATTAAATAAATATATATAAGATTTATGAAAAAATTATGATTCTATAAATATAATATATGTATTTCCTTATAACCCTTCCACCCATTAAAAATGATAATGTTTCTTGTTTGTACATGGGGAATACCATCTCAACAAAGTGATGTGATTCATTTTTCATGTTCACATTTCATGGGTGATTATAAAATTGTATTTGAGTTATAAATTTTTTATTTAATTCATTATTATTATTTTAGAGATGATGGGAAAATGAAATATTTTACCATAGTCAACACACTGAATTTGTTTTGAAATTTAGAATTGAACGTCCTCAAATCCAACTACAAGGAATAAAAAAAATAAGTAATTACATATGTACTTGAAAGAAAGAAATAAAATTATTTAATGAAAAGGAATAAAAAATAAAAAATGTTTTGATATAAATTAAATAATAAATATATGATCATTATATTAGAGTTAAATAAAATACGCATTAAGTTGGTAGATGAGGTATGTGATTTTTAGTCTCAATTCTCTTTCATTGAGACTTACGCTATTTTCCCAGCATGCTTTTTTTTGTCAATAAAATACATGATGGATGTATTTTATCATATATTTTTTAAATTAATGTGATTAAAAATCCATTAAAATTTATTTCCTAAAATTAATAATTGTTTTAGAAGTTATCACGTCATAAGGGACACTTTACCTTAAATCCTAATTTTAAATTATACAAAGATTTATTTTATAAATATTTTACCACCTTGTATATGATATTGATATTATTTAAATTAATATATTAATATACATAATAATATGTTCCATGTTATTTTAAACCATATTTTACTTTATTCATGACGGTTTCAAAACAAGTACTGAAAACATTTTCCTAACAGTTTTTTAAATTTTTTTAAGAAAATATAATGATATTTTTTAAAAAATAATAAGTTATTGGAATTTCCAAAAATCATGACAATTATTATTAAAGAATATTAAACTTCTTTTTTAGTGGTTTTCTAAAATAATTTTTCATTTCCCATTCTTCTGGTATTTTTCAATGTGTTTTCAAATAAAAATGAGTATTTTATATTTTTACAAAAATGCCAAAAGTGGTTATACATATTTGTTTAATAGATTACTTTATGAGATTTTATTTTTCAAATAAAAGGTTATATATATCTGTATTATTTTATTGTCCTTATAAATTTCTAAAGATGATTGGTGATCCCCATATGGTACTCCAATAAGTTGTGTAAATATTTTTTTCATCGAAGAATTATGTTGGAACTAACCAATTAGCTTATTCCCTTTGTATGGGTTCTTTTAAGGGTTGTATAAAGATTATGTCCCAAAGAACATATATGAATTTTAAATGCTTACTAAGGAGTTTTCAATGATTTGTTTTTATTTTATAGAATAATATAATGATCATTTGTTTAACATAATGAATATTAACTTTAAGTGTAAATGCTATGATTTTTAGTTAAAACATTTCATAGATTCTCATGATTTCTAATAAAACCACAGGATTATGGTTTTTCATTTCTTTCTTCTTATAAAGTGTTTTATGAATTTTTTGTCGAAATTCATATATCTTGTGTAAGTAATAAAATATTTCAGATAAATGTTTATTTTGTTATATGAAATTACTGTTATATGAAGTCATGGTTTTGAAATGGACTAAGGAATTTATTTAATTTTTTTACAAGTACCTTACTAGGTTTTTTTCTCATCTCACATTTAAAAATGATTTTAATAGGGCTTTATGATGAGTAGATATGTTAATAAATTAAGAGTTCTAGATAAAGGAGTTACCTTGAATAAGAAATGTGTGTCCTTAAAAATAACCTTCCCAATGAGAAAAATTCCCACATAAAGTCGTGGGCACTATTATGTAATATTTTATACTAATTCCATAAAAATATAAACCTATAAGGCCCTTGGGTATGTTAATGATAAAATAATTATATTTTATCTTTATTTTTTAAGGATAAAGTTGGACCATTTTTATGGGTTTTATTGTTAGATATGTAAATATTATAATTTAATAATTGAATCAATAAATGCGGGTTGAGGTCTATTATAGGGTGAATTTACCAAGTTAGGACTAATGCACATGATATTTTATTATTTAGGTGAAAACCACTAGAAACTAATTTTTATGTTCACCCAATACATTTAGAAACACCCTCATGTCAGGGGGGGTGAGTTGTATAAATTTATTAATTGTAACTGAATCCCCCTATCCATGTGGGAGTCAAGACATGATAGTAGAATGAACCCTTAACAGCAGATCAATTCATCCTAGTCATATATATTTGTAGCGCACTATACGTATTTAAAAAAAATTATATCATGTTCCCCCACTATAGAGTGATTTTACAGGGTATATTCCTATATGTAATTACCACTAGAGAACATGGTGAATAGTGATGGGCATGTGCTCAGGTATACCTATGGTCGGGTAGTTTCTTAAAATATGCTATGTGACCCTCTGTTACCCCACAAGTGATATTTATAAAATTTTGAAAACCTTATCAATTACATTGAAATGATACATGAAAAGTGTCCTGGGAACTACAAATCATGTAATAAAAAATATTAGGTCCATAAAAATAATTTTCCTATGATTGGTTTCACCACTATTCCTTCTACCTATATTTTGATCATCCACCCCTTTATTCATGGATTATAATTCTACACCTATTTTTACCATTGGTACTCCCAAACATTTATTTTCTATCCCATCTCACCACTATCCTTTAAATTGCCCCTTTGTTTTTCCCAATGGTCCATAAGACACTATACATCCATCCATCAACACAACACTATCACACTTCAATCCCACTACTAAACCTCAAAAATGAAACTAGTGTCCATCCATTTCTCACCTCCCATACATGGTTCCACCCTCAAAATAAAATAATCATGTGGTGGGGAAGAAGATAAAATGTGAAAGGGTGGCTAGTGGAATATCATACTTAGTGAATATTTTATTCCAAAATGAGTTCATATAAGAACATAGAATATGAGGATTATCAAATAAAACTAAATTGGTGAAAGGATAGTTTCAATCATGATAATTGGATGTGACATTTATTTTGAAAGATTAAAAAGGATTTCATCATAAATGACTGTAAAGGTAACATAAAATATTCATTAGGATAATAAATCAAATAAATCCTCCACAACCATAGATATTTAAAATAAATTTAAATTAAAATAATTTTATACAAATAAAACAATAATTAATTAAACATTGTGAATGATAAATATATTTACATATTTATTTCTTTAAATAAGGTAAAAGTATAGGTTCTTTATTGATTTCATTCCAATTCATGGGAAATCTACCATTTTTCAATAATCCAAAGAATCCTCTATGAAGAACATGGTCCAATAATTATATTCTTGCAACATAGGGTTATATTGTTTGGGGTAGTTTTCTATATAAATTAATAATTAAATATAAACATTTATATTGAAGGAGCATGGAAATATGTGAATTTTATTAATGACCCAAAATACTTTATCTAGGATCCCATTATAGAATAACAAGAATTATACATCTCCTAAGATAAATTATCCTTTATGAACACAATTTAAATTATATAATAGTTATTAAGTTCTTTATTTAATAGATTCCACCACTTTCATAAGTGGAATAAATAAATAAATTATATATATTTCATAAAATTGAAATTTCTTAAAAAATCATAAATGATCAACTAAAGGGTGAAGACTAATTTTACTATGAATATAACATACCACTAATGGGTGGGGGTGGTGAATCAGTGAGGATCTTTTATAATTTACATTAACACAAAATATTCCATAGTAACTTTTTATTATTTAAATACTCTCAAATTTATATCTCAACTGAACCCCTATATAGTCGGTAATAAAGATAAATTCTGGGAACCTTTATTTTTAAATCATTCAATCATAATTAATGAACCCACCCTTACTACATTTAGTTGGTACACTGATACATAGATATTCAATATATGTATATAGTGAATAATATATGAAATCTTCTAAAAATACTATTTAATATCCACATATAAAATTATATATATTCCTATATGTTTTAATGTTTACTCTAATAAAATTAATAACAAATTTTAATCCATTTTCATTTCTAAATAATTTGGTCTTCCACTTACTCTCCAAAATAATAAAATCTACTTTTAATAATGATCTCAATTTATAGAAATTAAACATCAGGAATTGTAACTACTTGATCTTTAACATTAACTATATTGAACTTAGTGATCATTTAGAATATAATAACTTCCTTCAATACTCTACTATAGAATCATAACTTCTCAACCTCTTAGATATTTCATAACTTATAGGTCGGAATTTCTATGATCACAAATATTTTTTTTATCAAATTTATGAATGAAAGCTCACACTATATAACCAACATAAATATAATAAAATAGATCTATAAGCTTGTTATTTTCTTTCTTCATTAAGTCTTATTTAACCAAAATCAATGGATTTAACAATATCATATGTTGAATTCAAAAAAGGATCTAAAAAACAAGGCATCAACGATATTCAAGTCTCCCACACATCATATCTAGAATCAAAACTTTAGTGATCATGATTTGGGTTATGTAATATCCATATAAACATCATCACAAGGGGTTTGAATTTACAATAATGATTATGTGAAATTACAAGAATCACCGGAATCTTATGATTTATCAACTACCATGATTCAATAAATGTTTGAACCATAGATTACTGTGTCTCAATTTCCACAAAAACTATTCTCAATAATTTTAATCATAAATAATTTGATCATTTTCACCTTGAATTTCATAAAATCAAAAATTCCATAACATCTGATTGACAATAATATTTAAATCCTTAACTTTTGATCCTGAATAATAACATATATAATATTTATAAATTTTTACTCTCAACATCAACTTACCAATCATTAAAAATTTGTATTTTTTAATTTAAACTCAATGTGAATCATAGTTGATCTCACTAATAACCTTCATATTTTTCACAATGAAATATTAATATAGCGCCATCTAACATAATTTTAGAGTTATCTTTTTGAAAAAATTGATTTTGTAAAATTTGGCTAACTGATAAATCTTACCTATCATGTATTACCCTTTTCAGAAGGGTAAATTCGTATGATAAACCACTATGAATCCTAGTACATTAATGATATATCATACAAAAACACTTTTTTAAGGCTATATGTCTCTTATTAAGTATCAAATTACTCTTATAATACTTTAAATAACTCATAGAAACAAAAAATTTAACTCTTATGTTTTTTCTGATGACCCTAGTAGTTTTTATTGGGTCTCTTCCTTTATATAATTTCAACTTTACATTGTATCAAGTAACTTTCAAATTCAAATTATCATACATATTATATAATGTTTTAAACATTTAAACATTTTGGAAACCAATAAAAAAATATATCCCACATAAAATGAGAATATTATTTATTTCATAAAGCAGTTTCAATAAATTCTATTAACCCTCAAAATAAAAAATGAATTTCCTTCATATTTCACATTCCAAAAAAACATTCCTCAACTCCACTAATTTAAAAATACAATAATTTTTTATCAGTAATACTCATATAAATCTGAATATCTATACACACTTCTTATAATCATTCCATTAATAATCAATTAACCAATATAAAATTTCTCCTAGTTCTATCCACAAGCCTTCATGAGTATCTTATTCAATAATATTATATATGATAACATTTAGAAAGAAATTAGATCACATAATATTTTTTCTTCTAATATCATATTTTTAAAACATAAAGATTTATATTTACCTAACATTAACAAAAATGTTTAAAAATATGTATTATAAAAAACCATCAATAAATCCAAACCATTTGTTCCTTAATATCCCCATTTTCATTTTTTGTTCAAAAAAAAATTATTTTACATTAAACAAAATATTTTGTAAAATATAAGTATCTTAGGACCAAACCACTAGATAATTTTTTTTATATGAATTATATATATTTGTGAAAAGGAATTTTTTGTACATGATATTGATGGGCCACATTAAATATAAATATCTCTTAATTCCCTTTCCTTAATTACATCATCTCCATATTAAAAAATATAAAATATATATTTTTTTAAGTGTATTTCACAATGACAATGAAATAAAATTTATAGAGTTGGTTACCCCAAAAAGTTCTTATGTTCAAGGGAGAAGCTAATAATAATTTTTTATCCTCAACTCCTCAAATATTTCCCTTATAAAATATTTCACAAATATATTATAAATTTTATCCTAGATTTGAATGTAATGAAATACTAATTATCTATTAGAAACATTATAATTGATAACATTATAATTAATATCAATATGTTTGGACTTATTTTGTTGCATTTAATCTTTAGGCAGATCAATTGCATTCTGATTAACATAAGAAGTACACAGTGAGTTTTCAATATTCATAATCATATTCTAAAGATAAATTTTAGTAAATGTAATTATAGAAAATGAATGTGGGGAAATAATATACTCTATTTCCATTGAAATTAATTTAATATATATATATATATATATTTCTTACTATTCTTCCATGGAACACTTCCCCCCAAAAGAATGTTCGTTCATTTTTTTTGCAATTAAATTTTCCATCCAGTCTCATCAGTGAACCCATGAATGTCTAATTCGCTACTTCTATCAAAAATAAAACCATAATTTGACTGTTATTTAATAACAAGGATTGATTTTAGACAACAACATATGAGAATACATTGGATATTTTTTTTTTCTCACACACAATACTTTGCATAAATTATTTGGACATGATATTGTAAGATAAAAAAATATTTTCATTAACATCTAGAAATTTTTTTTATTTAAAATTTTCCTTGGTTAATCATTTAGTAGTTTTAAATCAATTATAATGATTTTTATAACAAAATTTTAATATTTAATTCCAAATTTCTCCAGAAAAGTTTTGGAATATTTCTCTTGGGATAGAATGATGATACTTTGTTTTTGCTGAATTTTGAATCCCATTAATAAATTCATCTATTTGGGAAATGAAATATAAATATAAATATTCCATCATTATACAAACATCCCAAAATCGTGTTATATTTCACTAAATAAAATTATATCATGAATACAAATGATGAGAAATAATGTACCTCTTCTCATATCCTTTAAATGTATGTTATTATCAACCCTTTAGAAAATATCAACTATTTTAGGAAACTATCATGTTTTGAGTAACATTATTGAGTTAAATTATTATACCCATAAAATGTATTATTAAAATTATATACCATCATACCATAACTATAAAGTGTAAAACCATTCATTTTCTCAATGAAAATAAATTTATTATGATATTTATTTAGGAATACAGACTTTTCATCCATATGATAATCTTTATGGTTTCCATATGATATAATAACCAAAGCATACTAATTGGTAATTTCCTTTAATGAAGTGAAAATTTTCATCAAAATACAAATCATATACCCATTAATACACTTTAAAAACTAATTTGGATTTATTCATTGATATCTCGCTATTTTTTTGAGTTTATATTGAAAAATCAATGTAGTTACCATTACATTTTTTCACTCATTCATGGACCTAGATCCAATGTTTCATTGTTATAAATATGATCCAACTCCTTATATATGAAATTAATCTAATGCTTGTGATTAACATATTTTGAAATTATTTTACGTTTAATCCATGAGATATGTTTTGTTTGGTTTTTTCAATCATCATTTTCATTATAATTTATTCTAGAGATTCTTGAATTTCAATGATATTTTCTAATTCATCATTTTTTAACTTATTAAAAATTATACTTTTAAAAAAAATTACTTTACTTATCATTTGAGTGATCAAAATTTTTATAAACCTAGGTTTATTCTGAACCATATTGTTTTTTTTCTAGCATTGTTGGAATCTAATATGTTAACATTCATTATTTCTGCAAACTCACCTTCAACTATCCATTTTATGTTGAAATTATTTTCATAGAGTTTAAATCATAGGAATCAAAAAAAAATTTGAAGAATTTATATAATATTTTTTACCTTTTTTTATTTATATTCAATGAATATATCTTTCAAAGTATGTTCATTAAGCTTTCCCAGATCAATATTAGTTTATATTTATTAATAATTTACATCCAAAAACAATAATGGTTTTAATAGTAGGTTTCTTATTTTACCACTTATTTTAATTAATTATTTTTTCTTTTGTTGTCAAGAAATATATATTCATAACATGGACAATTATACGTGTAGATTCTCTATATAATAACATTGATTCTTTTAATTTTGTGAGGAGAGTTCTTCTTATATCATCTAATAGTATTTATTTATTTTTTGGAACTAAACTATGATTTGGAGTGTAGGGAAAATTGTGGTTTTGTCTAATTACATGTTTAATTAGGTATGACAGAATGGAATTTCTCATGAAATAATTTCTATTATATTTTCTTAACTATAAAATATATACCTCAAACCCTTCTCAACTTCTCTTTTGAATATTTTGAACATCCCAACAGCTTTAAATTTATGATTCATAAATATTATTGTGTCCATATGAGAAAATTCAATAATAAAAGTGATAATGTAAACATCCCCCTTTATGGATTGATATCTCATTGGTTTATAAGAATGAACAATGTCAAGTGGTCAATTAATTTGAATCTCTATTATCATGTGACGTCTACTAAACCTCCTTACCTTTTTACATGTCACAAAAATTTCAACTTCTTTTATCTTGGATAAATCTCTCACTAAATATTCTTTGATATTCTCTCCAAATTTTTATAGCCATGATATCCAAGTCGTTAGTTCCATAAATTATTTTCATCAATTCCACTAATATAGAATGAGTTACCTAGGACACTTATTTAGAATAAATTAATACTAATACCACCTCTATTGGTGATAATTATTCCATGTTTCTTCCTTAGACAATATATTTTAATGTTCCCTATTCCCCCAATAATTAGACATTTTAATATGATTTTTCAAGTTTATATACCTTTTTATTTCTTTAGGTATCTCAAAATAAGAGACCGAATACACTAATACTATATATCATTATCTTTCACATCTTATAATTCATATATTTCCCCATCTTATAGTTATCATATTTTATGCTTCCCCATAGATTTAAAGGTCATCTCCTCCTTGATCTTATTCTTTAAATTATGGATATTTCCTCACCTCATAAATAATAAATATATTATAATGTTCATTGAGATATAAGTTATTTCAATAATTTGTCGTAGGGACGCTAGGATCATACCAATCATGGAAGTTTCGCATCATCTTCTTGATGAAAGTGGATCTAAATCCTAATAATTCTCTAAAACAATCCTTTAAAATTTTAAATTAGTAAAAAATTCATTATTTTACAACATTACTCATATCTTTATGTTTAATTCTCAATATAATAAGAATTTATTCCTTCATTTTTACATTGTCCTTAAAATATGCTTTCAGGTTTTTATGAAGTCTCCTTAATAATATAGATACCCATTAACATTGTGTAAATTTTGATAGATGAGGGTATAAGAATAGAATTACTCACCTTTCTATCAAACTGAATGATTATAGGTTTAGTAAATATTTTGGGACTATAGTTTTTCAATGGTGGAAATCCCACAATATCCATATCAACTACTTTCGGGATAGGTGAAAGAAGAAAGTGTGTCATACTATTGTTTTATCCATGACACATTTATTTATATCTAACATATGTATACTTGTATTATTTTTTGAATTAAAATTTTCCAAATATACTAAAGTAATAATATTTTATAGTGAACATGGGTTTCTCTAATACAAATTGAAATATCTTAAAATATAATATACCACTATGAATATTGTAAAGGAGGTTAAATCAATTTATCTCATTTATAATTTACTTAAAATTAAATTCTCCTACTAAAAATATAATAGTTTCAATCCTTTAAAATTTATGTATCATAAGAACCCATATAAAATAGTAATAAGGACCAATAAAAGGCACATAGGATTTTATAAGGTTTATCCCAAAAGTGAGTACCCAATCCTTATTGCATTGTGTTATTATCCCAAGAAATAATTATTCAGTATATTTTGTAGGTGAATAAAATATGATATATCCCAAAAACCACATTTTGTATCCTAATAGTAAATTATACTTATTCTATATTGTTAAATTGTTTCCTCCAACCAAAGTGTGTAAGATAACTTTTTCCCTTTGATTACTTCTATAACAAATATGATCTTACACTAATCCTTTAGAATAATACAATAATATTATTCTCGCGATCTCAATTTTCCAAAATAATTTTTTTTAAGACTATAGCTATTTAAACATTTTCATACATTCCCTTTTACTCAATTATGTTTTATAATGTATGTACATCCACCAATTCTATAGAAAATATAGTGAATATTGAATCTTCTTTAACCTCCTTCATCTTATAAAACTTATTGTTTTAGATATCTATAACCTCTTATATTTTATTTGAAAAGGATTTAGGAATGAAATTACTCATTATATAAGTAACCATTATTCTATAAAATCAATATCAAAGCTCCATATTTTATACCTTCTTAATATCTCAGTCAAATATAACCCAATCCTTTGATAATATCATATATTGAAATTTTAAAATCATTTTAAAAACTCAACTTGAAAAGTATTAATGTCTCTAAAAACAATTTATAGAATTATTAAGTAAATATTTATAGTTTTTATATAATTTACGTATATCTTATCACATTCACAATAAGTTTGACTTCACCATAAAGAATATGTGTAATTTCATAAAGCATTATAATCTTTTGATTATTCTAATTTTATTGTACCAACATAATATAAAAACTTTAATTTTAATATCTTAGCCTCCACAGAAAACATTCTCCAAACATTTGATCATTATATAATCTAATAGTTTTCACCTACTAAAGACAACACTTCACAAATTCTATGAATTCTGATTTATGTAATTTCTAATATGTTATATCTATTCATATAATATTAATTACTATGAAATATTTCTATCATCCTACTAAAATTTACTTCATTAGTTTTGTTAAATTTAACATAGATTAAATCAATGTTGGTATCATCAATCGCCATGTTTTTTTACTCAATGAAATATCAATATATCACTATATGACATTATTTTTGGTCTATATTTAAAAAATCCTTCATTTCATTGAATGCAGGTAATTGATGAATATTATATATCTTGTGTTTCGATTTCTATAAAAATAGATTTATGTTATTAACAATCTTGAGTCACAAAACGTTTCAAATATCTTAGTTAGAAAAAAAATTATATTAGTAGATGTGTTAGGACCACTAAGGGCCTATATACCCTGAGAGGGGGGTGAATCAGGGTATGGATATTCTTTTTCAAAATTCATCCTACCCCATTGGATCTTGACCTCTTTATTACAAGGGTCACTTTGTTTGCACTTGTGTGTTTATTATGATCACTTTGTTTCCTCTTTATCTGATGATGATGCATTAAATGCAATGCAAGGCAGTAAGCAGGCAGACACATAGATTTTTACTTGGGTCACCCTCACTGAGAGACATCCATGGAGCATACAACGATGATGTGCCACTATACCAAAACCACTAAAGCACACTGATGATTAAAAGGTTCAGTATAGATCACTTATATGCCTAGGATCACTTCCATTACAAGGTTTAGGGTCATCTCACAGCTTTCCCAAGGGTCACTCCCTTCATCTCTCTCTCTAGCAAACTCCCGGTGGAGAGGAACACCTTCTTCCTCTCCTTTTCTCACTACTCTGGAAAGGATACACTCATATTTTATAGACCTGTAGGTCTATTAATTATCACTAATGAATACATTATCTTTTGTATGTAGATTCTTTTTTGAAGTCTAACTTTCACCCGTAGATGAATCTCACTTTTCCCCAAAGGTATCAGGAAATCTTCCCACTTTCACGCAGCCCTGAATCACTGTCGTGCTTCAACCATACCTAGTTCCCTTTTCCAAGCCAGTGCGCAAGTCCTGGCACACATGTTGAAACTGGCACACAAGTTCACCTCAACCACTTGCATGACACTAGCTTCTACAACTCCAAACTTGCACGACTCGCACCCTTTTATGCCCAAACCAATATTAGTGTGCAACCACAAACTATTGAGCTTCTTCAAAACTTAACATGAAAGTGTCACCAAACCACTTTTGCGACACCCCCTTCTTCAACTCAAAACTTGGGTGACTCCCTTCCTTTCTAGCCCAAACTACTCTGGATGCGCAACAACCAACTGGCGTGAAACTTCTACTTGTGTGACAACACCACCAATTACGCGACCACCACTCCTGCATAAAGGGACCTCTGATTTTCGATAAGTGTTGAAATCATACCGAATGAGGAGGGGTAGAACTCTATTTATAGGCATTGGGAAACCCTGCGCGACGGTCCAAAAGTCTTCTCTCAGCGCGAAAGTCTTGGCCGTGCAAGTCACTTGCGCGACCCACCCTAAAACATGGGCGCCCCTTTTCCAATTACCATATATTGATGTTATGATCTTGAAAAACTTATGGCGCACATGTTTCCTCTCATTCAATTCAATGGTGCGCAAGTCCCTTTTCCAAAACCACTTTTCTCCATTTGTCGATTTTCAGGCCCAAAAATTTGGCAAACACTTGAAAACGACGTCACATTATATCTTCTCTTTTTGAACCGCCTTCGGATCATCCATTCCTTTGTCGATGTTCTTGAATCAAACATGGATCATTAACCACAACCCTTGAACTCGACATGACACAAATAAATTCCCTTTGTCAACAAAATTTTATGTCATGGTTTGCTATGTCATCAATCACAACACAGATGTCCACATTGTCAACAAACACAATCACCTCAAAAATGCTTCAACGATTCCTTGAGGTATTTTTTCCCAACAAGATGAATATTATGAAGAATAAAATACTCTTATGATTATTAATATAACTCTTAAAAAATTAAAATTTTATGTTTACAAAGGGTTATGATGACTCTTATGGTTTTTAGTGGGTCTTATCCCTGTTCTTAATTTCAAATTTCCATAGTAGAAAGTGACTTCTGAAAATAGAGTATCTTATATATTATGTATGTTTTTAAAGTTCTCTTTTCCCCACCCCAAAAACATTATCTTACATATACTATGATAAAATTACATATTACATAAATTAATTAAATTTTATAATTTATTATTATTCTTTGGTAAATTTATTAGAAACTAATAGTATCAAATACATCTCCTAACTTGGTAACTTTCTAGAATACCTACCTTAAATAAACTAATATCTAGACATTATAGTTTAAACTCACTAATACTCATCTGCTTATGAATATCCATAGAAATTAATTCTATCATTATAATGTTCACCAAGTAGTAACCAAAAAAATATAATTTAGATATATCTAAAATAATTCATATATATCTTCTTAAGTCATCTAGAATTCTTCCAAAGATGAAATAAGATCACCTGATATTATATCTTTTGGATTCAATCATTTAGAACATATATCTTTACCTTTATCTTCTACTAAAAACATTATTAAACATAAGGTTCACAATAAATACAACACCTAAAATAATTATAAACCATGGGTTTCTATAAAATAATGATATTAAATTAGTGGAATGGTCAAAAATAATTTCCATGACCATTTTAAATGGTAAATTTATTAATTCACCCCTTAAGTGACTTGAGACTCCAAAACTCAAAAATGAATTATGTTTCACTTAAGGAAAATTATATTACAATGAATCTTATAAACATTTAACCTTTTTAATATTTGAATATGTAAAAAATAAAGATCCTATATTGGAAATATTATAAAAAACCATGTATTGAAACAAATCATCATCACATTCACATTATTTGTCTATCGTGGTCCAAAATCGATGGGAATAAATAAATAAACTACATAAGAAGTCATCCTCTTTTTTAAAATCATTTTTTGGAATATTATACCTAATATCATTACCATTCATAAGAATTATAAATATATTCTCAATATAGAAAAATTCCTAAAGATAGGAATGATCTAAAATTCAAAAAAATCTCAAAATAATCCATTCTAATGATTTCCCCATCCATAGGATTCTCACCATCATGAAAAATAGAAAACCAAGAACCATTTACATCTGTATGTAAATAGTCTATTAACAAGAGAATATTCTTAAAAAAGTTCCATTTTCCCCACATTTAATAAGGTTACGTTGAGCCCATTTCCTAAATACTGTCACAATAAACATGGATATATAGAATATCCAGTAGAATTATTCAATGATATATCAATATTTTAAAAGTATCATACACCTAATGGTTGGATTCAAATTATTTTCAACACCAAACGATTAGTGGAGTAACATCTCAATTTCTAATCATATGTTTAACACATTCTATTTACACAATATTTCTTCCAACGATAGTAGTAACCTCACTTCCAGCAGAGTAAATTAGGTTTTTTATACCACTAAAGAAAACCTAGATAGGTTGTGATTGCTCTTTATGAAATATAATTACATGATCATCATGAAGTATTAATAATCTCTTTATTTAACCATTCTAACACAATCCAACATTTATGGTCTTCAAACATTTAGATGAACCTGATCTATTGGGTCAAGACAAAAAAATACACCAGTTAAAACTCGTGTGACAAAAAATATACACCCATGGAGAATCATACTTCGCTTCCTCGATAAATTTTCTAAATAATGAAGAATCCTATTTGGAGTACTTTTAAAAAATACAAGATCGTGAAATATATAATGGCCCATATATTTCATACATAAATATTATGACTTATCATATGAATACTCATTTCATATCATTATAATCCAATCTATAATGATAAAGTCTTAGCATATTTAGAAACACAGATACTTAAAATAACTAGTTCATAAAAATATATACATCATATCTCAATTATTTTTTCAAAATTATCACCCTTATTAGATATATCATAGGTAGTACCCTTAATTATAACATGGGGGAATTTAATACATAATATGTGGTGATCGCCAAATCCAAGTAATATTAAACATGGGAGAAATCAATCAATGGTCACGTGTAAGCATATAATGAGCATAAGGGTATGAGAACACAAGATTATAAATTCAAAATAATAAATATATATTCATTGATATAATCATGATTCATGAATTAAAACACTAAAATGTCAGAATATTAGGTAATCATAAAAAAATGTCATGAGCCTTGAGTTCAAATCAAAAGCATAACATCATGTTTTGAGAGTGTGTCACCATCATATGCATAAAAACCCTATCATATGTCATTATTAACTACTAATATTATTATATGGTAGAGGATCATGAATCAACACCTATTTACCATATCATAAGGGATTAGGCAACACCACAAGTTTCCTATACCATAGTGGATTCAACATCACACCATATTTCTAATATCATAGCATATTAAGAATCCCTACATATTTCACAAATTGGTTAGAGAACATAAACTCATTTTCCATAATTATCTCATGATATATAAGTATTTACACATTTCATTAGATGGATATATATATATACCAAACCACCTATCACATAATAATAATCCATTCAAATATATGTCATAAATTCATAACAAATTCACCATATTTCCAAAATCAAAACATGTGACAAAAAGGATTCATAATAATCTCATAATCATAAAAATAAACAATATAGAGAAAGAATAAGGATTATATCATTGGATCATGTTCCCAAAAAATAATATATACAATAAAAGGATGTCATTCTTGATTAATAATTACTTTAAAAGATCACTAAAATGTTTCCTAGGAAAAATAATCTATTTGTATTGAAATCACATATTTAAAATTGAAATATTTACAAAATATTAAAGAAACTATTTAATTTAAATATAAACATGGAATATTTTAAAGTAATATTTTAATTAGGGAGTGGTCATGAAGGTAGAAAGTTTCATTCATGTTGTAATCATTAAAAGAAATATTTTGTTCACACATTTGGTAAAAAGTACATCATTCAAAAAATTAGAAGAAGATTACAACTAAAACATTTTGTAAAATTTAACACATTGAGGAAAATGATTTTAAAAAATAATTGAAGAATAATCAAAAAAAATTCATGAATTTTTTTTTGAAATAATGTATTGGGAAGAAAAAGGATCTATGTTGAAACTGGGGAAATAAGGCCGAATAATATTAAAAATAATTCCTAAACAATTTTGAGTGCCAGGGAGAGTAAAATCATATTAATGGTAAAAAAGTATGGACATTACTAGGGTATAAGAAAAATTAAAATGATGTGTTATAGAAGGATAATTTTTTTACCTTAACATAAATTTAGATATTAACGATCCTTATTTATGTGGGATTGGATCATAATTGCTTTGTGGATTGGTAATCTTATAATACAAAACCAAATGAATGAGATAAACTTTTAGGAATTTTTAAATCTTCATAATATTCATAAGATTCATAATAAAATACATTCATGTAATGTAAAGAAATCACAAAAAAGTATCAAGTGAAAAATATGTTATATTTCTCAAAGAATTACAAGTGAGATGAAAAACCCTTACCTCAAGTCTAACCATACTTCAGAGGTGTTTGACCCTCTTTCTCTTTATAAGACATTATTTATTTACCTTGTTAAGGACCCTTAAAATGGAATTTTAAGAATAAAATCTCCACTAATTTATGAAAAGATAATTTTATAAGATAAAAGGGTACGGTTTTATCTATATATATAGGTCAATGTTGTGTAAATAAGGGAAAAGAGTGGTGTAATTTTATTTGGGAGGGAAGGGGAACTCTTATAATTTTTTCAAAATTTTAATATATTATAATGTTAAATTCACGTATAGGTGGTTCAAAATTATATTAATGTATAATTCAAGATTATATGAGATTTAAATAACATCATCGATTGGATTTAGTCATGTTTTAGGAAATTTTATCTCTTATCTCTTTATTTTAGGTTAACCCTTTTTATCAATAACCATAGTGTTAAATTATTCAATAATTAAGGGTTACATATTTACTTATAAGGAAAAGTTGACACAAAAATGGTTAAAGAATAAATTTTTCAACCATATTCCAACAAACATGTCCTATTTAATGTTTTTTATGACCTCAAAATCATTTAATAAAATATTAAATTACATCAAATACCATCAAATTCATTTTAAAAAAAATCACATAATTTTAATTCAATGAAATCAATATAGGTTTATAATTTTAATATAAACAATTTAAAAATAAATAATACATTTTTATTATCCATAAAATTCTTGTGAAAGAATAATTAATCTTGAAAATATTACTTTTTTATGTTTTTCAAATCATTTACTTTGATTTTTCTATTATTTTTAAAATCCCTCTATCGACATTGTCTAATAATTTCGAGTGAATATACCAACCCAAAAAATTAAAATTAAATAACCATCAGAATAATAAATAAATTATTTTGAAAATTAAAATTAAAATTCCTTCATAAAATATTTTTCTCCCAATGTTATCATATAATAGAAATTAAAAATAAAGGGTGTGAAATTTTGAACATTTATATAACATAAAATAATATAATTGTTTTTGTAAAAGACTAATTTAAAAATATAATATATATTAAATTACATTAAGGGGTGTCAAATTAAACTCATCCAATAAAATATATGAATTTTTATAGATGATTTTTAATCCTTAGGTAATAGTTTTAACCATGTTCAAACTGTTTAACCCTTACATTGGTGAATTTTTTTACCAAGGTTACTTTTCATTATTAAAAATTAAAAATGAAATATTTGAACCTAATAATTAAAAATATGAAATCCATTTTTAATGATTCAATTTATATAATTTTAAAAAATAAATTTTAAATTAAACTTGGAAGACCTGATAGAAATAGTCTTCCAGAAGAATGAATTTTTAAATAAAGAAATGTATTTATTACAAAATTAAGAATTATATAAATTCTAAATATGATAATTGGGTTATTATTCATTGAAATTTAGAAATCAATTAAAATATGAGAGTTTTTAAATACATTAATGGAAAATTATATTTTCTAAAAAAATGTAATTTTTTGGTATTCACTAAAAAAGTAATTTTTTGATAAAAGATAAAACATTTCACCTTAAGAATTTTTTTAAATGAATATTTAAAAAATAATATAATTTTTATAAAATATAATATATAAATGCTTCTTAAATTGATAATAATATTTATTTTAAAAAAATTAAAAGTAATTTTTGGAGAAAATGAATTTTTGAAGAATAATATTGAAACATGAAATTAAAATATTATTTAATAAGAATTAGTCAAAAAGTTATTATTGAGATGGAAAATTATAAATATAATTTTTTTTTATGTTTCTCATATTTATACCCACAAACTCAGTGGCTAGTCTATAACTGCCACATTTAAATAATAATATTGTTATCCAATATTGTAATTTGCTTAGAGTATAATTTTTTTTGTCATTGAAGTTATTGAGAATACTATTTCTTTTAAAAAAATTTGTTTGGATTTTAAATTCTCCCCCATTAATTTAATTTCTACATTGTAATATTTATCTTAATAATCAAAAGTTTAATATTCATAAATACCATTTTTGTAAAGTCACATTATATAAAGGGTTAATACAACTTATTTTAAATGAGAACATTGAAACATAATGGTTACTTAATGTAACACATAATTGGGTTATTGGAATATATAAGTTAAAATAGAGAAATTGATGATAAAAAATAGCATCCAATGACTAATATAGAGTTATATTAATCATGGTCATTTGAATGTTAATGATCATAAAACCATAAATCCATGAGAGGTTAAAATATCATCAACTTATTCGAAGTGAAATTAAAATAATAACATGTTTATTTCTATATCATCTTATAATAGTTACTTGAACCTTCTAATATCAAGATAAATAGCATGATAAAATATAAAAATATTATTTCTTTCCATTTCGTGAAAAACATCCATCCCTTGTTTAATATTTGATCAATTTCCACTTCATCTCTCACTACAATAAGTTAATACTGATGGTGTTTTTTTCATGATTGGATCATTAAAATTACCATTTAATAGATTATATGATCCTTAAAATAATGAAAATCCATCCCTTCTTTCTCTAAATATTTACCAAAACTAAATGGTTAGCATGTGATATCCAACATTAATAAATATAATACCTTAATATCTAAAACATAAATAACAACACCCAAAGTTCAACTTAATACATTCAATAAATATTAAACCCTAATACATCTCTAAAATATATATTAACAAATCCAATACCTAAAAAATAATATTAGATTTTATTTTCAAGATAAACATTAAAAATTATCCCCAAACAAAATAAAGTAGATTATAAGGTCACACACCAAACATGTGAGTACTATGATAATATATTTTCTTAAAACATGCTAATATATTCTCAAAATAATATTAATCACCATTAAACATCAATTTAATCCTATCCATCTTCATTAAATAATACCATAGAGTTTCTTATATATAATATAAATATAGAAATAAAATGAACTTTATCATAAATCATTTTTCATCAAAACACTAATTAGTTTCAAGGTCACCAATACTATCTAATTTAATTTATAAATATCTATCATATCCTTATAATAAATAACCATTATTATTTCAATATTAGTAACATATTAAGGGTTATTTATCCCTCAATAACGTCTTTTTTATAAAATAATAGATTATATCCAAATAAATTTGTAGGTTATTTGTACCACTTTATATATTCATGAAAATCCTAAAATTAAAAATAATGTGGATCAATCCTTATATGTTTCATGAATATCATAGCCATAATATCTTTGGTAAAAAACATATACAATATAATTCATAAATATTAATACATAAACACCACAATTATTTCACTTCCTTTTCGAACCATTAACCATGATTCCTTATCTTACACCTTAGTACTTGTTTTATATATTATGAAATATGAATCATGTATTAAGATCCATCAATTTCAATTTAGTTATTATATCTACATTTACCATAAGAAATAATATTAAAATAATTCACAAATATTATTTACTGTTTATAGTATGTTCATCATTAACAATAAAAACATATCTCAAAAACAATTAAAATTTTATTCTTAAGGACCCCCTAGGACATCAATTTGAATAATTTATATACTTTCCACATTTAAAACATTCAATCATCGATGATATGTTATGGAAAAAATTACTGGCAACGATATAATTAACCATATTTTTTACATTTCCTCTACAATTATTTATTCTACGCATTTATTTCAATAATAAAACATATTATCATTCCTTTGATACATTTCCTAGGGTGACCCTTCCCACATTCCTAAACTCTAGGAAGAAGGATATTATTTCCCAATGGTATTTATAAAACTCGTATTTCCTATATTTAGTTCATCTATAAACAAAACTATGTTCATGTTAATAATCATATCCCAAGAAAATTGTTTATACTTAACTAAAATCTTTAACATTCCATCCCCCAATTCATTTATTTTTTCTTGAGGAAAATCACAAAATTTTCCATCACATTAATCTTTCACTAAATTCCTCTAGATTCCAGCAACTTACTAAAACCAAAGCGCATAGTGTGAGATAAAATAATAATAGTGGGTAATCATGAAGTCATGAAAACTTATTCTTATTATTTCTAAATCAAGGAAAATTATTTTCAATCATTGATACCATAAGAATAACCTATGTCATCCAGGGTCATTATCTAATTAAATCCTTCATAATTATTTTAAAATATCCCCATGTGTGTATAGCATATTGTGTAGTATTAGACACAGTCATCATGAATTAGTGGAGGTCTAGTTAATACAAAATCCACCACATTTAGTGTTTTCACCCCTATGTTAACCTATTCTACAACCGCATCCATAATATAGTATCCAAATATGGACACATTTTCTATTAAAACCACAATCCTTTCATTAAAATAACTCTGGATGTTCTCATTTACATGGACTTATCCCCAAGGATATCACTACATTTTTCGAATCCAATTTCCCAAAATTTACTAAATCCCAATATGATACCAATCATAAAGACCCACACTTTTCATAAGAACATATTTAAGATCATTAGATGAATATTCATTTAAAATAATTATGATCCATTTGTGAACCCAAAGAGTTTAGTGTCATTGGAAACATTGATTCAAAATAAAATACATCATAAAAATCTACACCATCTACCACTTAGTTGTTTACAACATTCACCATTGTTTGAAATATCATAGTTAGTACACTTCCTCATCACATAGGGACTAATAAAATAAAATATGTGACGATCCAAGATGACGAGTAAGGGTAAACACTAGAGATATCAATCAATGATCATATGTAAGCATGTCATGAGCATAAGGTTATAATAATATAAGATTATAAAAAAGTAAATAATATACAGTAATTTATAGATTATAATAATGAGTCATGGAATAAAAAATTAACATGTTCTAATATTATGTAATCTATAAAAAATAAATCTTGATCCATGTGTTCAAATCATAATCATAACAACATGTAGTGAGAGTGTGCCACCATAATACGCATCAAAACCATATCATATATCAAGGTTAACTATTCAGACCATCATATCACAGTGGATCAGGTATCAAAATCCATTTCCAATATCCTAGAGGATGCAACATCATTATATGTTTCCCAGATCATAATTGATCTAATATCCTCAATTTTTCCTATATCATAGTGGATCAGATATAATGACATTTTTTATAATGTATTGAGAACATCAACATGTTTCAAATAAATACCTCACAAGATTCAAGTCTTTACACAATGTATTATAGGTATATATAGTTACCATCCCACATGTCACATAATTTTAATCCTTCGACAAGTACCCCAAAATATCATAAAACATTCATCATATCATCAAATCATAATCCATAGAATAGAAGATGGGTTTTTAAAAATATTATCTTCTTATTCATATCTCATCCAGAGATAGAATAATGATGGTATAATTTTATTATATCCATAGTAAAGTACAAGTAATATCAAATTATTTTATCATAGATGAATAATGACTTTAAATTAACACTATAAAATTTCATGAAGAAAATACCCATTTTGTTTTGATTGTTTTTTAAAATCCAAATATTTTCAAAATATTAGTGAAGTTATCTTTTATTAAGATATCCTTGGAAACATGTAACAGAACATTTAGACAATTAATTATTAATGATGGGGTGAAATTCTATTCACATCATGATCATTAAAATAATGATTATACTCACACTTTGGTTAAAAAGAAACTCATTCAAAAAAAAGACAAGAAGAATCATTTCAGTTCTTTTTAAAAAAATTACAAAATTGGTAAGAATAATGTTAAATTGTTTTTAAATAATTTTCTATAACATTATTGATTTCTATAGAAAACATTGATATATAAGAATCATTTTTTATGATGAGTATTGAGAAATAACTCTAAGATATAATTAAATACATTTTCATACCCATTTTGTGTATGAATGAGATGAAAATGGTAATAAAAATCCAAAATTACAAAAAAATAAATAGAGTATAAAAATGAAAAAATGTCACTGTATAAGGATAATTTAATTATAAAAATAGATGTTCAAACATAAAAAATCCTAATTAAAATGGGATTGAAACATAATTATATTACTATATTGGTAATAATTTATTCATAAACCTCATGAATAATGGAACCCCAGAAATTTTTTTAAATCCCCATAATTTTGTAAATAATCATCATAAAATATATTCATGGGAAGAATATATAGTATTAAAAATAAAAATTAGTGAATACAAAATATTTCTGATAGAAACTAATTTGGGATGATAATCCCTTACCTAAAGTCTCATATTTATCTGTACATATTTAGACCTACTCTTATTTAGTATATCTCAATTATATCCAATTTAAAGGACCCTTAGAATTGTATTTTTGTATTCTCATCACCTAAAATTCAGGGATAAGTATTTTGATAATTGAAATGGGTAGGGTATGGTGTAGATATTTGGATCAATATTGCGTAAAGAAGAGAATGTAAGGTTATTCTTTTATAAGGGTTCCACCTCACCCATTGAAAGGTGGATTATCAAAAAATCAATAAAAAATGAAGGCCTTCGGGCCATTGGAAGGAACTCATCCAATAGGATTTATTCATATTTATATGATATTTTAGACCTAATTTCTTTATTTTACCCCCCATTAAACTTTTTTATCCATTAATACTACTGCATATTTTTCAATCATTATGGTTTATAAATTTACATATATAGTAAACATTGTTAAATAAATGAACTTTAGGAATAATAAATTTACATATAAGTAAAAATTATTACAAAAATGGTAAACTGATGACATTTTTTACCATATCTCATCACCTGTTCATATTTAATATAGTTATGATTTTTAAATCAGAAAATAAAATATTATTTGACATAAAATACCATTAAATTGATTTTCTTCACTTTTCACAAAGTTTTAATTTAATGAAATCAATGTAGGTATAGAATTAAAATCTAAAAATATTATACACAATTTATACATTATTATTAACTAGAAAATTATTTTTGATCCATAATTAATTCTATTAAATTAATTTTGTTGTTTTTAAAATCATTTATTTTATTTTTTACTGCTTTTATACGCACTATATCAGTGTTATGAATGAATTTTAAGTAATTATTCCATCACAAAAATTGAAATTAATCTTTCATGATAATATAAATTATTTATATTAAAAAACCTTTTTATTCACTCATAAAAAATTAATATACCTATGTTTACATATAAAAGAAATTAAAAACTAGAGATTGACATTTTGGAATTTTACATTACTGAAAATAATATATAAATAATTATCAATGTATAATAGAAGTAAATTTCCAAAAATTTTAATATATTAAGTGGTGTTTGAATAAAATTTTATAATGAAATATATTCATGTTTATTTATGAATATTATGAATTATCTCATGGTTTTAAAATTTTTCTATATGTTTTCCCTGACCATGTATATAAATTTTTACCAAGGTTACTACTATTTATGAAAAAGGTAAAAGGTGAATATTTTAAAATTTTGAACCTTCTAATGCCAAATTTGGAATATATTTTTAATAATTCAATATCAATATGTAGGGGGAATCCATTTTAAAAGAAACTCATAAAATGGGATGAAAAAATAGTTTTATATGAAAATATGTTTTTAAGTATAAAAATGTTTTTTATACCAAAATTATGAATAATTTTGATTCAAAAGAAATTAATTAGATTGTGTTTAATATAAATAATTAAATTATATTATGAAAAAATTAAAACAATTGGTTTCTTTGTAATTACTTGAATGGAAAATACTATTTTCCAAAAAATCATTCTTTTTTAACTATTAACTCAAAAGTTAATATTTTCATAATTTTTTTGAAATATAACCTTAAGTTAATTTTTATATGATTATTTCAAAAATTATATAATTTTTTATAATATAATATTTCTAAATTTTTTAGAAATTTATTATAATCTTTTCCCACTAAAAGTAATAAAAACCTTTTTTTGAAGAAATAGTATTTTTGAAGCATAAAATGACTTTAATAAAAAAAATTGATTATAATTTAAGAACTAATGAATAATGTTCTATTGAATGTAACCTTTACAATTTTTTTCACAACTCTTTTACTTTTATTAATACTCTACAATTCGATGGCGATGTAATATACACCACATTAAAGTGGAAATATATTTATTACAAGTCACGATTCACTTAAATTTTATTATTTAGTGTTAATAAGGATATAAAGTATATTATTTATTTAAAATAATTTTTTTGGGTGTAAAAAAATACCCCATAAACAATATTATCATGTTGGGACTCTCCCACATTATGATAAGTAGAGGCTACCATATTGTACTATTTATAATTCATGGATTCCTTTTTAATCAAAACCAATGATATTGTGGATTTAAAATTAGTCATTTCACCTTTCTATAGAGAATAGAATTTCAAAAAAATTGTAAGTTCAAAAAAATGTTATTCTTATATCATAATATAATACCTCATGATCTAAAACTTTATAGATAGAAACCAATACACAACCATTCATATATAACATTCAAGGGAAATATGGATCTCTAAAATCCAAAAGTCATGCCTTGATATTTAACCATATAGTTGATGTTCTTAAAAAATACAAATAAGAAAAAAAATACATAAATAACCTAAATTAAATTATGAGTTCACTAATTTAGATAAAAACTATCAATTGTTTTCATGAATCACACAAAGTATTATTTACATACAAAAAATCACTAGGATTTAATGATGTTTTTATCAATTCTTAAACACTTACCGGGGAATTTATTTCTCACAAAACTAGAGATAATAGTAATAAAACCTAATTTTTATATCTAATTACTACGTTGAATATTTCCCCAGGAAAATTAGATCATAATTATATCAAAGAAATCATTATACAATAGGTATCCAAACTACATGATCAGCTCTATGAGATTCATTAGACTATCCAACAAATTGAAAAGGACACCGATATTTTCTCTGGAAGAAAGATGATGTAGAATATGATATCCAAATCAGAGAAAAACTAGAACATCCCATTTAAAAATTATTCATACATTCTTCAAATTCTAAGGAAAAACCACTCATATTAAGCTTTCCCAACTTTATATGATAAGATAACAATTCTTGGGGAGGTGGGGTGGGGTGGTTGGGGGGAAATCAACTTTAATATTATGATATTTTGTCTTAATCATCCTTTCTAAGGGTCCCAATCACTTTTTAAGGTGAAACATAATCCATTCGCTTGACTATAATCCAAATGAAAACCACCTCATAGAATATAATCCACAACAAGGGTGGTGTTGGAAGGTCCCATCCCAATAGAGTGGAATCTCATAAACATATTTGCCTATTTTTCTACCTTTAGGGAATACTTCGACTAATAATAAATTTGAGTGAAAGGATAATCAATTATTCTAGTAGTTTCAAGAAAAATATTCTTATATTTGATTTCCACCTGAATTCACAAATCCTAATCAATTGAGAATGAATAATGGCATAAATTATATCAGTATCGATTAGTATGAATGTTTGGGAAGAAGTCATAAATAATACCTCAAATCCAAAGAGTAATAGTTGGGAAAGTGGTAGAGATATTTTGAGTCATCACCCATATATTTCAATCTCCTCATCCCCAAATCTAACATCACTCTTCAGTCCTCACTAAAATGACAAATATCAACTAAATATGACCTAATCCATGATTGATACGAACCCTATCTATAAAACACAACACACAATTTGTCACAATCTTGATGAATTGTAGAGAGTCCAACCACTTTTAATCAAAAATAATATTACAAAATGATGAATAAAACACTACATAAACAAGGTATACAAACCAATAATTTTATATTAGTCCCATCATGTATTTCTGTAAACATTAAAAAAATCAATGATCTATTATAGTGAGTGATATATTCCCTATGAAACATGGAATTCCCATAACACAACTCAGATTTCCCAAGATACAAAAAATGAAATTTTTATAGAGTATATGTTCCAAAGTGTTGAAACACTATCATAGGGTTTTGGCAGAATGAGTTCTAAATTTCGTATAATTCCACATTGTTTCCTTGGTCTGAAAAATATTAAAAATATATTTTTAATCCACTGGAACATAGATGGGAAATCAAAATAATTTATATAATATATTCATAAAAAATATTTTATATAATCGTTAGCCTATAAATGGACATGAACATGTAGTAGTAAATTTTTTTAACAGATTATGAACTCATACCACCCTTATAATTTCTTAATATAACTCCCTCAGAACAATGTATCAAAATCCAATCACGGTAGAGTAGCCCTGTCATCCGTTTGAGTAAAAATTGACCAAAAATCACAATGTTATTCTATTTAGGGGAGTGACATATGTATAACATGTAATAACCACTATATAAATCACTTTTCCCAAGGTATAGAAAAATTAAAGTGTATATATGAAATGTACCAAAGTATGGAACGAACTACATGATATTTTGGTATGAACATTACCATATGTAATGAAATTACACATTGATTCATCAATCATGAGTGAGTATAAAATATATTTATTGGGTTAATAAAACATAACTATACAGCCTAAATAATTTATATATTATATTTTTTATAAACTAATTTATATACATTATAAATTTAATGGATTTTAAACCTCTAATAACCTATCATCTATACCTTTATCCAAAATTCCCCCATCAAAAAAGATTAATACGGAATGAGTTTATAGAGAATAATTTATCAATCCACTACTCTATATATATATTTACCAATATGGATCATCTAAAAAATTTCTATGTAAATTCTATTTAATGAGAAAAATCACCAATAAATCAAGTAATTTTCCAATTTCAACCACATAATTATAATTCCACCATTTTATTTTCTTCAAGTTAATATTGAATAATCTAAAAAATATACTCTTCTTGATTATATAATTAAATATCTTTACTTCGTTATAACATCCATTGTATCCAAACAAATTCATAATTATATAGGGAACTAATTAAATTGACATAATCCTCTTATTAAATATAAAATACCAAATTAAAAATCCAATTCACACATATCAATTTAAACACTTAACTAAATTAAGTAACTTAAAACTTCAGGGCACTTAATTATCAAAACATTAATAATCACATCACCACAATAATGAAAACAAAAAATTAAATAACAAAAATATAACTAAATTACAATGTCAATAATTCATAAATAAATAATCTAAATTCATTATAAAAATAATTAAATAATTTAAAAAACCATATTGATGTAATTATTTTGACCTTATATACATTCCCCCCGGAAATTTATTCTATTTCCTCAAAAAATTGGTGATTATTGTTTCATGTAAGATTCCTTTACCCATGTTTACCATGAATATTTTAGTGTTACCAAAATACTCAGACCAAAGACGAATCTTACCTTAAAAATCATTTATTTTATATATAAAACTGAACTTAGAATTTTGATGAATATCATGTCACGTTTCAAGACCACCAATCCCCAATAAAAAATATGAGAATAATTTTCAAGATATCTCTTTAACTAAGACAAAAAAACATTTTCAACTGCATGTAATATCAGTAATTTCATATGATATGACCCATCCCTAATTTTTTCCAAAATCTCATATAGACCCAATATTCATGGTAGTGACTTTTTATGTTTCCAAATACTTCTTGGTATTAAAATAGCATACACCTGTAAAAATACATGATTAAAAACACTAAATTCCTTGGTTCATCAAATTAATCAGAATAAAAAAATCTCTCAAATTTTTATAATTGTTTTTCAATTTGGAATTAATTTAATCTAGTTTATTATCTATTACACTAAGATTAGTATAATGGGTGACCGTTCACTATTATACACCTATCATAATGAAAATACACAGGGACTACTTTCTTATTCATCAAATTGTACCATATATATTGAGTACTAGTTATAATTATTATATATTAGTTACATCAAGGAAAAAAAAATTTCCCAAGATAATAAAAAATCATGCACACATGCTCATAACATATCCTTCAAAATCATTATAATTTATTTCATTTACCTAACTATCAATGAGTTATAGGTCATACTCATCCTTGATTGAGTACCAAAATAATTTCTAAGTCCCTAATATAATCTGAACATAAAATGTGAATATATAACTAATACAATAATATTAAGAACACTAGTAATTTAAATAATTTCATGGAAAAATATCTTAAAAATATATTTGATTGAATTAATTTATTAAATATGTATGAATTGTGTTATATTTGTGAGTCAATCAACCATAAACAAAATTACATAATTCCTCAATTGTAATCTAATAAAAATTAACACAAATTAAATAGTCGTGTCCTATCACTTCTAAGATTGTACTGGTAAAGGTTAAAAAAACCCAAATGTTTGCTAATGTTTTATCTACACTAACAAACCAAATAAACAACTGAAACTATAGTCATAAATTCCCTTCTTCATAAAAAGACATTAAAACATCCCCTTGATATCTTGGGACATCCTTGTAGATTTAAAATTAACTTACTTATTATAATAATTAAATATCATCATAAAATAATTCCTTTGAAGAAAAAATAATAGTCACCCATTCTATAAAATAAAGAGAGAAGCCTGATTTTTTAAATAATTGAAATTTATTTCTATAATACATAAAATAACGCATGTTTCAAAATGAATACATTATTACATGTCACATAAGTAACATATAAAAATACATTTTTATTTAATAGTAACACTATAAATTATGAAATTATATTGAACATAATTGATTGGAATACAACATAAAGGAAAACTACAAATAATAGTCCACATAAAAAGGTAAAATCCATTGTATAAAACAATATTTTGAAGATAATTCCTACCATAAATCAATAAAAACAATTTTAAGTGTTAGGAAAACAATATAAATTGTCAATGGAATTGTAGATCCAATATAAATGATGTAGTTAATGTTGACTTATGAGAATAGAGGAGTTTATATAGGGTTGAAAGGGAAATATTACCATTAAGATATGATTGTTACATAACTAATACTTGAATATTGTAATGTGATTATTATATGACCATTATATTAGTAACAATACCAAACTAAGTAAAAATTACTGGTTGACAAACAAATTCAAAGGTATTATATATAAAATTTAATATAAATATTTAATTATGTTATTATATACTCTTTAAGAGTTAATATGTTTGATATTAGAAAATATATAATTCATTAGCATGAATAAATAATGTGTTTACCTTTTAAAAATAGTATTTTGTTTCTACTATATAAATTTTGAAATCAATATTTATTTATCATTATTAGGAATTTTTTGCATAAAATAAAAAATATATATGAAATCAGTATAGAGAAAATAGGTTATTATGATTTTTGGTAATTTTTTAAGTTCATTACTTTATGGGAATAATAAAAATACAGTTTTGTGTTTCAAGATTTTTTTATTTATTCATAACTAAGTAGTAATGATATAATCATATATATTAAAAATTTTACGACCATTATATGTGGAATTACTATTTTTATTGTTTTATAAGTATAATATATTTTTTTAAATCTGTACAGAAACTCCAAATCCTGAAAGGAAATTTTTTACATTTTAAGAACATTTTTGGTGAATAATGGGTTATTTTTGTTTTCAAATACATATATAGAATAGAAAATATCTTTTTAAATATTAATATGTCAAAATCCATGATCTCGGTGTCATAATAAATGATAAAAAACTGTTGGTGGCCCATAGAAAATGTATTATCTGTAACCTAGAATTCCAAATGAAATATCTATAAAATTATAAACAATTATCCTCCATTTCTATAAATATGCACCTCTCAAAAAAAATTATACTCTACCAAACCCAATATAGCATCCCTCCATACCTTAGTCTTTCATTAATTACTTTGGAGAAGTCCCTAAAATCTTATGGAATATGTCCCTTAAGCATATGAAGCTTCTCTCAATGTAATGGTTTATCTTCCTCTTTCCAAATTTTAATTCAAGTATTTACACTATCCAATGTCATGTTATTTTCAACTATTTATTATTCAATATATTTTTTATTATAAAATCACTATCCAAATGATGTTAAGTTGATGGGATACCACCATTATCTATTGGATTTGGTTCCCATAAACTAACTTCTGTGTACTTTAAGATAACTTGTATTCATAGTTGTAAATATTAACATACTTTTTATCAAATAATGATTTACCAAGAGTATATATCCAAGTAAAAGTTCATAGTTATTTACTTATATGATAAAAAACTGACCGACCTACGACACTATTCTTAAATATATGTTAAATAGGGGGATTATATCTTTTGAGGAAAAAATTATACAATCTATCATGAGTAGATACTCATAGATCTTTTATGAACCTTGTTATGGTGTACACCCATAGTAAGATCCACTATATGGTATTATGAGAACATGAACCGGTAGTTGGGAATCCACATTTATTTGTGTTATTAAATGTTCCTAGTTTTGGAGATGTGTTCTGATCATTATACATTTAATAATATTATTGATGAGTATTATGAGTCACATGCATTTATGTATTGAAAGAAAACTATGATATCATATGTTTGCAGTGAGGTAGGATACATTAGGCATGTCATGAGTAATATTTCATTAATGAATAATTAGGGAATTCATTTTTTCCTTCTATTATATAATATAAGTTGACATCTAAAGCTCTTTGATGGAATTTATATATCCTAAATTAATACAAGGCCATGGAATTTAATAGAAAATTTCAATTTAAGAACATCCAAGACTGATACATCAAGCATATAGGTTGATGTTATCATCATGCATCCTATTTGATTAGAGGTATCATGATAAAGAGATTATATTACAAAGTAAGAATCCATTTGATGTGTTATGTCGTTGCAACACGAACTTCATTCATAATGGGGTCCTTATCTTATTTCTAGAAGTTATCCTTTAACTTTAGGCTACTTCATCTTATGCCACTGAGAAAGAGGCATAGAGGTTCACACACTATGTGTACCCAAAATCTAAGTTAAATAATGTATTAATATTTACTATATAAAAAGTTTAGTAAATATTATTTCCACATGAGGATTAATAATTATTCATGTTTTATCGAAGGCATATATTTCCTCAGAAGTTATTCTAGAGAATATAATGTGAGAAGAATATATAATAAATAATTATTTTCCATTTCCTAATATTTATTTATTTATTGGATAATAATGAATTGGTATTTATTTAATAAATAAATAGTCATTATTCAAGGATTGATAAATATTGTAGAGGAATGGTGGACTAAGTTTAATAGGATAGTGAGAAATAATATATATTGAATATTATTTTATTAAATAAAATTTAATTTATTTTTCATATAAGGAAGATGTCAATAAATAAATTCTAAAATATTATTATTATTTGGGGTCTCATAGGGATTAAATAAATAAAAAAGGGATCTTGTGATATTGTTTTATTTAATTACTAGTGGGATATAAACACAATTATATCATTTTCTAAGAGATCCAATTCTTTTTTTTGGTCACGCGCAAAAAATCTTGAGAATCCACTCAAGCCCTAATGAGCACCCTTATCCGAAAATTCTCCCAAGAATGGATATTTTTATTCCTCCACCTCCAACTATTAAGTAAAGAGTGATCATGGAGAGTGATTTGGAGGAAATTATCATGGCGATCAAAGGCCAACGACATAATTTAATGGACATATCATACTAGCACCCATAGATTCGTTCAACGACATTTAATGATTTTTGCAACATGTATGGATTACTTTTATAGGGAATCATTTCTTGATTCCCACAATTAAATGATGGTACAAAATTTACTTTTTTTAGATCCATCAATAAAGACCGAATTACGTCATCGCAATTCCATAATTAATTAAATTTATTATAAATAACATGTGATGATCCTATGATTGATTCATAATTATATCCCTTATTTGGGGTTATTTGATTCAATTTCAGGGATAATGATGTTTATCATTGGGTAAATCACAGGTTGATCATCGATCATGACATACTAAAAAACTATAAAAGATGCCTCACACAATCCTACAGTGTTCAAATAATTCAAGTGGTATCACATAGATCACATAATTGTTTATAATTATTTAAATATCGTTTATTTATTTACGCATTCTTCATTTAGTTTTGAATTTATGTTTAATATTTATATTAATTGGAATTGTGAGTTCTGATTCTTCCACCTTCATTTATAACAAATCTAATCAAAAAATACAAGTTTATGAATTAAATAAAATCGGAGAACTCATTCCAAGGTGTTGAGAATTTTACCTGGATAACATAGGAGTACAAAACATGTAACCAGAGTTTCACGTCTTGTACGTTTATTCAATACCCCATGAATAAATTCAAAATTAATTCAAACCATGTTCATTAACTACACATGGTGAATTTAATATCTTATACCACATGTTGACTAGGTCAGCCTGGTGCATGGTCATCCAGAGTATGCATCATATATCCCATGTACACGGTGTGTAGTCATTTTGGGTCTTATATGGGCTATGTAATTATATAAATGTCTTACCTAACGGGTGGACATATAAATCAGAGTACACATGTCATATATCCCTCTATACATACCCTGCACTCTTATTTTTCTAAGGCATGAATTACTAGATGAGTTTCCATTGATAGATGGCGAGACACACACATACCATATAGCTTTCCTAAACACACTTTGTACTTATAAAAAAGTACAGAGGGTAAAAATATTATTACTATACAATGTAAATCTTATCGAAACTTTATTTCATGTGGTCATTATATATATTGGACATTCCATGTGATGGGTTTTAATATATATATATATAATTAATTTAATTAATTTATGTGTAATGTTCAAATATTCATATTATGTGTGAGTCATATGACATATATTACACTTCGTTCATTGAATCATAACTTGTCACAAAAAATTTATTTAATTAATTAAATCATTATGTTGATAGTGCATTCCAAGAAAGTATTTGATATTATGAGTATTCCATATTTCAAAAGAGTAAAAAAATGTACCCTTATAATACATTTTGGGTAGATTCATATGAGTATTCACCGTGTTTCCACCAATGTTAAATTTTTTACATTATTAATTTTTAAAAAAATTATTTAATTTTTTTAATTATGAATGATGAGAATATAAAGGATATTCAGAAGAGAATTAAGATTAAATAGTTGATTAATTAATGAAGATAATTAATTGATTCAAGAATGATTTATCTTATATAAAAATAATTAAGAATTGAATTCTATATTTATTAAATGTTTAATTTTTTCCATGAAAGTGGACGATCATGATCATAGAATAGACCTTTGTGTTTTATTGGTTTTATTTCATTCATTTTTAAATTAAAGTGTGTGTATGTGTGCCTTCTCTCATTATATTATGTTAGGGGTTACATGGCCACAATTTTTTTTTTGCAAAACATTTCCCTCATCTAGGTGTGAGTAAAAGAATATGTAATGGATGGAGCTCCAAATCTAGTGGATTCAATTGATTATTGGAGCTCTAAGGTAACCAAATTAATAGAGATACATAGGTGGGAAGTTGGAAAGCTATAACACAAACCTTAACTATTTCATGGTTTTTTCCAAATATCAATGGTCAGTTTATCAACAACAAGATGAACTAACCATCATTAAATGCTCCTCATAATATAACTAAATTGTTTTATTTCATTCATTATTCATGTGTATTTTACTATGATTTTTTTCACAATCACATGATTTTATGAAATTAACGAGCTAGGAATAATGAACTAAAATAAATTGTATTATGCGTAAATATTATCTAATAAATGGTCAATCAATTAAAAAAATAAACATAACATTAAAAATCATGTGATAGATATAATAATTGGAAATTTATGAATAAAAGTATAAAATCTCTCAAAATATATATTTGGTCGGTATATCCTAACACTACCTTAGTTAAAATTCAACCATAGATTAAACTATTGGACCAAAAAATTTTAAGGTGATTTGAATTAATAGGGAATTATAACATGATGTTTTGGGTTCAATTAACTTAGTTCACATCATGGGATGAAATCCAAATCAGTACAAGGTGTACCTAAGAGGCAAGGGTTGATGAAATCCAATTTTAGGATTTTAGGGTTGGGGAGTCCCCTCAAGAAATCAAGGAACTGTAAGAAAAAGTAGTTGGTATTTGTAACACTTAACAAAAACCATTACTGTGTATTGTACAACCAATCATGGGGTAATTAAAATAAAAATATGGTTCCTTTCCCCTAGAATATCCATGAAAAAAAGATATTCTGAAACCAATGGTGATCTATTAGGTTTTGATAAAATAGTGTTAGATAAATAAATTTAATATTTATTTATTTGTCAAAAATTTTTTAGATAAATTACTAAATTTCTACTAATTTTATTTTTATAAATAGAATAAAAAAATTCAATCATATCGCTAGGTTAAATATTTTATAATGATAACCGTCTCACTAGGACAAATTTCTTAGAGTGAAAAATGCTCTTACTTGTTATCCTTAACCATGAATAGGAATTGTATGTGATGGAAGAACCTATTACTGATGCCCTTTTAAATGAGCGAACTGATCAAGAGTTATCAATCAAGGAGAACCTATTCCTGATGCCCCTAGTAATGAGGTAACTGATCAAGAGTTATCAATCTATGAGAAAAATATGAATGATTCCATAGATGTTCAATGTAACATTCTATCATCTATGATAAATGAGATTTAGAAAAAACATGTAGACATGGATACATATATCAGGATGTATCACCTTTAAGATATATATTAAGATAAGAAAAGACATGATAAATATGAGATCTTTTATTATTTGTTTACAACTAATCTTGGAGAGTCTGCGCCAACTGGGATCATATTTTTGAGATTATTGGATATATTGAATTCTTACAAATCTTATAAATTAAATTTCCAGATGAGTTGAGTACATTTCTCAAACTTTCATCTGTATCCAAGAACTTATACCATTTTATTATTAATTACAATATGATAAATAATGATAATAGTCTTTTAGAATTCTTACATTGGTTCTCCAAGTTGATAAATACATGGTTCCTGATAAACCCATAGACCTTATTGTGAATAAAAAAAGGTAGATAAAGGAAAAGGGGATCATGGATCATAATAAGTCTAATGTTCTCAAGCACCATCCTTCTAGGAAGTAGAATATCTAGATGCAGGGAAAGGAAATGAAGGTAATATTTTTTTCATGGGGCAAGCCCAGACACAAGAAGAAGAACTACACCCAGACTCTGGGGAAAACTAAAGTTGAATTTATTATCATGAATAATTATTAAATATCTACATATTGGGTATTATATACAGCTTATGGTGACCACATATGTGTCCAAATATAGGAACCAAGTAGATTTTGAATGATTTATAGAGGAAGGTGGATTCGAGAGATGTTAATGGTGTGAGGAAATATTCTCCACCAATTGGAGACAACCAAAATTCATTTTCCATGTGAATTAATTGGTTTTAAAATATTGTTATTATGTATTTATGATTACTATGAAATCAATTTATTTGTCATGTCTATATGAAAATGGGTTTATTTTCAAGATTAGAAATAATTGTTCTCGTTTTATAAGGACAAAAAAGTTATGGTATGGCACATTTAAATATTGTTATTTCTATATTACATTATGAAAAAAATTATTGGCAATTGATGAAGAGTCATGTTCACACGACTCATATCACACCTCACTATTTTATCACTATCTTGTTAATTTAAATAATAATAATTCGACAATGCTCTATAATGATGGTTATATAGACTCATCCAATCTAAAACCCCTTTTCATATTTCTTGATTTTTTACAATGAAAAATTACCAAACCTCCATTTAGTGGATATGATGAAAGGGCCACATAGCTTCTATGATTTCTATAGAGAAATATATGTGGAAAATTTACAGTAGAATCTATAGGTGGGTTTTCTAAGTTCATAACTTTTAATAGTGACTTGAGTAGATATGGTTATGTCTACTTGATGAGGAAAAGTATTAGTTTGTTTATCAATTTAGGTAATTAATGAATTAAGTTGAGAATCAACATGGAAATAAGATAAAAAAAACATAAATCAAATTGAGGTGGTGAATATCTTAATACAAGGGTTTATAATCTTTTTTTTAATGTCTTGGATCCTATCTCAAGTCACCCCACCTTACACACCATAGTGGAACAATTTTAGTGAAATAAGGAACTATACATTGTTAGAAATGGTAATATTGAAAATGAGTCCTGATATCTTTCATTATCCTTTTGGGCATATCCATTACAAACTAAGGTATACACATTAATCTGAGTACCAACTAGGGTGGAAAATGTAATTCCCTTAAAGTTGGGAAGTGTAAAGAAATACTTTTTGTCACATAAAAATTTAAGGTGATGCGATGAATTCGTGAAGTCCTTATTAAGAATTAAAATAGCACCATGGGGAAAAAAGTGTATCTTTATAGAGTATCCTAATGAAACAAAGGGTTTCTACCTATAAAAACTCAAAAAAAAAGTGATTGTCTCTTGATAATAACAATTTTTTGATAGGTAGAACATCTTAAAAAAGTAAATTGTGAAAAATATTGACTTCAATGAAGTTAATTCTTTGTATATAAAAGAGTTAGTACAAAAACAAATTCCAAAATCTCGCATGGAAGAGGTAGTTCATAAAACACATGTACTATGTTGGAGTGTATGTGAGGTAAGAGGACCAAAGAGATATGGGTTTATAGTCACTAATGATACTAAATCATTATTGGTTAAATGCTATGAACCTCTTTACCATAGAGAGGAATTAGAGATCTCATAAGATGAAATATATAATGAATCCATGAATTATGAAATGGATTTCATTTATCAAAACCATTTTTGTGTTTTGGTTGATACACCAGATGATGTTAATCCCATTGGGTCTAAAATAGTATTCCCGAAAAAAATTTCCATTAAATGTAAAGTAAATACTATAAAAAATTCTAGTGGATAAAGGGCTTAAAAAATATCAATTAATTTAAATTGATGAATCCATTTTACCGGCATCCATGTTTAAGTACATTAGAATTATACATTCTATACCCACATACCAGGACTATGAGAATTGGAATATGGATTTCAAAAATGCATTCATTAATGAGAATCTTATGGAATAGTTCAATATTTCCCAAATTAACAGGATTATGATTCCAATTAATGCCAAAAATATTTTTATGTTTCATAGAACCATTTATAGTTTGAAGAAAACATCATGGTCATGGAATATTTGTTTTGATGATGATATAAAAGAATTTGGATTCATTACGAATGAATGTGAGTGATTTTTTTTATAATAGGTTTAGTGAAAATATGTTCGTTATCCTAGTAGTATATGTTGATGAAATATTACTTATTGGAAATGACATACCAGTCTTACAAACTATTAAGGATGGGTTACAATTGTTTCACAACGATTGACTTAGGTGAATCAACCTATAGTCTATAGATCAAGATAATTGATGATAGTTATAAGATGCTTATTTGAATAAGTCACCATACATATGTTATCCATATACAAATGATATTTATTAAAGGATAATACAAGAGGGGATTGGTTATAGTTTCTGATGGTTTACATATTTCTAAGGATGTGTTTCCTCAAACAAAATAGTATAAAGAGAGAATGAGTAAGGTCTAATACGTTTTAGTGATTGGATAAATCATTTATTCCATGTTAATTACTGGACGTCATCTTTCATATATATTTATCATGGTCAGAAGATATAAAAATGATATAGGAGAACAAATTTGGTCAGCTGTTAAGGCCACCCTTAAGCACATGAGAGGAACTAAGGATATGTTCTTGGTTTATCAAGGAGATAGTGAGATAGTAGCATGAGGTTATATTGATTCTAGTTTATCTATAGATCAAAAATATTTTATGTTTTAGTCAGGATATGATTTCTATCACAACAGAGGATATTTGAGATGAGTGTGTTCAAAGAAGGATGTTGTTTCTGATTCTAAAGTGGATTCTGAGTATATAGAAACTTATAATCTATCCATGGAAGTAGTTTTTATACATAAATGTTTCCTATAGTATGATTTGGTACCTATCATTTGATACCCTACCACATTTTACATTGATAATAATGTAGTGTTGAATCTTGAAAAAGATCCTTGTTTACACAAACAGAAAAAACCGATACTCCAAAAGATTCACCTCTTGAGGGATTTTTATCAAAGGTATGATGTTGTAGTAATTAGAGTACCCATAGAAGTTAACATATTTTACCCATTGACTAAATGCCTATATCACCAAATGCACGAGTATCATGTGGGAGTCTGTTGGAGTTGGTTACCGGGAACCAAATTTTGTGTAAATTATTATAAATTGTATTCATATATTTGAATATGAATAAAATTATTATCACATAATCATTCTTTTTCTTCCAAAAATAGTATTTAATATTTTCCCAAGAGAAGCTATCACACTAAAAGGTCATAGAAATTCCCCACTATGATGTGAACCCGAATGTGCTATGACACTATTCAAAAATATATTTTCTATAGTCGAGTGATATCATTTTAGGGACACAAGTAATACAGTCTATAATGGGTGAAGACTCATTGGACTATGAGGAACCTTACCATGGTGTACATCCTTGAAAATATCCAATGTAGGATATTATAAAAACAAGACTCGCCTGTAGGAGATCCATATTTATATTTTTATTTGGATGTTTCTTTTTTAAATTGTGTTTACTGATCCATAGTCTTCAATATTATTATTAATGGGTATTATGAGTCATGTATTTTGATTTAGTGGTAAAATCCATGATGGCATAAGTTCATGGTGAGGTAGGATACATTGGGTGCATCAGGATTAATATTTCATTAATGAAAGATGTGAGAAAGGAGTTGTCTCTTATGTTTTTTCATATAAGATTATATCTTATTCCCTTTATAGAAATTTTATAGCCTAAATAAATCAATATTCATGATATTATATAGGAATGTTTATTTTTTGGGATGTTAATGATAGATACATCGAGCATATAGGTTGATGGCACCAGCATGAAACCTGCTTGATTAGAGATATAGTGATAAAGGGAATATATTATATAGTAAGCATTTGTATGAGGTATTATATCCTTTTAGTATTAAATTATTTCTCTATGGGTGCCTTTTTGGGTTGTTATATGCAAAACATGGACTTCAGGCTGCTTCACCAAATGCCAGAGAGAATGTATCCAAGAGGGTAACACACTGTGTTTATCCAAAATCTCAGTAAAATAATATATTAATATTTATTATTTATATAGTTGAATAATTTTTTTCCCATATGTAGTTTAATAATTATTCATGTCTTCTTAATCACATATATTTAGTCAACAGTTATTCAAGAGAATATAATGTGTGCATAAGATTTAATATATTTTTTATTTTTTATTCATTGAATATAATATTTATTTATCTATTGAAGAATAATGCATTGATATTTATTGAATAAATAAAAATTCATTATTCAAGTACTAATAAATACTATAGAGGAATGGAAGACCAAGTTTAATGGCTTATAGAGAAATAATAAACAATTAATATGATCTGAATAAATAATATTTAATTTAATTTGCAAGCTAAAACACAAGTCAAGAAATAATAATAATAATAATATAATATAATATTATAGGGTGTTCTATAGGGATTAAATAAATAATAAAGAAAACCTTTTAAATTATTTTATTTTAACCCATGTTGTATATAAATCCAGTTATATTATTTTTAAAGATCCAACTCATTTTTTTCATTATATATAAAAATTATGGAGAATCCCATCATGCCCTAGAGGTATCCCTTCTCCCAGAATTATCCAAAGATCAGAGACAACTCTTCATTCACCTCCCACTCCCATGTTAAGAGATATCATTGGGAGTAATTTTGTATAAATTATAATGATAATCCATGGTGGATGTTTCAAGAGAGAGGATCTACTGTGGTAGTACCCAGAGATTCCTATGATGGGATTTAGATCTTTTTGGAACACGTGTGGATCACCATAAGATAAAATTTTATCTTGATTCATAAAACGCAATAATGACACAACATAGATATTTTTTCAGGTCCATCAATAAAGAAATAGTTTCAGCAATGCAATTAATTAATTAATTAAAATTATTATAAAAAATATGTGATGATCATGTGCTTGGTTCTAGTGTTATATCCCTTTTCTAGTTTTCTTTGGTTCAATTCCATTGATCAAAATGTTTAGCATTGTGTAAATCATGGATTGATATTCGATCCTAAAAAAATAAATGTTGGGAAAGACTGATGACACAGTTCCGATGTTTCTCGAATCTACATTATCTCTGAATAACCCAATTCCACAGTCCATTTTGTATGCCCTCGATGGTTTATAAATCATTCTTTGATTTATAATGAGATAATTTCATGTTGTGAATACCCAACCCCATTTATTATTTATGTTTATTAATATTTATTTACATATAATATTCTCATTGGATATTTCCATTTATGAAACCCGCATTCCCTACATGTGTGTTAAAAATTATGAAATTTTCAAGTCCGTAAACTCTTATAGAATCAATGATTTTACATGAAACCCATTATTTATTCTCTATCAGATAAAGTTTAATTATTTTATATGATATATGATATATGTACCACACATAAATTTACTCATATTAAGGTCTAACAATTCTTTAACTCCAATTAATTGAGTGTAGAATTAATCACTATAAAAAACATGTTTATGATACCTTTGAATGCCTTAGTAATGCATCACGGTAGAATGTTTAATAACTTAGGAAGTATGTTTTATGAAATATTAAAGATGATCCATGGTAATATGGATTTGAATATCCCATTTTTATATTGTGTTTATATTTCCATGATATGACTTATTTCCTTATGATAACGATATTATGCTATGCCTTTTGATATACCCATGATGATCACTAACATTCCATTTCATTCATTTATCTGCTTAATGGGTTTTATTCTCACCCTTTATATTTTATTTATATCCCAATTAAATTATATATAGTGATATAACATTTGATGGAATTATAAAGAATACTTTGAACGTGATTAAATTTTTTTATTTGTGACATATGTTCCTCATGAATTAAATATATACTTTTCCTGATAGTAAAACTTAGTAGATCAAGTGTAACTTATGAATGAAGTAAATTGTAAATAAGAGTGTTAAAAATCATGTAATAAAAATTTTGATCTTCATAAATGGTGAAAAATAAATATTTATATATTTATTGAAATTAGCACTAGAAAATATTGGGGAAACCAACTTATATAATTATAAAATTAGGGAAACATGTAAAATATAGACTAAAGTATATATTTTTGGTTTCCTAGCAATGAGAGCCCTTTCTGGATAAAAACATGTCGATACAGAATTTGGATCAAATACACCTGGGGGTAAATATATTGAAAATTGGTTTATGGGAATTACATTTATCATACATGGTGAAAAAAAGGTATTAACAACACACTCGGTTTGAAACTTTTAAGCGATATGATTTGGTTAATCACATACTCTTCACAAACCATTACAAATGAAATATAGGTTACACAATTTTCTATATCTTTTAGGATTTATAATATTAATGTTATGATAATCGATGAAAGATATTAGAAAAAATTAGGACTATGAAATCCTTTAGAATTATTATAATAAAATTTCTAATAGTTCTGATTTTCTCATTGATGTTTCATTATTTTGAAAAATATAGTGGGAAATAGAAGGACCTATGTAAATAATTAATGTGATGGAAAATGTAATGATGAATTTTCTAATATGATTGAATTTTTAAATACAAACTTCATGAAGATAAAAATCTGTTATCATTGGTTATGAATAATAACTTAAATCATGTGGAGCAACAGAATTCACCAAGGATGGGAAATTAAATATTAAATTCATGCCTCAAAATACAATTATTCTTGTTTACCCATTGATCCATTGATAACTAAAAATTAGAACGACACTAAAAAATATATTTTCCATACTCCATTGTTTTAAGCAAGTAAAACTTATTTTGAACATATAACCCATATAATGTGAATTAAATTAGTTTTTTCCCCTAATATAAAAAACATAGACAATTCATGATGATAAATATATGGAGTTCTAAGAGTATAAAAATTATTTTTCAACATGTATTTTCCTTTTAACAGATAAAAAATAGAAATAAATTTTCTACATCTATCTAAAAATGAGAATAAATTAGTGGGAAGTAATGAATGAAACTTTACTAGGCTTACACAAAATTATTCAAACATTTTTTTTAATTCTGAAAGTATAATATATCAATTAATTGGAATATTAATACTTCAAATTTTAAAAAAATATAGCAGTCTATGACATTGGGATTTATCTGCTGATAATGAGTTGTGAAATCAAAGTGGAAATGGAATTTGAAGGTATAAAATGGAATATGGGACTGAATGATAACATTATATGGATGAATTAATTGGTTAGGATGAATTTTTACTAGTAAATATAAAGACGGAAATGAAAACTACCCATGAGAAATTTGTGTCAAAAGAAGCATTATAGGATTTTTATATATGGAATTGCAATGTGTTATAGGTGTATAAAGGATAAATATATATCTAAATACTACCATGGATATGTATATCCTCAACATCTAAATGAAAATGAAAAGGGAAAGATGAGTTATGAATATATTTCAGTATAATGGTTAAAGTGTATAGTGCACACACAATTTACAAACCAATGTCCAAATCAAAAGATAATGAATGAGAACTACCATCAACCCCTATATAATTAAAATATAGGAATGTCATGATTATATAACCACATTGTCTAAAGTTAATGATCCAAAAATATGTAGGGGTAGTTCTACTCATTGTACACTCAAACATTTCAGTTCATTTCTTATTCTAATTCTATACATTCCTTCATTTCCTAAACATTTACAATGAAAATCAGTTAAACCTTGACGTAATAGATATTGAGTTATTAATAAAAACCCAAAAAGAGTTTATGCAAGAATCATTTTTATATATAGATTCCACTATTAAATTTGGAGAGTATAATCTCATCGTAAATATAGTGGTCTTTCAAATAATGGATGTTGGAAAAATCCATTTTATGTATTGGTTATCAAAGTATAATGTCAAAGTTGAACTTTAGAATAATTGAAATTTAAGTTTTCATAATGGTATAACATGAAACTATTTATAAAGGATAGATATCCCAATCGTAATTTTGTTAATTACAACCACCTATATCCTTTTTATTGGAATTATTTGTGAATATGGTGAATGAAGTGAGAGTAAAAACTATTTGGCATGTACAAATTTGTCAAAAATACATTGATGTATTTCATAAATAATTATCTATACCTACCCAATAAAAAGAGGTAAAATTGTCAATTTAAATAATACCTTGATCCAAAATAATATAAAATACTTCATATATAATGTAATCTATGGAGTTTGAATAATTAAAGAGACAACTATAAGACCTTTTGGAAAAAGGTTTTATTTTACCAAGAATGTCTTCTTATGGAGAACAATTTATCTTTGTGAAGAAGTGGGATGTATCAATGTTGTTTTCAATAAAAATAAATGGGAAACTAATCCCATGTAACATTGGACTTGTTTTTATTCTAGAGAATTTTTAATAGTTTCATGTCAACTAACACTACATTAAAATAATTATAATATCCACAACATATTATATGTGTTTAATTTTAGAAAGTATATTTTATACCCAACACCTATAACAGATACAAATTGGGAGAAATTAAAAAATACCATATAATATACATAATAATAAATAGTCTAGATAGAAGGGGAAAATTGATGAGGAATATGAAAAAATAAATAATAAAAGTATTTGGGAGAAATTAAATGTTTTAAAAAGTAACATAAAATCTTGAAAAAGTGATGAAGTAAAAATGTCCCATATTACTTTGAGGAAAGATGTAAATTTAAAGGGAATTTTTTTTTGGGAGAGAATGTAACAACATAATATATATTTATATTTATTTTAGATCAAATCATGTTTCAGAATGATAGTTTTATTATGATTTACAATATAATAACATAAAAATACAATTATATATAATAAAACCATTATAGAACTTGAAATAATAATGACTATAAATATCGGATTACAACATTGAGGGAAATAAAAAATTATAGTGAACATAAAAAATATATACCCCATAGGATTGAATTCTCTCAGGAAGATCACTCCCTCTGTAAAAATTTTCTAAAGAATGAAAAGATTTAGAAATAAAATTGTCATTATCTAAGAAATTTAATGAACATTTAAAGTAATGTAGTAAATTATGATGTATGAGAATAGTGGATAATATATAAGGTGTAAATGGTAATATGATCGTTATAACCTAATCACGACATCGCTGTTACCTAATAGTTACAACATGGTTGTTATATAACAACTAGGATAGTAAAAATACTTAATAGAATATAAAATATTGTCTAAAATAAAATTTAAAATTACAATATATCATAATTTTATTTTAAATATTCTATTACAAGCGTATATACTCATTATGAATCGATATGTTTGATATTATAGACATTGAAATTAATTATTTTTAATAAATAATATGTATCCCTTTATAAGTATAATTTTATAGAAAATATATAAATATTTATTTAAAATAAATATTTCTTATTATTATGAATTTATTTTTTTAATATAAAATTTATAGAATCATCATGTTGAAATTAAGTTTGGGTGAATTTTTGGGAATTTTTTAGAATACATTTTTTCCAAGGAATATTAAATATATTCATTTGTGTTTTTTGGTATAATTGATGAATTTAGAAATATATAATAATTATAAAAGAATATATATTAGTTTTTTTAGGATAATATAAAGTTAAATTAAAATTTTATATCTTCTATATATATTAAAGTCATTTTTAAAATAAAAAATACTAAAAATACTTTTTTAACATTTAAAAAACATTTTTTATTAAATAATGATTGTTTTTATGGTCAAAATAAAATACAGAATAATAATTACGTATTTATATTTTAATATATTAACGAATAGTTTTCTTAATTTCATACAAAATGAGCCAAACCCATGGGTGTACCAGGAAAAATGTATTTTCCAAAACATAGAATTTGAAAAGAAATATTTGAAGAATTAAAACATATTATACTAATTTTTCTATAAATAGACACCTTCCCACACCATTAAATTCCCTCCCATGGTCATTAACATGTCACTTCAACTTTGATTATTTCATTATGTCCTTTTTAGAAGCACATAATCTCTCTAGGGATCAACCATTTAGGATTGAGAATGGATACTTAATGTGATGTGTTCCCTTCCTTGTTTCTACTTTTCATTCATGAAAATAATTTTTTCCATGTCTATTTATTTTTAAACTATTATCTGTTTTAGTATAAATAATAATTCCATTAAAATCCAAAATATTTTCTATTAATGTGATACTACCATTATCTCTAAATTATAATAATTCATAATCTATTTTGTATAACCAGTATCTTGTCAAAATAATTATATGATTTTCTATTCCATAACATCATGTTTTGAATCCAAAAAAATTCATTCAATGGTATTAATAATAATATAATTAAACTTCATTGATCAGTGATATAATTTCTAGAAAAAATTACCAAATTATTGGTTAAAAATGATGAAGATTTCAGGTCTTCAAAATCTTATAGACTGAATGATTTTATATGAACCCATTATTTATTCATCATGGTTTATAAAATAATTTTTTTCTTATATTATGTAATATAATTTGTGAAAATGAATTTAGTCATATGAATGGAGGACCTTGACATCACTCTAATGAATTTGGTAAAGTTTAATCATTATTGATAAAAGGTTTATGATTTTAGGGAAGAAGACCATTTTATTCCTTCACGATACATCGGTGAATAATCATGGAAATATTTTTTATGAAAACATGGTGATGAACCATAGTGATATTTTATTAAATGTACAAGTTTTATATTATGTTCAAACTTCCATTATAAGTTTAATTTCCATATGATCATTCTCTTATGTTATACCTCATGAATTATATATGAAGATCACTTTCTTCTCATTTCTTTCATTTATCCCATATTGGGATTTATGTTCACCCTTTACTTTTTTATGTCCTTAAGAAATCATATATAGTGAGGTGAATTTGGATGGAATAATTAAGACTCCTTTCAGGGAGATTAAATGATGTTTTTTGTGTGATCTATATACTAAAAATATTATAATCCTATTTTCCAAGATGGAAAACCGAAAATCATCCTATGGAATTTTTCAATGTAATACTTTGTTAAATAATTATGTAAAAAATTAATTTTAAAAACTGTGGGTCACCATAGATTAAATTATATACCCTTTATTGGTCTCCCCATCTTAAAATGTGTGTCAAATTACCTGATAGTCAGGTTAGTAAAATTTTACTCTTTCACTTATTTTAATATTTTTGAAATCATATTGAAATTTTAATGAACTCTACAATTTTCAATTTCATCCATCTAAAATTGAAAATCATTCAATGTGCTCATAACCTTAAACTTTTATTTTACATCCCTAGTAAATATGAATGACTTCTTCTAAATAAATAATTATATATAAAATTTTCATTCTTTAGTGCATAATAAATATCAAAATCAATGGTTGGAAGCTACAACACCCACCCTCACGTTCTCATATTGAGATCATGTCATGAGAAAAAATATTTTAAACTCTGGTAATCAGTATACATACATAACTTCTCACTAAATTGTAAATTTTCCAAACACATAAAATCATGAACTAATACATTTAACTCCAAATTATTTATATCATATTTTTCACATTTAATTTATACCACCTCCAACCATATGCTATGAATTGGAACTAATGAAAATGGGTTTTCCAAAAATATTTTTTTCAAAAAAACCGGTCAACAAATTAATAATTTCTTTTTAAGAAACATATTAAATATATTTTTTTAATTGATTATCTTAACCAAGATTAAAAATATTTTCTAAAATTGTTTATTTTATAAACCATAAAAAACTAGAAAAATATAAAATTATCTAATATTTTTATATTGGTAATAAAAAATGTATAATCATGTTTTTATATCTTTTATTTACTGTAACAAAAGTTAAAAAATGGATTCTATATTAGTTATTGTATAATTAATGTAAAAAACATTTACTTCAGCTTAAAAATAATTGATGTAGAAAAATATTTATTTATTATTTTTTTAAAATTAAGTTTACATGAATATTAATTCTAGAAAAAATGGTAGAAATAGAAGCCCCATTCGAATTTGAAAAAAAGATATTTTTACATCAATAAATTTTTTAAATTAGAAAAAACTAAAAATTTAAAATTTGAACTTCAAAATCTAAATCAGAAATATATTTAAACTAATGTTAAATACAACATGTAGAATAATCGATATATTCTCCTCTTAAGTGATATAAATCATCTAATGTATAAGGTAATGTTTCATCAAAAATCTATAAATTAAAAAGAATGTATTCAATATGCATTTGATATATAATTAGAAGATAAATAAAATGGATGGTTATAATAAAGTATAACCTTGTAGAATTTTGTAACTGTCTATATAATTTTTTTTGAAACATAAATCCAAGAACATAATATTGAAATTTGATTACTCCTTCATTATGATGAATATTATATTTCATTATATGTTTCAAATTGAAAATAAAATTTCATTTCTCTTCAAAATTATAGTAATTATAAATTTCATTATATTTACAGAGACATTTTATTTATTTTTTATCATTCTTATTTTTAATGTATAGTAATAAAACTCCATATTTTAATATTATTTGTGTAAAATAAAATTAAAATTAATTATAATATATAATTATTAAAATAATCAAACTCATATGTCCAAAAACACTTCTATTTATTCTCATACAACATCACTGCATATGGAAAATAACCAGTAGGCTCTATGTTAAGGTCCAAAGTATTATCTATCATTTTTTTCATTATGGGATATTTTGTAGTTGTGAATATATTCTCACATTTGAAGAAATGGTTTCAAAATGGGTTTGAGAATTATAAAATTGATTTTAATGCTTCAAAATTTTGTGTGGAAATTAGATTTGGATTTTAAAGTGATTTATTTCATTTTATATGTTTTTTATTTTTTAGAATTAATAGAAAATCATTTACTTTATTATTTTAATGTTAGATTAATTGAGAATTAATTTTATAATAAAATTTACTAACAATATTTAGGCATTTTCCTTTTTGTAGTGGTAATCCTATTTTTCTATTAGTTGTATATGGTTAAAGGCTGGTGTTTTGCAATGTGTGTAGATAATACGATTTTCATAAGAGTTGATAGGATTTATCTAATGGATATGTAAAGGTTTATTTTATCTATATAAAGGAAGCTCCATTTTCTGATGATCCACATAAAGGACCTCTCATTTTCTTCAAACAATGTATGTAGGTTAGATCACAGATTCCTCTTTTTTCTGGTATAATAATATGTTTCCCTTCAATACATAGGGGTCTATTATAGCTTTATTATTGGTAATAAGTTTATCCTAAAGCTCATATAAGGGTTTTCCAAATATTTAGGGCCTTTTTATAGGCAATCAAATATTTTAATTTTCGTTATAATGGTATCCAAAATATTCTAAATGATGAATTAGGGTAATCATAAGTGTTTGTACAATACAATATTACCCTTATATAATGCGTATGATTTATATTGGGGAAGAATTTTTTCTTTTAAATTATTGTTTTTTCATCCCAAACCCTTCTATAATAAATTTTCAATATAAATGGGAAAAATAAATATTGTAAACATTGTATTTGAATCCATTATGAAAGGATAAATTTATATCATGGATCTCACGAATTTAAGAGCTTTAAAATGAGATTAATAAAGAAAATTAAATGGAATATAATTAAATATTAATTAATTAGAAATAAATATTGAATATTTTATGGATATTTTATAATATACATAGAGATATACATATTAATATTTAAACTACTTTTATTATATCTTTGAGTCACTCTTCATTTCCCATTGAGTTTAGGTGACCCAAAAAACCCTTTAGGATGTTAAAGTCTTCCGAAAATTATCACATATACTTCTATGAGTTCCAAGATTGTACATATTTTCTTCTCTCCCCTGTTTTGGGTGTGGCATGTGAATAATCTTTTTCCAGGAAGGTTATCTGTCGCTAATCCTATTTTTAATGTGAAATTATGATTAAATCATGAAAAATTTTACTTTGTTTAAAGGGGTGTGATTGACATTAAAAATATAAAAATCGTTTTATATTTCATGAAGAATGAGTATCATGATATATCTGTGAAACATATTCACACACATCAAATATAAATTTTACTATGTACGAATCTGTAAATAATTAAAATGAGAAAAATAATTATTATTGTATGTTTTTGTTAAAATTATTTGTTTCTCAAAATAATCAGACACATTAATTTATTCTCAATATTCATGGTTTAATATTACTGAATTTATAAAATAGGATGAATTGTTACCTAGTATATAAATTATAATCCCATTCATTGAACATATCTAGAATAATAAAAAGTTATCGCATATAGTGATTATTATTGTTATTCTAAAAATATGAATAAAATAATTTTCATGAATAATTAATGTAAGAAACATGTTATTACTTCTATTAATAAATTTAAATTTACATAATTCCTACATAATATTTTATATTAATGATAATTACATATTTTTTAATATTCAAAATATATTCCCTTGATATTTCAATAATTGAAAAATAATCGTAGTTCATCATTTATAATTATATCATATAGAATTCTAGAATTTTTTTTTTCTATGGAACTTAAAATATAAAATGACGATCACATACTTAATCATTAGTATTATTTCTTTAATTATATAAATTAATGTAATACATTAGAGAATTTAATCACATGTGTTCTAATATCATTAATATAATTATTTATAAAATTAAATTAGAAATAATATTACACACCAAAAATAATTTCGATTATCTTATAGTTTTAAAAAATTTATCATTGAAATATATTATAATTATTTGAGTTGGTAATTTAAAAGATTAAAATTATCTAGTAGATAGAATTATAATTATCTCATACTGTAAAATTTTATTTATTAGAAATTATATTTTAATGAAAAATAGTTATAATTATTCTAGGAATTTTCTATTAGAGAAAAATAGATAATTGAATTTTAATGTCTAATTATTATTTTTTAATATTAAATAATAGCATGATGTAGTGTTAAACTACTCAATACATTATGATGAGAAATATTTTATAATTATTGATATTAGATAATTTAAATGAAAATTATCATATATTTGAATAATTTAATATTTCATGTTGGAAATATTGTATTATTATTTTGGACATTGTGAATGATTTTTTATTATTTCATTATGGTATTTACTAGATAGTGTGATATTTACATGATAATTTTTGTAGTTAATTTTTATCACATTTAATTGGTTTAAAGGAATAAAAAACATAAATATAGATAAAATTTTTAATTAAATGGAAGTGGTATGAGTAGAAAAATTCGATAAAAATTTGGAATTTTTTAAACAAAATATTAATTATTGATCCACGTATTATTTTCTAGAGATTATTTTAGCTATTAATATATGTCTCTTAGCTGGTAAAACATATTCATAATGAATTTGTTAATTAAATATGGAATGAACATGGTTGTTTGGTAAATTTTAATTCAATAGGGTTGATAGATCCTATTTTTTATTACCAGAAGACTGAATGTCTAGATTATATAAACACTATTTACATTAAAATTATGTTTGAAAAATGGATTTTACATGTATGTATTTCTTATAATATATATCCTTGATTTTAATGATTGATGGCCTAATATGTATGGTGTGATGATGATTTATAAGAGGGGACGCTTGAGGCCATTGCGTTTTTTATGACTCTGATGACATGATGTTCGAGCAATGATGACGATGGTTCCATGAGATGTTGTATGAGAATTAAAAGAAATGGTTTGGGATGAAATGGTGGAAAGGATGAGTTTATAGAGGGGTTTCCCCATTGATTCCTACTTTTAAATTTATTTTAACTTGATGACTAGTGGACAATTGTTATTTATATTACAAGTTTCCAACTATGAGACATAGTTTGATGATATGAACTATTAGTTTATATTTATTTGGTTTCTAACGATGTGTCCTATAGTACCTATATGTTTATAAAATTTTGATTTATTGATAAATGAAAAGGGTTGGTTCTTGATGCCTATATATGAGTAGTGCATATTTGAGAATACAAGCAATGAATTAATAGTGTCTATGAAAAATTGATTTAAATAATAAAATTTCATTCGTAGAAATGGAATAATATTAATTAATAACATATGAATTAATTTATGTTTGTGATTATATGCTTATAAGAAATCTATACCATAGTGGTGGTCACCATGTGTCTTTTGGGGCAATGGCCGTAAATGAGTCTATATCTCAGTTGCAAAGAATATTTTGGTTGTAAGAATTAATTATAAAATATATTTTTTTATTTTATATGAACCCCATCATTTGCGAATGTAAAGCCAGAAATTAGAGGTTCTAGGGGTGTTTTCCCCAATATATTGGTTGGTGATGATATAGATGGATCATTCCCCCCTTCATGACCTCTCTTGAGTTGCAGTATTTTGTGATGGTATGCGTTGTGGTATTTTCCCATAAATGTGTTTTATCGTCTATAATGGCTAGAGGTTACTGAAAATTGTTTCATTTTAGATATATTATATGAATTATTATTATAGGTGTGTTAGGTACATACTATTATGGATTGAGGTATAATACATAACTCAAAGGCTGGGGTGGATTATAGAAATAAATTGGGTTACTATATAAAGGATGTTGATGGTGATAATGATGTGATGGGTGCGTAGAATTATGAAAAAAATGACATATTAGGAACTTCATGGGATTGAGCCTGGAAGGACCAAGGCCCAAATCACATCAAGGATGATTCGATTTATAAAAGATATGAGGGATCAAGATATGCGACATTGGGGTGTGGGAGTGGAATATCAGTGGGTATTTTTTTGGGATACCCATATATATATATATATCAGTATGTGTGTGTTCTAAATATTTTTGTATAATTCTATGAGTTATTTAGGGAGTGATCCATGGTGATAATAATAAAATTATGATAAACCTATTTAGGTAGTGAGTTTGTTTTATTTATTTACACACTTTTCTTTAGTATGATTCTTTCATATTTTTCATAAGAGGATTTATAAAGGATCCTTCTGGGTATAAATATTATTCTCACCATAGGTATATAAAAACTATTTTTAAGATTGTATGTGTTGGTGGGTGATCAAAATAATCATTATTAGTTTTAGTAGTTGTTAAAGAGCTACATGGGTTTTTTGGTCACCATTGGGGATCTATCTCAGTTTTTTTTCATTTTAGTTATATACAAATATGCATTACATCTCATAATGTATTGGGGTTTCTTATTTATTTATTACAATGAGTATTTTAGTGGTTGTTTTCATCTGACATATGACTTATCATATCATTATGAGGGAAGTTACTTCCATGTATGTAATTATATACCCTCAGTGATAGTCTCCAACGTTAGACCTATTAGATACATGATTCAATAATTAATATATTTCTTGTTCCATTTCATATATATTTGGGGTACATTTGGTGGGTGTGTGTCTAAAGAGTGTTTTATAAAAGGTGATGGTTGAGACATTGGATAGAGATTGGGGAAAGGCACTAGTTATGATACATTTCATAGTAGGGAAATAATATTAATTGATCTTAACAAGTACTACAAAAAATAGATACATACTTGGAAATATGATTTTAGGAACCCTAATGATCTTACATAAGGACCTTCATGTTTTTTGGATATTCTAAGGGATGTTATACTACATCCATGGTAGAGACATGTGAAAGGAACATGCATCATACTTATATGTTCATGTGTTTGATTAGGGTAGATAATGGAAATTAAGTTAAAAATTAATTAACTAACTAAACATTAAAATATCATATGTGCATGTGAAAGATGATAATGAAAATACATAGAGGAAAAAACTGTGAGAGTTATATCACTAGAGTCTGAATAAGTATGAGGTATCCATTTCAGGTCATGGGAAAATTGTATTTGGAATAAAAAATGATATCCTTTTTTTAATCATTCTCAATTAAAGAACTAAGTTTAAATGTTTATGAAGATACTGAATATGAGAGTGTAATAGTTGAGGGTCCTATTCATGAAGGATAGTAATGTGTTCTATGTTTTTTGGGGGAAGTTACATGATCATTTTAATGACGGGTTCTTCAATTTTATCATGATAAGAAGCTTTTGGGATAGTGATTTTTTTTCATTCTCTTGTAATTTTTGTGTTCTATTCTTGATATTTGGGGAGAACTCTTTATTGAATTTTTCCCAAAATAATCATTTTATGTCCCATTAAGTGAATGAAAATTATTATCATCGTCACTCCATTGTTATCCTATCATAATGAGTGTGTGTAAAACTCCTCATTCAAATTATTGAAACTCAAATTTTAATTCAATCCATCATGATTTCATGTACCACACCATCATTTTATTTCTATCCCACACCTAATGGCCTTTAGATATGGTTAGTAAAACTCATTTCATGATCCTGGTGTTGGGATGTTGATATTTTAATAAGAAATTGTTTCATTTAAAATTTTCTATATCATTCACTTACTATTTCCTTAGGCTTGGTGATTTGATGTTACGATTTAGGGGAGGGGATTCTATCATAAAATGCATATTATAATCTTCTCCTGGGATCATTATGGTGGATATTTTGTCTGGGTAAGGGGTTATTATATTTATTCCTTTATTCTAATCATTATACATATCACTCTATCTAGGTTATATGATTCCTAGTCTAGGAAAATGGAATATTGAATGATATTCTTAAATTTTATTCTCTATAGTATAGTTATTTTTTCTGCTATTTTTTGAATTTAATTCATGTAAGTTGTGTATTGTTCATGTAAATTCTTATATTATTTGGTTATATTCTAGTGTGTTTATATATTCCAAAGTTATTTTTACTTTATGGGTATTGTGTGTTATAAAATCAAACATATGAATATAGAGGACATCATAAGATGTTGTCTTTCATTTTGTTTCTTGAAACAATGTGAGCGAGTCTATGCCACCCAAAATAGACTATATTAGGGTACAGTGGATGGGTTCTTTAGATCTGAATACTAATAAAATCTATATTTATATTGATATAATTATTATGTTTAATTCAATACATAATTTTCATACAAATATATTACATATTATTAAATTGATATTCATTTCATAACATTATGTTCCACACCCGAATCATATGTTAAATATCTTTGGAAACATATATGTATATATATATATATGAAACTGGTTCATAAGTGCCTCTAATTGACTTCTTTATTACTTTATACCTTCTTAGAGACATCATACATAATTTCTTAATTTATAATATATGTTAAGGAAACATAATAACGGGAGATCATGATTAAGAGTAAGGTTAAACAAGTGAGACATCAATGATCACATAAACATGACATGAGAATAAGTGCATGGGAACATTAAAATCATATTTGAAAACCAAACCATAAATATAAATGATCATAATCTTAGGGAATGGATTAAATCATGGTAGTTAATTATATTTAAATCATAAATGAACCAATGAACCTGAGTCAGAAGAGAATAAAATTAGAAAAAGATACAGAATCATGGTATTAACAAAAGTATAGAAAATTATTTCTGTAATAGTCAATGCTTCACTTCTAAGACTATCATAGTGTATTTAGATCAATCCCCAAAAAAAATGTATTAGTAAAGTTTCACTCCTAAGACTATGAGAGTGGAAAGATTTCATTGTTTAATTTGGCTCACTTCAAATTCCAATCCTACTTATCTCTGGAGATAAAAATTATTACCCAATGCATCATAGGGCTATATAATTACTATCCTACCCATCATTATTTACAATATAACCACTATAAATAGTTATAATGTAACCAACATCCTTGGATTTATATCATAACCACTAATCACGTAATGAGAATTAAAAATTTGTGTGACATAAGATAATAAAACATTCATCATATCATCATATAATTACCTTTTAAAATAAAGAATATTTCTTAAAGATTTTATCAATTAGTCATATCAAAACTCATCGAAAATAAATGGGTTTGAAAAGAGAATATCATCAAAATTAACATTAACCATTTATAGAAATAGTAATAATAGTACCATTAGATCATATCCTCGGTAAAGAAAATCTATCATGAATGGATGTTATCATATATATATATATTTTATTAAAATTTCTCTAAAATATTTCTTGATGAAAATAACCATTCCAATTAGATAATAAGTTTTAAAATAAAATTATTTCCAAAATTTTATAGAAAAAAATTATTTGATAATAGTGATAAAAACCTATAAGGGATGTTTAAAACATTGATCTTTCATGATGACAACAACATATGTTTTTGAAGTATAAGTTGAAAGAAAATGTTACTTTCACAATTATGTAAATAGAAAAAAATTACCATGTTCAGGAAATGAAAATATGATTCATTTTAAAAATATTTATAAATATTAATAAAATGTAAAAAATACATTTAAGAAATAATATTATAATAGAAAAATTATTCTGGAAGACACTTTATAAATAAATTCATGTGGAAAAAAGGATTTTCAACCGAAGAGTGAAATGAAGTTGGTTTCCATTAAAATGTTTTTTGAGTCCCTTTGGTATTTAAGGAGAGGTAATTGAAAGGGGAAAAATTTTATATTAAAAACTATAAATAGGTGAAGAAAAATTACAATGATTAATTATTTAAGTATTATATAATTTTCTCTAATGAAAATCAAACCATAAATAATCCAAAATAAAATAGGATTCAAACATAAACTCTTTTCCTCATGTATGACTTCCTTCACACATGTTAAAACCTATTATTTAGTAAATATAGTTTTTTAATAATATATTATAGAACTATAATCATATATAAAATACCACATATATTTCACTTATAACGTTTTATCACCCATTTATTAACAATACATTATTAAAATTACCATTTTGAGTGATCACTGCTTCATTTTTCAAGTATGTGTTAGCTCAATAGTTTTTTCCCTTGAATCTGATCGGAGATAAATAATATCTATAATGTTAATATAGATTTAAATATAATATATATTTATTATATAAATATTTATACTCATATGTACATTTAACATATAGAAAAATGAATTGCACTGATCACAGAGATGGTGGGTCATATGTACACATGAATATTGTTTCCATTTTTCAACAGATCGATGACATGAAAGGTAACTAACTTGTTAATTTTATATAATCCTAATTATATAATATATATATAGTATAAATTTGTTAAATCTATCCATATTACCATCAATGTAATAAATTTAATAAATAAAAACACATATCGCTTCATGGAGTTGGTAGTCCACATATACACATGAATACCATTATTGTTTTACAATGGTTTGGAAGGAAAGGTAGGTATGATATTATCATTATAAAAAAATTATTATGTCATAACTATTATAAATAAAAATTTAAACCAGAACAATAAATGGTTTTTCATATTCATAAAAACATTTCATTATATTTTGGATATTTAGGATATTATTTTATTAAGAATATAGCTTATTTAGATGTGGAAAAAGAAAAATTAAAAATAATATGATTAGTTAAGGTGATTACCTCTTCTTTGAATCAAGTCCTATATATATCCTCTTAAGGGATCCAAATTTATTCCTTTGTTACTAAAATGTCCTCTATAATATATTTAGGGATGTTTAAAATAGAAATTGGTGTAGGTTTATCAAGATGGAAGGCTCAAAGTGTGGTGAATAAGAGAAATGCGGGGTGACCTTTTATAATTGAGTGGAGGGAAACTCCAGTAATTACATAAAATATTAAAACATATTATACTAAATTTCAATAAAAATGGTTTCAAATTTCCTATAGATCATAAAAGGATAAAACTTTTGATCATATCATATCCCCTGAAAAATTTTAACATCATTTTTTTTGTAATTAAATAAAATATTATTTTCATAAAATACCATTATTTCCAATTCGGGAACAATTTATTTTATTAAATACATAATAAAATGGGTTTAATTCATGTATAATACTTTAAAATAACACTAATATGAAATTTTCTTATGAAAAATTAGATTCCCACATTAATGAAATCAAATTATTTTGATTTTTATATTTTTAAAATCATTTTTATTTTTTTTAATTGGATAAATACATCATTAGTGTTGAATAAGAATTTAAGATAATTATACAATTAATAAAAATTTAAAATAAATTTATAACACGAAACTAATTTCATTATTCTCATAATAACTGATATTTATTCATAAAATGTGTTTTTCCATTTATAGATTCATAAGAGATATTTAATGTTAAGAGGCTAACATTTTATGACTTTCTATTATTTACAAATTATATTGGTCATTTCAGGGAAAAGTTCAATTAAAAAATTTCATTTTTAACCTAACTTGATAAGTTTATAATTAAATTCATTCAATAAAAATTAGTATAAATAACTATGACCCTTTTGGTTAGTCTGAACATATATTAACCTCATTTACCCATTACTGATGTGATATATTTTACAAGGGTAACGATTCATATTGACCCCAAATATAAGAGAACTTTTTACAAAATTTGTACCTCCTGATTCCAAATATGTAATTCATTTTATAAAATTAAATACCAATAAGTTTTAGAAAATAATTTTAAAACCATTGAATAGTACCTAGTGAAAACATTATAAAGACAATATATTTTTTAAGGATAATACTATATTTATTCTTATCTAAATATTTGAAATATATTAAATTATTTTTAATACATTTTATTCAATAAATTTTATATAATTTTTTTTAAAATCATTCAAAAATAGTAATTTATTTTAATTCTTAAGATAGAACAAGTTTGTTCACAGAAAAATAGATTTATAGAAAAATATTTATTTCACTTTCAAATGATTTTTTTTAATTTCTAATCAACTGGTAACCAATGAATTTATTTAATACATTTATAAATCATATCTTATAAAATTATAGTATTTATGATCAATAATGTCTAATCTAATCTCTAAGAGATAATTATCCCATAATATTTTAATAGTATATCATGGTTCATTCAAATACGATATTAACAAATATATTTAAATAAAAATATATTATAAAATATGAAGGTGTTAATGTTTTGGATTTTGAATGTCGTTTTATGTTAACATAAAATCATTGAAATTAATTAAATTCTCCTCTGGTAAGTGATGAATATAAATGGTTACTTTGTATTTCATCTTTTTCATTGTGTTTTTTGGTAGATTAATATTTGTTAATATTATTGGAAATATTTTACTTCTAGATAAAGTAAATTATTCCAACTTAATTTTTTCTTGATTCATTTCATATATTTAATTGGATTCTTTTCTTATGTTATGTGCATTGATATTTTTATGGTGATATTTGTTCTTAAATAAAAAATTTCAATTCTTCTATGAATGATAAATTTAGTTTAAATAATATTTTGTAAAATTTATTTAATGTTTTTTATCAATGATAATTTTTATAAATACAATGTTTTTAAGAAGGTTTGAAAACATTTTCATTGAATGTTTGTCTATAATTCCAGATGTTGAATTCAATATTCTTAGAAAAATTGTTTTTCATCAAGAAAATAAATTTTACATGTTTTAATATAAAATATTGTGATACATATCTAGAATGAAAGGAATCATTTAAAAATATTCTGTATTCTTTGAACTTTTTATCCAATAATAATATAATAAATTTTTATATGTAGAATATCTATAAAAGATGATAAATTATTATACATTCAAGACAATCTATTTTTTGGGGATATGTTAATCATGAAAGGTTCTAAATGTTATGAATTAATTTTTCTAGAATAAAACTGAAGATACCAAATTTAAAACATTTAATTTGATTGAATTCCCAAGTAACATTTTTGAAGTGATAGATATAATAATGACTTCTCCTATATGATGTTTTATATATTCATGTACTGATAGTTTAATTGATATGCAATAGGTACTAGGTTTGTTTTAGATATTTTTAGAGGTTATTTTTGTGGTCATTATTAGGAATTAGAGTTACAAATACATTATCAATATGAAAAGTTGTTAATAAATTATTCTATTAAGATAAACTATTTGATCTCTTGATGATATATGAGAATGATTATCTTTATTGATGAAATGTTTTACTAATTTCCTTGGTCTTATTTGAGATAAGTCTCCCTGAGAAATTGATTTGAGTGTGTTTTAAAAATGTTTTGTGGTTATGCATGTTATCACTCTTGTGTGTTTATTGTGTTCCAAATATAGTCATTTCATTGATAGGTATCTCATGGTCTGGTAGATTTATCTCCCTTACCATCCCCATCCTTCATAATTTTATTTTAATTCTTGAGGAATAAAATTCTTTGATAGGTATATAAGGTAAATTTTTGAAATATTCTTGAGCCTTCCATTATAAATATCTAGTTATTGGTAGTTGAAAATAGTGTTTAATATTTTAAGTAGTGGTTTTAAAAATGAATTTATTATTATGAAATTGATTTTAATTTTTTCATTTTATTGGTAATTAATTTATGATTTCCTTAAGTTATTTCATTAATTATAGAGGAAATTTTTATTTTTTGGACTCGATATAAAATCCCTTAAATCATTATTTTAAATTTAGTTTAAGTGAAAAATTATTTTTTTCATAAATATTTAATTATATTTGGGTATTCCATATTGTTTTTGTAAGGGTAATTTTTTATATTATTTATGTAAGGAAACAGGATGAAATTCAATGGTGCATATAGACAGATGAGTTTCCTAAGGATCAATTAGTTTTTATTTAAACGAAATGTGGAGTTATATTTTTTCAATATAAGGTTATCAATGATTTCTAGTGATCTATATAAGGTTATTTTTATTTTCTTAAACTATTAATAAAGAATAGGATACCTATTCTTCCTTCATATATAGGTAAGAGTGAGTTTCCCTTTTCTACGAAAGGATAGTTTCTAGATCGCATATTGGTTAGACATCGATCAAAAAGTAAATGTAAGGGTTCTATATAGATTATATATTTTTGGAATGGTTTATACTATATTTTGTTCTATAGTGTCAGGGTATCTCAAATTTTCTAAAGTATGTTTTTGAGTTATCATTTATTTAAGGGTACAATAATGTTACCCATATGTATTGTGTAAGAGTTGTGTAGGGGTGGATATTTTTATTTAAAATCATTATTTTTTCCTATAATAATGATTTTTAACACACCTCCAACATTAATAAATTAATAAATATGTATATATATAACATTTTTTTTGAGTCAATTAAGAACGGATAGATTAATATCATGATTTCCATGATTTTTAGAGTTTTAAAATGAGTGGTTTGAATAAAATTAAATGAAATAAAATGAAATATGAATTAATGTAAAAAAATATGGATAGACTGATTAAGACTCTATAATATATGCCTCGGAACACATATAAATCTTGTGAGCTAGCCTCTTTATCTAATTTTAGTATCCTTTCATTTCCCTTGATTTTGAGTGAACCAAACCTCAACATTAAAGACAATAATGTTTTTAGAAAATTGCATGAATTCTTCTTATGAGTTACAAATCAATTCATATTTTACTCTATCCTTTATCTTTTGTGCAACGTGTGAAGGTTATTTGTTATAGGTACGGTATCTGTAACTTCTACACTTTTTGAAGTGAAAATGTGGTCATATCATGAAATGTCTCCATTGTTTAAATGGGTGTGATTAACCATAAAAATATAACAATATTTTTATATTGTATGAAGAAGGAATATCTTAAAAAAAATTGGGAAACATATTTGCATGAATCAAATAAGTAAAATGATTATATAATAATATGGAAATAATTAACATATGAAAAATAATTACTATTTTTATAATACTACTTAAATAAATTGTTTCTCAGGATAGTAGCATGTTTTATTAATTTTTAATATTCTTGGTTAAAAAGTAAAATAATTTTAAATAGTTGATAAATTATCTCATAGTAGATAAATTATATTCTATATCTTTGAAGACATATGTAAGGGGACAATTTTATCACATGTATTGGTTTTTATTTTTATACCATAAAATTGAAAAAATTAACTCACATTGAAGAATTAATGAATCCAGTAGGTTATTAATTCTATTAATAATCAAGAATTAACTAGCTTCTTTAATAATATTTAATATTTAGGGTAATTTAATTATATGGAACATTAAGAATATATTCCCATAATATTTAAATAATTTAAACTCTATATTAGTTCATGTTATTGAATTATTTCATAAAGATTTATATTATTTTTATTAATATGTAATTTTCAATAAGAAATAATAATAACATACTGAACTATTATTACTAATTTGTTATTTATAAGAATCAATGAAATAATGTAGATAATGTTATCTACTTTGGAAAATTATTTTCAATATAATTATTTATAGAATTGAATTAGAAATAATATTTCATTTTCATATATAATATTGAATATCCTATGGTTTTTTCAAATTTAAAGTTAAAATATATTATTAATATTTATTTCAATATATTAAATTGTGAAAATTATATCAGAGAGATAAAAATAATTTTCATATGTGGTGTGGTTTTATTTATGATAAAATTCCACATGATTAAGAAAAATGATAATTATCTTGGAAATTATCCAAGTGTTAGAAATATGTAATCAAATTTCATTTCCAAATTACTATTCATTATTAGGAAATAAGATCATTATATATTGTTTAAATAATAAATAAATTATAATGATAATTATTTTATAAATATATATATTCGATAATTTACTTCTAAATTATTTCAGGTGTAAATAATCAATTATTTAATGATTCAAATATTAAATTTTCTGTTAAGAATTTGTGATTAAATGTGTTTGTTGATTCTTCATAATATTTACTAGATCATGTGCTATATATTTGAAAATTTTTATTGATGTTGTTTGGTATGGTTAATTTCTTGAAAATGATCAACAACATAATTCCATGAGTTATAATTAATTTAATAGAAGAGGTACATGTGTTATAATTATGAATCATCTTGGAATTTTTATAATAAATAATTTTTAACTGAAGAATGATAGGTTGTTTTTTCTAGATCTATATAATGATATTGGTTGATTAATGAGAAATAACTTTTTAAAATAAACCAGTTTATTCAATATGGAATTAAAATGTTTGTTTCATAAAAATGAATTAATTATGGTTGAGCAAGACAATTCATGATTATGAGAGGATTGAATGAATTTATACTATGACTTTAGTTACATTAAAATTATGTATTATAAAAATTATTTTTTTAATTATCTATAATGTATAACCATAATGTGAATAATTGATAAATTAATAATATTTCTCTGTTGATGGGTTATAGGTGGGGATTCTCATTGATATGGGGGTGCTGATGATTTTCATGGAAAATGTTATGGTTATAATGAAGACAGTGGATTAATTTCCAAAGTGTGATATTATGTGGAATGTAATAGGACACTAGGGTGGTCAGGATGTGTTTATAGTTGGTATTCCTCATCAATTATTTCTAATATCTTGATAATTAATAGATAGAAATTACTATTACTATTTATATGACCAATTTCCAACTGTAGGATGTAGTTTAAAGGTATGCACTACAAGTTAAAATTTTATGTATTATATTTGGCTAAGTCATAGAGAATGAGGATGTTTATAAAATGATAATTAATTGATAAAATAGTAGTTTTGGTTTTAGATTCATACTTATTATGATTACATACTTGATATTAAATAAAATATTTTTTCGTGATATTAGTACATGGCTTAGAAGATTAATTTTTTTACTATAAATAGAATAATATTAATAAGGGATAATGGATTAATTAATATTTATTATTTTATGATTATATGAATTATAGACCATAGTAGTGAAATCAAGGTTTTTTATGTGACAATAACAGTAGATGAGTCTAATTCCAAGTAGTTTCCCTTGGACTAGTTGTGATATTTACTTATTTTACATATTATCATAATTTAAATTCACCCCACACATTTTTTAAGAGAAGATAACAACTAGTGGTTTTAGGGTGCTTCCCCCAAAACCAAGGTTAGTGAGGATATGGATGGTTTATTCCACCCTCTCTACTTTTCTCTATTTTACTATTGTTTTAAATGTGGTTATTTGCATGGGTAATTTCTCATGAAGGTGTATTCTGGGATATGATTTTTTGGAGATTATTTCATGTGAATGTATTCCAAAAATATTATCCTAAGGATTAATTGAGGTGTGTTAGGCATAAGATATGATGGATTAATATATAATATATAATACACATGATGTGTTGTCTTTTAGAGATAAACCCAGTTACTATATGGAGGATTAGGATGGTGATTGTGATGATAAGTTTTTATGGATTGAGCCCAACATGAGAGGTCGGACACTAAATTGGATTATGGTGGTATTCCAGGGACCCAATCACATTAGGAATGACTTGATTTATGTAATATTTGGTAATTAAATATGTGCAACATAGTGTCATAGTTGTAACATCATGTAACTCTCTTTGAGTTATTTTCCTACACTTTTCTTGTTTCTTGCATTAATTGGGAACCTCTTGGGACTCATTATGATTGAGAAAATTTATGGAAAAAATTAACAAATTTTCAGGAATGCATGTTTGTTTTAATTAATGGAGTCTAGGTATAAATGGGTAATGGATTTTTAGGGTTCTCCCCAGGTTTAGAGAATGGTCGATGTGGTTCTGGATTTGTCTACTGTAAACTTGTGTTATTTTAGTCTGATTGGGAAATAATCCATGTGCAATGGGAATAAATGATCTGAAATATCTTTAGGATAGATGTCGTAAACCATGTACACAACATGAAGGGAGTACACAACTTTTAATGGTTACACATCGTGTAATGTCAAAAATCATTTTTTAATAAACAGTAGATAGGCTTTTTAGCATATCTAAGTCTTGAGGATTACATGAAATGTAATCGAATTACTGACCATTTAAATGTCACATATAGTTATTTTAGTGAACTATACAAGTAATATGTTATTTAATTAATCCAAAATTATTTATGCTCTCAATCTATATTGGTTATTTAGAATTTTGGGATTCTCTTTTCATTTCAGATTAATCATTTAGTGATTTATCCCTATTGTAGTTGGATTTAACCTCTATTAATGATTAATCTGTTATACCTTTTTATTACTTAGATTGTTGTTGTTTCGTTTCATTGTGTTATCGGGTCTGTTATCCCATGATGTTGACTCTCTTGATTTCTTTCTCGATCCTTGTATGATCTCATTCTAGGTGGTATGTCCTTTATTGTTTTTGGTGCAATGAGTTTTCATTCTTGAGGTATGTGTTGTTTCCTATTAACTATCGAACCTTTTGTTATATTAAATGTATTTTTTGATTTTTTTGATTGATTATAGGGGTTCGTTTTTCATTGTTGAATCATTTACTATGAAGGATTCTATTGAGAACTTGTGCAATCAGAGTTTTAAAGTAGGTGGTTCTTTATACAACCAATTATAGTGAACTGTATTACTTTGGTTTTTTTATAATTTCATTTATTAAATGAAATGGAATTATATGAATGATTTATTTTTTCATGTGAAAATGATTTTTTGCAAAACATAGTTGTACCCATAGTTTTGGAAAATTTAAAAAGTGGGTTTAAGTGCATTGTGAAATGGTTTTGAGAAATTATTTTCAAAAAATTGTTTGAATAAAATGGGTAGATGAATTTATTTTGAAAATATAACACATGGTATGAATTTTGTACTTATGTGGAAGCTATGGTAATAGGTTTTGACCACTATCGGGGGGGGGTCATGTGGCTTTCCTCTACTTCTTGGCCATGTTTTTATAGGGACTTGTTAAACCTATTGTGGGGGTTCAATTTAGGTTGTTTTCATATGATCTCTAGAATAAATAAATATGTTTAGAGGCATGATGAACATGATTATATATATATATATTATACTATTTTTATAGATATCATGACATAATGTGATTCCTGGAATGATGTTACATGTACTTGTGGTCGATTTGGGCTGCTTCTAGTTTGTACGGGTTGATTATACTACTATGGATTTGATATGAGATGTGATACATTATTTGGGTTTATTTTATATGATATATCTGTTTTGATATATGTATATGGAATTCTTCGGAACAAATTTTCCAGATTTAATTAGAAATGTGTAAAATGGGGAATTAAATTGTCTTAACCATTTTTTGATATAAAAACAGTTAAACTATTATCATATATTATTTTATTTAAAGTTCAGAATAATTAGATTATTTTTTATATTTGTGGTATGGATGACCTGGTGAGAACCTACTAACCCTGTTATAAAACACCCGACATAATTATTTGGTTCTATACAGACCTGGTTATTTATTTATTAGGTGCATGTAAAAGTATGGTACATCAAAAAAGTGGAGTGGTTTTATATAAGAAGGGTTTTGGGTTGTTGCTGAGGAGATGGTGGGAGTTTTCCCAAACTATCACATAGATATGTCAAAGTAGATGTCCAGATTTTTGTTCATTTACAGTTGGACTTATCTCTTGGAGATTGTTTTTCTACACTGTATTGCTTAATTATGTATGTTGTTTATTAATGGTTACGGTATATATTTACATATTTCAATACTTATTTCATTCATGTATATATATTCAATGTTGTCATCAATTTAGGTTTTCAAAAATCATTCCATGAGGTTTATTATTAATACCATAGTTTTATTCTCTAGCCTGTGGGGATTGGGATAAACCTTCGCATATATGGTGGATCTGGTTGAGTATGAGATTGAGAGGTTATTCCGATCATTTTTTACTATTTGGAATCAAAGGTGGTTTTTCTCTTAAGAGTTCTTATCATGGTACATTTGGTATAATTGATATTGTATTTCTAGAACATGACTGGTATATAGTGTTGAGTTTCTGGCTAGATGTTACCATAATTAAACTCAAGTTACCATGTGAATTTGGTTTGTGTGTCTATTATTTTTTGTATTTTTGTTAATCTTAGTTTTTTCTTATAATATTTCTCATTTCAGTAGATATTATTTTGTTTCCTAATAGTGTATTTTGTTTTGGTGTGAAACATTATGACTACAATATGTGTTTTGTGAATATCTTTAGAGGGTGTAGCTAATGATCCTCAATGGAAACCTCCCCTTAATTAGAATTTTATTCTGGAAATCATATGGGAAGTTAATTTTGTTGACCATAAAGTACCACATATTCAAAACATAGTTGTTAAGCTAAAACCTACTACTATTAGAGAATGATAGTGATTCTGAGAGTTCATGTATGAGAGGGAAGTATCTTTTAATAGCATGAATTAACCTCGAGAGATAGAGTAATCGATTGATAAGATTAATAAAATATTTGAATTCTTAGATACACCAGAGAGTATATTGGTGAAGTGAAGAGTTTTAGATTTTAGGATCCCAAAAAGTATTTTCAGGATACTACGATACATTAATATTGACATGTTTTCTTTGATAGGAAGGGTTTTAAGAAGATCTTCAGGTAATTTTTTTTCCAACGTCACTAATGATGGAAAATTATATAGAGTTTATCTCTTCGTAGCAAAGAGAATGGATAATATCGGCATATATTAGTCAATTTCATGAGATGTTTATTTTTTCACTAAAGGTAGTAAAGAATGACCAAATAAAAGCTGAGAAGTACCTATAGGGTTTTCCATAACATATCTGATCATACATATTTATGCAGATTATTTTGACAAATTCAGAGATAAAATATAGAGATATGATTGAAGAAATTAATATGGATGTCAAGATTGTATTTTCTACCTACTCTACTATAACTAGTCGAAGCTTCAGTGACGCTAGGGAAGAAGAGGAAGTGGAAAGATCAATGCAAGAGTTTTAGAGGTTGTTCTCAATACCAAGCCTCTTTAGTACCTCTAGATTAAGTTAGTTTTCTGCCTCTGAAATAAACTTTCTGTGGCAAGGTCAGACACACCTGAAATTAGTGTCCTTAACCTACTGATATGTACAACAGTTTTTGATGTTATGGTTATCTGTAAAATTTATATTAGGATATTCGTACACCTCGATATATGATGAGATCATCAGCATTAAAGGTTATTTCAGTGTATTTAGATGATTCATTGACTACAAGGATCTATCCTTATGTATTAGGAGTGAAGAAACATCATGAATGAAATTATTTCATATTGGATATAGATGTGTTTACTGTGATAGTGATAGGTACCATCATTATTTAATATTCTACAATGGTTTCTTTATCTTACGATAGTACTTACAACTCTTTTTTATATGGGTATTTTTTTTATATTCTTAACCTTTCAATAAAGCTCATTTACTTTGATACAAAAATGGTGACACCTCTTGGGATAAGTAAAGAGAAGGAGTTTCAGTTTCCTTATTATGTTCTATTGGTAGCCGAGGTTGAGTCAATCTAGTATTTTATTTTTCATGATCTAGTGGTGAAGGGTTTTTTCACCCTAGTGTTTCATCTTGGACCGCCCTAGTGCTCTTTTCTAAGAAGTAAGATGGTTCACTCTAATTATGCATGGACTATCAGAAATTGAACCATGTAATAATTAAGAATAAGTATCATTTCCCTCAGGGGGTGATTTTATTGATCAATTAATGGGAGAAAATTTGTTTTAGAATATTTTTATTTTGTGAGGTTATAATCTATAACGACCCATAATTTACATAAATTGTTAGTACTTCAAAATTGAAGTACACTTATTACAACATATAACAAAACCATGAAAGGACCGTATAAGTATAGTGTCTTTAGAAACTGGGAAACAAAAACAACTGCTTCATAAAGCGTCTACACCGTATCCCATTTATTTCATCATATTTACAGTCCCTTTTGGCATATCTTACTTAATATCATTCTTCCTAACCTGGGGAAAGAAAACATAATAAAGGGTGAGCTCAAATGCTCAGTAAGGGTAAACAATAGAAATATCAATCACATCATATTCATAAGAACATAACAATTTGAAACACTTTTCCAAAAAATGAGATAAAATAAATGGTAGTGAAATGTAATAACAATAGTCATAACATAAAACATCAAACTTTGTGGCATACACACATAATCATAGATAATCATTTCTTATTAGTCAAGACTCATTTCCAAAACTATCTTAGTGGACAAAGTCCATTTCTGAACTGAGTTCATTCCTCGTTTCAGTCCTGTTTCACAGAACCGGTTTAACCTTCCATTCCATCCATGTATATCTCATGAGATATAAATCTTTACCCAATGCATTGGAGGGAGATATAGTTCCCACCCATCTCATAATGATACCATTATTATGTGTGCCACAAAATCATAAATCATACATCATAGCATAACCCATGTAACAAAAAATGGGAATCTTAAACATCGTGACATCATAAAACAATTCATATCCAAAAAATAATTCCATCATAACATAATGAAATCAATGTAATAATAGGGATAGAAACAGAACCCTTTATTATGTTAGATGTAAAATAATTTTGATAAAACACTTGAAGTCCATTCTTGAGGAAAATATCCTTTCTACTTCAAAAACACTTTTCCTTTCTTAACATGTCATACAATTCTAAACTAAAAGAAGTTTATTAAAAATAAACTTGAAAACTTGTAAACGAAGCTTCTTTGAAATATTGTTTTAAAAATCCATTCATGCCGTATAAGTTTAAAAAAACATTCTTCTCATAATTTTTTCAGAAAAGTCAAAAAGTACCTTGTACAAAAAACGACAAAAGATTTATTTCATATCTATTACTAAAAACTCACCAAAGAGTAAAATTGGATTTAAACAATTGTAGGTGGATTGAAATAATATTACATATTGAGGAAAAATGTATGTGGATGATAAAAGACGCCCCAGTAAATTCCAAAGTATAAACAATCTCAGATAAAAATGAGATTGTGATATTTCCATTAAATTAGGTCAGATTTCCTTCTTAAGTGTCTAAACCTCTTGTATAATGATTTAAATAATGTTATTGACTTCTTCCAGAATCATACTTATTGTTATGATATCATATATGGTCATATTCTTAGCTTCTTATTAGTAATATTTCATTACTACTTGTTATTCGGGTGTTTATTACTTTTTGTTCTTATGCCTGTTTTGTCGAATAAATTCTTATTATTCTCTTTAGTGTATAGATACCTCATTTCCAGAATGGTATTAGTGTAATATATATCATATTAATTCATTAAATTCATTTATATAATCATTATTCAATGAAGATCATGTAGAACGAATCACATCACATCATGGAGACGGTATTCCGTACGTACGCACGAGCGATGATATCGTTCCCATGATCGTGGAATTTTATTGGAGTGTATGTATACTATTTCAGAATCAATATCACTTTACAATAATCATATATAGTTATTATTTACACCATTATACCCATCCAAGTAAGGTGGTGGGGGGAAATAGATTACACCACGACGTGGAGACGGTATTCCGTACGTACGCACGCGCGATGATTTCATTTTCCGTAGGATGGATAAGAGATGAAATAGGGTTGTTTCAAATTTATAATAACATATAAGTATATTAGTGATACTGATGTTATTACATCATAATTAAACAACTAAATAAGAAGAAGTGGAAGAAGAAATAAAGATGAAAGAATCGGTAATGGACATTACCTCTTCTTTGAGGCGCTTCTTTGAGACCTCCTTTTAGGGCACTAAAATTTGGCTTTGAAGAAGACCAGGACCTCTAGGATGTTTCTAGGGAAGTGGATAGGACAAATTGGCAGGGTTTGGCCGATCTTGAAGGCTAAAATTGGTGTGAGAAGGAGAAGGAGGAGGTTCCCTTTTATAAGGGTGGAGAGGGGCACCTTTGGAAAAATTAAAAATATTATTTTATTATAAAGTCATATAAGGTTTTAAATAGCACAAAATTGATTTATTTAAAAGCTATGGTGGGTATGGGTAGAAATAATCTCTTACAATAGAATTTAGACAAGTTTAGGTTCCTATTTTAACCTTATAATATATATTTAACTTTAAGTTAAATAATTTTACTTTTACCGTGTCTTCTTGTGTTCTTACACTATAAGGCTAATAAACTTACTATAACAACCAAACGAACCCCAAGTTGTTTATTATTAATATATATAACCTTATATAAGTCATTTTTCCGATCCTTAAAATTTTAAGAATAAAATAACAATTAATAATATAATATTTGTTTTAAAAACTATTTTATGTCAATTTTGAAACTATTTAGTAATTGATTTTTTCGAAAATCATAACAGAATTATTAGTTCGAAAACAGTGAATTAAATCAATACTAACATGTCATATTAACATATAAAATTATTGTAATTCATAAAAAGTCTGAAATTACATTTATTTGGGTATTTATAACATCAATTATGTCAATATTTCATTAATGATATAATTACTGAATCGACATGGTTTCATATAAAAATTAAATTATTTAATGTCTAAAATTTACAAATAAAATATCATTATGTAGGAAATCTTTTTAGCTTTCTAATAAATATTTATAGTTGAGTTTATCTTATGTATAACCCTATATAAAAAATTATTTACTTATTAAACTTTGATTTTAACCATTTTAACCTTTCTTTAAATAAATTAATAATAACTGTCCTAATCTAATCCAAGTGGGCCTAAATGGTCATATTTTATTCCTAAGGTTGTTTTTGGTCGAATTAAACTTATCCAATAGAATTAGGACATGTGTTAGGGTAATAATAATATCATTTTTACTCTTAATTACCCTATTTACTTTTAATCGTGGTAAATAAAAGTAAAAAGATACTATTCACTAAAAATTATTTTCATCTCATTGAACAACATTTTACTTACAGATATCAACAGTGTCTCTCGGATTTTTTAAATTCCACTCACAGAAGCGATAAAATTAAGTTTTATGTAAATTTGCAAATTCTCCTCGGAGGTGGGTAAAAGACGGTGAAAAGTTCAATAAAATTTTTATATATCTACAATAATTATAAAATTACTCCAATGAATTACATTGAACTTATATAGGTATTATGTATCAATTTTTACCTAAAATAAATTTTAATAAAATAAATAATTATTTAAATAAAAAATCGGTTTTTAAATAGTAGCCTAGTGTTTTCACTATTCATCAATAATTGAAAGTTTCCAGAAAAATACCAAAATTTCACCCTAGGCTAATTTCGATATTCTGAATCCAAAAATGAAGTCCATTTTGAAAAATAAAATGTAAAAAATTTCAAAAAGTTGTTATTACTATTCATAACAGCTAGTTTTAATAATATTTTAATAGCATATCATTGTTTAGTGAAACTCGGTTTTGTGTACGATGCAAGTTATCGAGGAAGGCCGCAGTTGCATGTAAAGCAAGCCAAGCTAGTATTGTATGTAGTGAAAGATTCCTTTGATGATTTATATAACACATAAACAAAATGTTTCTCATAAAAGTCTCGGGTGTTACATTCTACCCCCCTTAAAATGAATTTCGCCCTCGAAATTCGTCACTTTGTAACAAAAAGATGAGGATACCTCTCCCTCATCATATCCTCAAGCTCACATGTAGCTTCTTCTAATTGGTGGTTCCTCCATAAAACATTCACCAATCGAGTGGTCTTGTTTTGTAGGACTTTTTCAATACGATCCAGAATCTCTATCGGTTGTTTTTCATAAGAAAGATCTTGCTCCAGCGGTACAACTTCTGAGTTGAGTACATGCAAAGGATCAGGTATGTACCTTCTTAGGAGAGATACATGGAACACATCGTGAACTTGAGAGAGATTCGGTGGAAGCGCCAATCGGTAAGCTACCTTTCCAACATGATCCAGTATTTTGAAAGGACTGATATATCTAGGGCTCAACATCCCCTTCTTTCCAAATCTCATGACCCTATTCCAGGGAGATATTCGTAAGAACACTTTATCACCCACTTCAAACTCTAGGTCTTTTCTTCGGTTGTCGGCATTACTTTTCTGTCGACTATGAGCTGCTCTTATGTTTTGTTGAATAGATCTGACCTTTTCTGCCATTTCATCAACGAGATCAGGTCCTAATAGATTTTTTCCCCCAACTTCATCCCAGCAAGTCGGAGTCCTGCATTTCTTTACATATAGAGCTTCATAAGGAGCCATCTGAATACTGGAGTGAAAGCAATTATTATAAGAAAATTCCACAAAAGGTAGGTGTTGATCCCAACCACCTTTGAAATCCATAGAGAAAGCTCCCAACATATCTTCTAGAGTTTGAATCGTCCTCTCAGACTGACCGTCTGTCTGAGGATGATAAGCAGTGCTGAAACTCAACTCTTTATCTAGAGTATACTGAAGACTTCACCAGAACATTGAGCTAAACCTCGGATCCCGATCAGATATAATAGAAAGTGGTACTCCATGAAATCTTACCACTTCCTTTACATATATCATGGAAAGATGATCTAGAGAGAAATCCTCTCTAATAGCAATGAAGTGTGCAGACTTTGTAAGACCATCAACTATGACACAGATAGAATTATTGCCTTTGGATGTTTTAGGAAGTCCTGTGACAAAGTCCATAGTAATGTTTTCCCATTTCCATTCGGGTATGGGTAATGGTTGTAACATCCCCTTAGACTTCTATCTCTCAGCTTTAACTTGCTGACAAACCAAGCATCGATAGACATATTTAGCAACATCTCTTTTCATGTCATCCCACCAGAAGTACTCTTTCAGGTCCCTATACATCATTGTGCTTCCAGGATGAATAGGAAATGAAGAACTATGAGCCTCATCCAGTAGCTCCTTCTTTAATTCGGGGATGAGAGGAACTCAAACCCGATTCCTGAACATTATTATCCCATCACAATCAAGGTTGAATTCAGGAACATTTCTCATCTTTCTTTTGTAACTCTACATCTTCTTTCTTTGCCTCTTTAATCTTCACATGTATAGATGGTTGAACATTCATTTGAGAAAGATAAGATTTTCCCCTTCCATTATAATTCCAAGATCCATCCTTTGTAAATACATAAATATTGGATCTTTTGTCATCCTCATCATGGATAAGCTGGCATGGTCTTGTCGACTTAATGCATCTTCCACCTTGTTTTCTTTCCCAGGGTAGTAATGAATTGAGTAGTCTTAATCCTTAATCATCTCCAACCATCTTCTTTTATTCATATTCAGCCCCTTTTTTGTGAAAATATACTTTAAACTTTTATGATCACTATAAATATCACACCCCTCACCATAAAGGTAATGCCTCCAAATCTTTAATGCAAAGATTACCGCAGCTAACTCCAAATCATGAGTTGGGTAATTTTGCTCAGGGATTTTCAACTTTCGTGAGGCATAAGCTATCACCATATCATTTTGCATGAGAACACATCCCAGTCCCTTCTTGGATTCACCATTTTAGATCACAAACCTTTCTCCAATGCAAGGTAGTGGGACCACAGGTGCACTGGCTATCCTTCTTTTTATCTCTTTGATATTTTCTTCACATTCCTCCGTCCAAACAAACATAACTCATTATCGAGTCAACTTGGTGAGTGGGTTAGATAACCTTGAAAAATATTTCACAAAACGTTGGTAATATCTAGCCAAACCAAGAAAACTTCAGATCTCAGTTACTGTTGTTGGTCTCGACCATCTTTCGATAACCTCTGTTTTTGCTGGATCCACAGATATCCCCTCTTTTGAGATTATGTGACAAAAAATGAAACTTTTTGAAGCCAAAATTCACACTTGGTAAATGTGGCATAAATCTTCTCCTTTATCAGGGTCTTCAATATAATTCTAAAGTGATCTTCATGTTCTTCATTTCTCTTTGAATATACAAGAATATCATCTATAAAGACAACCACAAACTGATCAAGATAGTATCTAAAGACTCTATTCATCAGATCCATGAAGATAGCAGGGTAATTAGTAAGACCAAATGGCATCACTATAAATTCATAGGGTCCATACCTTATACGGAAAGCTGTCATTGGTATATCCTACCTTTTGTCCCTTAATTGATGATACCATGAACGAAGATCAATCTTGGAAAAGTATTGAGCTCCGCGTATTTGGTCAAATAAGTCATCAATGCGCAGGAGAGGATATTTGTTCTTGACAGTGATCTTGGTAAGTTCTCGATAATCAATGGAGAGTCTCATTGATCCATCTTTCTTCTTAACAAACAGAATAGGTGCTCCCCAAGGTGACACACTAGGGCGTATGAACCCCTTATCAAGATTCTCTTGGAGTTTCTTCTTCAATTCCTGCAACTCAATTGGGTCCATTCAATAAGTTGTCTTTGAAATAGGTAAAGCACCCGGTACGAGTTCTATGGAAAACTCAACTTCATGATTTGGTGGAAGACCCGTAAATTCCTCCGGAAAGACATCGTCAAACTCCCATACAATGGGAATATTCTTAATCGTGAGTTTCTCACCAGCCATTTGAAATAAATAACCTTCATTTAGGGGAATCAAGACCCATAAGATGGAAGAAATTTCCACTGGAAGGTTATGTTCATCCTTACATCAATAGATGATCATATATTGATCTGGAATAGGAAATGTGACTTCCCTTCTTTGGAAATTGATATGAGCTCCATATAGAGAAAGCCAATCCATGCCAAGAATCACATCAAATTCCACTATAGGGAGGATCACAAGATTTGTAGGAATCACTTTCCCACAAACTTCAATCGGAGATGAATTATAAACTTTTGATGCGACTGTTGTGCCATTAGGGGTTGTCACAGCTAACTCAACATCTAATTGTTGAGGTAATACGGTGATACCCTTAGAAAATTATTCAGAAATAAAAGAGTGGGTGGATCCAGAATCAAATAAAACATTTTCTACTTTATAGTGGATGGTAAGTGTACCTTTCACTACTTCGTTATCGTACTCCACATCACTGATAGAAATTACATGTGACTCTCCTTTGTCTTTAGCCTTAAGATTTTGTTGACGTCGACCATCATCATCAACCCTTGGATTTGGGCATTGATTGTCATAATGCCCCATTTCCTTGCACTTGTAACATTGAAGTGTAGTAGGTTCATTCTGTGTATCCCTTCCTTTGTTTGCATCATTAGACATCTTCGTCCCATAATTGCGGTATTCAAATTCCCGATGACCTTATTTTCCACATTTGAAAAATTTACTTATCCCTTTAAGACAACTCCCTCCATGTTTCTTTACACACTTTGAGCATAAGGGAAATCTCATCTTCTTTTCAGTGTGCTCTTTAGATTTTCCTTTGAATTTCATTTTCCTCTTCTTATCAAACACATATGACTGATGGGTTACTCCAATATCCATCTCAACTTTGGGAGCACATCAAACGATTTCCTCGTAGCTATTAAAGTCCATTATGGCTAAGGCCCTTCGAAGACTTGGTTTTAAGCCACTAAATAATTGACTAATATTACTCTCAGGTTGGATAATAATACCAGAAGCATACCTTTCAAGTCTTGTAAAATTTTCTTCGCAGGTACCAAAAGATTCATCATCCTTTTTCTTTAGTTCAAGAAACTCCTTATCCATCATTGTTTAAAGAATACGATGGAAGTACTTATTGAAAAAATAAGTTCTTGAACTCGTCCAATTCCATGGACTCAATTTCATCTCATTGCCTCGTATTCTTGATAAGATTCCACCACTGATCAACATCACCTTCCAAACGATACACTTCTAAGATGACAGTATCATGTTCAGAACATTAACGAATTGAAAATATCTTTTTAGTAGTACTGATCCATTTTTCAGAAACTAATGGATCAATAGACCTGCTGAATGAAGGTGGACGCTGCCTCATGAAGGATTCAACAGAATGTTTCTCCTTCCTTTGCTTGTTTGGAAGTCCTGCATGAATTATAGCTTGAGAAAGTTGTGTGAGCATGGCTACAAGATTTTTCATTCAAGCTCCCATAACATTTGGTTGCTCAGGGGGACAATCATTGCATTTCCCGTCGCATTCCGCATTAACACGGTTTCTTTGGGTTCTAGCCATTGACTAAAACCAAGAAGAATAGTATGAAAAAAAACTAATTATAATAGTAAAACCACATAATAATGAATAAAATTTCACATATAAGGTCTTATCCTAGGTTATTCATGGACATTTCTAAAACACTAATATTGTGTTATGTGCTTAGACTTATCCTTATGATTCTTACTAAGTCTTTCACATCCTGGTCTAAAGGTTGACTATACCTTTCCTCTGATACCAACTATAGTGACCCATACTTTACATACATTGTTAGTACTTCAAAATTGAAGTAAACTTATTACAATATATAACAAAACCATGAAAGGACTGTATAGGTATAGTGTCTTTAGAAACTGGGAAACATAAACAACTGGTTCATAATGCGTCTACACTGTCTCCCATTTATTTCATCATATCGATAGTCCCTTTTGGAATTTTTTTCTTAATTACCTTCTTCCTGCCCTGGGGAAAGAAAACATACAAAAGGGTGCACTCAAATGCTCAGTAAGGGTAAACAAAATAAATATCAATCACATCATATTCATAAGAACATAATAATTTGGAAATCTTACCCTGCAAAAGAAATCATAATTTCATAACATGGGATAAATCATGGTAGTGAAATGTAATCACAATAATCATAAGTTAAAACATGAAACTTTTTTTCATACACACATAATCATAGATAATCATTTCTTATTATTCAGGACTCATTGCCTAGACTATCTTAGTGGACAAAGTCCATTTCTGAACCGAGTTCATTCCTTGTTTCAATCCTGTTTCACTAAACTGATTTAACCTTCCGTTCTAGCCATGTCTATATCATGAGATATAAAATCTTTACCCAATGCATTGGAGGGAGATATAGGTCCCAATAATGTCATAATTATTCCATTCTTATGTGTGCCACAAAATCATAAACCATACATCATAGCATAACCCATGTAACAAAACTGGGAATCTTAAACATCGTGACATCATAAAACAATTCATAAAAATAAAAATAATTCCATCACAAAATAATAAAATCAATGTAATAATAGGGATAGAAACAGAACCCTTTATTATCTTAGATGGAAAATAATTTTGATAAAACGCTTTAACTCCATTCTTGAGGAAAATATCCTTTCTACTTCAAAAACACTTTTCTATTCTTAACATGTCATACAATTCTAAACTAAAAGAAGTTGATTAAAAATAAACCTGAAAACATGTAAAGGAATATTCTTGGAAATAATGTTTTAAAAATCCATTCATGCCGTATTATTTAAAAAAACATTCTTCTCATACTTTTGTCGGAAAAGTCAAAAAGTCCCTCGTATGAAAAATGACAAAAGATTCCTTTCATATCTTTTACTAGAAACTTACCAAAGGGTATAATTGGATTTAAAAAATTGTAGGTGGATGGAAATAATATTACATATTGAGGAAACATGGATGTGGATGATAAAATACACCCCAGTAAATTCCAAAGTATAAAAAATCTCGGATAAAAACGAGATTGCGATATTTCCCTTACCTTAGGTCTGATTTGCTTCGTAAGTGTCCTAACCACCTATATAATGATTTAAATAATGTTATTGACTTATTCCAGAATCATACATATTGTTATGATATCATATATGGTCATATTCATAGATTTTTATTATTAATATTTCATTACTACTTGTTATTCGGGTGTTTATTACTTTTTGTTCTTATGCATGTTTTGTCGAATAAATTCTTATTATTCTATTTAGGTAATAGATACCTCATTTCCAGAATGGTATTAGTGTAATATATATCATATTAATTCATTCAATTCATTTATATAATCATTATGCAATGAAGATCATGTAGAACGAATTGCATCACATCGTGGAGACGGTATTCCGTACGTACGCACGAGCGATGATATCGTTCCCATGATCGTGGAATTGTATTGGAGTGTATGTATACTATTTCAGAATCAATATCACTTTACAATAATCTTATATAGTTATTATTTACACCATTTTACCCATCCAAGTAAGGTGGTGGGGGAAAATAGATTACACCACGACGTGGAGATGGTATTCCATACGTATGCACGCGCGGTGATTTAATTTTCCGTAGGATGGATAAGAGGTGAAATAGGGTTTTTTCGTATTTATAATAAAACATCAGTATGTTAGTGATACTGATGTTATTACTTCATAATTAAACAACTAAATAAGAAGAAGTGGAAGAATAAATAAAGATGAAAGAATCGGCAACGGACATTACCTCTTCTTTGAAGCGCTTCTTTGAGACCTCCTTTTAGGGCACTAAAATTGGTCTTTGAAAAAGACCAAAACCTCTAGGATGTTTCTAGGGAAGTGGAGAGGATAAATTGGCAGGGTTTGTCAGAGATTGAAGGATAAAATTGGTGTGAGGAGGAGAGGGAGGAGGTTTTCTTTTATAAGGGAGGAGAGGGTCACCTTTGGAGAAACTAAAAATATTATTTTATTATAAAGTCATATTCGGTTTTAAATAGCTCCAAATTGATTTATTTCTAAGCTAAGGTGGGTATGGGTCTAAATAATCTCATCCAATAGAATTTAGACAAGTTTAGATTCCTATTTTAACCTTATCATTTAGATTCAACTTTAAGTTAAATAATTTTACTTTTACCGTGTCTTCTTGTGTTCTTACACTATAAGGTTAATAAACATACTATAACAAGCCAAAGGAACCCCAAGTTGTTTATTATTAATATATATAACCTTATCTAAGTAATTTGGCAGATCCTTGTATTTTTAGGAATAAAATAACAATTAATAATATAATATTTGTTTTGAATACTATTTTATGTCAATTTTGACACTATTTAGTAAATGATTTTTTTGAAAATCATAACAGAATTATTAGTTCAACAAAAGTGAATTAAATCAATTCTAACATGTCATATTAACATAGAAAATTATTTTAATTCATAAAAAGTCTCAAATTACATTTATTTGGGTATTTATAACATCAATTATGTCAATATTTTATTAATAAGATAATTACTGCATCATCATTGTGTCATATAAAAATTAAATTATTTAATTTCTTAAAATTAAAAATAAAATATAATTATGTAATAAATCGTTTTAGATTTCTAATTAATATTTATAGTCGAATTTATCTTATGTATAACCCTATATTAAAAATTATTTACTAATTAAACATTGATTTTAACTATTTTAACCCTTCTTTAAATAAATTAATAATAAATGTCCTAATCTAATCCAAGTGGGCTGAAATGATCATATTTTATTCCTAAGATTGTTTTTGGTCTAATTAAACTTATCAAATAGAATTAGGACATGTTTTAGGGTAATAATAATATCATTTGTACTCTTAATTACCCTATTTACTTTTAACCGTGGTAAATAAAAGTAAAAAGTTACTATTCACCAAAAATTATTTTCATCTCATTGAACCACATTTTACTTACAGACATCAACCGTGTCTCTTGGATTTTTGAAATTCCACTAACAGAAGTGGTAAAATTATATTTTGTGTAAATTTGCAAATTCTCATAGGATGTGGTTAAAAGACGGTGAAAAGTTCAATAAATTTTTATATATCTAAAATTATTATAAAATTATTCCAATGAATTACTTTGAACATATATAGGTATTATGAATCAATTTTGACATAAAATAAATTTAAATATAATAAATAATTATTTAAATAAAAATTCGGTTTTTAAAGAGAAACCTAGTGTTTTTACTATTCATCAAAAATTGAAAGTTTCCAGAAAAATACCAAAATTTCACCATAGGATAATTTCGATATTTCAAATCCAAAAATGAAGTCCATTTTGAAAAATAAAATGTACCAAATTTCAAAAAGTTGTTACTACTATTCATAACCGCTAGTTTTAATAATATTTTAATAGTCTATCGTTGTTTAGTGAAACTCGGTATTGCATACGACGCAAGCTATCGAGGAAGGCCGCGGTTGCGTGTAAAGCAAGCCAAGCTAGTGTTTTGTGTAGTGAATTATTCCGTTGATGATTTATATAACATAAAAACAAAATATTTCTCATAAAAGTATCGGGTGTTACATAATCAGCTCATAGATCCGGAGTGTGATTTATCGAAGATAAATTTCAATATTAGGTATAGAAATTTCAAATATATTGTAATTCCATTTGGCCTAAATAACAGTTCTTCAATTTCTATGCATTTTGTGAATTGGATTTTCCATAATTATCTCGACATTTTTTGGTAGTGTATATTTATGTTATTTTGGTTTAATGATGGTTTGAGCATGAGCACAAGAACCATTTATGATAGGTTTTGGAATTCCCAAAGAGTCACTATATTTATGAAAATATTTAGATTTGAATATTTTAAATTATATATGTGAAATTTCTAGGGAATTTGATTTCTCATCTTGTCTTATAAATAGTTAATGAGGCCATAAATACTGTTTTTCCTTGGGAAAACCATATAATGTCTTTCAGAGTCAGTTATTTTCAGTGTTTTTAACTACTATAGATGGTTTGTCAAGGATTTTTTGATGTTGGAATCACCTTTTAATTTTATTACCATGAAAGTGGAAAAATTCTTATAGGACGTAAAGTTTCATTATTCATTTGATGAGATAAGGGGAAATTAGTCAATGAACCCTATTTTGATCTTACCTAAGATCAGTATAGGAAATATGGATTTCTATGATGATTTTAACATAGGTTTGGGTTGTGTTAGCATGAAGGATAATAATGTTATATCAAAAGATTATCTTTGGATTATACCACATGAGAATAAATACCTAACTCATGATTTTGAGCTCACCATGGTTATGCATGTACTTAATTATTGAAAACACTATCTTTTTTAGGAGGGCTTTTCATTATTTTGTATCCATAAGAGTTTAGGATATATCTTTTCCTGAAAATCCTGAATCTTAGTTAGAGGAAGTTGTTGTAATACCTTCATATGTGTAGCAATGATATTACACACAACTTAGGGAAAAGTAATTTTGTTGTAGACAATCATGAAAGGAATGTTCACACACAAGCTAATTTGGAAATGAAGGAATAATGAATCCTTTTGGGTGTTTTTGATGTGTTAAATCTAAATTCTTCATAAAATATTTAAGTAATGGTTCTTACCATTTTCCAATAATCATCATCACTCCTTATGTATATTTTTCATATTTATTTGTATGATGATGAGTTTAGGGGAATTTTAGAATCCATATTTTGTGGGAAGACAATTTCTATTTGGTCTCTCTCTGCAGATGTTATTCTATGTCTTGGGGATTAGTTTATCGTCCTAAAATCAGTGATAGTATTGGTCTTGTTTGAATATTAAAGTTCTTCATGTTCCATTAATTGGTCACAAAAATTATATATTAAGACATATGATAGTGATTCTTGTGGTTGGGTCTAAAATGTGACATTTCTGATTTTGTGTCCTGCAATTACACCTAACGATAGATTAAGGTAGAGCATATGAAACATTCTAGTTTTTTCCATCCTCTTTTAGTGTCATTTGGGAAATGGGATATGTTATATAGGTATTTTGATTTTTCATTACCACATACACCCTGAGAGAGTAATTTCATCTGGGTGGGGATTGATTAGTTGACAATGTCCAGACATTTCATTCCGATTAGGAACACCACTAAAATTAATGATTTGGGTAATTTATAAGTGAAAGAAATTATGAGTACATATGGGGTTCAATATATTTTTAATCAAGGACCATAGAATTACCTCATGGTTCTAGTAGAGTATCTATTATGTGATGGTGAATTTGGACATTTTGATTATATCTCATCATCCACAAACAGATGATCAGACATATTGTTCTATTCGTATTTTCGAGGATATTCTCTGAAACCATGTCTTGGATTTCTACAGATCATGGGACAACCATCTAGTAAAGGATAAGTTTTCATATAACATTAGTTATTAGTGGTATATTATAATGGATCCTTTCAAATTTTTTATGGTTTCCCATGAAGGTTACATATTTATTGGGAAGAGATATGTGAAGCTTTATTGGTGGTATCAAGTTTGGTTTAGGAGTTGTATTTGAGGATTCAGGTTATACATTGTCATCTGTTTCAATTGTTGAGAATCTAGTAGATAACATTGAAAATAAAATGAAATTCTTTCATGGGGGGTCAATTCCACTGATCAGAGTGTTATGGAGACACAAATCAGATTCCCATGAGACATGGGAGCATGAATTGTAAATGAGTGAGTAGTGGAATCAACTCTATTCTAGACAACATTCTTCCATATGATTTTTTAAAGATATAAAGACTTATGGTGTGGATTTTTTAACATCCCATTACTCAATTTCATGTATTTTTTTACTATTTTCATTTTTTATTCTTTAATTGGGTACATCCTGGGACTTTTGAGGATTGAGAAAATTTACTAAGAAAAACTTATGAATGATTATGGATTTAGTTTTGTTTGAATTGTTGTATTACATTTATAAACATGTCATGGAATTATATGGTTCTCCCTATGTATGGAAAATACCTAATATGGTTTTGAACTTTTCAGCTATAAATGGGTGTATTTGTAGTCTACTATGGAAACAAATGCCTTATAATAGGAATACATGTTGTGTAATTTCTATAGGTAAATTTCATGAACTATGTAAATATCATGAAGGTAGTACCCTCCATGTAGAGACCCGTATCTTGACGTACATGGACATTACATTACATTTGCGGAATACTTAGTACATAACAAAAACACACACACAAGGACCGTAATAGTTTAGTGTCTTTGGAAACTCGGAATATAATCTTCTAATCGTGGTGAAAGATCTTCAACATCTCCCATAAAGATCTTATTTTTTTTTATACCTAAAACCTTTCTTTATATCCTGGGGAAAAGAAAACATAAAAGGGTGAGCTCAAATGCTCAGTAAGGGTAAACAAAAGAAATATCAATCACATCATATACATAATCACATAACTTTTGGAAATCTTAACCTGCAAAAGAGATCATAATTTCATAACATGGGGTAAATCATGGCAGTGAAATGTAATCACAATAATCATAACATAAAACATGAAACTTTGTGGCATTCACACATAATCATAGAGAATCATTTCTTGTTAGTCAAGACTCATTGCCAAGACTATCTTAGTGGACAAAGTCCCTTTCTGAATCGAGTAACCCTCGTTTCAGTCCTGTTTCACTGAATCGGTATAACCTACCATTCCAGCCATGTCTATCTCATGAGATATAAAATCATTACCCAATGCATTGGAGGGAGATATAGGTCCCACCCATCTCATAATGATACCATTCTTATGTGTGCCACAAAATCATAAATCATACATCATTTCATAACCCATGTAATAAAAATGGGATTCTTAAACAACATGACATCATAAAACCATTCATATAAGATAAAGGAATTCATAAACATAATTCCATCACAACATAGTCAAATCAATGTAGAAATATGGATAGAAACAGAACCCTTTATTATCTTAGATGGAAAATAATTTTGATAAAACACTAGATTTGAATTCTTGAGGAAAATATCCTTTCTTCTTCAAAATCAATTTCTTTTCACAAAACATCATGAAATTTTAAAAGAAAGAGATTTTATTGAAAATAGTCATGAAATCTTTTAGAGGAAGCTTCATGAAAATAAGGCTTTATAAAACAGTAGAAATCCTTTCGTGTCGTATAAGTTAAAAAAAACATTCTTTGTACTTTTCTCGAAAAAGTCAAAATGTACCTCGTACGAAAAACGACAAAAGATTCCTTTCATATCTTTTACTAAAAACTCACCAAAGGGTATAATTGGATTTAAACAATTGTAAGTGGATGGAAATAATATTACATATTGAGGAAACATGGATGTGGATGATAAAATACACCCCAGTAAATACTTACTGATAAACAATCTCGGATAAAAATGAGATTGTGATATTTCCCCTTACCTTAGGTCCGATTTGCTTTGTTCGTGTCCGAAGCTCCTGTATAATGGTTTAAATAATGTTATTGACTTATTCCAGAATCATACATATTGATATGATATCATATATGGTCATATTATTAGCTTCTTGTTAGTAATATTTCATTGTTACTTGTTACTCGGGTCTTTATAACTTTTTGTTCTTATGCGTGTTTTGTCGAATAAATTCTTATTCTTATCTTTAGGTTATAGATAATTCATTTACAGAATGGTATTAGTGTAGTATATACCATATTCATTCATTCAATTCATTTATATAATCATTATGAAATGAAGATCATGTAGAACGAGTCGCATCACATCGTGGAGACGGTATTCCGTACGTACGCACGAGTGATGATATCGTTCCTATGATCGTGGAATTGTATTGGAGTATATATATATATTATTTCAGTATCAATATTACTTCATAATAATCATATATAGTTACTCATTACACCATTATACCCATCCTTGTAAGGTGATGGTGGAAAAATAGATTACACCACGGCGTGGAGACGGTATTCCGTACGTACGCACGCGCGGTGATTTCATTTTTCCGTAGGATGGATAGAAGGTGAATTAGGGTTGTTTCATATTTATAATAACATATAAGTATGTAATTAATACTGATGTTATTACTTTATCATGAAACAACTAAAGAAGAAGAAGTTGAAGAAGAAAGAAATTGAAAAGATCGGTAATGGATATTACCTCTTCTTTGGAACGCCTCTTTGAATCCTCCACTTAAGGAACTAAGATTGGTCTTTGGAGAAGACCAGGACCTCTAGGATTATTCTAGGGAAGTGGAGAGGAGAAAATGGCAGGGGATGGCCGAGCTTGAGTGCTCAAATTGGTGTGAGGAGGAGGGGGAGGAGGTGCCCTTTTATAAGGGAGGAGAGGGGCACCTTAGGAATATCTCAAAATATTATTTTATATTAAAGTCAAAATCGGTTTATAATGGTTCCAAAGGGTCTTATTTCTAAGCTAAAGTGGGGATGGGTCGAAATCCTATCAACCAATAGGATTTAGACAAGTTTAGGGTATTATTTTAACCTTATCAATTAGATTTAACTCTAAGTTAATTAATTTAACTTTTACCGTGTCTTTTTGTTTTCTTTCACTATATGGTTAATACACTTACTATAACATGCCAAACGAACCCCAAATTGTTTATTATTAATATATATATCCTTATCTAAGTCATTTGTCCGAACCTTAGATTTTTAGGAATACAATAACAATTAATAATATAATATTTGATTTAAAAACTATTTTGTGTCAATTTTGACACTATTTGATATATGATTTTTGTGAAAGTCATAACAGAATTATATGTTCGAACCAAGTTGATTAAATCAACATTAATATATCATAGTAACCTAGAAAATTAGTGTAATTCATAAAAAGTCTCAAATTACATTCATTTGAGCATTTATAACATCAATTGTGCTAATATTTCCTTAAAAGGGTAATTACTGCATCATCGTTGTGTCATAAATAAATTAAATTATTTAAAGTCTAAAAATTATAAATAAAATATCATTATGTAGGAAATCTTTTTATCTTTCTAATGAATATTTACAATTGAATTTATCTTATGTATAACCCCATATTAAAAATGATTTACTTATTAAACTTTGATTTTAACTATTTTAACCCTTCTTTAAATAAATTAATAATAAATGTCCTAATCTAATCCAAGTGGGCCTAAATGGTCATATTATATTCATAAGGTTGTTTTTGGTCGAATTAAACTTATCCAATAGAATTAGGACATGTGTTAGGGTAATAGTAATATCATATTTACCCTTAGTTACCCTATTTACTATTAACCGCGGTAAAAAAAAGTAAAAAGTTATTATTCACCAAAAATTATTTTTATCTCATTGAACCACATTTTACTTACTGATATCAACCGTGTCTGTCGGATTTTCAAAATTCCATTCATAGAAGCGGTAAAATTAAGTTTTATGCAAAATTCAGTTTTTAACCTACCACTTAGTGGTTTCACTATTCATCAAAAATTGATGTTTTTCAGAACAATGCCAAAATTTCATCCTAAGCTATATTTCATATTCCGAATTCAAAAATGAAGTCTATTTTACCAAATTCATAACATAGAAGTTTCATTAATTAATTTCATAATTAAATCCCGCTGTTAAAACAAATAGCGTGTTTTTAAGAAACAATATCTATCAAAAGATTGACACTTGATTATGTCTGGTTTAAATGTGAAATTAAAACCAATGACCAACATTGTATTAAATTGTAAAAATATATTCTAAATATACTTTAAAACCACTAAAATTAATGATTTATCACTATTAATTATTTCGATTAAAAAAGTTGTTTTTAATTATAATTTAGTAATTTTCACTATTCATCAGAATATGAAAGTTATCCGAAAAGTACCAAAATTTCACCTTAGGCTAAATTCGATACTCCGAATCCAAAAATGAAGTCCATTTTGAGAGCTAAAATTTCTAAAATTTAAAAAGTGGTTATTACTATTCCTAACGGCTAGTTTTAATAATATTTTAATAGCATATCATTGTTTCGTAAAACTCAGTATTACGTACCACACACGCTATCGAGGAAGGTCGCGATTGCGTGTAATGCAAGGCAAGTCAAGGATGCTTGTTGTGCAAGCTCCTTTTGGTGTAGCGTACAACACAAGACATTAGTGAAATAAAAAAGAATATTTTTTTTATAAAATCTTGGGCTGTTACATTCTACCCCCCTTAAAATGAATTTCGCCCTCGAAATTCGTCGGGGTTATAAATGGTTTACTATTCGAAAGTTTCTTTAATAGAAACCCACATCGTAAAAAGGAATATCAAAACCAATCTTTAAAAACAAAAGTATGAAACGTAACGGTTACCCAAATAAACTAATCATTGGGTTTCCACATAGGTGAAAATATGGATATGGAAGAGAAATCTAACCATCAGGTTCTGATGGAGAGTGGTAGAGAACATGGCTATGGAAAAGCCAGTAATCACAAATCCATAGATTTGTGATGATATAAGGTACCATCTGATTCATCAGGTATAAGATCACTAGGACAACATTTTTGGTTTTCAAGATCATTTCCCTAAAGTTGAAAATTTGAATTAGAATAAATACTTACTTTATTTTGGTACAATCTCACTGTTGTTCGTGCCTTGAACAATTTCCACTTCATCTCTTAAATAAATGAAGTTGAATTTATTATTAGCAGATCATGTGATAGAATGACGGGTCATTCCATCTGTCTCAAACAAAAGGTTAGCAAAAATTATATGCATAAGTCGATCTATAGTGAGATTAATCATATATGGTTCCTAAAATAGACTTATACTTCATATATCATACTGCTTAATATAATAAAACTAGTTTCTACTAAACAGGGACTTCCTGTAGGCCAGTGGTAGGCGATAAAGGCCAGTCGCACTTCGGTTGTGGGTTCGATTCCTACAGCCTTGTCCGAAGCGATGGGCTGTCGTCCGTCCTGCAGGTTGTCCTTTTTCTAAAACTACGTTACTATAACATCCCATCAATAATATCAAAAATCTTCTATCCTTAAACAATACTAACTTATGTCCAACATAATCCAGTCTAATCTTTAGGCTTATCCATAATACTGCAGTTGACTCTCATAATATAGTGAAAATGATTACCAGAGATTTAACACCATCATCGATCTCCATATATCATAAGATATGTTTTGTTGGTCACATTCCAAACATTCAAAGTCCTTAATCGTGTATTCTCTTGAATACCTTAGTGAAAACATGAATGCAGTTAAAAGTTAACACCTTCCACATACTAAAATCCTCAAAATTCTATATACTCAAACCATGATATCACTTAGTCCTTATATCAATCATGAGCTCATGAATACTGTTAAACATTTCATTTTCTCGTTTTCCCTTCATTATGCGCATAATATCTCAATCACTTTGAATACCACATTAGACCAATACATAAATATTCCAATATTCCAAGATACAACATTATTTTGGAATCCCATTACATAAACACTTAATCATTCCACCACATCGTTGTCATATTCAACATTGCCAATAGTGATCGCATGTGACTTCCCTTTGTCCTTTGCCTTAAGCGGTTGCTCATGTCGATCATCACTAACCCTTGGATTAGGGCATTTATTAGCATAATGCCCCATTTCCTTGCACTTGAAGCATTGAAGTGTTGGTTGTACGTTCTCTGCAATGTTTGCTTTATTCACTTCATTAGAATCCCATTTTCCATTACTTCGACACTCAGCTGCTCGATGACCTTCTTTTCCACACTTAAAAAATTTTCTAGTCCCTTTAAGACAATCTCCACCATGCTTCTTTCCACACTTTGTGCATAAGGAAACATTCATCTTCTTTTCACCATTATTCTGAGTTTTCTCCTTGAACTCCATCTTTCGTTTCTTGTCAAACCCATGAGATGGATATGTAACACCAACTTCCATTTCTACCTTGATAGCACAACGCACAATTTCTTCATAGCTACTGAAGTCTCTTATAGCTAATGCCCTTCGAAGACTTGGTTTTAAGCCACTGAAAAATCGATCAACTTTACTTTCAGGTTGGATGATAATACCAGAAGTGTACCTTGCAAGTCTTGTAAAATTCGCTTCATAGGTACCAACAGATTCATCATCCCTTTGCTTCAGTTCAAGAAACTCTTTCTCCATCTTTATTCGGAGAATACGAGGGAAGTACTTATTGAAAAATAAGTTCTTGAACTCGTCCCATTCCATAGACTCAATTTCATCCCTTTTCCTCGTATTCTTAATAAGATTCCACCATTGATCAGCATCTCCTTCCAAATGATACACTGCTTGGATGACTTTATCATGTTCAGAACATTGAAGAACTGAAAATATCTTTTCAGTAGTACTAATCCATTGTTCAGCAACTAATGGATCAGTAGACCCACTGAAAGAAGGTGGACGCTGCCTCATGAAGGATTCAACAGAATGTTGCTCCTTCCTTTGCTCGTTTGGAAGTCCTGCATGATTCATAGCTTGAGAAAGTTGTGTGAGCATGGCTATAATATTTTTCATTCCAGCTCCCATATCGTTTGGTTTCTCAGGGGGACAATCATTGCATTGCCCATCGCATTCCGCATTAACACGGTTCCTTCGGGTTCCAGCCATCGTCTAAAACCCCAAAAGAATAGTATGAGAGGCAAAAATCATGATAGGGAAAACAACATAATAAAGGGGTAGTACCCTCAATATCTAACATCTTAGGTTAAATTCGAAGATCGTTAGCGCAATTCTAGGACTATAACCTATACGTATACTTAACCTTAGAGACATCCCTAGACATACCTTAGAAATATCTCTAGGGATCTCACTAACGTTTTTGCATCCTAGTTTCCAAAGGTTGACTAAACCTTTCCTCTGATACCAACTGTAGAGACCCGTATCTTGACGTACATGGACATTACATTACATTTGTGGAATACTTAGTACATAACAAAAACACACACACAAGGACCGTAATAGTTTAGTGTCTTTGGAAACTCGGAATATAATCTTCTAATCGTGGTGAAAGATCTTCAACATCTCCCATAAAGATCTTCTTTTTTTTTATACCTAAAACCTTTCTTTATATCCTGGGGAAAAGAAAACATAAAAGGGTGAGCTCAAATGCTCAGTAAGGGTAAACAAAAGAAATATCAATCACATCATATACATAAGCACATAACTTTTGGAAATCTTAACCTGCAAAAGAGATCATAATTTCATAACATGGGGTAAATCATGGCAGTGAAATGTAATCACAATAATCATAACATAAAACATGAAACTTTGTGGCATTCACACATAATCATAGAGAATCATTTCTTGTTAGTCAAGACTCATTGCCAAGACTATCTTAGTGGACAAAGTCCCTTTCTGAATCGAGTAACCCTCATTTCAGTCCTGTTTCACTGAACCGGTATAACCTACCATTCCAGCCATGTCTATCTCATGAGATATAAAATCATTACCCAATGCGTTGGAGGGAGATATAGGTCCAACCCATCTCATAATGATACCATTCTTATGTGTGCCACAAAATCATAAATCATACATCATTTCATAACCCATGTAATAAAAATGGGATTCTTAAACAACATGACATCATAAAACCATTCATATAAGATAAAGGAATTCATAAACATAATTCCATCACAACATAGTCAAATCAATGTAGAAATATGGATAGAAACAGAACCCTTTATTATCTTAGATGGAAAATAATTTTGATAAAACACTTGAATTGAATTCTTGAGGAAAATATCCTTTCTTCTTCAAAATCAATTTCTTTTCACAAAACATCATGAAATTTTAAAAGAAAGAGATTTTATTGAAAATATTCATGAAATCTTTTAGAGGAAGCTTCATGAAAATAAGGCTTTATAAAATAGTAGAAATCCGTTCATGCCGTATAAGTTAAAAAAACATTCTTTGTACTTTTGTCGAAAAAGTCAAAATGTACCTCGTACGAAAAACGACAAAAGATTTCTTTCATATCTTTTACTAAAAACTCACCAAAGGGTAGAATTGGATTTAAACAATTGTAAGTGGATGGAAATAATATTACATATTGAGGAAACATGGATGTGGATGATAAAATACACCCCAGTAAATACTTACAGATAAACAATATCGGATAAAAACGAGATTATGATATTTCCCCTTACCTTAGGTCCGATTTGCTTTGTTCGTGTCCGAAGCTCCTGTATAATGGTTTAAATAATGTTATTGACTTATTCCAGAATCATACATATTGATATGATATCATATATGGTCATATTATTAGCTTCTTGTTAGTAATATTTCATTGTTACTTGTTACTCGGGTCTTTATAACTTTTTGTTCTTATGCGTGTTTTGTCGAATAAATTTTTATTCTTATATTTAGGTTATAGATAATTCATTTAAAGAATGGTATTAGTGTAGTATATACCATATTCATTCATTAAATTCATTTATATAATCATTACAAAATGAAGATCATGTAGAACGAGTCGCATCACATCGTGGAGACGGTATTCCGTACGTACGCACGAGTGATGATATCATTCCTATGATCGTGGAATTGTATTGGAGTATATATATATATTATTTCAGTATCAATATTACTTCATAATAATCATATATAGTTACTCATTACACCATTATACCCATCCTTGTAAGGTGATGGTGGAAAAATAGATTACACCACGGCGTGGAGACGGTATTCCGTACGTACGCACGCGCGGTGATTTCATTTTTCCGTAGGATGGATAGAAGGTGAATTAGGGTTGTTTTATATTTATAATAACATATCAGTATGTAAGTAATACTGATGTTATTACTTTATCATGAAACAACTAAAGAAGAAGAAGTTGAAGAAAAAAAGAAATTGAAAAGATCGGTAATGGATATTACCTCTTCTTTGGAACGCCTCTTTGAATCCTCCACTTAAGGAACTAAGATTGGTCTTTGGAGAAGCCCAGGACCTCTAGGATTATTCTAGGGAAGTGGAGAGGAGAAAATGGCAGGGGTTGGCCGAGATTGAGTGCTCAAATTGGTGTGAGGAGGAGGGGGAGGAGGTGCCCTTTTATAAGGGAGGAGAGGGGCACCTTAGGAATATCTCAAAATATTATTTTATATTAAAGTCAAAATCGGTTTATAATGGTTTCAAAGGGTCTTATTTCGAAGCTAAAGTGGGGATGGGTCGAAATCCTATCAACCAATAGGATTTAGACAAGTTTAGGGTATTATTTTAACCTTATCAATTAGATTTAACTCTAAGTTAATTAATTTAACTTTTACCGTGTCTTTTTGTTTTCTTTCACTATAAGGTTAATACACTTACTATAACATGCCAAACGAACCCCAAATTGTTTATTATTAATATATATATCCTTATCTAAGTCATTTGGCCGAACCTTAGATTTTTAGGAATACAATAACAGTTAATAATATAATATTTGATTTAAAAACTATTTTGTGTCAATTTTGACACTATTTGATATATGATTTTTGTGAAAGTCATAACAGAATTATATGTTCGAACCAAGTTTATTAAATCAACATTAATATATCATAGTAACCTAGAAAATTAGTGTAATTCATAAAAAGTCTCAAATTACATTCATTTGAGCATTTATAACATCAATTATGCTAATATTTCCTTAAAAGGGTAATTACTGCATCATCGTTGTGTCATAAATAAATTAATTTATTTAAAGTCTAAAAATTATAAATAAAATATAATTATGTTGGAAATATTTTTAGCTTTCTAATGAATATTTACAATTGAATTTATCTTATGTATAACCCCATATTAAAAATGATTTACTTATTAAACTTTGATTTTAACTATTTTAACCCTTCTTTAAATAAATTAATAATAAATGTCCTAATCTAATCCAAGTGGGCCTAAATGGTCATATTATATTCATAAGGTTGTTTTTGGTCGAATTACACTTATCCAATAGAATTAGGACATGTGTTAGGTTAATAGTAATATCATATTTACCCTTAGTTACCCTATTTACTATTAACCGCGGTAAAAAAAAGTAAAAAGTTACTATTCACCAAAAATTATTTTTATCTCATTGAACCACATTTTACTTACTGATATCAACCGTGTCTGTCGGATTTTCGAAATTCCATTCACAGAAGTGGTAAAATTAAGTTTTATGCAAAATTCAGTTTTTAACCTACCACTTAGTGGTTTCACTATTCATCAAAAATTGATGTTTTTCAGAACAATGCTAAAATTTCATCCTAAGCTATATTTCATATTCCGAATTCAAAAATGAAGTCTATTTTACCAAATTCATAACATATAAGTTGCATTAATTATTTTTATAATTAAATCCCATTGTTAAAACAAATAGCGTGTTTTTAAGAAACAATATCTATCAAAAGATTGACACTTGATTATGTCTGGTTTAAATGTGAAATTACAACCAATGACCAACATTGTATTAAATTGTAAAAATATATTCTAAATATACTTTAAAACCACTCAAATTAATGATTTATCACTATTAATTATTTCGATTGAAAAATTTGTTTTTAATTATAATTTAGTAATTTTCACTATTCATCAGAATATGAAAGTTATCCGAAAAGTACCAAAATTTCACCTTAGGCTAAATTCGATACTCCGAATCCAAAAATGAAGTCCATTTTGAGAGCTAAAATTTCTAAAATTTAAAAAGTGGTTATTACTATTCCTAACGGCTAGTTTTAATAATATTTTAATAGCATATCATTGTTTCGTAAAACTCAGTATTACGTTCCACACACGCAATCGAGGAAGGTCGCGATTGCGTGTAATGCAAGGCAAGTCAAGGATGCTTGTTGTGCAAGCTCCTTTTGGTGTAGCGTACAACACAAGACATTAGTGAAATAAAAAAGAATATTTTTTTTATAAAATCTTGGGCTGTTACACTCCATGTATATATTACACCCCATGTAATTTTAAAACATTTTTTCTCATAAAATGGTGATGGGTTTTCAACATATATGAGTCTTGAGGAATAGAAGATGTGAAAAAATTATTAAATGAAACATAAATGTCACAAACATAGATATTTGGGATATTTATGTCTGATATGTTATTTCATCTTTCTGTAGATATTATTTCTCTTAACCTATAATGCATCTCTAATGATATTTGGGAGCCACTATTCGTTTTGTATTGATTTGTTTGGAAATTTTTAACTGTTATGGTTCAATTAAATATATTTGGGTGTGTAATACTTTCTACCTATTGATTTATTTGAGTTTAGTAGTTTAGTTTCATTACGTTATCAGATCTGATGACCCATGGTGATGATTCTCGTTATTCCTTTCTTGATCCACTTTTTTATCTCATTATAGGGGACATTTCCTTTCTTATATTCCATGCAGTAGGTGTGCATTCTTTAGGTACATGTTACTTATTCTTCTTTCACCAACATTTTTTTAGATTTAATCAACAATGAGATGTTTTTATGGATTCTACATTAACTTTTTTAATCATTTCTTATAGAGTATTCTATTACAGTCTTGTATGACCTGAGTTTTGAGGTTTGCCATTCCAAATATAGATTGTCTTGGTAAAATTCTTTGCTCCTATTTTTAAACAATTGTTCTATAAAATAAAATTGAATGATATTAATGATTTAATTGTGTTTGTGGAAATATTTTTTTTTATAAAATATGGTTTTCAACTATTTTTTGTACATGGAGAAGGTATTTTGAAACCTGTTGGTCGGAGTGGACACTCAAGAGGGGGGGTGAATTGAGTTCCAATTTAAAATTTCGGTTAAAAACAATTTCTATTAAAATCCCCCAATTTCAAAAACAAATTAAACTGTAGTGAATTTATATAGATTATAAAGCTTCAATTGGTTTCTCAAAGATTGATTAGTTCTCAGTTAACTTAAACTTATGATTAAATTAACTTTTGAAACTAACTTACTGATTTATAATAAATATAAACACTTGAGAATTTAATTATCAAAGTAGCTTTGAAGATAAATTATATTTCAAAGTAATAGCAGCGGAATATGAAATAAATATGTATAGTATGGATAAAGTATGTAGCTACAAACACAGAGAATTAACCAAGAGGTTCAGTCTCAAGCCGAGACTTATTCCTCTCAACAGTTTATATAAAAATGATCCACACCCTGGATCGGGGTTAACAACAGTGAACACACTGTCCAGGTCACAAGACCTCCACCACAGTTCTACGTGGGAAAACAAAAAACAGCAGCCAGCTGTCCAGGTCACAAGACCTCTACCACTATCCACAGTGGGAAATGAAGTGTAAAAGGTTTGCTGAGGATTTACAGATCCTCCAGTGAAAGTACAGGAGTCAGTGTGTGTGTTTAATACAGCAGATAACACACACTGCTCAAAATGTAGAATAAATAAATCACAGAGCAGAGATGTAGAGTTTAGAAATGGCTCTAGTGATTTCAGTGTAGCACTGGACTTGTTTGGAATTGATCAGAAGTGATTCTGAGTCCTCTTCTCGATTTTGTTTGATAAGCAGAGTGTCGTATGCTTCAGGTTCACAGGCAGTGAGATGTAGTCGATGAAGCTCTTCGATATTCTTTTGTATTCACAGAACTCTTCTTGTGTAGGATTGATTGTATATGTGATTCTATCTTGCTTGGTTCTTCTTGTATGCACCGAGCTCTTCTTGAGTATGTCGTATGTCTTCCTTGTCTCTGTGTGTGTTGTCTCGCACATCTCTTCAGCAGAGTCTTCTTGTATTTATGTCACATGCTCCGTAGGATAGAAGAGGTTTCCTTTCCGCAGGTACGAGGTACGGTTTCCTGACATCCGACAACCTTTATTAATTAATTGTCAGGGTATTAAAATATAACTAATATGACCATTGGTTAGAATAAATAAAGATAAAGATAAAGAAATTCAAACAGTTGTTTATGACTGTTCAAGTGATCGGTAGGTCATCAGCATTAGAGTAATGATCGGTGACTCAGATAGATCAGCATCGGTCTGTCATCTGATCGGTGAGTCATTTTCATCGGTGACTCATTTGCATCGGTGAGTCCTTGGATCGGTGAGTCTGATGGATCGGTGAGTCTGATGGATCAGTGAGTCTGATGGATCGGTGAGTCTGATGGATCGGTGAGTCTGATGGATCGGTGAGTCTGATGGATCGGTGAGTCTGATGGATCGGTGAGTCTGATGGATCGGTGAGTCTGATGGATCGGTGAGTCTGATGGATCGGTGAGCCTGATGGATCGGTGAGTCTGATGGATCGGTGAGTCTGATGGATCGGTGAGTCTGATGGATCGGTGAGTCTGATGGATCGGTGAGTCTGATGGATCAGTGAGTCTGATGGATCAGTGAGTCTGATGGATCGGTGAGTCTGATGGATCTTTGATATTGGATCAGGGCTTCCGATGTCTGTTGAATCCAGAAGACTTCCAACATACTTTGTAAGTCAATAAGCATAGACAAAAACATGATAACAGATTCATTTACAGATTGTAATTAAGTATATGAGAAAACAAACCAGATTAAGCATTAATGGTATGTGATGATTTGTGATTATTAAAACATCAATCATAGACATGAAATCAACAATCTTCCAGAGGGCTCAACAATCTCCCCCTTTTTGATAATCACAAATCTTTATATATATATAAAAAAAATCAATAATAAGAACATAAAATCATAATGAGAATAAGAGTAAAGAGATATAAATCTCCTTCTTAAGTTAATATTCCCATATATATAATATTCAGATTGCTCCCCCTGAGATATGGATCTCCCTCTTAGATATTCACATCTCTCATATATATCGTTCTCCCATTATATATATCAGATCTTTCTCCCCCTTTGGGATAATCAAAAAGGAGGGAAAACAGATAAGAGAAAGTGAAAGTAAAAGCAGTCAGCAGAGAGTAGAGAGAGAAAAAGAAAGAAAAAGAAAAAAAATGATAAGGTACAGATTATTACAAGTAGCACATTGTTCACCCCATCAAAGACAATACAAAACTATTTGGTGGGATACAAAGGGGATTTGCCTTTGTATTTGGGATCAATAGTAGGTAAGGTGGAAGGTTTGGAGACATGCTGGTCTTGGTGAATCTGAAGTGGTGGTAGGACAACTCGGACAGGTGTAGGAGCAGGTACCACAGAGGGTTGTTGTTGAGAAACAGGAGCTGATTGAGGAGCTTGCTGAGGAACTGGTCTTAATTGAGATAGAGCTTGGGCAACAGACAGCTGATTTGGAGCTACATCAGAGGCACTGAGAGGTTCAGAAGTAGGAAGTACAATTGCAGTGGCCGGTGCATCCAAATAAGGCTTCAACAGATGAATGAAGTCCTGAATGACTTCTGCTCCATACTTCATAGCTTTTTCAGAATCATCTTTATTCTCCATGAACTGTGCTAAGGAAGGGACAAAATCTTTCAATTGGTGAACTTGAGTTTTGAAGGCCTGAGTGACAGGAGGTAATTTCAGATTCTCTGCTAACACCTTGAAGCTTGAAGTCATCTCATGTTTTGTATAAATCTTGGAAAAGTAAGTATCAACTTTTTCCTTGATCTCTTACAGGGGTTTCTTAGCATCCACTGAATATACCAAGGCCATCTTATGACTATCATCACAGAGCTATTTCATCTTCCTGAAAGATTCTAAATCAAGAACTTGTCTTACAGCAGCTAACTCTTCACGCACAACTTCTTTTAGAGCTTCTATCTCACGGGTAGTGATCTTGGTTACCTTGCCTGTACTGGCTTGGCCGACTATGTGAGTTAGTTCAGCTTTCAACTTCCTCAGGTCAGACTTGTTGAGATGTTCAATCAGATTTCTCAAAACTTCCATCATACCAGAGATGGTTGATCGGAATTCGCTTGATAGAGATACCAGGCCGGTGTGAAGATCCTTCATAGTCTGATTCAAAAAGGCTATTTTCCTGCTAATAAGTTCACCAGTATTGGCTAGGTCTGGCTTCACAGCATTAGATACTCTCTGTGAGAAGGCTTCCAACGAATTTTCAGAAACATGTAGAGACACTTGAGTAAGAGAATTAGAAACTTCTTCTCTAACTATGGTTCTCACAGCAGTTAGCAATTCAAACTTAAACATATCAAGATTAGCTTGACTGATTCCAGAACCAGGGAAATTATTATTGGTAGGATCAATAGTAGGAACAGACCTTGCTTCTCGTGAGAGGTTCCTCTTCACAGCTGCAGCAGATTCTTGCATTGCTTCTTCGTCTTCAGAATATTCTAAGCCCAACACAGCATAATCAGGGTAGTCATCCCAAACGGCAGCACACAGAGTTTATTTTGGTTTTTCAGAGCTTGCTGTTCCACTGATTTTTGGTGAGTCATCCTTGCCACTGATATGGATTTCTTGTACTGACTGAGGTTGTTCTACTTGATCTACAGCAAGACCATCCACCGGTCTGTTAACACCATCAATAGCAGCTTCAACAACATCAGCATCATCATCATCACCATGATTGTCATCAGCATCACCTTGCTCATTATTACTCTGCTCAGAGGCTTCACTGTGATATTCTTCAGTATCAGAATATTCTTCATCACCAAGAAAAGGTTCTGACTCTGGTAGGGTTAAGGGTGGACTAGCAGGTCCAAATTCTATTCTTTTCTTGGGACTAGAAGTGTCAGGGTCACTCCTATCATCAGGAGAAGACACACTTCCTTCTGCAGTAGCAGCTTCTTCTTGCTCATCATCATCAGAATAAACTGGTTCCTCATCTGGTTTTAATCCAGGATCTCTCAAATCCTTTGGCCTCTTGCCATGATCTATGGGATTGTAGGCTTCATACAATTTATCTTCATCTGCAACCCAGCACTTCTTCCATGGATTCCAATTTATTTTCATCCTCTTGCAGATCTCTTTGTTAAGACAGAAGGTATGGTCTGTTTCATTAACTTCATCATCTTCATCAAGACAATCTAGATTCTTGAGCATGGTAGATATCATCTTTGAATAAAACAAGGCAGTGGCTTTCTTGGATGGTTTTATCATTCCAGCTATGTGTACCATCACATAACTACACAAATTGATTTTATCATGTGTTTTCAGAAGAAACAACAGGAAAACATCCTGGTATTTTACAGCAGCAAAATCTCCTCTCCTAGGGAAAAGTTGGTGCTGAATAAACTTGAAAAGAAGTCTGCACTCACCATCTAATTTTGAAGCTGTGATTCTTCGTGACTCTCTCTTTCCTGTCAGAAGCTCCAGAGCTAGCTCATAAGAAAAGTAATCAGATGTCGGAGGAATATTCCCAGCATAATCCTCATACCGACCTTCATGAGGTACATTCAGGCACTCAGCCCACTGCTTAGATGAGAAGGATATTTTCTTTCCTTTTACCACAGACGACATCCGGGCAGCCTCCACACCATCTAAAGTGATTTCCAGATTCATATAGAACTCATGTACCAGCTTCGGGTAGTCTATTCAAGTGTTTTCAGAAAACCAGTCTATCCATCTTTGCGATTCAAGAACTTGCAGCAATAGTGACTTACTTGACAAAATCCAGGCAGAGTTTACTTCTTTTTCTACAGCAACAATCCGAGTTTCTAGGTTCGGATTTACTGATAGTTGAGAGGTACTACTCGACTCGCCTCGAGCACTCTTTGAAGGTACAGGGCTATCCGGTCCTTTGCTCGGTCTCTTTTGCTTAGCCATTCGAGGATTTTGAGAAGGCAAGAGTTATAAGGTTCGAAGTAGAGGGGAAGAGATGTTGAGAGGTTCGGCTGGAAATGAAAGGTCAAAAGGTTTAGGGAAGATAAATAGCCGCGTATCATTTATTTTATCATTTAGGGTTTCCATAAAAAGTAATTTACTAATTAATAAAAAGTAATTGAAAATAGATCGGTTTGACAGAACAGTGTGACAGATCGGTTCCACAGATCGGTTTCACAGATCAGTTTCACATATCAGTTTCACAGATCAGTTTCACAGATCAGTTTCACAGATCAGTTTCACAGATCAGTTTCTCAGATCAGTTTCACAGATCAGTTTCACATATCAGTTTCACAGATCAGTTTCACAGATCAGTTTCACAGATCAGTTTCTCGGATCAGTTTCACAGATCAGTTTCACAGATCAGTTTCACATATCAGTTTCACATATCAGTTTCACATATCAGTTTCACAGATCAGTTTCACAGATCAGTTTCTCGGATCAGTTTCACGGATCAGTTTCACGGATCAGTTTCACAGATCAATCATACACAACTCTTGTTTAATAAATTTCATTCTTTCAGGGCATAAGGGCTTTGTGAAGATATCATCTAATTGATTTTCAGAACTAACAAATTCTAGAGAAATATCACCTTTCTGATAATGATCTCTTAGAAAGTGATGTCTGACATCAATGTGCTTAGTTCTAGAGTGAGACATAGGGTTTTTAGATATATTTATTGCACTAGTATTGTCACAGTTAATTGAAACATGTATAAAATCAAATCCATAATCCAATAAAGTGTGTTTCATCCACAAAATTTGTGCACAGCAACTACCAGCAGCTATGTATTCTGCCTCGGCAGTAGACAATGCAACTGAATTCTGTTTCTTACTACACCATGATACTAGGGATTTTCCAAGAAAATGACATGTTCCAGATGTGCTCTTCCTATCTAACTTACATCCTGAAAAGTCAGCATCTGAATAACTCATTAAATCAAAGAATTGTCCTTTTGGGTAAAACAAACCTAAGTTAGCCGTGTGTTTGAGATATTTAAAAATTCTTTTGACAGCAAGCAAATGAGATTCTTTTGGATTAGCTTGAAATCTAGCACACATACACACGCTAAACATAATATCAGGTCGACTAGCAGTAAGATAAAGTAAACTACCAATCATACCTCTGTAATTGGTTTGATCAACTGGTTTCCCAGTTTCGTCTGCATCCAATTTACAGGTAGTACTCATAGGAGTTTCACTTTCCTTGACACTATCCATAACAAAACGTTTTAAAAGATCCTTTGTATATTTACTTTGATTCAAAACAATACCATTTTCATTTTGAAATACTTGAAATCCAAGAAAGTACTTAAGCTCTCCCATTAAGCTCATTTCAAATTCATTTTGCATACTTTTTGAAAAATCAGTACATAAAGAGTGTTTAGAAGATCCAAAAATAATATCATCAACATATATTTGTACAACTAAAACATCTTTAGAAATTATTTTAATGAAAAGAGTTGGATCAGCAATCCCTTTAGTAAAACCTTTTGAAATAAGGAAATTGCTAAGTCTATCATACCAAGCTCTTGGAGCTTGTTTCAAACCATACAAAGCTTTAGAAAGTTTAAAAACATGATTTGGAAAATGGGGGTTAGTAAATCCAGGTGGTTGTTCTACAAAAACATCTTCAATTATAAAACCATTTAGAAAAGCACTTTTGACATCCATTTGATATAACTTGAAATCCAGATGTGCAGCATATGCAAGTAAGATCCTAATGGCTTCTATTCTAGCTACAGGTGCAAAAGTCTCCTCATAGTCTATACCTTCTTCTTGACTATATCCTTGTGCAACTAGTCTAGCTTTGTTTCTAACTATATTTCCAGATTCATCTACTTTATTTCTAAAAACCCATTTTGTGCCTATTGTCAAGGTGTCCTTAGGTCTGTCAACTAATTCCCAGACTTTGTTTCTTTCAAATTGATTTAATTCTTCTTGCATAGCCATTACCCAAAACTCATCATTGATAGCATCATTGATATTTTTAGGTTCTGACTGTGAAATAAAGGCTTGATGTTCAACCTGATTTCTTAGAGAAGCTCTAGTCTGTGTTCCTCTATCTAGATTTCCTACAACAGCATCTAAAGGATGATTCTTTAGAATCCTCGTTGATCTGGTAAAGGTTGGACTAGAAATTTCAGGTTCATCTATAGATTGAGGTTCATCAGAAGCAGATTCTAGAGAATTTCCAGATCTGGATGTTTTAACTATAGGTCCATTGTATTTATCATTGAGATTCAAACCAGAGAGATCATCTTCAAGATAGATTTTAGGTTCATGTGGATCAGTTTCATCAAATTTGATGTGAACAGATTCTTCCACGCATTTGGTTCTTTTATTGAAAACTCTATAGGCTTTACTAGAGATAGAATAACCTAGGAAAATTCCTTCATCACTCTTGGAAGCAAACTTATCCAGATTATCTTTAGTATTCAGAATAAATACTTTGCAACCAAAAACTTTAAAGTAATTAACCTTAGGCTTTCTATTGTTCCACAATTCATAAGGGGTTTTCTTAAGAACAGGTCTAATTAAGACTCTATTAATGACATAAAAAGCTGTATTTACAGCTTCAGCCCAAAAATAAATAGGCAGGTCATATTCATTGAGCATGGTTCTAGTAATTTCTTACAGGGTTTGGTTTCTTCTTTCTACTACACCATTTTGTTGGGGTGTTCTAGGGGAAGAAAAGTTATGAGAATAGCCATTGAGTGAGCAGTAAGATTCAAAATCTTGATTTTCAAACTCACGACCATGATCACTCCTCCAGGTTTTAATCTTAAGTCCACTAAGGTTCTCTACAGACTTGGGATATTTAATAAAGTAAGAAAAAGCTTCACTTTTGTGAGCTAGAAAGTATACCTAAGTATATCTAGAAAAATCATATACGAGAACATAGACATAGTGCTTCCCATTTAGACTAGAAACTCTTGATGGTCCAAACAAATCCATGTGAACCAACTCAAGTGGTTGAGAAGTTGAGACTTCTTTCTTTGATTTAAAAGAAACTTTATGTTGCTTTCCCTTTTGACAGGGATTACAAACTTTGTCTGCTAGAAATTCAAGTTTGGGTAAGTCTCTAACTAAGTTCTTCCTAGAAAGTTTTCTAAGTGAGTGTACATTGAAGTGTCCTAATCTTCTGTGCCATAGCCAAGATTCTTTATGAAAAGCATTCAAACAAGTAATATTCTGCTTAGATAAAGAATTCAGATTAACAGCATAAACATTCTCATTTCTTAAGGCAGAAAATACCAAAACATTCTTAGAATTAAAAACTTTGCAAGAATCATTTTCAAATTTAACATTAAAACCATCATCACATAACTGAGAAATACTTAATAGATTATATTTAAGGCCATCAACAAATAAAACTTTAGAAATTAATACTGAGTCAGTGTTACCAATCTGGCCTAAGATGATGATTTTTCCTTTTGAATTATCACCAAAAGTGACAAAGCCTCCATCAACTTTTACTAAGTTCTTGAAACATGAAAAGTATCCCGACATATGTCTTGAACATCCACTGTCTAAGTACCATATCTTCTTGTGACAGCTCTTCAAGCAGGTCTCCTACAAAACAGATTTAGATGGGAGATGATTTTGGTACCCAGATCTTCTTGGGTCCAGACAGGTTAGCCAATAGCACTTTAGGTACCCATATTTGTCTAATGGGTCTCATATAATTTGTAGAATTATCATTCTTTGAAAGATAAACTTTATTAGATCCATAACTATGAATATAACTAGTTGAGGCATATGATGTTCCAGAATTAACTATCTTCTGTCTAGATTTAGGAATGAATCTAGTTTTGGAAACTTTCCTTTGTCCAGGTTGGTATCCTATACCAGTAGTATATTTAGGTGCAACTTGCTTTCCTAGCATCTGTGTTAGAGTATTCATTCCATTTGTGAACTTCTCTAAGTCTTTTCTGAGTTGTTCATTAGAAAATTTTAGTTCAGTATTTTCTTTAAGCAACTGAGCATTCTTTTCTACTTCTATATCCAGATCAGATTTATGCTTAACACTTAAAGCATACTGTTTCTTTAAACCTTTATATTTATCCTTAAGCTCATTACAAGTTTCTTCTAACATGTCACAGTATTCAAACAATTCATATTTTGACATGTTTTCTGAGTCAGAATCTTCTCCAGAATAGTATGAATTAAAAATAGGAGTCTCTGATATTACCTCAGAAGTGTTTGTCATGAAACACATGTTCGCCCGATTCTTTTTAGAGTCTGAAGATTCAGCTTCACTTTTGCTGTCTTCTGAAGCACTCCAAGTAGCCTTCATGGCTTTCTTGTACTTGTTATCCTTGTATTCATACTTCTTTCTGTATTTCAGCTTTGGACAGTCTGTTTTTATGTGCCCTTTTCTCTTGCACTCATAGCAGACAACATCATCTGATTTGTCATTCTTCTTCCAATCCTTTTTCCATTTACATTGGTGATCATACTTACCCTTATAATTTGGTTTCCTAAAGAATTTCTTTTTCCTATAAAACTTTTTGAATCTCCTGGCTATTTGAGCCATCTCAGCATCACTGTCAGAATCATTCTCACTTTCCTCACTGCTTGAACTTTCATTGATAGCTTGAGGCTTTTCTTTATCCTTATTCTTTGAGGTTGTAGTCTTGAAGGCAATAGACTTCCTATTAGGCTCATCATCTTCTTCTTTATTTACTTTAAGCTCTTCTTCATACATCATCAGTTTACCAATTAATTCCTTGGCAGGCAGTGTTCCAATGTCACAGGATTCTCTAATGGAGACAGAGGTTCCTCTCCATCTTTCAGGTAGACATCTCAAAATTCTCATGATTTGCTCCTTTGCTGGAACATCCTTTCCAAGAGAATTCATTGTGTTGACAATTTCATTGAACCTAAGATACATATCAGAAATGGGTTCATCAGGCTTCATCTTAAAATTATCATACTTAATAGTATAGGTATTCAATCTCATCTCCTTAACATTAGTTGTTCCTTCATGAGAAACAGCTAAGGTATCCCAAATTTCATATGCAGTTTGACATCCAGAAATTGTATTAAATTCTTCATCTCCTAGAGCAATGTACAGAGCATTCATAGCTTTACAATTGTTATTGTAAGAAGTCTTTGTAGGTTCATCCCAAGTAGATCTAGCAGTAGTGGGAATTTTTTATTCTGATTCAATAGCAGTCCAAATATCAAAACCTATGCTTTCTAGATGAATTTTCATTTTAAGTTTCCACTGAGCATAATTGGTTCCATTGAAGAAAGGTGGCCGGTTAGTAGCAGCACCCTCAAGTCTATTGTCCATAATGAGAAAATTTTAAAGAGATAAAAATTTAGATATAACAGAAATTTTAAGACCTTTAAAATACAACTAAAATCACAGTTCAAAAGCTGAGTACTTTTAGAAAGTATTTTCAAACCTCTGATACCAAGTGTTGGTCGGAGTGGACACTCAAGAGGGGGGGGGTGAATTGAGTTCCAATTTAAAATTTCTGTTAAAAACAATTTCTATTAAAATCCCCCAATTTCAAAAACAAATTAAACTGTAGTGAATTTATATAGATTATAAAGCTTCAATTAGTTTCTCAAAGATTGATTAGTTCTCAGTTAACTTAATCTTATGATTAAATTAACTTTTGAAACTAACTTACTGATTTATAATAAATATAAACACTTGCGAATTTAATTATCAAAGTAGCTTTGAAGATAAATTATATTTCAAAGTAATAGCAGCGGAATATGAAATAAATATGTATAGTATGGATAAAGTATGTATCTACAAACACAGAGAATTAACCAAGAGGTTCAGTCTCAAGCCGAGACTTAGTCCTCTCAACAGTTTATATAAAAATGATCCACACCCTGGATCGGGGTTAACAACAGTGAACACACTGTCCAGGTCACAAGACCTCTACCACAGTTCTACGTGGGAAAACAAACAACAGCAGCCAGCTGTCCAGGTCACAAGACCTCTACCACTATCCACAGTGGGAAATGAAGTGTAAAAGGTTTGCTGAGGATTTACAGATCCTCCAGTGAAAGTACAGGAGTCAGTGTGTGTGTTTAATACAGCAGATAACACACACTGCTCAAAATGTAAAATAAATAAATCACAGAGCAGAGATGTAGAGTTTAGAAATGGCCCTAGTGATTTCAGTGTAGCACTGGACTCGTTTGGAATTGATCAAAAGTGATTCTGAGTCCTCTTCTCGATTTTTTTTGAGAAGCAGAGTGTCGTATGCTTCAGGTTCACAGGCAGTGAGATGTAGTCGATGAAGCTCTTCGATATTCTTTTGTATGCACAGAACTCTTCTTGAGTAGGCTTGATTGTATATGTGATTCTATCTTGCTTGGTTCTTCTTGTATGCACCGAGCTCTTCTTGAGTATGTCGTATGTCTTCCTTGTCTCTGTGTGTGTTGTCTCGCACATCTCTTCAGCAGAGTCTTCTTGTATTTATGTCACGTGCTCCGTAGGACAGAAGAGGTTTCCTTTCCGCAGGTACGAGGTACGGTTTCCTGACATCCGACAACCTTTATTAATTAATTGTCAGGGTATTAAAATATAACTAATATGACCGTTGGTTAGAATAAATAAAGATAAAGATAAAGAAATTCAAACAGTTGTTTATGACTGTTCAAGTGATCGGTAGGTCATCAGCATTAGAGTAATGATTGGTGACTCAGATAGATCAGCATCGGTCTGTCATCTGATCGGTGAGTCATTTGCATCGGTGACTCATTTGCATCGGTGAGTCCTTAGATCGGTGAGTCTGATGGATCGGTGAGTCTGATGGATCAATGAGTCTGATGGATCGGTGAGTCTGATGGATCGGTGAGTCTGATGGATCGGTGAGTCTGATGGATCGGTGAGTCTGATGGATCGGTGAGTCTGATGGATGGGTGAGTCTGATGGATCGGTGAGTCTGATGGATCGGTGAGTCTGATGGATCGGTGAGTTTGATGGATCAGTGAGTCTGATGGATCGGTGAGTCTGATGGATCGGTGAGTCTGATGGATCGGTGAGTCTGATGGATCGGTGAGTCTGATGGATCTTTGATATTGGATCAGGGCTTTCGATGTCTGTTGAATCCAGAAGACTTCCAACATACTTTGTAAGTCAATAAGCATAGACAAAAACATGATAACAGATTCATTTACAGATTGTAATTAAGTTTATGAGAAAACAAACCAGATTAAGCATTAATGGTATGTGATGATTTGTGATTATTAAAACATCAATCATAGACATGAAATCAACAATCTTCCAGAGGGCTCAACAAAACCATTGTGAAATGGTTTTGTGAAATAGTTTCTAAAGGCTCGTTTGATGAATGGATTTGGAAAATAGACCAAAAGGTAAGCCTCGAGTACATTGTTGAAAGGTATAGTAATTGTTATCATATAATTTTAGGGTGTATGATCATGGGGATTTCCTTTACTCCTTATGCCGGTTGTTTTATGGACTTGTTAGACCTGTTGGGGAGTTCACTCTCTAGGATCATCCTCCACTCTCCAGACTCATTGAATAAGATCAAAGACTTGATGGGTCCAATTTTCAATGTTAGGAATGAGTGACCTAACTATCATGACCTAGTTTTATCCTTAGTGTGATGTAACCTATGATTTTGGCTGATTTTGGGTTATTTTGGTTTGTATTAATAGATTTTATTGTCAAGGATTTGATATGATATGTGGAACATTCCTTTTTTTATATCATATGATATAGCTATCTTTATATATGTATATGAAACGCATCGAAAAATATTTACCTTATTTATTTGGAAATGTTGAAAATGGTTAAATTAAATTATTTTTATATGATTTTAATATAAAAAATATTAAAAATTTACCATTCCTTGTTTTCAATAATGTTGAGAATGAATGTATTATTATTCATCGAATTGATATGTGACACTTTGATGAGACCCTACTGATCTGGTTAGATCACACCCTATGTACTCCTTCAGTGATGAATATACTTGGTTATGAAATTATATTCAGATACATTAAATAAACCTCACTGAGGTGATGATTTTTTCTATTAGTTGGGTTTTAAAAAGTTAGTGTTGATATAGTGGGAGTTTTCCAAAATTATCACATGTTGAGGTTGGAGTAGTTGTCTGTTTTTGGGTCCTTTGTAGTTTCTCTTATCTTTTAGATGTTTTTTACTTTTTTCACCCGTATCACTTCCATTTTTCCTTAATAGTTCTAGAATATATTTATATATTTCACTGTTTATTTCAATTATCTTTATAAATTCCATGTTTTTATAACTTCAATTTTAGTGAAATCATTCCCTCAGTTTGATGTTTAATGTCCGGGTACTAGTCTCCATCCCATGGGGATTAGTAAAAAACATTCAGCTATGAGGATTGTAGGGTCGAGTTCTAGTTTGATGGGTTATTTGGGTTTGTTTTTTATTGTGATATTGGAAAACTCATGGGGTAGTGGTTGTGGGGTACCTATATATATATATGTATTCTCAAATTTTTTGATATACTCCTGTTAATTCTTTGGCGATTAATCCATGGCGATGATAGTAAAAGAGTAGTGTATCTATTAGGTAAAGGGTTAGTTTCATTTATTTACCAAATATTAATTAGTATAATTCATTTAAATTTTCATGATAGGTTTTGATAATTATTTTACTAATTATATTTGTTATGATCACCCAATTTATACATAAACGATTTTTCTGGATAGCATGAGTTGGTTGGTGATCGATCTAGACATTATTTGTTTGAGGAGATATTTGTGAGCTACTAGAGAATTATTATCACTATTGAGGATTTCTATCTTTTGTATTATCATTTCAATTACATCATTTTATGTATGAAATCACATCATGTATTCATATTTCACTTTTATTCATTATGAACATGAGTTATTTGGTGGGGTATCTTTTCTCATATCTTATTTCTCAAATTTTGATGATTGTAATGCCTCCTAATTGTTTGACTATATACCCTCGATTCTTATAATTAACCCATATATTATTTTAGTTGGGCTTCAGGTGTCATTTTCCCTCCTCACGAATTTCCAACCTAGGTGTTGTACCTTCATAGGGTTTGGGTCATGAAATTTTCCTTTCTCTTGGACAAAAAATAACATATATATAGTGTCCACTAATATAAAAAAATATAATTTTAATGGTTGTTAAATTAAATGAAAGTATAATTTATAAAATATATTTTTCCTACTTATTAATATAAGGAAATACCCATCAATTAATTATAGTTTTATGAAAACTTTTATAAACATATACTACCCTTTACTTATCATTAAGTACCATTGTATTTGTAGAAATAAATTGCGAGTCTATGAATCTAAATTTTGTTTTCGTATCATACTGAATACACAATTTATGAAGATAACTTATAAAAAATATAATTATTATTATAGATCAATAGATTTTATTTAATTGTAATTATTATGATAATTGACTTACATGGAATATATTTGAATCAATTTTCGGCCCAACAATTCTAATGTTACAAGCTCTATGGTATATCTTTACAAATCATCACAATTATTTTTTACCCACAAATTTCAACATCCATGAAAATCTCATAAATATCCAACAACATATATTCATATGTTTACAGTTCAGTAGTCCATTCAGAAATAATAGTATATAAATTCGAAGGTCACTCGATATATTTTTACCTTTAATACAACATTTCTTCATATTTAATGTATTTATGTACATATGTATATTACATTATGTAAAAAAAATCAAAACCAATATTAAATAATGATTTTATTCTTGGTACCTCTTGGTCATGCTGTTAAAAATTCCTAGCTAGACATAGTAAAAATATCCAGCACTTTTTCAACTATAAAAACCTCATCTATAGGGAATAATACTCTTGATGATTCAAATATAATTTCTTATACCATTACCCTCTACACATACACCACTATATGTTGATGATGTAGGGTATCACTAATAAAATAAACAATCCCATATTAGAAAATATGATATATTGTATCCTTAACATATTACTCACAATATATGGTAAGATCTATAAGTTGATGTATAAGAGTTGTATCTACAGGTGAATGTGAGCGAGTGGGATATGTAGTTGGAGGTAGAGGAGTGGTATAGAAAGGTGGAGGTATAGGAGTGGGATATATAGTTATAGTTGGACTAGTGGGATATATAGTTCGAAACTGTCTATAAATATCAAAAAACATTAGATATATAATGACCAAAAAGTTACATACATAAATATTGCATCTTATTATTTGAATATTCAATACATAAAATTATGTTCCACACAAGAACCCTGTTGTTTTATTGTCATAAATAATAGATACATAAAAACTGGTACATAAAATATTTACCTCATCTCCCACTATGTTCTTCACAACTAGCACCATTCTATGACATGTTATACTTAAAACTAGTATTCACATCCTAGGGAAAAGGAATCATGATATATAGTGAGATGAGATACTCCTTAAGGGTGCGCATAGGTGATCTCAATGTTTATCAAATTTTATTATAATATATATATAAGTGAATGATAACATGATCATAACATATAATAATCATATGAAACTAGTAAAATTTAATATATCAAGAATCATAGAATATGGGGTTTTCAATCAAAAGTTGTAAGACATAAGAGTTTATAATCATAAATAATCTATCATTATATATATTGGAACTTATCATATTCATAATAATTTATGTTAGTTTCATAAACATAAGTATAAAGGATCATTTCCATAGTTAATGATCATTTTAATGGCTATTTCAGTGGATTTGTTTCATCTCCCATTTCATCATTTCATTAGTCAAGGTTTATTCCAAAGGTTGTCTTGTTAGATAGAGTCTCTTATTGAACTAGGTTCACCACTCATTCTAGTCATTATTATATCATGAAATTTGTATCGTTTCCCAATGGATTTAGGGATATTCATTTCCGATCTCATCCATCGCATAATGAAATTCATACATAAGTGTTTTAAAAGTTCATAAAACATTCATAATATCATCATTTCATAACTTGTGGAAAGGAATCATGAATTATAGTCATCTCATAATCATAATATTTAACCATAAATAAAATAATAAAGATGGTATAACCAGATAATATCCCCAATAAATCATAGGTAGAATCAAAGCATGGTATCATAGAGGAAAGAATTCCTTGAAAATATCACTAAAATATTACTTGAGGAAAATAACTTTGTCATATTGAAATCACTAATTTAAAATAAAAAAATTTCAAAAATATTAATTAAACACTTTACTTTTAAAATAACCATGGGAGATTGAAAATCAATCCATAAAGAATTAAGTGGTCACGATAGAGGGAAATTTTCTTCATGTCATGTTTGTGTTAAATAATGATTCCATTCAAATTTTCAATAAAAAGTAAAAAGTTCCTCATTCTGAAAACAAAAATAATATTCCTTAAAATTTTCCATAGAAAATAAAATTTGGATAAAAAAGAATTTAAAATATCATATGAGAATACAAAAAAAACAATTTATTTTATTAATTAACATTTGGACATGGAAGAAAAATAGACTTGGCATAATAGTAAGAAAACTCCATTATTTCCGTAAAACAATGTTTCAGTATCTTGAGTTCCTAAAGAGAGGAAAATGAAAGGAAAATATTTAAACCATTTAAATAAATGGAGGAATAGAAAACAAATAGGATTTATGGGAAATATATCATATAGTTTCATCATCTTAAATTTAAAAATTAAAAATTATGATAAAAATTATATTATAATGTAAAACCCCTATCAGTTTGGAAGCTTTTTGAATCATAACTCCCATGAGAGAAATAACTTCAAATTAAAAATTAAATACTATAAATATAAAGAGATTTATAAAATAAAATATCTAAGGGGTACTATATAAACAACAAGAATTAAAAAATTGACAAATATTAAATATGTCTCATAGAAGTAGAAGGCAGTTTAGAAACCCTCACCTCATGTTCAACATGCATCGCAAAAACTAAAACCTCATTTTTTTAGTGAACCTCCATTAGATTTATTATTAATGAAAATTGGAATATTATTTTATGAATACCAATACATTTAATTCATTTTTATTAATTTTTATAATATAATTGTGTAAATTTATTTCATGTGAGGTGGCTCATGTAGGTAAAAGTAAAATAGAATCAAGACACCCTTTTATACATGGAGGGATTATACACACCTTGAATATCTTTAAGGATTAAAATTTAATTAAGTTTTTTAAGAAAATTGTCCCATAAACATTTATATTTTTATACTAAGGTGATAGTGTTTGAAATACCATAATAAAAATAAAATTAAGATGAAAAACTATGGCATTATAACATAGTTTTGACCAATGTTAACCGATTTACCTTTCTACCATAATAAAATGTTTTTAATAATTATTTGATTCATTAAGATCAAATGTTATGTTGAAATTTTTCAATTATAATAATTATGAAAATTAAAAATATGGAATTAATTATTAAACAATCAATTTATATAATTAGAATAAATTCATTTCAAAATAAACACTAAAATCACAATAAAAATGTTTTCTCGAAAAATGAATTTTTACGTATAAAAATTTATTTATAACAAAACATAAAATTAATGAAAATTATAATTTATTTAATTGAAATATTATTCAAGAAAAGGATTTTATGAAATTTTAATATAAATTTAATTAAAATGGTACTTTTTAAATTCTTCAATAGAAAATTAATTATTTTTTAAAAATCTAAATTGTTCACAATTCACTAAAAATTTATCTTTTTCTAAAAAATCATGAAATTATCCCTTAATATAATTTTTATACAATGATTTATAAAATGAGGTAAATTTTATTATATTCAATTTATATAATTAAAAGATTTTAAATATAATATCCCAAAATAAAATGTAATAAAAATATATTATGAAAAAAAAATTATTTTGGAAGCATTAAAATACTTTATTGAAAATTGAGTAATTTTTTATTATACATTGATCACTACATCTTCATCATATAAAACTTCGATCAATATTTTTCATAATGTATTTATTTTTATTTATACCAAATATTTTTGGTTTAGGTTATAACAGTCACATTTAAATAATCATAATTCAATAGTAAATCATCGTTCTTTTAAACTCAGTGTTGCATTTAAAGGAAGCTATCAAATAATTGTAGTTTATTCGAAATTAAATAAGTATAAAATATTGCGGTGTTACATTATGACCCCCTTAAAAATTTATTTATCACATTAAATTATATAACTTTGATAGAAACATTTGAAAATATCTCTATTTCATCACATCATAAGGTTCACATGTAGATTCTTCTAATTTTTTTTTTCCTCCAAAGCACTTAAACTAAAAGAGTAGTCTTGTTCCATAAAACGTTATCTCAATGATCCAACATTTATTTCTATTATTATATATACTAAATATATGCTCTAATGGTATTAACTCTGAGTTCAGTACATGTGAAGACTTCAATATGTACTTCACTAAGAGAGATACATGGAACACATCAGGAACATAATAGAGGTTTAGTGGAAGTTTCAAGTGATAAGAAACCATTCATACATGGTCGAGAATCTGGAACGATACAATATACCTACGAATTAAATTACCTTTCTTTCATTATTTAATAACCTTCATACATGGATAGATTTACCAGAATACGTTCTCCCAAACTTCAAATTCCTTATTTTCCTGACAATTCTTAATATAATGTTTCTATCAACTCAGAGATACTGTGATGCGCTACATTATAAATCTGGAATCCTCATATATTTTCTCACCTATATGATTCCCCAATATCATTATTTCCCAATCATCATTAAAATATGTTATATTTTTACACATTCTTTCATATATGGATTCATAAAGATCTATATTAATGCTTGATTGAATGATTTTGTTATAAGAGAATTAAACAAAAGGAAGTTTTCTTCTCCAATTAGATTTTAAATATAGATAATAGGATCTCAACACATCATATTGTATTTAAATGGTCATATCTGACTAAAAGTCTATTTTATGATGATATATTGTACTAAAACATTACTCTATATCTATATATTTTTAAAGAAATCACTAGCTCTTTGGGGTAACATCTGATCTCAAACAAATATAAATTAATATGGTACTCCATGTGGCATTAACACTTCTTTAATTTATATTCTATAAATCTATCCAATAGTAAAATATTCTTTTATATCAATAATGTGTAGTGAATTCATAAGGCTATCAACAACAAACCAAATATAATAATGACCTTTAGATTATTTGGTGAGTTCAATGTTAAAATCCATGGTGGTATTTTCCTATTTTCATTCAAGTATAGGTAATGGTTGTAACATCTAGTTATAATACTATCTCTTAGCCTCAAATTACTGACTTACCAAACACTAAGATAAATACTATTTAATATATCATTTCATGTTTCCCTATAAGAAATAATCATTTATATCTATATATATTATCATACTTTATGGATTAATAGATAATGATGAGCTCTGGGATTCTTCTATTAGATCATTCTTAAATTCTGGAATTGAGAGAAAAAATACTTGGTTCCATAACTTTATCATTCCATTAAATTCTTGTTTGAACTCAAAAATATTTCTCGCATTATTTTGTTGCTCAACATCTTCCTCATACAACTCTTTAATCTTAATATTGATAAATTACATAATTCTCATTTAAGAAATCTTATATTTTTTTCACTTCCATCAATATTTCCTGATCAACCATTTGGACAACTTGAAATATTGTATTTTTTATCCTCATTATAGATAAGCATGAATGAACATTTCGATTTTTCTGTATCAGCCATCTTATTCACCTTCATTGGGTAAAATATATTGATTAATCATAATCATTAATCAAATCCAACAAAATTATATGGTGAATATTAAACTATTTCTAGGATTATATATAATTTTAAATTTTATGATCATTATATATGTCACACATCTCTCTAGAAAGATAAATACTCCATTTCTTTATTGAAAAATACCCCAGCTAACTCAAATTTAAAATATTAGTATTTTTTATGACCATTTAATTTGTCATGGAAAAACAATCACTATGTCTTTCAGCATGGGGAAATATACCAATACCTTCATTGATACATAACTATAGATCATAAACCATTCCCCACTATTGAATTGTTTGTATACATGTGCATTGACCAACCTTCATTTTATTTCATTGATATTTTCCTCACAATCATCTATTCAAAGGAAATAGATTCCCATTCCAGTTAACATGATTAATTGATTATCTTTTCTTAAAAATTAATAAAAAAACATTTATAATCTTCAAAAAACCATGAAAACTACGGATTTGAATCCCAAGGGTTGGTCTATGATATTTTTTTATTAAATTCAATAGTTCATTGACCTCTATATATTCCCACTCTTGATATTATATGATCCAAAAATGATATTTTTTTTCAAAAAATAAAACATGGTAATTTTTTTATTTAGATTATCCTTATTTTTAGTCCTCAGTATAATCCTCAAGTGATATTTAATGTCTTCAAATATCTAGTAATATATAATAATATCATCATTAAAGAATAATACAAACCAATCAAGGTAATCTCTAAAGACCCCCTCCATTAAATCCACGAATATAATGGGGGAATTAGTAACTCCAAATTAAATCACAATAAATTTGTTTTGTATATACCACATATGTAATACTATATTTTGTATTTATTAACTTTTTAACCTAAATTGATTATATATAGATCAAATATCTATCATGGAAAAGTATTCAACTGTTAGTAATTGATCTAAAAAATATTAATAATTCATTTCTTAGGAAATATTGGATTAGTGTGATCACTATGAAAAGGTATAATTCAATTAATTAATGAAATAAAAGAATAGTGATCTATCTATTTACCACTTTGAATATCAGTATGATTCATTTCTTAATAAATTTATGTAATCATAAAAACATTGTCTTTCATTCTGTATCCCGTTGAATTATTTCTTAGGATGAAAATCATTTAATTTTCCACCACATCTGGTGTTAACATATATCCTTATAGTTCCATCGATTGAATAAATTAAAAAATAATTTTATGAGTAACCATTATTAAATTGAAAAACCATGTAATTATGAAAAACCATGTGTAGGATGTATAAATCATGTCACCTTATTATAAATAAATGAAACTCTGGGTTTAACCTAGGTTATCCATGGTCATTATCTATTCAAATCATTCATACTACCTTATAAATAAAATGCGAATTAAACTGAGCATATAATACCAGTGTGTATGTACAGGTGATCAATATTTGGCTCCCTCACCATATACATGTGACTATCCAATTAATACCAAATCCACCCTTTCGTAGATATTACCCATAAGAGAATATGTCTCACAACCACATCCAATTCCTTGTATCTATACAGGGATGTACCTAATATAAAATAACATTCCGTTATTTATTACTTATAAGGATGTTCTCTTATATATAGGCTTATTGTATGTGTTATTAGATAACATTCCTCATCTTAGTTTCCAAAGAGAAAAAAAATACATTAATATGATATGTAGAGACATAAAAATTATGTACATATATATTACATATTAGTAGATTAATATTCAATACATAACACAATGTCACATTCTAGAACTATAATGGTTTATTGTATTTGGAAACATATCTAAATAAAAATCTAGTTCATAAAATATTTACATCATATCCTACTATGTTCTTCACAATAATAACCTTTCTTAGATGCATCATACATATAACTTTTATTAATATCTTTTGGAAAATGGAACATAATAAATGGTGATATTAGATTCTTAGTAATGGTAAAAATATGATATATTAGTTGATAATATAATGAGACCATAAGGAAAATGTAAGGGTTTGAGAGCATGATCATTACATTAAACAATCACACATAATTAGTCAAAGATATTTAATCATAAATCATTGAATATGGGTTTTAAATTTAAATACATCACACATAAGTTAAAAAAATAATTTATATTCATTCGTGAGATTTGATAATATATTATACATATGAGGATTATGTTTTCTTCAAACACATATGAATATAAAATAATTTATTTACTTAAGGTTCACTCCCAATACTATCATATTAGATAGATTCCCTTATTGAACTTGGTTCACATCCCATTGTAGTCTTAATTATCTCTTGGGATATTCCAAATTACCCAATGAATTGTATGGATATAGAAATTTATGTCCCCTATCACATAATTAAAACCATACATATGTGTTCCATAATATCATAAAACATTTATCATGTCATCAGTTCATATCTATGGAAAGGAAAATAGTTTCATAAACATATCATCATCATAATTATAAATAACAAAAATATATAATAAGGATTATATAATTGGATCATAACTCTAATAAATAATAAGTACCAATAATGTATGTTTTCCTAGATGAAAAGTTCCTTTATAATATCTATACAATATTTCTTGAGTAAAACATCATAATAATTTTGAAATCACTTATTTTAAATCTAAAAATATCAAAATAATTAAGGATTTATTTTAAAATAACCATCAAAAGACTAAAAATAAGATTTAATTTATTTATTACTCAAGATGATGTGATTTTCTTCATATTGTGTATGTTAATGAAAATTTTTACTTCACATTTTTGGTGAAGATTAACAGATAACTCATTTAGAAAATGATGCAAAGATTTAATTTTATGTTTTTAGAAAAAGTCAAGTATGGATAAAAAATAATCTAAAAATTCATACGAGAGTATTAAAAAAAATTAAAAACATTTTAAATAAAAAATTGACATGGAAAAAAAATATTATTTATTGAATAGTAAAACAATGTAGGTTTTCCAAAAAAACATCAAGCATTCTATTCAATATATAAAGAGGGTAAAATGAAATGAAAAAAAAATCATATAAGAAAATAACTAAAGGATAAGATAATAAATAATATTTTTAAGAGAAATATAATATATTTCATTAATAAAACATTATATAATATAAACTCGTAGTAAATGTGGTATTTTCACATAAAACGCTTACTGGTTTGATAACTTATGAAACATTAATCCCATGAATGAAATAAATTCATATGAGTCATTTAATTCTAGGAATATCAAAATATTAATGAAATAACATATATAAGGTCATTATATACACCACATTAATGTAATGAGTGGAGAATATATAATATTTTTCTTAGAAACAAATGTTATACAAGAATCCCTTACCTCAATTTCAACATTCTTTATAAGTTCACTGACCTCCTCTTATTTAGTATACATCCTTTGTTACCTTAAAAAGGGAAATATAAATTATATTTTAATAATAAAAATAACTATAATTCATGTCTTGGGATTTTTATAATATAATTGGTTATATATTAGTCATGATTGATGACATAAGAATGTATAATGGAATGAGAAGAGGTGGATCCTATTTAAGTGTGGGGAAATGAAACTATTTGAATAATTTAAATTATAAAAATATAATTAGTTCATTTTCATGGAAAAGTGACCTAAAATTTTTAATTTTCATCGTATGGTGACTATGGTATAAATAATTATTCCTAATATTAAATTAGATGAAAAATTATCACCATATGAATTATTTTTTGACAAAGGTCGACATAGTTTAACTTTTGATAATGGTGATTTTTTTTTACCATAATACTCTTTAGAATGATAAAAAATTAGTTTAACCTTATTACATAAGATAAATTATGATTATTCAATATATTTAATCTATTTTAAAATATTTACTTTATATATGTGGAAAAATATCACTTTAAAATAAACCAGTTAAATTGGATGAAAAACTATTTTCTAGAAAAACTGATTTTAATTATAAACATGAAATTATTATTAAATTTGAAACAAAGTTGTTTATTATGGAATATATTATATTATTTTTTGTAAAAATCACCTAATGAAAATCTAAATTAAATTAAAAAAAGATACTTTGTAAATTCAAGAATATTTATGACTATTTTTTATAAAAACAATATTTTTTACTATTCACAAAAAATTAAACTTTTAAAAAAAGCATGAAATTTAGCTTATGATAATATTGATTTTATGATTTTAAAAATGGTTATATTTTTATGAAATAAAAATTAATTTTTTTAGAAATTAATTATAATATCCATGGAAAAAATAAACTAAACCCCATTTAAAAGAATATATATTTTTCAAGACTTAAATTTCATTATTTAAAATAGTTTACTTAATTTTTATAAATTAGTAAATAAATATTAATTATATAAAAAATTTATAGATAATTTTTATAATGAGGGTTTTTTATTCATACCACTAACTTAACATCAAGTTTATAATGGTCATATTTAAATAATCATAATTAAATAGTATATCACAACTCGTTTAAGCTCAGTGTTGTGTGTAATGTAAGATATCTAATAATTCAAGTATATTTTATAGTAACTAAATTTAAAATATAGTGGTTTTATAGACTATTATAAAGATCTAATAATGTCCCCTATTATCTCCCCAATCCACTGATCCATAGAGTCTAAATAATATAATTTTACTTTATATACATCCTCCCATTAGAAAATTATATAATGACCATGTGATTTTTTAATTGATACACCCACCGAAATACCTAAAATACGACATGAGTGTTCAATATTATATATTAAAGTGACTAAAATATAACTCCAACAATAACGTTTGAAGTTACCTTTTGTGCACTACACCAAAAGGATTCCAAAATAAAATGTTTAAAATATTTATTAGTGAATTAAAAAAATATACAGAGAATAGAAATAGAATAAATAATGTAAATAAATACATATAATTGTCTCTTTTTTTAAACAGAATTATTTTATAATATATATTCTATTTTTTTCATTTGACCCCTCTTCTAATTTTCGTGTCTATATAGTGGGGGGTCAATCTCTACCGAGCTTGATGACTCAAGCCTCAAATTTTAAAAAAAAATTACCATGGTTTTCTCTTACAATAAAAGATAACCTCTATGATATAAAATGTATCTGTCTATATTTTTTGATTGGATATCCCAATGAGATCTACTAATTTCATATAAATTTAAGGTAAACAAATCATTAAGTTGATAATTTTTTGGTAATTATAAATGAATAAAAATTTTTGACACTTTTATTTCAGAAAAATGAATCATTCCATATGAATTCCATAAATTTCATCAATGTATATTCATCTAATAAAGTGTATATATAACATATATTTTCATATTATCTTTCACCAAAAATGAATTCCAATTTGAAGGTTGATTTAAAATACCTCCATCACATAGAATAAAATGACATACATTTCATCCTCACATATTTATTTTCATATATATCACATTTAATCTAATGAAAAGAAACAAAATGACATATATTAGAAATAAAATATCTGGATAAGTAAAATAATAATAAATTATCTTACAAAAAATATCTCCCAATGGTGAAATAGTTTCATCTAGTCAGCATTTCTAAAAAACCAAAGTGACAAACTTACTTTAATATGAGTTTGTATTTCCACTTAACTTCTAAATTGTTTCAAATTTAACTATTTAGGATTCAAATATTAAATTAAACTCAAAAATATCATCTGGTCCTAAGTATGACCATGTGATAATCAAGGTAAACATATTCTTCCACATTTTCCAACCATGGAAGCCTTATATATCCCTATGGAAGTAGAAGGAACCTAGTGAGTAGGATGGGGAGGCACCTTAGTGGAATTAGGTATAATGTACTCCCTAAAAGATCAAGTTTAATTTGTAATTTGATCTGACATTATCTTTAAAATTGAATTGAAAAATTACAAAACTAATATTCAAATCCAATTATTAAATAGAAAATTAAATAGTAACAGAATAATGTTCCTAAAAAACAAAACAAATCTATGAAAATTTTAATTCATAATCCTTAAAGTAGTTACCAAATATTCTAGTTATTTAAAACATTTATGAGATGTGAAATTATTCAAAAATGAAAAAAAAAAACTAATTAGAATTAAAATATTATAAAAAATATAATATTATATATAAATTTGAATAATAATTTAAAAATGATACAATAAATTAAACGAACTCTTTGTCAAATTCATTGATATTGTTGAAAAATATATTGAAATTAATTTTTATAAAATTTATTACATTTGAGATTAAATAAAGGTATGAACTATAATATTTTTTAAAACATTATAAAAATCCATTAGTTACATATGAAACTAAATACCTATTAAGTGATATAAAAAATAGAAAAAAGCTATGAATTGTTTTCATATCTATTTAAATTTGAATTTATTTAAAAATTCAATATTAAAATATTATATCTAAACATTTTCTGTGTTTTTTTACATTAAATAAGAAATAAATATATGTTAGTAGAGTTATTTTAATATTACCAAATTATTTTATTCCCACATTACTTCATTATGATCACTATGTATAATCGACACCAAGTATAGAATATGGCCATTTATATCCTCTAACAATATTTCCATAGAAGTATGGATATCACATAAATCATCGTCATTATGTAGTGTTTCATCGCCAATATACTATTTTTTCTTATAAAACAATAAACCAGTATAAATTTTATAAAATAAGAATAGATAAAATTTATTTCACACATGTTTCCAGGAATAGAGGGTCATATCTATATTCCAACCTATTCAAATTTACTGGTTTAATATTGAATTCATCTTGTTTAACACTATTATTATGTACAACCCATTTATAGGTGAATACAATAACATGAAATTTAATGTAATTAATCTCCCAAATATCCTCAATAACTTATCATGTTCACTTGACATGAAGACTGAGTTTTCTACTTTATCACTTGAAAAACGTGATTCTTTAGTGAACACAAGCACATCGATATTTTGAATTACACTTATATATTATAGATTATTAGTATAACATGTATAGCCATTATTATCATATGATGAATAATTTATCACATTAAATATTGAAATACCAATTAACTATTTAAATGTTTCTGATGGATCTGGTCAACCACGATCTGTGACTTTAAACCACACCAGGAATATTTTTTCTTCTCATTCAATACATAATTTGGTTTTTTCTTCAAAAAAAACTTTTTTAACACATTAAAATTAAACATTATATATATCCCAACATCATCTATGTTTTCAAGATGTATAAATATAAATTCTTTATTTTTTCATGTGTTAATAATTTTATTTTCATGAAATGAATCCCCTTTCACCCAAAACAACTTCATTAATGGTGAGATTCCAAACAACCAACATGATCCACTACAGAAAAATAAGATATACAAAACATGAAAACCTCTTCATAAATATACATCTCAATAATGGAGTATTTTGGTTGATATATATTACTAATACTACACTTTAATATATTAATATTACACTCAAAATAATACATCCAATATAGATATATGATATTGAAAATCATTATTTCTCACAATAAATGAACAATAAAATGAACATTTAAAAAAAATAATACAATTACATTTATAGTTGATAATGTATATAAACTACATTGTTCTATAAATCGTTCATAGAATTCCAATCAATTACATTATTACAAATGGAGTTGAAAAAATAACACAACTTAATGATAGTTATTTAGATATGGATTTTTATATTATATTAAAATAAATTTGGAGGATTATTTTCATAATAACACATTGTTCAAGAGATTTCATGCATATTAAAATAAATTCTTTTTGTGATGTAAATTTTTTTACATTTGAAGTATATCCCTGAGCCACTTTGATACCATTGAGTCACCAAAGAACATTATTTACCACTTGGATAATGTATGAAAATATAGAGGAAAGTATGTTCATTTTAATTTAGAAGTTAGATATAAATATAAATTTAATCCCAATGACTATAAATATAATCTTGCATTCAAACCATCCTTCTTTTATCCTTTAATATATAATAAGATTTTGATCAAAATATCATTGATATTATTTTCAATAAGAGTCACATCAGTTTCATTTTTTATCTCATGATATGTTCAATATATAAGATCAAAAAATATTTGACTATTCTTTAATACATTTATGAATTTACTAGATATTTTTTTCAATCTAAATATGGAATCAATTTTTTTACTCCATGAAAACATTGATCAGTTAACAAAGGATTTGGATCAAGATAAACTATTTTTCATCCACTGAATGATTTTCTTAATTATCCTTAAGAATAATTCTTGAAAAGATAAATTGTTGAACCATGTAAAATATTTTCATCATGTGATTTAGTTCCCAAAATAAAGTCCCTTCATAAAAAATTCGACATGTTTATACCTCATTACTCATTTTTCAGAAAAATTTACATATGATGGTAATTTATTAGAGTATAAATAATCATATCATTTGATTGAAAATATTCCTTTTTATAGGATAATAAAATCTAATATGTTTCTCAAAAAAGTGTTTCAAATAACTAATTAATTGATATATGTAAACATACATATCATTTACTAACATCTGGTCAAGAATTTATTAAACTAATCATTATGTATTTACACATTATAAAAAAAATATAAGTTATAAACTTAAAAAAATAATGGATGAGAATAATTATTATTACTAAGGATCCAATATGGATTGGTTATATCTATGCACAAACCACGTCTAAGATTTATAACATAATTTATAAATTTAACAAATTATTGATCAATTTTCATCTATTTTAGAAAATAAATTGGATAAATTATTTTTATATCATATATTTACTAATAACCATACCATAGAAATTTTTTGAATAATTTGAATTTGGAAATAACCGTTTTATATAATGATTTATTGGAAGATACCAAATTTATATATTAGGAGTCTTAGTAAATGGCTTAATAGAAAAATAAACTTCTAATTTATCATTCAAATTATATCATAATGTCCCAAATTTAGGACACTTTGAAGGAATTTATATTCCATTTGATATAACACAAAACCATTTGGGTTTGATAATATTTTAGCATACCCAAATCACATCAGTTATACTATATTTTTTCATTATAATTTTAACATGTATGATCACTGTTTTTCATATGAATATCTTTTAATAACTAAAAACAGGTAATATTATGGTCACTCCAAATATTTCTATCATTCAATTTCACCAATTATAATATTTCCGATTAAACGTTGAATTTTTTATAAGTTGGATATAATGAATTTTCAAAAACACCATATAAGTGTCCAATGATGTTTTTTTCTATCAATTAAATTTAATTAAATATCATGATTAATTTTATAAATTTGACAAAAAGTTTATTTTTGAAAAACATCCTCATTATTAAATGTATAAATCTACCTAATTTCAACATAAAAAATATAAATATTATAAAATGGATTAAAACCAATGAAAATTACATAAAATTTTATTCATTTTCTTTAGAGATTTCTAATATTTTATCATTTCACTCTAGATTAAAAAAATGGGTTTTTGTTTAGAAGATTTATTTTAGAAAATTATTAAAAATAATAAACCGTTTTCCCATATCTTTTAAATGTTCATCATAAAACGATATAACTATGATTCATTATCACCTATATAAAATTTAAATTATTAAATAAATGTTATTTTATTTTTTAAAATAAATTCAAATTTACATTTATAAATAATAATAAAAACAAAAAAAATACAAATTGTACAGTCATCCTTGTTCATTGTATAATGAAAGATTATTAAATACCATTTTCTGTAAAATAAAAAAGTATATTTATAAAAATATTCCATTAAAATGTTTTTACATAATTGTTTATTTAAATATATTATATCATTTTATAAAAGTAAAATATTTTTTTGATTATATTTTTTATTTATCATGAAAAATGTAAAATTAATATAGAAAATCATATTTTTTATATACAATATATTAACAAAATACTAAAAAATATTTACTTGAGTATTTAGAATATGCAATATAATTATTCTATTAAATTTTGATAAATAAAAACACTCAATATGAAATACATAACTCAATAAAAAATGATAAGATAAAAAAAATAAAACACAAATCAGTAATTTTTAACTAAAATAGATACTAATTAACATAAAACTCATTTATTATTTATATAAAATCTATATTTCATTTTATTCAATAGTAATTTCAAATAATATAAAATATTTAATAATAAAATTATTTACTTTTAAAAATAAAACATTGTAAAATAAAATCAACAAAGAATAAATTAATTTATAAATAATTTTCATATATTTTAATGAAAATAAAGGTGTCATTTATATTGATTAAATTACAAGTCATAATAAGAACACGAAAAATGTATACTAGTTAGGCAGCGATAAAATTTAGATAATTCTAAAAAAATATAGATTTTTTAAATTTAAAATGTATCAACAGAAAAAACACTACTATTTTAAAGTACATTAAAATATTTAAAGTAATATGATTATAATAAAATAAATAAAATATTTCAAATTAATGTTGAAAAAACATTGAAACATCTCGAAAAAATGACTAATCGGGCTAAGAACCTAAGATCAAATTATTTTAAATAAGATATTGTATATGGGTCAATGACTATAATGATTATAAAAAACCATAACTAACAAACTAATAAAAAATCATCAATAAGAAATGGTGAATATTCAATAAATGAAAACATTGAAAATAATGGGAGAAAAATAAAACATGAGATGTAGTTCATAAAAAATAGACAAGATAAAGTCCAATAAAAATCATCTGAGGCCAATGATAATGAAAAGATATGGAATCATAAACATGAAAAGAAGACGATGAAGTTAGGGGGTCATCAAATCATGGCTCTGGTCATTTTTTTAGAGAACAAAATCAAGATATGTTAGGTGAGTGAAATGAAGTAAGACGACACCTAATATATTACTTTTTAAGGACTTTTAACATTGATTATTTGTTAACCAATTCCAAAAATATTGTTTCTATTATTTTTTGGGTTATTTATTAATTGATGTAAAACTATAATTTTTTATGTTTGTTAATTAATAACATATTTAACTGGATTATAACACATAAATTTTATATTGATTGTTTATTAATTGATATAAAAGATTGATTATAATAATTTTTTAAAAAAAAATGATGTTTGAAATTATTTTTTTAAATATTTCTTGGATGAGTTTGGTTTTTTTTTTGGATTAGAAAATATCAATAAACTACTCTAGATACAATAAAATATACTTTACAATAACCAAATATCTTTATAAGGATAATAATTTGGGTTGGTATATACATCCTCTACAATTCATCAAATTCATTTTGATACGTTATCCAATAAATATTTATCACTTTTTCGAGTCCAATCTATCATTGAATTCTATTTATGAGAATTCATTGATAAAACACTTTTAATACCCAACAAGCCTAAGAAATAAATTATGAATTTGGGAGTAATTATATATTTTTATCTAAATTATATTTTAATAATCCAATTTTAATTACATAGAATATTTTTATTAAAGTTGATACATTTATTTTTATTATTAATTTCCATTTTAATATAATTGATTTAATTTGAGTATTATTCGTTTAATTAATCTCATTTGGAATTTCCCTAGATTATTTCTATTGTAATCATGTACGATAGGCTCTAAAAATACATATTCTCCTTAAATTAATATAGATTTATCTAATTTGTTAATGGATTATGGTCACTTGACCACGCATGCCCAATCACATGTATTCTGAAACCTACATTTTCTAGGATCATAAGAGTCAATGACGAGATATTATAGGCTTGCTAGATATTATAGTTCATTCACAATAAAATTATTTATATATCATTTGATTTGTTTTAGAATGAGCTTTTGTCTGAAATGACATGTTAACATATGCTCTATCATTATGATCAGCATCTTCTTGATTGATATAAAACCTAATTTATTTTGGATCCCAAATATATCTTATGGTGCTTCATTAGGTGACTTCTCCTAGTTTCTGTAAATCTGGTCTTGGTCAAGAGAGAAAATTGAGCTATTGAAAATCATTCTCTCAATCACATGAGAAGGTGGTGGATTGGGAATTGTTCTTTGGATGAGAAGTTCTCATGGCCTACTCATATTGTTTCATGAATAAATCGATCATGAATAGGAAGAAATTCATATTTATGAACTCTAAAAATTGTGAACTATAGATGATATAGATAAGTAATGTTCAAAAATATCTATATTTCAATGTATCTATATGGTGTCACACAAGGAAGATGAAGACTCAAAAATGATAATCTATGTGTCTAGAATAGAGATCCTCTCAGACAGGTTGGGGGGTTCTTGATCCAGCATTAATTTTTTCATCATTATTTAATGAGTTTCTTATTCATGTTGTCTTTATTTCTTCATTATTAGTGTGAATGATTTTGTAACACCCACTGGTTTTAATAATATTTTGAAATTCATGAATCATTTTTTTAATAGATATTTATAACTAGCCTTTAGAAATAATTTTTCTACTTCTATGTTTTGAATTTTGAAAAATGGTCATCTACAATTGTGTTGAGTAAGTTATTTGGAGTATAATGGAACGAACTTGATTTTTGGTGAATAGTAAAATACCCTTATGAATAGTAATATAAATAGTAATTTGACCTTAATGAATAGTAATGTGTATTTTTATTTTATTTTCTTATGGATTTAAGATAATAAATTCTTGGTAAATTTTTGAATGTGATATAAAAGCAGTTATAGTTTTAAAATTGTTAATTTTTTAATTAAGTATGATTATATTTAAAAATTAAATTAATAATATTTAGAAAATTATTTTCTAAAAATGGAGTTCATTTTTTTTAATTCTACACATCAAACAAATGTTAGGGTAAATTTTTTGGATTTTTCTAAAACAATTGATTTTCGATTATTGTAAAAAATATAGTTTTGAGTTTCAGTGTGTTAACGACATCATTAATGATGTAATAATGATTAAATAAATTTGGTAAAATTTTGTGCAATAATATCAGATATTCGGTGTCCTATGTGGCTAATACTGTTTAAAAATACCATGGGTAAGCCCATGGTTTTGAAAATACTACTAATGAGGTTTCCCATGGAAATTATTAAAATATTCCCTCACTTTTACTACAAATACCATCCCATTCCGTCATTAACTACATTCCAATTTCTTCCTTGACAAAGCCCAATCCTCCTTACCTCCCTAGTAGTCCTCTGAAGGTTTCCTCTATCTTCTATGGTCCAAACAATCATTTTCTAGGAGTTACTATACATGTTATGAATATTTTCAATTTATTTATTTTTTCCATTCAAATTCTATTTTATGTGGTATAACTTTTATGAATCCATACCATTTTCTTCGTTTCATCTTATTCATTATCTATTCCATATTATGGTTCATTTCTGTACGGTTTAACCTTGTCCCCTCTCTTTTTAATATTTTTTAAAACCATGTTGCATAGATGTTAGGCTGCCGATTTTTTTAAGGGATTTCTCAACATTTCTTTTATTTGGATTTCCTTTATTTTCATATTCTATCACATATCCTCTTATACAAGAGAAATAAAATCTCCATAAATCAAGTATATTCTGGATGTTCTCATTTTCATGGAAAATTCAACATCAATATTCTTCCTCTCTCCCACTTATTCAAAGAATAAAAACATTGTCCATGATGTGTCGAATTATCAACATTATAGACGATGAGATTTCAATTTGCATTGAATATTTTTAGCCTGGTCATGAAAACATTTTTATGGATGAACTAGGTTATAATATATTTTTTATTTCTTATCCATTTTTTTATAATTCTTTTTTTCACAAGGATTTAATTTATAAGACAAAATGAGGTTGTTATTATCAAAGATCCACTAAAATGATCTGAACGAACATCATTAATGTTTTAACTTATGAATCATCCTCATATCAAACTTCAAAATGATAAATTGTATAAATTATGTTGCGGTAAATATTTATATACCTATCAATTCTAATTATGGATGTTAACTTCCTATTGAAAATAATATCCATCATTAACCAGTCATGGAAAACATGTAAAGGAATCACCCAAAAACATTGCGAGGAACAAAATAATAACAAATAAAGGGTGAAATGATGAAATGAAATAATCATTCAAGATATCATAAATATGTATATGTTTCTATAAGATATTAGTGATACTCTTTTAACCAATATATTGGATGTTTAAACACATTTTAAGTAAGAAGAACTCGTAGTAAGGGAATTCTTAACCCAATTTCCATTCTTTGGGTAATCCTTTTTCTTTACTCATTATGTGGTATTATGATTTTTGGTGTGATGAAATTTTGTTTATATTATGTTTTATAATTTTTATTTTCTATTTATATAAATATCCAATCCATTTTATTAATTCACATTCTAATTAAATTTTTATGTGACTTTCTTTTTAAAATCATTATAAAACCGTCTTTAATAAATTTCAAAAGGATTGTTTTTTATGTGTATGGAATAAGTAGTTTCTTATGATTTCAAGATACTGTATTACCATGATATATTCCTTGGAAATTATTTATGTTGTTTTTTGCCCATTATATCTCAATATATGTTGGTTTGATCCCCTTTAAAGCTCAAGATATGTTGGGTTGAGCCCATCATTGCTCAAGATATGACGGGTGAGCCCCATTATAGCTCTCCAATGCATTGGGTACTCTAGAGATGGAAGTTGAACAAAAGATTATTCCATATATAAGGGTTAATGTAAGAGTGATATGGTAAATATTTTCCAATGAAACAACAAGATTATACAATTCATTCGAGTTTTTATGATATGGGTTTTATTTGTTTTTATGTTATCACTTGAGTAAAGATTTCTATCTTTATATCACATACTAAGTTTTATACACATACCATGTTTTTAAAATGTTTTTCATAGGATATTAGTATAGGTAAGGGAAATAAGGGATTCATGATGTTTGATATGAATTGTTGTAAAAGAAATCATGCTTTATGTTATAATGTCTTATATTTTTTAAAAAATGGAAACTGTTTTTAATAGTGTCCTCTTTGAATTAATGTGGTATGTTTTGTTTGTAAGTTATCATAATTATTTAAAACTATAAACCCAAAAAGATCATCAATGTGTAATAATGTATGTTCTTGTTTAAAATTCAAGATTAAGTAACGTTATAAGCCCAGGTCCATATAGTTGGTATGAGAGGATGGTTTAGAGAACTTTAGGGGTTGGGATGCTATTAAAGAATAAACTGAACGATTTTTACTATATATTAATTTGAAATGTTATTTCATTTATATATTACTATGTTGCCTCATCTATGTTATTTTTGTAAAGAATGGTTTTCCATAGAGGAAAAAGGGAAATAGAAGTAGAAAGCCTCTAAGAGGATGATTTTTTTCTGAATCTACATCCCAAAATGGTGGGAATCAGAACTGCAAGGTTTGTAACAGAAATGTCTCAGTTGACCAAAGAGATAGATGGTGGCAATACCCATTCTAGAGAGGAACCAAATCAACCATGAAGGGACATGTATTTTTTGGAGAATTTTCTGAGGCAATGTCCTCTAGTATTTAGTGGAACTGCAGATCCAGTGATAGTTGAAGGGTTGATCAATGCTGTAGAAAAGATATTTATTGTCCGGGGATGTTCAGAAGGTCAAAAGGTAATACTAGTCGTTTATCATTCAGAAGTTGAAGCTAATCAATGGTGGTCTATGGTTAAGAATATGAGGTAAAGAGATGATCTTGATAGTGTGTAATGGGATGATTTTAAGAGTGTTTTTCTAGAAAAATATTTTTCCAAAAATGTTCGACTTAGAATGGAGAAACAATTCATGGAACTGAAGAAGAAAGATGAAGATTCTATGGCAGCATATGAATCCTATTTTACAAGACTAGCCAGGTATGTTATGGATTTTTCTCAGGATTTTTAATTTAGGATTAATAGATTTTACTCAAGTCTGAAACTGTTTTTGGGAAGATATTTGGCTACATGAGAGTTTAAAAGCTATGAGAAGCTTGTTCATTTGTGTTGAAAATGCTAACATGGAGAATTCTGACACATATATTCCTTGGTATGACAAGAATAAAAAGCGGTCATGTTGGAATTCAATGGGTAAGAACTCATCAAAGAAGTATGGAGGTAAGAAAATGAATTTTCCTTCTTGTGAAATGTGTGGTAAATGACATCCTAGTGAATGCCTTGTAAATTCCAGGAAATGCTACTAACATGGAATGTTTGGACAAATGTCTCGTTAGTGCAAGGAAAATGATCTGAAAACTACTGAGAGGTAGATGTTAAGATGCTTTAACTGTAAGGAATTGGGTAAATTTTCTAATGTTTGTCTTAATCTAGTTAATCAATAAGGGAATAAGAAAGATTGGAAGAAGAAGGGTTTGGTAAAATCTTTTTCATCCACTTTAGTAGATGTTGATCTTTCAAATGAGGTGGTATCAAGTACATTTCTTGTTTTTATAGATTTTGAAAATGTTTTTTTATTAAGGGTCTACAAATTCCTTAATTTCTGATAATTTACAGAAAAATTGGGAATTTAACTTTATGAAATGAAGTCAGATCTCAAGATAAAAACAACTGAAGGAAATATTGTGGAAAAATGAAATTATAAGAATTTTCTTATCCTTGTCTGTTGAAATAGTTTACCTCAAAACCTTGTTGTGTTTCCTATAATAGATTTTGATGTTATTATGTGTATGGATTGGATTTATTTTTGTCATGTTATGATAGATGGAAGAGAAAAAGAAGTTGTTTTTTCAATAGAATTTCAGTTTGTGTACATGAATGAAACGATACAATAAAAAACATATCCGGAAGCTATGAAACTTACAAAGGATGGAAATGAAATTTAACTTTTTCATATTTTTGAAGATAAGTGAACTATCTAGATTAATGATGTACCCATGGTATATGAATAATTGTATTTTTTTCTAGAAATTTTCCTAGTGTTATTAATAATCTAAAGGTTCGGTTTACTCTTGACTTAGTTCCTAATGCTATACCAATTTCAAAACCTCCTTATCGAATGGACCAAATAGAACTTTTGGAATTAAAAATCCAGTTACAAGAATTATTAGATAAAGGCTTTATTCGGCCCAACAATTTACCATGGGGCCCTCTTGTCTTGTTTTTTAAGAAAAAAGATGCTTTAATGAGAATTTGCACCAATTATAGATCCTTGAATAACATTAATATAAAAAACTAGTATCCTTTTCCTAATATCAATGATTTGTTTGATTAGATTCAGGGTGAGTAGTATTTTTTGAAGGTTGACCTGAGGTTAGGGTTCCATCAGTTGAAAGTAAATGATAAATGCATTCTGAAGAAAATTTTCCGTACTAGATATGGTCACTATGAATTTGTAGTTAAAAATTTATGTGAACTAATGCACGTGATATCTTCATGGATCTTATGAATAGAATATTTCATGAGTACTTGGATAATTCTATGGTTGTGTTTATTGATGGAATTATGGTATATTCTAGAAGTAAAGATAATCATTAAATCATCTAAGGGTTGTTTTGAGAACTTTAAAATAAAAGAAACTGTATGGAAAATCTAGCATGTGTGATTTTTGGTTCCAAGAGATTTCTTTTCTTGCAAACATTATGAATAAGGATGGAATAACATTTAATACTTCCAAAACAAAAGTGGTTGATGAATGGTCAAAACCTAAAAATGAAACAAATATTCGTTGATTTCTTGGATTAATAGGTTATTACCGAAGGTTTGTTAAAAACATTCTACGGTTATCTTTCCCACTAACTAAGTGAACATGTAAAGGGGATAAATTTGTTTGGACAAAAGAATGTGATGTTTGTTTTTAAAAACTGAAGAAGATATTTGGGATTGCTCCAGTTTTGGCCTTGTCTTCCTGAAATGGTGAGTTTTTCATCTATAGTGATGCTTCGTTAAAGGTACTTGGTTTCGTTTTGATTCATAATGATTATTTTATTGCTTATGCTTTAAAAAACTTAAATACCATGAGTTATTTTGTCCCAGAAATGATTTGGACTTGGCAGATATGGTTTTGCTTTGCAAATTTAGAGACATAATTCATATGGAGCCAAATGTAAAATATATACTGACCATAAAAGTATGATGTATATGTTCACTCAGAATGAATTAAACATGTGGCAGATAAGGTGGATTAAACTAATAAAAGATAATGATTTTACGATCAATTACTATCTAGGGAAATCAAACAAAGAGGAATATGTCTTAAGTCAAAAACATCTGGCTTCATTAACCATGTTACATTTACAACATGATCCTTTGATTAATGATTTGAGGAATTTTGTCTTGGAAGTTGATGGTACAAGGAATAAATCTATTTTTTTGGTTTTAGTGCAGTCATTATTGTCATACATAATTAAGAAAGCATATAAGGAAGACTGTGAGCTATATAAAAAGGTAGAATTGGTTAAAATAGGTAAGCTTCCACAATTTAACTTTGATAAGGACTGTGTTTTACAATTTGGAAAAAGGTTGTTTGTGCCTTTTGATTCCCAATGGAGGAAATATTTGTTTTGTGAAGCTCATAGTTCCCCATTTTTAGTTCATCCTGAAATTAGAAAGACATACAAAGACGTTTGGATGTATTACTGGTGGGATGTAATGAGAAGGAATATTGTAGAAATTTCTCTGAAATGTTTGACATGTCCGCAGGTTAAAGTAGAGCAACAGTTAACTAAGGGGATGCTTCGGCCTTTTCCAGTGCCAGAGTGGAAATGGGAGAATATATCCATGGAATTCATGGTTGGACTACCGAAGGATTCTTAAGGTAACAATCCAATTTGAGTTATTGTTGATCAGATGAAAAAAATATGAACATTTTCTTTATATTCAACATAAAATGTATTTCGATCATCTTTCTTCATTATACCTCAAAGATATTGTTATACTACATTAAGTAACTCTTTCTATTTTATTTTATGGGGATTTGAGGTTCACTTCTAACTTTTGGAAGAGGCTTCAGAAGACGATGGGAACATAATTAAATTTTAGTAGATCTTTTCATCCTCAATCAGATGGGAAATCAGAATGAACGATTCAACCATTAGAGGTTATGATTTGAACTTGTTCAATGGAATATCAGGGAAGATGGGATCATCATATTTCATTATTTGATTTTTCTTATAATAAATGTATTCATTCCAGTATATAGATGAAACCTTTTAAGGAATTCTATGGAAAGCAGTGTCAGGCTCTAGCGTTTTGGGATGATGTCTGTGAAAGAATGTTTATGGAAGCAGAATTAGTAGTGGAAGTGGCAGAGAATGTGAATATGATCTAGTAGTACATGAGGATAGCTCAGAGAAGGAAGAAAAGTTATGCAGTTAACAGGAGGAAAGACATCTCTTTTGAGGTAGGTGACCATGTTTTCCTTAAAACCCCTCCTTGGAAAAGTGTGATGCATTTCAGTAAGAAAATAAAGATATATTCGTGGTTAATCTGTCGCTTATAAATCCTAGAGATAGTTGAAACATTTTTATACCGATATTCTTTGCCTCTAATTTTTTTAGGCAGACAATTTTTTTCATGTTTCGATTTTGAGGAAGTATGTGCCATATTTTTCATATGTCTTGAGCCCAGAAGCAGTTCAGCTAGAAGAGAACCTTTCTTATGAATAGAAACCAGTTTAGATTCTTGTTCATAGGGAATATGTATTGTGGAATAAGGTAATCCACCCGATAATGGTTTTGTGGAGAAACCACATGGTTGAAAAAGAAACATTGGAGTCTGAAAATGCTATGAGGGAAAAATACCCGCTCTTGTTTAATAAGAAAATAAAATTACAAGGAAGTAATTTCTCGAAGGTGGGGACAATGTAACTCCCCTAGGTTTTAAAAATAATTTGAAATGTATGAAACATTGTTTTATGTAGATATTTATAACTAGTCTTTAAAAATAATTTTTCCACTTTTATGTTTTTATTTCGAAAAAAGTATCATCTACAATTGTGTTCAGTAAGTTATTCGGAGTCTAATGGAACCAAATTGATTTTTGGTGTATAGTAACATACCCTTATGAATAGTAATATGAAAAGTAATATGGCCTCAATGAATTTTGAGTTGTATTATTATTTTGTTTTCTTAATTATTTAAGATAATAACATTTTGGTTAATTTTTCAATGTGATATAAAAGAGGTTATTGTTTTAAAATTGTTAATTTTTGAATTAAGATTGATTTTATTTAAATATTAAATTAATAATTTTTAGAATATTATTTTCAATAAACAGAGTTCATTTTTGAATTCGACATGTCGAAAAATTGTTAGGGTACATTTTTTGGTATTTTTCTAAAACATGTGATTTTTTGGTTAATTGTAAAAATGTAGTTTTGAGTTTCGGTGTGGTAATGACATAATTAATGATGTAATATTGATGTAACAAATATGGCTGAATTTTGTAAAGTAACATAGGCTATTAGGTGTCCCAATTTTCCAATACTATGGGAAAATACCATGGTCAAGACCATGGTTTTGTAAATACCACTAATGAGGTGTCCCTTGGAAATTATTACAATATTCCCCCACTTTTTCTATAAATATCAACCCATTCAATCATTAAAATCATTATTATTTATTCATCAATGAATATCTTGACTAATTAACTTCATATTAGTCCTCCAATGGTTTCCTCATTCCCCCAAGTTCCCAACCATTATTTTCTAGGAGTTACTCTACAAGGTAAAACAATTCTCAATTTCTTTTTTTCCATTCAAGTTGTCTTTTATGTGGTATACCATTAAAGAATCCATACCATGTTATTTTTTAATCTTATTATTGATCTATTTATTATTATGATTCTTTTTCGGATGGGTGACTCTTTACCCCTCTCTTTTTAATGTTTTTTAAAACAATGTTTCATAGTCGTTAGGCTGTTGAATTTTTGTAAGGGATTTCTCAGCAATTCATTTATTTTGACTTCCTTTATTTTCTTATTAATTCCTCATCTACTATTAACAAACATGAATTAAAGCTCAAGAAATAATTTATATTATGGATTTTCCCATTTTCATGGAAAATTCATCATCATTATTCTTCCCCTCTCCAACTCTTTCAAGGAAGAAAAACATTGTTCGTGATGTGTCGAATTACCGACACCATGGATGATGTGATTTCAATTTTAATTAATTCATTAAAGTCTGATCATGAAACAATTTTTATGGTTAAAAAAGGATAACATATATGTATTATGTATAATCCATGGTTTTTTAATTCATTTGTACACATGGATTTAATTTATAAGACAAAATGAGGTCGTTATTATCAAAGAACCACTAAAATGATCTAAACAAACATCATTAATGTTTTAATTTATGAATCATCCTCATATAAAACATCAAAATTATAAATGGTATAAATTATTTTAGTAGAAATATTTAAATACGTTTCCATTAGAAATCTAGAGTTTCACTTCCAATCGGCAAGAATATCCACTAATAACCAATCATGGAGAACATGTAAAGAAAACCCCCAAAACAATGCTAGGAAAAAAATACTACCAATGAAGGGTGAAATGATGTAATTAAATTATCTTTGAAGATATTATATATATGGATATGTTTCTATAAGATATTAATAACACTATTTTAACCATTATAAAGGATATATAAACACTTTTTAAGTAATAAAAACCCGAGGTAAGGGAATTCTTAACCCAATTTCCATTATTTATGTTAACCTTCTTCTTTATTCATTATGTGTTATTAAGATTATTGGTGTAATGATTTTTTTTTATATAATTTTTTATAATGATTATTTTTATTATATACACTTATCCAATCCATTCTATTAATTTAAATTCCAATTATATTTTTAAGGGACTTTACTTTTAAAATATTTTTAAAATTGTCCTTAATAAATTTCAAAAGGATTGTTTTTTTTCTATGGAATAAGTAGTTTATCTAGATTACATGATACATTATTACAATGATATTAACCATGGACATTATTTATGTTGGTTTGATCCCATTATAGATCAGGATATGTTGGGTTGATCCCCTTTATAGCTTAAGATATGTTGGGTTGAGCCGATTATAGCTCAAGATTTGACGAGTGAGCGCTGTTATAGCTCTCCAATGCATTGGGTACTCTGGATATGGAAGTTGGAAAAGGTTATTATATATATAAGGGTTAATTTAAGAGTGATATGGTAAATATTTCCCAAGGAAAAAAAATTATTATACTATGCATTCGAGTTTTTATGATACGTGTTTTATTGGTTTTTATGTTATTACTCGACTAATGTTTTCTATCGTTATATCCCTTACTGAGTTTTATACTCATCCCACGTTTTTAAAACAATTTCACAAGATATAAGTATGGGTAAGATAAATAATGGATTTTTTATGTTTGATATGGATTTTTGTCAAAGAAATCATGCTTTATGTTTTAATGACTTATAATTCAAAAAAAAATGGAAACTGTTTTTTACAGTGTCCTCTTAGTATGAATGTGGTATGTTATGTACATAAGTTATCCTATTTATTTAAAACTAAAAAACCAAAAATATCATCAATGTGTAATAATTTATGTTCTTGTTTTGAATTCAGTATTATGTAACATTATAAGGTCAGGTCCTTATAGATTTTATCCTAGTTGTTCATATATATTGTACCCTCAATCATCAGTTGAGGGAAAGATCCTTGTTCCAAGAGAATTGGGCCAAAGAATATTTTATTTATTTTTTTTATGTTCATGTCACATTTCACTTATTTTATACCTTTATTTATATAGTGGAACTATATATGACTAATTCCCATGCACAAATTCCAATCAGGAGGTGCATGTATAACATTATGCATCCTTTTACTATATTTTGTTTTTCTTTTACTTGACATGGAACTCACTTGGTGGATGATTTTATATCAGTATTAATGACTATATATAAATATTTCTGATTTTTTTGTTGATATTTAAGCCTTTTGGTTCTTATAAGATGATATCAATTGCAATTGAGATTTCATGGATTTTTATATCCTTTTATTTTTATGGTTTCATAACTTCTACTATCGTTGTTTCTTCTTTCATATGGTGATTAATTATTTATATGAAGATAACTTATTTATTTGTTTTGGTTTATATGTATTATGAATTTATAATTTAATTCTGATGTTATTATTTCTTTTATTTTAATGAGTTTGGACAATTTTTTGTTTCCATCTATATTCTTGGTCATTTCTCAAGGCATTTCAACCTTTATTTTTTCATTGGAAATGTAGATTTATTTTTTTTAAATATCAAACAATAGAAAATTAACCACCTAAATCTAAATGTGACATTTTTAAAACATTTATTATAACTTATATTCATAAAAATGATTTAAAACCTATTAGGTTTTTCTCAATAATAACCTTAGATATAATTTAAATTTAGATATCATACAAAACACTACATTTTTTTGTATTCATGGTAATGATTCAATTAATCGAATTCATAAAAACCCAATGTTTTTTAGTGACTCTCGAATAAGTAATAAAAAAATTCTTAATTTCTATAATATGTTTTACAAATATATCTTTGATGTATCCTCTTCTATAACTCTTAATTGATGATATCTATAATGAATATTAATTGTTCAAAACCATTGTTTTAATATTATGTGATCATGTAAATCATCACAATAATAATATGGGAATTAAATTTAAAGAATTACCAGATTTGACTTATAGTAATAAATACACAACAAAAAAAAAATAATCCTTCACCAATGAAACAACACTAGTACTACCCATGGTAAAATGATAGGATGAATATATACATTCTTCAATAATTCTACCAATAGTGTAATTAATTCCTACAACTTCCTTGGTGTTATGTAGAATGATGGTATCAAAATTAGATTCATCCTTGGAAATATATCAATAGAATGTTATAATTCTATTTTTATAGAATGTTATATGAAATCCTATGATAAAATATCAAAATATCTATCCAATACACCTGATATTTTGAGTTTATTATCCATATATATATAATCAATATTTAAATATTCCGTATTTTATGAGATGCATCCAATTTTTTGAACAATTGGAGAAACCATACATACATTAATATCCCACTCTCCTTGAAATAAATTGAAAACATCATCTGATAAAATGAAAATAAATATTTAACTATAGATTATGATCTGAGCCTTATACTTGATAATATAATCCATAATAATGATAAGGTCATGTATTTTAATAAAATTATAATAAAATACCATGATACTTTAACATATCTTAACCAAAAGATGCAACACATGCATGTAAATCCTTATTCATTCCTTTCACTGAAGGTGGAATAAATTATCATAGTATAAATAATTATCTTGATATATAATCCCAAAATCACTACCAATACCGTAAATATAAAATTATAAAATGTTAAAATATTAAAATCATTATAAATTATCTTGGAAAAAATCAATATAACACCTCCAAATGTAGATGGTCCCACATCAGCATCATATTATTTACATAATTACTGAGCTAAAAAGAGTAAACCCTATTCCTTCTAATGATTTTCCATTTTCCATTGGTAACTTAAATAAAACTAAAATAATTAATAAACAAAAATCCATAAACCCTAAATCATTTATTATTTCCCTACATTCGTAATTTTAGAGAAAACCCCCATATAATTTATTTAAATAACCCATAATTACACATTGAATGGAAAGTCAGAGAGTAACAGCAGAGGGAGTCTTTATAAGAATATTTTCCCTATACTGATAAAATATAAGTAAATTTACACATTGATTAGTTCCTGAGAAAATATAAAAACTTGAATTCTAAAAATCAGTCTACATCCTCCTACATCTAATAAAAGAACATATTCTTCTTCATTGTTATGCTAGAAAAGCTATAGTGCCATAAACCACCATTATTTCTTCTTATTGTAACAAACATATTTACCCTTAAGTAGAAGTTGGTAATTAAAATATATTATTTACAACATATATTACTATAGATGTATCTCAAACCATAAAACCATTAGATCATAAATAGTAACAAATTTGTTTAAATAATAGGTAAGAACTACAAAATATTCATTGTACTCCATCAGAGACATATTTCTTTTCCATAATTATTGATATTAATTATTTCTTCTCACTTCAACAACACATGAATAATGATTCCCACATATCATAGAGAACCCACAAAAATTAATTTTAACCAAATATAAATGTAGTATTATGTATTCGTGGAACTCAGGTTTTCTCCTGATAAGACAGTGTTTTGAGTGTATTAAAATATTAGTTCTATGGGTTTAAATTGATTTACACAAAATTGATTGATTTTAATATAAATTTATATAATTGTATTCCATCATTATATTATTCCCCTATTATCCTACTAAATCATTATTCAATTTTTTCTATATCTTTCCTCTAATTAATTGATAATTAATTGATTAATCATTATTTAGTAATTTTAGTTTTTATTGGGAAATAAAATAATAAATTTATCCACTATACATTCCTCTCATGGTAATATTATATCTCTGATCACCCTCATATTATCTAAAGATGTTATTACATGACATGGTTTAATTACGAGTGGATTGTGTGGTAAATCTTAGTAATGAGTATAAGAAATTAAAATCCAAAACCAGAAGACACTTATAACTTCTTAAAAAATTAATATCCAAAATTGACAACCTATAATTTATCAATAGGGAAATGAATTAATTATCCTTTTACATACTACATATGGAAAACATTTCAATTATTTTAATTATTAAAATGATAAGTTAAAAGAAAATTCGAAGCAACAATGAGAATTTAATGACAGTATAATACAACCCTTTAGAGAGAGAGAGAGAGTGACTAAAAGTCTTTATGGTGAAATATTTCTAAATTTATTAGATGATCTAAGGTACTTAGTATAATTTGAAAATATTCATGCGAGTAGCATGAGAATCTTCAAATTATTCAAGAATGTTATTTTTTAGTGACTAAAGTGGAATATTTATTATTTAATGTTCCACATGTTTCAATTATTGAATGCATGGATAGATTCAGTTTATGGTATGATCAGATGCATTCAAGGCCATGATAGGTTGTTCTTATATTGGGGCTCAGTTGTCTCCAAATTCATGAAAACAAAAATAAATAATTAATATTAATATTTTTTAGTGGGTTTGGATCCATATATTTTTAATTTTATCATTATATATATATCTTTAAAAAATTATTTTTATTTTTTATTTACATGATGTTGAAGGAAAAACCTCATTATGAAGGTGACCATCCCTAGAATGATCAAGCTTCACCGTCATATTTTATGGATCATGGTCAATATTTTATTAAATTGTGGCACATGAAATATTATATTCGATGTGAAATATCTTCTTCAGCAGGTGGTGTGGTGATTCATAACTCCCACACATCTAACTTAGGTCCAGTGGAGTTCGGTGTGCATCGACTCAAAATGGATGTTTGTGAGACATCTTTAGGCCTAGGGTAGTGAATCCTTTATATCTTAGATTATAGAGGGATAGAATAGTGGTAGATCTTGGTGTCACTATTTGTGATGGATCATGTGTGGATTTAAATGGTTGACAGGGAATATCTTCACAATAGTTGTTCTGAATTGTCAAGGGTTCATGTTTTCAATGAGTAGTAGATCTCAAATTTTCCAATGGTGATTCTCGATGGTGCATCAATGGAGTTTTCCTATAAAAGAGGAAGAGGAGTCAGTGGTTTTTTTGGTGTACTAGTTGGGTGGGTACTACCATTGCATGAATTTTAGTGATAAATGATGGGTTCTTCTGGAGGTTGGTTGTGGGTGGTAGCTTGTATGGGAGGGTGGAGTTATTAATGTAGAAGAAGTTAGGTAGTGGAGTAGTATATTGTTTTGTCCTATCATGGGGTGGAAGTATCTTTGGCTCACAATATATGGATTATGATGATAGTAGTGGAGTGGTACTATAGTGATAGATTTTGAATATGGAGATGTATTGGACTATCATGGGTTGGAAGTAGCTCTTGGAATGGTATAATAATTTCCATTCACATATACTCAAATTCAAAACATTTTGGGGTTTGGAAAAAGAAAAAATTAAAATTAATTGAATATAAAAAACTAAAAAATAAAATTTTAATATATATTGATAATTGATAACCTTGATATAAAATGAAAATTAAAAAATTTAAGTTGACAATTTTTTATTTTAATTTCAATTTCAATTCAATTTATTGGTTTCCTTTTATATATTTTTTTAAAATGTTAAAACTCAAAATTTTCCCATTTAAAAGTTAAATTACATAGGTATTTTATTTAAAATTTTTAAAATAATTTTAAATTTATATATGTCTTTGTAATATATATTAAAAGGATGAAATAATAAATAAAATGGTATTTTTGTTATTTTTCAATTAAATACATAATATCCAAAAGTATCAAAAATCCAAAAAAACACTACATGGATATTGAATTTTATTAGGAGTATTTTTATATAATAATTGATAAAAGTTGTCAATAAGTACGTCTCTAATCACCCCCACACATAATAAATTTCACTTCTTCGTAATTTTATCATTGAATCCATCCATTTAAGTATTTAAAGATTTATAAAATTTAAAATATATTTTTCAATGATATTTAAATTTAAAATAAAAATAAATCAATGAAATAAAATGGTATGCTCATAGAAAATTTACAACTATCATGAAAATGTGAGTTAAATATTTTTAGTTCATTTAATAAAAATTTACATCATGCATTATAAATGTGCTTAATTGAAAAGCCACCAAATTCTCAAACTAAAAAAACATTAAAATCCTTCCAAAAACCATTTTTGACCTACCTCACATTCAAAACATTACTACTATTTACTCAAGATCATGTTTTTATGTAGATTTATTCACATATGAGGAACATGATTGTTTACCATAAGCATAGAAAAATTGTCATATCTTTAAATCATGATTCATGTAATATACAATCAATCATGATTTCATTGGAATGGTTTCATAATGGATATGGGGTATGTGGGAATGTGTTCAATGAAGAATTGGTAGAATGAGGAAGGTTTGGATCAGTGATTTGGCAAACATGATTAATCATGAAAATAATTATAAAATCAACTCTTAGTTTAATCTATACTATATTTTACACAAACTACCTAATGTACTCTTATATACATTGGATATGAGTCATGAAATGAATCCAAAGAATGGATCATCTAAATATCGTCTTTTCTATCTTTTTTATTTGAAAATTTTATTATTATTTATATGGGAAATTTGTTTTCATTTTGTTCATAATGAGTAAGGATCATGTCCTTTTCATTGATTATGGTCACAAATCACTCAGATGAGGAAAAAATGTTCCAACTCATCCCCTTTTTTATATGAGAATCGGTTGATAAAAATAGAATGTATTATTTGTGACTCATGCCCATTTGTTCTCTATAAGATGCCTGAAATGGTTACTCACATATATCACTAACCCCTTGGTCTGCAATGATTCCTTGATAAAATACAAATGGAAGCCTTGTTCTCCTACACATAGACTCAAATTAATCCTAAAATTTTATTCTTTATTGAGGGTAGGTAAGGGGTCATTCTGTTCTTAATGTGTAATAAAACTATAGTTTCATTCATGGATATATAGGTGAATAGCTAGGATCAATGTTTAATGTTGTCATCCAAGAAAAATGTGGGGCTTGAAAATTGAATTCCTTAATCATATTGAATTTAATCTATGAGTTCCAATGATTTGAGTTAGAATAAATACATGTTATATTATATAAAAAAATCCAAAACTTCCACTACTAGAAAAACAGGTATTTGCGACGGGCTATTTGCGACGGGATCCCGTCGCAACTACACTTATTTGCGACGGGCCCGTCGCTAAAGCCCTTTTTTGCGACGGTCATTCTCCCCGTCACAAATACTATTCCGTATTTTTGTAAAAAACTTTTAAAATAGTTTTTGCGACGGGTCCCGTCACAAATACCTTTTGTGACGGTACCGTCGCAAAAACAATTTTTAAAAAAAAATAAAAAACTATTAATAATACTAGTATTTGCGACGGGCATCGTATCCCATCGCAAATACTATTGATAGTATTTGCGACGGGACCCGTCGCAAATACTATTTTTTAAAAAAAATAAAAAACTATTAATAATACTGGTATTTGCGACGGGTATAGTATCCCGTCGCAAATACTATAAAAAAATAAAAAAAATATTATTAATAAATTATTTTAATTAATATAATAATAGAATTATAATTTACAAATGAAAATATTAAATTATTTTAATTACTATAATAATAGTAGAATTATAATTCAAAAATAAAAAATAATAGAATATTAATAAATGATTTAATTAATATAATAATATTACAATTATAATTCATAAATAAAAAAATATTAATAAGTTATTTTAATTAATATAAAAATAATAGAATTATTTTACATTCAAATATTAAAATAATTCAAGTATTACAAAAAATATAATTAAATTATAATATTATAAAATTTTAATATATATATAAAATTTTAATATATATATATATAAAATTTAATATTATAAAATATAAATAATATTATTATTCATATTAATATTGTTATTTAAAAATATAATATTATTAATATTTTATAATGAGACAGAAACTACGAATAGAAAAAAAAATATTTTGATTTCACAAATTTTATAACAGAAATACAAACTCTAATCTGAAGGAGGGGGGAGGGGGGGAGGTGGGGGATCTGCAGATGGTGGTGGAGGAAACTCCATCCCTAAAGAATGAGTGAGTCGGCGCATGTACTCCATCTGCTCCTGATGCTGCTGCTGCCACCGACTCGCCTTCTCCTCGTACAGCTGCTGCTGGCGTCGACGCTCCTCCTCATGCTGCTGACGCATCTGCTCCTGCTCCTGTCGGAGACTCTCTATCTGTGCAGTCTGAGATCGCAACTGATCCTCATACTGTGTAGAAGAAGATGCACGAGCTCCTCTCAAGCTGGACGCCGACATCGCAGCACTGCCATAATAATCTCCGGGAGTCAGTCGAGAGCCGATACCAACTACCCGGCCCTTCTCGAAGGCATACTGGGTGGCCTGCATCCATGCCGCCTCATCAAACTGACAGGCAGTGGTCTGATCTGATGACTCGGCCTGACTCTCAGGCCGGGCCTGTGCCACTACGGCCTCATATGACTCCTATAGTTGCAATTTAAAATTAAAATTGTGAATATATTATATGCAGTTAATTTTTAAACTTGAAAACTAATAATACTTACCACGATGTGATGCTGACGATCACCTCTGAGCTCCCCAGTAGCAGGATCACTATACATCCTCCGATATACGTCGTACTCTGTAATATCGGGGTGCTCGACAGCCTATAAGAATAAAAAATAAACTGTTAATATTTATAGTTATATAAAATAATTATAAATAATGTACGTACCAGATGCTGTCTATGAGTACTGAAAGAACGACTCCCAGCTCGATGAGTCACCTCCTATCTCCCTCGATTCTGCCTCCCCACCGATGATCTCCTCTGAAAGGCACCACTCAACCAGTGCGCATATAATCCATCCCATACATGGGATGAAATATACTCTGGTCGGTGTGCTCTACATGACTCCTCAAAATCTGACACTCCTGCTTTCTTCATCGCAGCTTTTCTTAAATTGTGCAAAAACTGACGAAGGCGATCACGCATGGCCACCTCCCATGCCTCGTGGATGGCGTCACGCATGGTATCCTCGATCGGATACCATAAACCCTACAAATAAATCAAAATATCAAGTTAGAAATGAAATAATTTTCAAAATAAAAATTATTTATTTAAGTACGTACCAACAAATGGCCGAACATGGCCCGCTGCACATCAATGGGAATCTGCTCCCATGTGGTCCACGGCTGAGAGAAATAGTTGCGCAAAATAGCGCTGCCCTGTCTGAATGCTATATGCGGAAAACTGAAAAAATAATAAACATTTATTATGTGAATAGATTAATGAAATCTTAGTCAAATCCACAGGTTATCACACAGGTTATCACACCTCCTTGTGCGTGGATCAAACCCAAGACGTGGACGTCGCTCGGGGACGGGGTCGGGAATCATCAATCGTGCAAGACCGCGACCCCTCCGCGTACTCCCTGGAGCGCCTGCAGGCTGAGGGTCATCTGTCAGCAACTCATCCGCATCAAAAGTCATGTCAGCATCCGCCAACGCACGAAATGTGGCGTCGTCCATCTGAAACAGAAAATGTTAATGTTAGCAAATAATTGATAATTACTATTATATATACATATATACATATTTTGATTGTATATAAATACCATGGAATGCTATCAGTGTTCATCTTCATCATCATCTTCATATATGTCAATGTCATCTTCATATTCCTCCTCAACATCATCGATATCCATTCGAGTTACAGTTGCTTCATCTCTTACCATTTCAAATTCATATGTGACATCATTAACATCATCGTCATCACCGACTCTTAAATGTGGGGTGTCGTCATCGATACTCATGTCTCTTTGTAAAAAAGATTGATTTTGAGTACTCTCTTGAAAAACTTCAATTCTTTGCACATCAGTGAAAGCACATTCACTTTGACTAAACTGATTGTCTCGAATTTTGATTTTTATTACACTCCACCAATCAGTCAAGTCTCTTGATGTTGCACAGTACTTTTCATAATAAACTTGATATGCATGTTGAGCCAATAAAAATGGTTCATTTACTACGAGAACACTTTTACATTTAATATCGATGATTCCATTAGTCGGATGAACACGCACGCCTCTCTCTGTATCCAACCACGGACATTTGAACATGGTTATGTAATGTTGTCCAAGATAACAGAGTTCAGTGATTAATCAAGTATGCCATAAAAGTCAAATTCATTTTCTCGATGATGAGATCCTCTCAAGCTAACTCCACTGTTCATTGTTTTTTTCGATTCCCCATATGCATGTGTGTGGAATCGAAATCCATTCACCACATATGCATTATAAGTTTTAACAAGTTTGGAAGGTGGGTTACTCAATACACACAGCCGTTTGTCAATTTTATCAGCATGTCGAGACACCTGAAAATTTGTGAAATAATTATCAATATAGTAAACTATACATTGAATGAGTTGCTAAAAGATAAAGAATTTATGTTACCAGTTTTTGAAACCACTGAGAGAAATTTTTCAGTCGACGTTCTTCGAGAGCAGCAGCTGTAATTTGTGGAATTTGTTTCTTGATATGATTATCATACAACCTATAAAAACCAATGTTATTTACTATAACATAAATGATAGAATAAGTGATATAAACACTTACAGTACAACTGATGTCATCTCTTCACAGTTGAGCAGAACATACGTATGAGCTCTATGATGTTCATCATCTGAAAGCCAGCGTTCAGAAACTCCACCAAAACCAAGATCTGACTGGTTGAAAACAGATAATTGATTGTCGATTTCATCAATATTCCTCTCATTCCGTCCCATTCGGTTGTGTTTTGAAGGATACTCAGATTCAAAATAATGGGAGCAGAAAAAAGATATTTCCTCTTGCAAATAAGCTTCTGCAATAGATCCTTCAACAGATGCTTTGTTGCATACTTTTCTTTTCAATTTTTGCATGCATCTTTCAAATGGGTACATCTATAGAAACTGTACCGGACCTCCACATTTGGCTTGATATGGCAAATGTAACATCAAATGTTCCATTGAGTCGAAGAAAGATGGCGGAAATATTTTTTCCAGTTTACATATAATTACAACAACATATTTTTCAAGTTTGCCTAGAGCATCATAATCTTCCGTAGCCGCACAAATTTCCAAAAAAAAATGAGACATGTCTGTTATGAAATCCCAAATCACAGAATTCAACAGACCTCTTAATCCAATGTGTAGAAGTATCTCCATTATAACATGACAATCATGACTTTTTAATCCAGTAATATGACCATTCTTTACACATCTACCCAAATTGGAAGCACAACCATCTGGAAGTCTCAAATCTGCAATCCACTGACAAAATAATAAACGGTTTTCTTTAGACAGTGTATAATCTGCTTTTGGTTTCAGTAACCTTTCTGTTCTGACATTCTCAAATAGTTCCAATTCTGGACGCCTGCAAATTTGGGCAAGATCTAAACGTGCATTTATATTGTCTTTGCTCTTTCCTAGCGTATCCAAAACTGTATGAAAAAAATTATCAAAACAGTTCTTATCAATATGCATGACATCTAACATGTGTCGGACCAACAAATCAGACTAATATGGCAAATCCCAAAATATGCTACGTTTAATCCAATTGTGTTCTTTCCCAAAACCAGAAATTTTCTGTTGGTTTATTGTGGGACCAAAAGTGATGGGAGGTAATGAAAATACAACCGATTTTAACTCCGAACCTGATAGCACTTTTGGAGGTCCATCCCTTTCAGCTGTTCCTTTTCTGAAATGAGATCTGTTTCTGCGAAAAGGATGATCAGCTGGAAGAAATCTGCGATGACAGTCAAAATAACAAGGTTTCTTTCCATGAATGAGCATAAATGCTTTGTTCTCTCCCATACAGTAAGGAAATGATTTCTGGCCATATGAACTCCATCCAGATAACATCCCATAAGCCGGGAAGTCACTTATTGTCCACATCAATGCTGCTCTCAGTATGAAATTCTTTTTCGTTGCAACATCATATGTACTGACACCAGTACTCCACAATAAATTTAATTCATCAATCAATGGCTTCAAATAAACATCAATATTTTTCTTCGGATGTCCTGGAATTAGTAAAGTCAAAAAGATATATGGCTCCTTCATCAACATCCATGGAGGTAAATTGTACGGAGTTAAAAAAACAGGCCAACATGAATATTGACTACCATAAGATCCAAACAGACAGAAACCATCAGTGGAAAGGCCCAGTCGAACATTTCTAGCTTCTAAAGCAAAGGATGGATGCACTCTATCAAAATGTTTCCATGAATCACCATCGGCTGGATGATTCAAGCTTTTATCGGTTGAAATATTCTCTTTATGCCATGACATCATTGTCGCTGTATTCTTAGACATGAACAAACGTTGAAGTCTGGATGTAAGCGGAAAATATCTCAACTGTTTTACAGGAATCAAACCAGACTTCCCGTGTTGTCCTTCTTTATATCTCAGTTGCCCACATGTGGGACAACTATCCAACGACTCATTTTCCCCAGAATATAAAATGCAGTCATTTGAACATGCTTGAATCTTCTGACAAGTAAGTCCCAAATTTCGAACCAACCTCTTACTTTCATAGTAATTTGCAGGTAAAACATTTACTTCGGGTAACAGTGTTTTCAGCAAAGAAAATATCTGGTCAAAACAGGTGTTTGACATTCCGTTATCTGATTTGATAGCCATAAATTTTTCAACAGCTTCTAATTTGCTCATCTTGCAGCCAGGATATAATGCATCCTCAGCAGACTTCAACAACTCATAAAATTCAGACGGTCCCAACTCAGGATTTGAAGCTATATCAGCCGGAGTTTCTGTATGTTGAACAGATGAACCTGCAACATCATGTACTAAATCTTGAAACTGGGATGGATCCGGAATCAAGTTGGTATCACCTGCTCTGGAACTGAGTTCACCGTGTTGATACCAAAAAACATAATCTGCTTGAAAACCAAAACGCAAGAGATGTTCCCCCACTTTGTCAAACGTGTCAAACGTTCTCAATGCACATTTTCTACAAGGGCATTTTATCTTTCCTTCTGAAACAAATTCTGGATTTGATGCCGCAAATGATAAAAAAATCTCCACACCCTCTATATATACTGGATTTAAACCAGAACCATTTGGATTTCTACGTTGATTTATCCATATGCGGTCATCTAATAATGACTGTTGACGACCTCGTTGTTCCATATTTTTCTATAAAATATAAAAGCATTACTGGTTTTGAATAATTTGTTAGAAAAAACACAAGCAAGGATTGAATATATTGAGAATAAAGCAAAACCTGTTACAAATATTGATAATTATAATATTATACTGATTTTTTATTTTTTTTAATAATACTAATATAATTTTTTTCATAAATATTAATTATATAATAATAACATCATTACATTATTAGTATATTTTATTATTAATATTAAAATAATATAATTTTCTATATTATATACAATTCTCCTTTCATCTGTGTGTTTCACATTCTGTCTCCACATGTAATATTGGCATTCACTTTCACCTCTCTATTGGCGAGTAGGTTGATAATTTTGAAAAAGAATGCCAATATTACATGTGGAGACAGAAAAAACACAGAAGAAAAGAGAATTGTATATAATATAGAAAATTATATTATTTTAATATTAATAATAAAATATGAAAATAATGTAATAAGGTAATTATTCCTAATTATTGGTAATTATTTCAAATTATTGGTAATTATTCCAAATTATTGGTAATTATTCCAAATTATTGGTAATTATTCCAAATTATTGGTAGTTATTCCTAATTATTGGTAATTATTCCTAATTATTGGTAAATATTGGTAATTATTGGAAAATATTGGTAATTATTGGAAAATATTGGTAATTATGGGTAATTATTGTAAAATATTGGAAAATATTGGTAATTATTGGTAATTATTGGTGATTATTGGTAATTATTGGTAATTATTGGTAATTAATACTAATTATTGGTAATTAATACTAATTATTGGTAATTAATAATAATTATTGGTAATTAATACTAATTATTGGTAATTAATACTAATTATTGGTAATTAATACTAATTATGAGTAATTAATAATAATTATTACTAATTATTGGTAATTATTACTAATTATTCCTAATTAATACTAATTATTCCTAATTATTACTAATTATTCCTAATTATTACTAATTATTACTAATTATTGTTAATTATTCCTAATTATTACTAATTATTACTAATTATTACTAATTATTACTAATTAGTAGTAATTATTGCTAATTATTACTAATTATTGCTAATTATTACTAATTATTACTAATTATTACTAATTATTGATAATTATTAGTAATTATTGATAATTATTAGTAATTATTGATAATTATTAGTAATTATTACTAATTATTGGTAATTATTACTAATTATTCGTAATTATTACTAATTATTCGTAATTATTACTAATTATTCGTAATTATTACTAATTATTCGTAATTATTACTTATTATTCGTAATTATTACTAATTATTCATAATTATTACTAATTATTGGTAATTATTGGCAATTATTGGTAATTATTGGCAATTATTGGTAATTATTGGCAATTATTGTTAATTATTACTAAATATTAGTAATTATTGGTAATTATTAATAATTATTGTTAATTATTACTAATTATTGTTAATTATTGGTAATTATTACTAATTATTGTTAATTATTCCTAATTATTACTAATTATTGGTAATTAATACTAATTATTGGTAATTAATACTAATTATAGGTAATTATTACTAATTATTGGTAATTATTACTAATTATTGAGAATTTTTCCTAATTTTTCCTAATTTTTCTTAATTTTTTCTAATTTTTCCTAATTTTAGGTATTTATTGCTAATTATTACTAATTATTGCAAATTATTGGTAATTATTGGTAATTATTGTTAATTATTGTTAATTATTGCTAATTATTTCTAATTATTGGTAATTATTGGTAATTATTGGTAATTATTGGTAATTATTGGTAATTATTGGTAATTATTGGTAATTATTACTAATTATAAATAATTATAAATAATTATAAATAATTATAAATAATTATTACTAATTATTCCTAATTATTCCTAATTATTACTAATTATTACTAATTATTAATAATTATTACTAATTATTCCTAATTATTACTAATTATTCCTAATTATTCATAATTATTACTAATTATTCCTAATTATTCCTAATTATTCCTAATTATTCCTAATTATTCCTAATTATTCCTAATTATTTGTAATTATTGGTAATTATTGGCAATTGTTGGTAATTATTACTAATTATTGGTAATTATTGGTAATTATTGGTAATTATTACAAATTATTCTTAATTATTGATAATTATTGATAATTGTTCCTAATTATTACTAATTATTCTTAATTATTGATAATTATTGATAATTGTTCCTAATTATTCCTAATTATTACTAATTATTACTAATTATTACTAATTATTACTAATTATTGATAATTATTGATAATTATTCCTAATTATTCCTAATTATTGATAATTGTTCCTAATTGTTCCTAATTATTCCTAATTATTACTAATTATTACTAATTATTGATAATTATTGATAATTATTGATAATTATTCCTAATTATTCCTAATTATTCCTAATTATTCCTAATTATTCTTAATTATTCCTAATTATTCCTAATTATTCCTAATTATTCCTAATTATTCCTAATTATTCCTATTATTCCAAATTATTCTTAATTATTCCTAATTACTCCTAATTATTCCTAATTATTCCTAATTATTCCTAATTATTTGTAATTATTGGCAAATATTGGTAATTATTACTAATTATTACTAATTATTGGTAATTATTGGTAATTATTACTAATTATTACTAATTATTGTTAATTATTGGTAATTATTCCAAATTATACATAATTATTACTACTTATTGATAATTATTACTACTTATTGGTAATTATTACTAATTATTACTAATTATTGGTAATTATTACTAATTATTACTAATTATTGATAATTATTACTAATTATTACTAATTATTGGTAATTATTACTAATTATTACTAAATATTCTTAATTATTGATAATTATTGATAACTGTTCCTAATTATTAGTAATTAAATGAATAATTACCAATAATTAGGAATAATTACCAATAATTACAAATAATAACATTATTAGTATATTTTATTATTAATATTAAAATAATATAATTTTCTGATTTATATACAATTCTCCTTTCATCTGTGCGTTTTCTATCTCCACATACAAATAATACATGTGAAGACAGTAAACACACAGATGAAAAAAGAATTGTATATATATATAAAATTATATTATTTTAATATTAATAATAAAATATACTAATAATGTAATAATGTTGTTATTCCTAATTATTGGTATTTATTACTAATTATTAATATTTATTCTTAATTATTAAAAATTATTACTAATTATTTCTAATTACCATTAACTATGAACAATACTAATAATTTAAATTTGTTAAGTAAGAAAACAATATAAACATAATTAAATTACAACTAATTAAGAATAATTGAAACTAATAAAAAATTAAAAATAAATATTAAATTAAAATGAACATAAATACCTTGAAAATTGATCTGCTCTGATCGTTCTTCAAAACTTTAATATCAGCTCCGAAGAAAAAATTAAACTGAAGAAAAACTCAACTTTAGAAACACAAGTTTGAGATCAGGAGAAGATAGAGAATGAGAATGATTTGAAAAAAACAGATGGGGGTATTTATAGGTTAGATTAGTTGCGACGGGCCCATTTGTGACGGGAATCCCGTCGCAAATACTAGTATTTACGACGGGTACCGTCGCAAATACCTTAGCCCACATTTATTACGGTCAACGGGTAAATAGTTATTTGCGACGGGACCCGTCGCAAATAACATACTATTAGTGATGGGAAAATATTCCCGTCGCAAATACCTTTTACCGCCACCGGTTATTTGCGACGGGAATATTTTCCCGTCGCTAATAGTTTTCCCGCGATTTGGCGCGCATCGCGGGAAAACTATTTGCGACGGGGAAAGCAATCCCATCGCAAAAGCCTATTTATTTGCGACGGGTATCTACCCCCGTCGCAAATAAGTTTTTAACGGGACTATTTGCGACGGGATTTATTCATGTCGCAAATAACCCGTCGCAAATACCCATTTTTCCCGTAGTGTTCTCTCAATAAGTTGGGGTATCAAAAAGATAATGTTAAAATGGTTCAAAACCCTATTATGATAGGAATAATATTTTGGAAATATCATTTATGGTCTATGATCCCAATTTCTAGTAAAAAATAATGAATGTATTTGAAAATGATCACACAATAAAAAAAGATCAAAATAATTAGACATTTTATGATTCAATAATTTGATCAATCTCTTCAAAATCACATAGAGTCAAAAAATTACATTATGTTTCTTAGTCCATCTCAATGATAGTTTGAATGATAATTACAAAACTATTTATAGTTCCTAAAATAAATTTGTTTTTTGTCTTATTTTTCTAAACAGTTTAATATAATATATATATATATATAATTATATTTAAATCCTAAAAATATCTTTCACCAATCCTATGTTCTTGGTTAAAACATAATAATTCCAATTAATTTCAATTTTCATTTTTTCATTGATAATAGTTTTACTAAAATAAATATCTAGAACAATATTGGGGAATGATAAAACCTAATAGTTATCTATTTATCAATAATTTGGATGAGTTTAGATTCCACCATAACTTCATCCAAAAAACTGTCATAGTACTTCTTTGGTTACTAGAAATTCACCGTGAATGGATTATTTAAACCTTATTGTTAAATCTCCATTACACCGATAGGAACTGTTTTAGTTACTTTGTATAGCCCAGTCCACGTGGAATAATTCTTACCTTGTAAGAGATTCATCCTTATAAAAATAATAGAACATTGTCACCACATTTAAATTGTATTTTCTCAATCGATTTTATGAGAATATTTATTTACCTTATTTAATAGTAGTGAGTTCTCATATGCTTCCCTTCCCATCTACTTAATCACCATCATCTATGGATTCCATTGTTTTCTCTGCTTTCCAAAGTGCAGGTCCACCCTTTTGAAAGCCCATGTGGACTTATCCTGAAACTGAACAGGATATTGTAAAATGTTTCCACAAAAATTTCTATATAGTGACATACGAAATTGTATTTTAGAGGTAATTGTGTATTCTGAAATTGTATACTCCATTTTATTAATTCAATCTCTTTATTTGGGAATCATTTTTTTCTCCAAATTTGTTTTGGCTTCTCTATAGGACACCAAATCAAGTCACTTTTTTGTGTTTGGAAGGAAATTTATGTTATATAATACACTCCATATTTATTCAAGAGAAAATCAAACCTATAGTTATAGAAGTGGGTTTCTTGGTCACTATTAACAGTTTTATTTATTTTATATATATATAATGTATGATTTTTGAAATATAATAACAGTTTTTGAATCACCTGTTCAAGTGGATTTGGCTTCAACGCACATAAAAATATTGGGAAATCAAAATGATGTATGAATGCTCTGATAAATTCAATTCACCATCCATCTAATATATCGTATAAAATTAATTTTTTTGGAATCTTATGAATTTTGGAAATTCTACTAGACAATAATAATTTTGGACACTTTTTACGAAAATCATCTGAATTTTTTAAAATTTTTCTCTAAAAATTTCATATTTCCAAAATTTTTTAATCAGTTACTTGTGGCCCTAAAATGTTCTACACAGGGAAGTGTATATATAAATGAAAGAAAATAATCCATTTCCTCTTTAAGGACACAGCTTCTAATTACTTGGTCATTGAAAATTTTCAATACATAATGGTCCACCCATATATAATGTTTTTTTATTTAAATTTATCAGCATGATATTTTTAAAATTAAGAGGCCACCTTTCTATTGACAAGTAAATTTGTTTCATTATGGATTTGGTCAGTTATATGGAAATTAAATCATGTAAAAGTCCTTAATAAACATTATATAATATCCAAAATTACCTCAAATGATCTTATGTTTCTTATAGTGGTGGGGTAAGATAGTGTGAAAGTAACATCAACTTTAGCTTTATCAACATAAATTCCACCTTTATAAATTAAATGGCCAAAAAAACAATTTTCTACTTTAAAATGTAACTTTCGAAAATTTAAATCCATTTTTATATCAATACACCTTTTTACCAAAATATCTAGAATCTCGATATTGATTTTGATATGAAGTTCCATACATAGTGTTGTCATCAATAAATACCTCTATGTATCTCCAAACTAGGTTTAAGAAGACACTTACCATACATAACTGAAAGATATAAACAGAATTGGAAAAATAAAAGGCATATTAGATAGGAAAAAAATATAAGGGGTGTGGGATGGTGGTGTTTTTATGGACCCTATGAGCTATTGAAACAAGAAATTACCCATAAAATCCATCAATGAAACAATAATTTTCATTCTTTTCTAAGCCCTCAATAATATGGTCAAGATAGGGTATGGGGAAGTGGTATTTTCTTTCCACTGATCTCAATGTTTGATAAATTATATGATCTCCCGATAGTTTTTTAATTCTCAAGGTAACAAATTCAATCTTCTAATTTTTCAAAATTTTGTAACCAATTTTGTTTAGGAAAATTTGAATTTGACTCACCTAGTGGGAGTCTGATATACTGTAGATTATTCCATCCACTAAAAACATTTAAATTTTTTTTATAGCACCAAAAATGTTCTTGTTAATCCTTCCATGGGGTTGTCTCACTATTTTCAATTCATATTCAAGAAATATTATATGCATACAAGTTGTTGGGATAGTCTTTGGGATTTCACCAAATTTTCTGCAAATAATCATATCATTATATTCTGAATTTTCAAAGGATTTTTCATGGATAGTCTCTAAATAATTTCAAATTATGAGCTCTAGTTTCTCATTTTCATTTAAAAATGTATATTTTAAATTTTATTGAAATGGTTTTAAATATTTGATATATGGGTTTTCTAAATATTATTTTAGTTTGTTGTTCCCCATAATGGAAACAATCGCATGAATGGAAGAAATATTAGAAGCATATTTGAGTAACCGGTCAAAATAAATTCTATCAATTTAATTATGTTTTGAACACTATAAACTATCTCCAAAAAATATTCATTTTAAAAAATAGATTTTTCATGTAGGTTGGGTGTTTATAAGGATTATCTTAATTTTATTATATCATCGTACATTTATATCTTTTCTATATAAGAAAAATTAATTCAAAATGTTTTAATGTCAAACAAATATCTTCATGTGGGTGTCTCATTGAATCAATTATATTGAAATCCATTGTTTCTTTTGGAAAAATCATTCAATGGATTCTGTCATTAACATTAATTATGTTTTTTTTCATTAGGATTGATCTTCACAGAATGATAAGATATTGATCTTCACTTTTTTCATCTTCCATGTTAATAATGTAGAAGTCAGCATGAAATGGATATCCTTGTGCACTTACCAAGACATCTTCATGAACACCAACTAGGTTGGGAGTGAATTGGTTGGTGAGCTACATAACCAAATGGGTGGGGATAGGCTCCACCATATGTAGAGTATAATAAATTGAATAATGCATTATATTAATTGGGGATCATAAATCACACAATGAATTGTAAATATTAAGATTAATACTTTTGAAGGGGATGAATAAATTAACTATATCTTATAATTTATATTTTATTTGAGGTTTAATAAAGGTAGAATGATCTTACCTAATATTACATCAATATTTCCTCATAATCTCATTTTATTAGTGCATATATGATAAAAAATTTATTACAAATTTTATTAATGAAAATTGAATTATTTTCCTCACATTGTGTTAAATATTTTTATTCATGGAATATTTAGAATTATATAAATCATTTTAATTTTTTATGAAAACCAATTTTTTGTCCTTTTAAAATGAATAGTACTATTTGGTTGATAACTATTTTTCTATGAGTTATTTATAGTTGAAATTTTTTAAAATAATTCCTTACATAATATTATACAAATTTAATTTATATAATCCAAGTTATACATGAAGTATAGATTTGGGAGATAGGAGAAGTGGTGAATTTCCATTTCAACAAACCATTGGATGAGGGAAGCTCTCAAGACAGTGCCACCTCAAAATTTCTCTTTTTCTATTCTTTGTGGTAGTGTTTTTTTCTGGAAAATAAAATATCTATTTCCCTTAAATTTCATTCCTTATTTTAACTATAATTATTATTATTTTTAATTATTTGGTATGGGACTTAATTGTATTAAATTGATTGGGTTATACCCTTTAAAAACAATTTCACATGAGAAATGATTCTATGATGACTATGCCACCCATCAAAGAGTAACTTTTCTTAGTAATTGATATATCTATAAAATTATTAGATTATTTATTTTGAATAAATTTGATACTAAAATTCACAAAATATGATCTATTAATTTATTATTTAAAATAAAAGAATCTAACAAATAAATAGAATAGTTAATATAAAACATGCGAGGTCAAGAAATGTAGGATTTGTGAGAGAACAATTTTAATTGGTATAAAACAATATGTGATCAATTTTTGAAGTTAAAATATATTCCTGAAACTCCTTAATCCTCACATATAGTGTGGGTATGATACCTAATTGACTATTGTAAATGATATATTCTTGGAACAATAATTAATAAAGGGTTATATGATTGAAAATTATGAATCTAGATTATTTTTTATTTCATTTCAACATTATGGTTAAGTTAATTCTCATTGGGTTTAGGGGTTATAGAATTTAGGTATCATAATTATGTGGATGTTAATTTAAATTATAATTATTAATAAGTAAGTTAATTGGTTGATTTCAATCGATAATTCCATTTAAAAATATTTTCTGAAACAAATATAATCTTGTTGTGTTTTCTCAATGACACATAAAAATTAATCTTATTTTAGTATAAATATTCTTTTCATAAAAACGTCAAAAACCCATAAGTTATATAATTTTGTTATTTATTTATTTTCAAAAATAAATTTATTATGTTATTTTAAATATTTAGACATTAGGAAATGAATTTGTATAGTGACTCTGATTTTCCTTAGTACATTAAATTTAGATATTTTTTGAGAGAGCCCAAGACAGGACCTTTCAAATTGTTTCTATTTCCGGGGATTCTAGTTATATTTAAACTAAATAGTGGAATTTTTTTTCATTTATTTTATCTATTTTTTAATCATCTTTCTTCTTTCTTCATTCCCTATTATTATTATTTTCCTCTCACACTCTCTATTTTCCTCAATTTTTGAGAATCAATTGAAACTTCTTCTCATGATATAATGGTATATTCTTCTTACATTCTCTATTTTTTATATTTTATGACATGAAATAATCTAGATTTTCTATTTTATGTAGACCTAAAGATTATTCGTAATCTTAGGGATAGAATCATAAAATCATTATCTATGGGAAGTGTCGATATTTACCCAACTTGAGAATTCCACCACTCTAGGAATTCTGAAGTAAGAAGCTAATATAAAGAAAATATAATTCCAGATACAATGTATTGAAATTAAATATTGATCATAATAAAACCATAAAATAATTGGAATCAATTAATATTAACTAACAACCAAATTGTATTTCACACCCAAACCCTGAATCAGACTTGGCATTAAAATATTGATTGATACACTTTCTACCAAAATTTTGCATCCTCTCCAGTGAGGATCCTGACTGTCATATTAAAGAATTAAATATGGTTTTATCAACCTTGAAACATTGAAATTTCTATAAAGATAAAATCAAAATAAGATAATTACCATTATCACTTGATGAGATTGTAAAAGATAGGATATATTATTTACAACTGAGATGTGTAACTTACTGGAATGATTTGACATGTATTTTCATCTAGATAGTTTTCCAGTATCAAGAACCTCTTCTATTTTAACAAAATATTATGAATCTAGAAATTACAATGGGATCTAGTATATGATTATGGGGAAATTTTCAATATGTTTTTTGAAGGATTATCATAAGAAACATTCAGTGAGAAAATCCTCCTCCAATACATTTGTTAAATCCTCACACAAATGGATAAAAGCTTGATTGATGTCGTGGATGGAAGGGAATTAGTTGAAAAAATAGAAGTAGTGAAACATTTATTGATTGGAAATATGGAAAAAAATACCAACAATTTGGTGATCGAGGTACACCACATGTTAGAGGAGTGAATATGGTAAGACCATCTTCTCTTGAAAATAATTTAATTGGTAGTAAGTTATAGGAATTAAATACTATGTCGAGAAATATTTAATTTTATCAAAATATATACCATCCCAAACCCATGAGACCAAAAATAATTATCACTAAAACATTCCACCCAACTGACTATTCCCGCTACTAAAAGTGTTAAAGGATTGTGCAACTATATTCCATGATATACCATATTAGTGGAAACAAAAACCACACACCCTGAATAAGTTTAATCCTTTTTTATATCCAATAGTGCAATAGTCAATTTGGATTGATATATATATATCAAGTAAATAATAATGTACCCCCACTCATTTTAATAAAATATCTAGAAGCTTCAACCTTACCGATGGGGTTTCCAATAACCCCAAAGGGGATCTGAAGGCCAAGAATGAATAAGAAAAACAAAAAAATGTGATTATAAAAAAGGTAGATTATAATAGTGATTTAAATTTGAATATATTATTCCTAATCAATAGAATGATTTGAAGAGTCATGGATTAGAGTTTATGGAGTTGAAGACACAAATGAGAACGATTGTCACCACCCTCTATAAATTATTATGTAAAAAACATAAGATATCTTTCTTCTCAACCTACTCAAATTACTAAGGGGGATTACAATTCCATAACATTGATACATGGAAGGAAAAAATCTAATATATATATATATATGGAACTATCTTTCCACGAAAATTCCCCTCAACCTTATAGAATCCCCATTGAAGACCAAATTTTGAGAATCCAATGGAGAAAACCCATGGTATAAAAAATATGGAGGAAGTTACTCAAAATCCCCTTCCATTTTCTAATAAATATGTACAATAAAATAATATAGACGAATATATGATGGAAAAAAGTGTTTTCTAGATATATTTAATATCATTGAGAAAAAATTTCCTTACTATAATTAATTATGAAAATTCAATGGTAATAATTTTTTTAATGAATTGTGTAAATATAGAAGAGTGCTAACAAAAAATGAATAGATCAACCATGAGAGGAATGTATCTACACTGATTAAAAAACATGGTGATGCCTAAAATTTTCAAGGACCCCTAGACATTCACCATTCCTTGAACTATAGTGGAGTTGTATTTCTTTGGGGATTTATGTGACTTGATCCCCTTTATCAAGGTCATTACACTCTCTATTTTCTATTCCATATCAGTTGGTGAGCTAAATTCTACAATTATGGTGATGAAATTGGAGAATAGGGAGGTACCATACCTTATGGGAGTCATCATGGATGTATTTGTATGGGTAAGGGACATGATCATTCATATTGAGATCAATGTGCCCAATATAGATGGTGATCAGGTATGTTCTCATTACCTCATCATTCCTAGAAGACCCTACCCCAAAAAAAGAAAATACAATGATAAATTCCCACGAGGGTACCCTTTTTATGGATTTGGGAATGGTATTTTATAATTTAATATTCTAGATTGTATGAAGTACCCCATATAGGACCATTCGTCGTTATTCATCTCTCATTCTGACACTACTTGAATGGAATATACAAATTCTTTTTCTAAATTTTTTTAAAATGGGTGTAACTATATTCATGGAGAGATATTTATATTTTTTTTATTTGATATTGAAAAATAAGTCTACACCTATTTCTCATAATAAACCGACAATAATTTATATTTATTTAATGGATTATTATTCTAATTATATGCACATAATTTATGGTTATTACTTGGATATTTATTTTTAAAATGGATTCAATTCAATATCCATTGATTATGTGGATTTATATTTACCCCCAAACATTAACTATAATCATATTTTTTTCACTATATCATTTGCATCAACACAAAAACCAACAAAACTAGAAGTCAACCCATTCCCACCAAAAAAAAAATTTTAATACATATTGAATGATGATAAATTTCCTATAGTAATTGAGAAAAATATCCTTATTGAATAATGAAAAAAAAACATTTAATTCATTTAATATAAAATATTTTGGAAATTGGGTAGGTCTTAGCAGATATACAGGGTATTATCCCTTCTATTTATATTTATGAGGTTCATTTAGAGGATTGGGGAAAATAGGTTAGGATACCACAATAGATACTTAAGCCAACACTCATAGAGGTTGTGATAAAATAGGTGGAAATGTTTCCTGAGAAAGGTATTATTTACCCATTTTTAACTCTCAATGGGTCTACCTTGTATAGGTTGTACCCCAAAAAATATGTTCACTGTTATAAAGAACTAAAATGACGAGTTAGTACTTGTGAGAGTAAAACTACAGTTAGAGAGTGAATATATTGTAATAAATTAAATCAATCAACTCCTAATGAAAATTTACAACTTCATACATTGATAATTATCTTGAGAAACATGCAGGTAGGACACAAAATTTCTTATTGGGTGGATTCTAAGAATATTTTTTGGGTTTCCATTATAATAGAGGACAAAGAGATGTTGACATTAACCACCTCATTCAACACATATTCTTACTGAAGGATTCAATTTGGACTTTTTAATTCCCTCGGTACCAACCATATAATAATATTAAGTATCCTTTTTTATTTACTGAAGATTTATATGCATGAATTATTAGGTGATTTTACTATGTTTGAGTCATTATTTGATGAGTGCATCTTTAGTTTGTGTAATGTGTTTCATTGCTGAATTTAGAAATATTTTGTTTTGAACATTGAGAAATGACAGTTCATGCTTGAGAAAAGAATTTTTCAAGTTCATGAATTGTGAAAACATGGAATTTATGTTTATATATCCAAGGTATACATCGTTTCACCCATTTAATATCATATATATATCTGTAATGTTTGATCATTCTGTGGACATTATGGTTTTTTTCGACACTTCATTAGAGATTTCATTATGATTTCTATACCCCTATCCCAATTCATTCAAAAAGACATTGAATTAATTTTTTATGATTCATATAGGGTAAAATTTTATGAGCTAGGGAAGCATCTTACCACTCTATCAATCAAACAACCCCCATGGCAGGACCTCCAACTTGAATTTATGTGTGATTCTTCAAACATTACATTTGGAGAAGTATTATATCATTGGGTGGAAAGGCAGGCCCATGTGATTTCTTATGCATCAAGGAATTTGGATTCAACCAAATAAAATTACACCACAATGGAAAATGTGTTTCTTTTTATTATTTAATCTTCTTATAAATTCATATCCTATTTATTGGGATCTATAGTAATTTTTTCTCCAATCATGATGCTTTTTAGATCCTCATAGTGATTATAGATGAAAATACATGACTTATTTGTTTGATGCTCTATCTTTATGAGTTTAACATTGATATAAGATATTATAATGGGTTATAGAACTTTTTGGGTAACCACGTGATAAGGATTACTCACAAATTGAAAAATGATATTGGAAACCATGTAACACTTTGGGTAACTTTCCCCGATGAGCGTATCTATGTTATCATTGGTATGAATCCTTGGAATGTAGATTTAGTAAATGACATGCTTTCCTTTTATATTCCAATAAACCTAAGGAATCAAAAATTCCAAAAATTAAAAATTGATTCTATGTTTTATGTGTAATATTATCCCTACCACAAGTAAATTTTTAGTGACCATGTAATTATTATATATGTTATCAGTAATAAGTGTGAGTCCATTTTGTATTGTTTTCATACAGTTTCTTATGGGGGTCTCTTTGTAACCCAAAAGACATCAAGTAAGGTCTTAGAATCTTTACTCTATTGGACTACATTATTTCTTGATGTCCATGTATTTTTATGACATACTCTTATAACCAACACACTAAAAAAATCTTGAGGGGACAAGTGATTCCCCAACAACCCATATTAATCTCTGATATTTTTGATGTATGGGGAATTGATTTTGTTCGTAAATTTATAACCTCATTTTTATTCATGTACATTCTTATTGATTTGTATTTTGTTGGTAAATCGGTGGAGGCGATGTCCACCAGTAGAGATGATTCTCAAGTCATAGTTGATTTTTTGAGGGCATAAATTTTATGTAGTTTTAGATTACCAAATCTTATCATCAATGTACATGGGAAAAAATTTTGAAACTAAAATTTGGCTTCCCTCATTCTAAATTATGTGTTCACTAAAAATATATCAACCACATAGTAACCCCAAAAAATTGTAAGGATGGAGTTTTAAATCGGGAGTTGAAACAAATTTAGTAAAAAACTATGAAACCAAATAGAAAGGTTGAATAAGCACATGGATGTTTCACTTTGGGACTATAGTAAAAAATTAAAAACTCCCATTAGTTTGACCCTATTTAATTTTTTTTGGGAAATCCATCCATCTCCCCATGTAAGTAATGCATCGGGAATACTGTGCAATAAAAGAATGCAATATGGATTTATCCCAAGTTAGATATCAATGGATTCTACAAATTCAAGTGTTTATAGAGATTTGATTATCATCATAAGATAATTCAATGCTCTATAAAGAAATATTAAATGTTGATACTAATATAAGGACCCAAAAAAGGGAGTTTCAGATTAGATAGAATGTCCCTATTTGTAGTTCATGATTGAATATGATTTGTAGTATGTTGTGTTTCATATGGTTAGGTCCTAATATTGTATCTTATTTTATTTTTTATGTTTTAGTGGAGATCAGTCAATAGAATACAAGAAGGATATTTACATTAAATGGGATTATGTTGAATTAGTACATTGAGGAATTCCCCACAAATGCAGTAAATGTCACCACACTACTTGATCCCATCATCACCTGAATTATCAAGATTCCCCTAAACCTTTTACTTTTATATTATTTTTTATATTCAAAATTCTACATATAATTTTCATTTATCATCTCATAGGTTCACATTGAAGATAATGATATATTTTAAGTGTTGAGGGAGCATTATTTTGGGTGGCGTCTTTTGGTTTTTCATTTGTGTGATTTTATGTGTGTTTTTGGTGTTAATTTTCGAAAAAATAAAATAAAAAACACCACATAACATGTTCATTTAGATTTGGAACATATAAAAATTTCTTTTTTCAAAATTATTTTGTATTATGATGAGAACTATACGGATTTAATACATAAAGGTTAGTTTTAATTTAGTAAGGTTGTTAATGATATGATTTGATGTGTCATTATAAAACCTTTTATATTTTAAAACATTACATTCTGAATTTTTTTCATTGTAAATTATTTCATTTATTTCCCTATATAAATATTCACACAACCATGGAATGTGAAATTTTTCCAAGATAATTAGTTTTATATACAAGTTTCGTAAAAAATAAATCTTATATCAATGCTTGATCTATATGTTAAATTATAATCGAATTTATTTCATTATTGTACGGAATTGACCTATGCGTGTGAAAATTGTACCTGATTGTTGTACACCCTAAAAAACAAAAGTTTAAAAAATATGAAAATAAAAAAATTTACGGTCATAATAAATTGTTGATTTATGAAATGTACAACACCATGGGATGTATAGGTTGGGAGCTGATGGTTTGTATTTCAGGAATTCTTAAGTGAGTGGGTCTTGAAATTAGATTGCAAAGGAACGTAGAACAAGATCATTGGATTAAAACTAGGTAAGAATAAATGTTTTAAATGGACTATATATACTAAATAAAGGGTGTATATAAGATCGTGAAATGGTTGGAACACCCACACATGTGGAGAATTAAAGGTATGACAGAAGCATAATCTTTTTTTCTATGATTACTGTCATAAATATCAATTGATTTTGTTTTGATACAATTTATGAGAGAATGAATTCCAAGTATATTGATATTTAATTCTAGATGAGATTCTTAATATGCCTATATTTTTTCTATTTACTGGTAAGTATAAACATCCAGATCTTGTTACAATTCTCTAGAATACAAGACTTCTGACTTTTCCCTGGAGTGCCAAAGGATATGTGTAAGGGAGTCGTTAAACATATTTTATTGAATATTTTATTGGTAATAAATGATATAATATCCGATGTTTATTTAAATATGTTTATTTAGGTAATATCTAAGATTAATTCATCTATTTTAAAATTTTTATTTAAATAATGTTTTTCCCTTTAATGTGCACTGAAGTATTTCCGCTAGAACAATTTTTCTGACTTATTCAATCATAAATATTTTAATATAATTACTCAATTAATATTCTAAAACATTATTTTATATCATCCAACCTTTACTTGAATTTGATGATTGAAAGAAGAGGATAATTTGTTCATTTCAATTTCGACACACAATTGGAGGAGGGTAACTCTTAATCTAGGATCTACTACAAAATTCTCTTCTTTTCCTCTTCTTTGGTGTAATGTTGTTATTCTTGCAATTAAAATCTCAATTTATAACCTATATTTTTTTATTTAATGTATTTCTTCTTTTACTTGATTTTTTGGTATGTAAATCAGGAGTAGAAACATTATTGGGTTATAAACTTTCTAAAACATTGCACATGAAAAACATTTATATGATGAACACAAGACTTATTGGAGAGTAGTTATTCAAAGTAATTAATCTACCTCTAAATTAAATAATTTTATTTTATGTAAATGTTATACTATAATTTGTGTAATATGATTTATTAATTGATTTAAAATCATATAGTAAACTTAGAGATCAATTGATCTATTAACACAGAACACGTGTGGATGATAATTGTGTGAATTATGGAAGAGTTATCTAAATCGGTAAAAAAAATAAGGGAAATATTCGAAGAGTTCAAATATATTACCTAAAATAAATCAATCCCCACTTCTATTACGGATAAAATCTCTAAATCATTAATGACCATCAGCTGGACTTTGAATGAAAGTCAACGTAGGGTGTTATGATTCTTGGATCTGTAGCTTTTTTTGGGTTTAATTCATTTCATATGTGTGGTTATGTAAATTATCATTCGGTTAAAGTGATAAAAAATAGTGTATTTTAATTAAGTTAATGTTAATTTAAATTATAATGATGAATAATTAAGTGAAGATTTTGTGTTATATCAATTACTCCTTTAAAAAATATTTTCAAAAAGATAAATCTTCTTATTATGTTATCTCAATCAGAATTCAAAAAATTTAAAAAAAATTGAATCATCATATAACATACTTATACATATTTCCTAAATATAAAAAACCATCATTTTTAATAATTTTTTATTTCATTTGGTTTTAAAAATTCCATTATTATATTTTTTTAAATATTTCCCCCTTAGAAAATGACCTTGGTGAGACACTCTATTACACCTAAGTACATTACATTCATGCATTGTTTGAGATCGCCCCTTACTTTTCCTATCAACATGTCATTAAATGATTTTTTATACATTGGTATTTATTTATTGTCTTCGAGAAGAGGTATCATGATCTTTACATTATTAAAGCTTTTTTGCATCACCCATTGCAATGTTTCTTCCATAATTTTTTTGGGTTCTTGTATCATTAAAGGTAATGGAGTATAGGGTTACTGTGAATCTTCTATTTTATATGCTCCTTATCTCTAATATCATGCAGTGAATTCCTTAATTCACCCTTAAGTTCTTTTTCGTGTAAATATTCATTTGGTAAATGTTACTTTTCACTTTAGGCTTCGATCTATATGGGAGAGCCTTCACTAATTTCAATCTCCTTTCCACTCCATAATGTAACTGCACTATCATTTCCTTTTGTGTTAGGAAATGGTTTATTGATAATATTACAAGATCCTTTAATTACCATATTACTTGGGGAATTTATGAGTAAACTTATCTATCCATTAAATTCCTTCAACTCTGATCTATGAGTTTTGATAGTAGTATATTAACTATCTTGAGATTACATTACCACTCTCGAAATTTCCTCTATAGAATGATCTTGATCTTTTCCAAACTATAGGCTTGTGGATGATTAGAATATTGTCCCTAGAATTTTTGGGGTTGAAAAGAATGTGAAGAAGCCTGTTAGAATGATTTCTAGAATGATTTATTTTTTTTGGTGTCTCCCAACTCCATATTTATTGGTGGGAAAAATAATAAATACATGGTTTCCACCTGGTTGATTATGGAATTTCCATTGGAACATGGAACCAAAAATATCAATCCATTAAACATAAGTGAATCCATTAGTGAAATTTTCCTTGGACTAGCACAACTGTATGGAATTATGGGGTGTGGTGGTTGACGCATCCTCAACTTTTTTCATTGATATCTACCTCCTAAGAGATGAATGTTCTTAAATTTTATTTTCTAATAATGGTGATTTAAATCTTTTTGCCTCATGAACACTTTGGGATGCAGTACTCTTACCAAATCATTTTGAATTTGAGAAATTATTTTGACATGTCATTTAACTTCAATATATGAATTATTAATTAGTGATCCTCTCAAATAAAAATCTAGTAGGTTATAATAATTTTTCATTAATCCATGGTTGTACATAACCCTGAAATCATGTACTTTATTGGGAAAGACACAATTAACATCTTAAACCCTTTTCAAAAATCAGTGACTATTTCTCTAGTTTGTTGCTTGATTCTATATATCTACATCAATGGCTAGGAACTTCATAAATTAGTGATGAACTAATTGAGTAAGGATCACTTTATCTCATCCAGTGAGGTTCTTTCTCCAAGTTCTTAGTTTTAGATTCAATCCTTGGGTTCCCCTTCAATAGATAAGGTGAAATCATTCAACGTAACTTAAACCTCATTGAATCCGATGGTTTTGAATCCAATGCATATTTATTTAAATTCTATCAAATATATACTGGATTCTTCATATGATAATCTAGTAAATGTATGTATTATTCCAATTCTTCCAGTTCTGAATTTATAATTGTGTTGATCATTTTATTGTAATTCTCATTTAATAATATATTAATTTAGTGCATACAGTTCCCAAAAATTATTTTAACTTAATAAATATTATCTTTTTTCATTCCACTTAATAATTTAAAGGTTATGGAGGAAGTTATTGAGGACTACATGTTTTCTAATCGAATGGTGAAGAAATAAATTTCATATATTTGTTTTTTTGGATTTTTGTGTCTAGTGATCATAATTCTTTCAAAATTAATATAAAAACCAATAATATAGGATTTAATGGATTTTGTTAATTTAAATAATTAATAAAATAAAAAAATGGAAATGGCCTCCACTACAATGATTCCATGTCAGATGACCACCTGTTGTGGTGGGATTGATAAAATGAGTTTTGAACCAAAATAAAAAGTAGTATTAGTGGGATTTAGGTTTTATTTCGAGAAGGAAGTGTTCTGGGCGGGTTAAAATATTTTTTATTGTGTTGGAGTTGTTATAAAAGTAATTTATTCATAATAATAAAAATATAATGAATATTTTTCTAGCCATAGATCATACCCCCATTATCTTGTAAAAGAATTATTCAATTACTCATTATCCTTCCTCTAATCAATGTAAATCTCATTGAGTAATATTTATAAGGTAATTTTTTGTTTTTAATGACAATTATAACAATAAATATATCATCTTTCTCACTGATATTAGTAATTTTATATCATTGATAATCTTGGTATTATCCCAATGTTGTTATCACATGAAATGATATATTTATGAGTGGATTGTGTGTAAAAATGATAATGACTGTTAAAAATTAATATCCAAAACTAGATCAAAAATATATCTTATTAAAACCATTAGATCCATATTAGATTTAAGATGAAAATTGAGTGATTAGAATTCATCAAAAGGGGGAATGGAGGGATTCTACATAGTGCACCAAAAATGGCCTTGTGTGATATCGTTGAATTTTTTTACAATGAAAAATGAAATGAAAAAGATAAACAATAGTTATAAGTGAGTGATGGAATAATACAACCATTGAGAGCATGAGAGTATGAGTGAGAGTCGATAAAGTGAAAGTGTGAAAAATTAATATGTTGATCGAAGGTCCTTGGCATGCTTTGAAAATATTCACATGAGAAACATGAGCCTCTTTAAATTTTCATGAATGTTTTTTATTTTTAGTGTTAGCTATGAACTATCCGTCATTCGATTATTGGAATGTGTCATGTATCAAAGGCATGGTTGGATCTAGCTAATGGTATGATCAGATGTATTATGGGATAAAGAGGTTGTTCTTGTGTCAATGTCTCTATTTTCATCAAATACCTACACACATCAATTATAATTTTATATTATAAATTTTTCAACTGTTTTGGATCCATTAATTTTTAGTTTTATCAATATATATATATATATATTAACTCATATATTTTTATTTTTTTTTTATATATTTGATATTGAAGGTGTGGTCCCTATTTTAAGGTGATCATACCTAGAGAGAAAATAAAATAGCCTTAACATCTATATATAATTGGTCGGTGTTTTTCGGGTGGAGTCATGCAACATCACATATTTGACAGGAATCATCTTCATCAAATGGTGGTGTAGTGATTCATATTATTCATGCAAAGAGCCTGGACATGGTGTAGATTGTTGTGCATTATCTCAGAATGGGGGTTAGGGCAGAGTATTCAGATCTATGTTGACACCTATTCCTCATTTTAGATTTGGTTGGAATGGTGCGATAGTGGTTCGAGGTGTTACTATTAATGACGACACGTGTATGACATCAAATTGATGAACAAAGAGGCATTTTCAATATTTTTTTGGGATTGGTGAGGGTTCAAGATATCAATTGATTTCATATCTAAAATTAACTAGTGTTTATTATAGTTTGTTGATCTATAGAGAGATACTACAATGTAGAAGGAGGTAGTGGTGGTTTCGTGCGGTGCAATCAGGGTGTGTTCCACCATTGGAGTAACAGTAGCGGTAGATGATGAGTATCTATGGTGGTAGGTTGTGGGTTTTATCTTGAAAAAAAGGATGACAGTGAAATTATACCAAAAATGTGTTAGTGGAGAATTAGATGTTTGTGTCCTACCATGGGGTGGTGTAATCTTTGGATCACGGTATAGGTAATGCGATAGTAATAGTGTATTGGACCAATAGTGGACGATTATAAAGATGGTGGTAGATTGTGATACTATCAGGTGTTTTAAGAACCTAGAATTATAGAATAGTTTTTTTTCACCTATATTGAAATTCAAAAAAAAAATTAGTGTTTAATGAAATAATTAACATTCTCATAATATAAAAACACTACAAATAAAAACAGAATTTATCTTTAGATATGAAATCCATGATTAAAAATAAAAAATTCAAATTTTATATCCTCACCATTTAGAAAAATTAAAATTTAGTTCTATGGATTTCAAATAGTTCAAAACAAAAAGATTTTAAATTATTAAAACACAATATTTATTCATTTAAAATTTTAAATCAATATTTAATATAGAATAAATTTTATTTAATTAATTTTTTAGAAAAAAATCAATTTATGTATGTCATGAAAATTTTTATAATAGATGGAAAAATAATTATACATTATTATTTGATATATTTATCAATTAAATCCCAAATATAAAAAAAATAAAAAATCCTAAATTCACCTAGAAATTGGATTAAATTATTGGTATTTTCAAAGTACAATAGACAATAGTTCTTGATATTTTCCACTCACATCAAAATATTTATCATTAAAAATCCCTCGAAACACTATCTAACTATGATCATTTGGTATTTTAAATTTAATTCATCTCATTCATTTTTTTATATTTTCCTTTTGTTAAATAGGTTTCAAATTTTACATTCAAATATTTAGGGGTTCTAAAAAACAATAAGATATGTTTGAACTTCACTAACCATACTTATTCATTCTTTGGAATATAATTTTCCATGCATAATAGTGTTGGTTTTTATAAAAAATCATATACCAATCCATTTCTCCAGAAAAGAGTATATTTTACAAACTATAAATTTCTTAAAAAGACTATATACTTTTAGTCATATGTTGAGGATCAACATGATCATTTTATACTCCTCCCCTTCCCCCATCGAGTAGGGATCTTTAATGGTGGAATTATTTATATAGCATCTAAAGAATTATCTATAAATAATTACCCTTATATCTATTTGAGGATACATTTATGTGGATATCCATTGTAAATGGGAATTAAATAAAAACCAGAACAATGATATATGTTCATGTTTCTGAAATGCATTCATAAAATGTTTAATAAATCATCAATCATCGAGTCCTCAGAGATCTATTTTTGGAAACCATTTTTATGTGATGTAATTTTAACATCTATAGAATGATTCATGAAAACATTCCCAATGTAATATAATGTGATATGAATATTTGAATTGTAATTTTAATAGGTTTTTATTAACCATTATTATACCTGAACAAGGTGTTGGAAACATAATTTTACAAGGTTTTTATCAACCTTTATTTAAAATATTTTGGATGTATTTTTATTCATTCATTTCAATTCCCGCAAATAATTTTCTCAAAAATGACATGTATTTCTTTTGATTTACCATTCCATTGCAATTTTATTAAAGAACCAACCCATGTAACCAAATCCCACATGATGAAGTATATTTTTATAATTCATCTAGTGTCTTCCCTAGTTTTAAATGTTGAGAAAATAGAGTTGGGAGAAAAAAATAAATCATTGTGGAATAATTTTAATTCATAAAATATATCCTTTTTGATAATACATACATATTGTAATTAATTGTTTTTATTAAAAACAATTTAGACTTAATAATGCAATGGAAAATTTAATGTTTTATAAAAAACATCAATTGAAAATACTGTAATAACATGATAATATTTTATATATTTCACATTAAATAAATACTATGTGAACTAAAATAAATAATGATATATATTATTAAGATAAATATTATATTAGAAGATAAAATTCCACACATTATCATAATTTAATATGAAACATCATTATGAAAACAAAAAAAGTATAAAAAAGTAAATAAAAATGATATTTTTATCTTCATGGTTATCATTGATAATCATACCTTTCATTATTACTATAGAATGTATAAAAACATTAAATATAGAATATAAATTTAGATAGTGAATAAAATGTATAGGATGAATGATTCTATAGATATATTCAAGGCTATGTATTAGAGTATAAAACGATCATTTTATATATGGTTATTGAACCTATGGGTGTTGGGAAAATGACTATTGGATATATGGTCATTATATATACATGTATCCAATAGGAATATTTATATTGTGTAATTTTTAGTAAAAATTAAAATTATTAATATTTAGAAATAACAAATAATTCTAGAATGACATAAAAATCATTATTTGACATATTTTATTATAAATATTTATTTATTTCAGTATAATATTGTTACTGTTATTTTCAAAAACAATTATTTTAATTGATTTTAAAATTTTACTAAATTTTTTAATATCAATTTTTTAATAAATATTTAATTATTAAATGATAAATAGATAATTTTAATTGGATTTGATTAAAATTATTTAATGAAAAAATATGATATTTCTTATAAAAAATTTATCTTTTAAGTGTTTTTTATTATTATCCTAATAAATTAACCTAATAAACTTTAAATAATCATTCATATCAAAATTTTCAATTTAAAAATAAATAGACCATCACTCATTTAATTAGAAATTAAAAATGAGTAGGTTTTAGACTAAATATTATTTAAAAAATTCATTTTTCTATTAAAATTATTTTTATCAACATCTTAAATTAAAATATAATTTTAAAATTTAACGTATTATGAAATTTAATTTGATTAAAATCATTTAAAATTTGTAATAATAATTAATAAATTATTTAAGATAATCAATTTAATTTTTAGGCATAAATATAATTTATCGAAGTAAAAACATTTAAGTTACCATAATAGTGATAAAATGTGGTGAAAGGGGTTATAATAAGTGGGAATGACTTGGAATATCATGTAATCTTATCTCTAAATTTGTATATTCTTTAATTAATTACCTATATTGATTATTTTTCTGCCTTTTATCAAATTTACTATTAAAACATCCACCATGTACAATAAGAAATATATATTTGTGAAAATTCACTCAATACTCACCTATAAAGGACCTCTCCCTGACCATCAGAAATAATAATTTAACTTTCATTATCTATTTAATCCTATAAAATTTTCCCCTCCTAAATACTTTATAGACATTGGGAAAATTATTTTTTTCTAAGAAATAGGCTTGAAAGCTTCATTTTGAAGGAACCTGTTTTGAGAATGATAGAATTCATCAAAGTAACTAGTTCGTAACAAACAACTTCCATTATATTATCATCTTCACTATTTATAAATATTATTCCCCTTTAAAATTATCTTATGCTAATAGAATTATTATTTTTATAAATTTATATTACTATTATATAGTTATCCACTCTTACTCATTCATTAGTATAACATGTTATTGTTTATGTTGGTTCAACCATCTACACGAATTTTGTAATACAATTATCATAATGTTAATCATGAATAAGTAAAAAGACATTAATACATGTAATTCATGATATATAGAAGTTATTTATTTCATGATTATGGATTATTTGGTTTTTCATAAAAAATAAATGTCCAATATAGCGTTACATGTTACTATAATTAAATTACTAGAACCACGCTTGTCATGGATTCCATTATCATGAAACATACACAAACGTTCCATAAAATTAACCTGGGAATAAAACAATTATTGGAAAAAAAATATTTCAATTCATTTAGTATTATAACAATGATGAAATTGTTATTAAATATTTAGGATTAACAATTATATTATGAAACATTTATAAAAAATAAAATTTACTAATATATGGAGGTCAAATAAACTAACTAAAATATATGTAATAGATGATTATAGTTAAAGAGTATAGAAGTTAATAAATATTACTAATGTTATACAAAAATTAATTAATGTGGATATATTAATTATATAGGAAGTTAAATCTTATTTATGAATATTATATGTAAAGGAAAGGGTTGTTTTTCTAATATCACATTGAAATCAAGATTCACTATAACCAGATTCATATTTTTGGAAATTATATTTTATTAATCACCAGAAACCTATTTTTACTATTATTATGTTGTTATATATGAGGTTTATGTATCTTTATATCATTTAATTTCAATTCGGTTCACAATTCTACCAAAATTATGCTTTTAATTGGAAGAAAGTTTACCTTTTCCTGTAGTTTCAAATATCCTTCCACTATAGTGATATTCATTATAATATTTTATGAATGTTCTTATATCTACATTTATAATTTATTTTTTTGTTTTTAGTTAAATTATTTTTGTTTAAATTTAAAACCATTTTTAATGTTTTTTATGTATATTTTATCTCAAATTTGGCCTTCATTAAAAAAGTGAGAAAATAATAGTTGTTTTTGTAGCACCCCAAGATTTCATAGTACGTTATTTCTTCAATGTGATTCAATAACATTCACTACATGCAACACTGCGTTCAAGCGCACCATGACTTACCAAACTAGCCGTTAAAAAGTGGTTATGAATATTATTAACTGAATTTTGAATTTTATATAATCCTTATAATTTTTTAATCCTTATTATGAGCTTCTTAGACATAATATAAGAACAAATTCATTTTTTCAAATAAAAGAAGTATTTTTTTAATGGCAATTTTACCTCCTTTTAATGGAAAACCTTTTTTAAATTCAATAAATGAATCTTTTATATATTAAATTTGACAAAATAAACTTCTTCTTTAGAATCAGGTCATAAAAAATAGTTTTGATAAATTTTTGTTGTTTTTTTAATAAGTTTCATATTTGGGTGAATAGTAAAAAATACTAAATTTTAACTCAAAACAACTTTTTTAATCAAAATAATTTATATTGTTAAACTATACATTTGAATGGTTTGTAAGTATAATTAAATTATATGTTTACAATTTAATTCAATTTTGGTCATTGGAAGTAATTTCACTTTGAAATTGGACATAAACAAGTGTCAATCTTTTGGTAGTTATTATTTCTTAAGAATTCACTTTTTGGTTTTGACAACAGGAATTGATTTTAAATTATTAAATGAAATTTATATGTTTTTAATTTGGTAAAATTGACTTCATTTTTGAATTCTAAATATCAAATTAAGATTAGTGGGAATTTTTGTTATGTTTCTGTAAACTTTCAATTTTTGATTAATAGTGAAAAATAATGTGTTATTGGTTAAAACTGACATTTTATTTAAATAATTAATTTTTTATTTTAATTTTTTATGTCAAAATAGATAAATAATACCTATCTATGTTCAATTTAATTCATTGGAGTTAGTTTATAATAATTCTAGATATATAAAAATTTTATTGAACTTTTTACCGTCTTTTACCCACCTCCTATGAGCATTTGCAAATTTACATAAAACATAATTTTGTAGCTTTTGGGAGTAGAATTTCAAAAATCTGAGAGACAATATTGATATTAGTAAGTAAAATTTGGTTCAATAAGATAAAAAGAAATTTTGGTGAATAATAACTTTTTACCATTATTTACCATGGTTAAAAGTAAATAGGGTAATTAAGGGTCATAATGATATTATTATTACCCTAACACATGTCCTAATTCTATTGGATAAAATTAATTCTACCAAAACAACCTTATAAATAAAATATGATCCTTTAGGTCCACTTTATTTGATTAGGACCTTTATTATTTTTTTAATTCAAAGAATAGTTAAGAGTGTTAAATTCAATGTTTAATTACTAAAACATTTTTAATACATGGTTACATATAAGATGATTTTGACTATAAATATTAATTAGTAAGATAAAAATATTTCATATATAATAGTATTTTATTTATATTTTTTATAGATTATATACATCAATTTATTTATGACACAATGATGATGGAATAATTACCTAATTAATGAAATATTCAAATAATTAATATTATAAATATAAAGAAATGTAATTTGAAACTTTTATTGTATTATAATCATTTTCATGGTTAATATGACATGTTAGGGTTACTTATAGGAATTTGTTTCAAAGTAATAATTCCGTTATGAATTTAGAAAAACCAAAATACCAAATAGTGTCAAAAATTACCTAAAAGAGTTTTTAAAACTAATATTATATTAATAATTTATATTATATTCCTAAAAATATAATGTTTGGAGAAAAAAATTATATAATTAAATGAGTCTCATTAATGACCAACTTTGGGTTCTTTTGAAAGTTTATTGTATGTTTATTAACCATATAATATAAAAATATGAAGAGACATGGTAAATGTAATACTATTTAACTCAGAGTTATATTTAAAAGATAAAGTTAATATAGTGACCCAAACATGTCTAAAACCTATTGGTTGAGTGGTTTTAGAACCATCCTCTCATAATAATTTAAATAATTTATTTTGGAGCCATTATAAACCGAAAATGATTTTATTATGAAATAATATTTCTAGATTTTCCTAAGGTGGTCCTAACCCCTCTTATAAAAAGTTACCCCCCTTCCCTCAAATTCAAACCTTCAATTCCATTTGGCTTGGAAAACCCCTACCCAAATACCCTCTAAACTGTAATCCCTACATCCTAGAGGCCTTCCTTTAGTCAAAAAGCCATCCTAAAAATCCCTTTTGATCAAATCAAAAGGAATAACCCGAAGAAGAGGTAAATATTTCATCACCTCCTTCAAGTTATTTTCTTCTTCCACTTCCACTTTCTTTATTGTTTCCATTATACAATATCTTATCTAGTATATTCTATACATTTTTATGTTATTATAAATATTGTACAACCATATTCATTAATCTATCCATCTTTTGAATGACATGTCACCATACGTGCATACGTACGGCTTACCGTCTCCACATCGTGGTGTAATTGTTATTCAATAAATTATTATTTTTATGGGTATAATAATGATGTAAAATTGGTGTAAATAATAAATATAACTTGATAATTATTCTGTATATATGATATGACATCCAATTATATATTATTTTAATATCATAATAATGATATTGTCGCTTGTGCGTACGTACTGATTACCGTCTCCACGAACGCGATGAGATTCATTCCCCATCGTAATCCATTCAAGACTAATTTTCATTATATGATTAAAAATAATTTTTTAAGACTTAATATCATTATGAATATTAATAATATACATCCTATCCATAATAATCATTACTTACGTAAGAAAGCATATAATGGAAAATCAATCAGTTAACACCTGAAAGGACGCTAATACTAAGATATTATTAACAAAGCAATTTTAAAAGATCATATATGATATCATATAAATGTATATTATCTGGTATAATTTAATAACAATTATTTCATCATTATACATAAGGATAACCTACCCTCTACCAAGGAAAAGTACAATGTAAGGGTTAATTCCTCAATCTCTTTATTATTCGAGATTGATTATGTGTATGTTTTTAGTGGGACATATTTATTATCCATGTCAATGTTTCGTAAAATATTTTTCAAATGTATTATTTTAAAGGAATTTTTCACTAATACATCATTTTAAATGTTTTAAGGATTTATTCTTCTAATAATTTCTTAATAATGTCTATGTTTTCAAAATGATTTTAAGGATTTATTTATATGGACATGAATGTTGTTAAATGTTAATTCATTTTTAAATTTTCAAAGTGTTATGGAACACTTTGATTTAAAAATATCTTTTAAATAACTTCCTTTATAAATTTTGTGACTTTTAATATGATTTCATGAAGAAATTATATTTGTCTCACTGTTTTTAACTAATAATTTTCCACTATGTCAACATCTTTTACGGGATATTATTCTTGATCGAGGTTGATTTATTATGACACAAATATTCCTTATTATATTGAAGGTTTTGTTATATGTTTGACTGAGGATGTGGTATTTTTATACCATTTATGGTTTATGGATAAAGTATTGACATTTTGTATTCTAGTTATAATATTAATGTTTATGTTATGTTTAAACATTTTCATATAAGAAATGAATTGGACTTAGTAAGTGACGGGTGGAGCCCACTATAGCTCTTCGATGCATCGGTATGTCTCGTGAGACAAACTAGTGTCTAGTAACAAGGCCTTGACAAAATCTTATTTGTAGTCTTGGTATAATGCCTTGACTATGTGTCTATGAAAGTCTGGCATTATGAATTCCATCATTATGAAAGTGTCTATTGATATTGAATGTGATTATTCGACTAGTAGAACATATATGTGAATAAATAAATAGCATTATTTGATTTTATCTTTTCCATATTATACTAAAGTTCAAGTTTAACATGCTTTTGTTTTAGTCTTATATATTTCCTTAAATGTTTTTGCTTATTTATGAAAGTGTCCACTATATTGTTATCCTTACTGAGCATCTGAGCTCACCCCTTTCTATGTTTTATTTTTCCTAGGATGCAAAGAAGTATATTATTACTGACCTATAAGGATAGTCTATTGGATCTCAATTTTGTCTATGGAAACAATGTTGTTGTATTTTTCTATTTTATGATGTAATGTAAAACTTATGAATGTATCTTGTACTTCAAAGGCTACTAAACTAATCGGTCTTTTGAGACATGATATTTCGTGATAATGAAAATGTTATGTAATAATTCACTGACTCTCGGTAACTAGGGTCGAGGCATTACAGTTGGTATTAGATGAAGTTTAGTACAAACCATGGAAACTAGATTTAGATAAAATATGATTAGAGCACATAGCCTTAAGATAGACATTGAGGATTAGTATAGAAGAACTTCATTGAATTTTGGTATTGTAGAGTTTTTGTGATTTTTTCAAGCAATACATCCCTATCTAGATACGAGCAGGTAGAGGCGGCTCTGGCAGATATGTACCTAGTGGTAAAACCAAAAAACACCTCTTTGATCTAGACATGAATGGGAACTGGTACAGAACCACGGGCCTTGCTACCCTCTTGGTTACGACACTCCCGGGGGATATTCTTAGGATAATTCTCAATTTATTCACAAACCATTATGAAGTGTTTATGAGTATATAATTCCTCAAGAAAAACATTTTTTATGATTATAGATTATATCCATAAACTTCTCAATTTATGTTAAGTATTTTACAAGTTTGGAATTATGTATTTCGATTCATAAACTAATCTAGTTTATGTCATTGTTTAGAAATGGCACCTAGTAGATGGAATGAAACCTCCATCAATACACATTATCCAAATATTAAGAAGGATCGTACATTTCATGTTTTGAGACAATATTTGGAAGGGAAATAGTCTCCCATGAATTCTCTACATATGAAGAAATAGTGTCTTGTGTTAATAAGATATGTAATTAATTTATTGAGTCCTATGGATTTGAAGGGAAGAAAGAGAATAAAATGATGGAAGAGATAAACATGGATAAAGGGAAGAGGGAAAAGAAGTATTTTTCCATATGTGATAATTGTAGAAAGAATAAACATGGTAAATTCTTGATGGGATTGGGAGTTTGTTTTTAGTGTGAAGAAAAAGTACATAAAATACGTGATTACAAGGGTTAGAAAAAAAGTTTCAAATGTACAATGCTTCCTCTGTAAGGAGTTAGGACACTATGAGAATCAATGTCCAAATCATTAGAGTATACCCTAAATGTTGTTATTGGATAATAATAAAGTTATGATACTACCCAAGATGAAGAGGAATGATTAGATTTCTTACGTTGTTATTAAATTATTGTGTCATTTGAGTATTGTATAAATGATGTACAAGTTATAATAATTATAGAGTATATAAGGATTGTACTGCAGTACAATTTCATTTAATACTTGAGATTGTGTGGAGCCAAGAAAAGTGACTCAATAGAAGGTTAATGTTTTGGATAATATATGGTTGAGATAAATATAAACCATAATATGGTTCTGATATTGAGGTCATGATTTTGGAATAAAACATGATTCATTTGGATAAATTATTTTGGATCTTCTTGACTACATTGAAACTGATTAACTATTATTATATTCCATCATTTTTGGAGTTTAAAACATTTTTTGATGGAAGGAGTATATCTAGTATTCTATAAGAAATAAGGGAGCATAAATGTAATCAATAAGGTTTTATGGTAATTTAGGATGTTTCAATGTTTTAAAAGAATACATAATGAAGATGTTCACATATTATTATGTGGAAGAAAGGATCTTCATTGTGTTTACCTTCCTTATAAATTTTGGACTGTGAGTTTGGAAAGAAGTATTTTCGATAATTCTAAAGGTTGGAATGGATTATGTTTGACATTGGAATCTATTGTTAAGGTAAAATCAATTCTTAATATTGTATTCTGGATTTTTTATAAAAGGAAAACTAGAAGGTCGGGCAACAACCAGTCGCGTCCGGCAAGGCTGCGAGACTTGAACCCCTAACCAAAGGTCGACAAGGGTGCATCACATACCACTGGCCTATGTGATGTCCTAGATTATATAATGTAGTTTTTTTAAAAGTTCTGAAAGATGAATTATAAATTCATTTTTTTGGAACCATTTACGATTAGGATAAATATATTATTTTTATGTTCTATTATCTTTTATAGTGAAAAATGAGTTTGTGGTAGAAATTATTTAGAGGATGGAACTCTACTTATCAAGTATATTTTTGTCTCTTATTTTGTGAGGAAATTAATTCCTAAACATTAGTTAAGAGATCTTAAAACCAAAAATTGTGTTAACCTAATAACTTATGTTTTGTTGAACCAATGATATTTTAAATCCTCATAGATTGATGGCTTTGAGGCCCTCAATTTTACACTTGTTTATGATTGATTACCTCAATATCTCTCAAAAAATATTTACGTTTTCTCTCCAATTACGTTTCTCTAATTTCCACCAATGTTCTCTTAATTGAGATCATAATTTGGTGGTGACTTTTTCATTTCCCTTTCCCTCTTATTAAGACTAAATTTTTTTAACCAAATTTCTAATGTGGGTTCTCCACAAAGGTATTGCTGTATTTTTAGCCTTTTATTTTCGAAACACAATTCCAAAATGCGGGGATGCAATTTATTTAAGGAGGGGAGAATGTAACACCCCAAGATTTCATAATACGTTATTTCTTCAATGTAACTCAATAACCTTCACTACATGCAACACTGAGTTCAAGCACACCACGACTTACCAAACTAGCCATTCAAAAGCTGTTATGAATAGTATTAACTTAGTTTTTAATGTTATATAATCCTTATAAATTTAGAATCCATATTATGAGTTTCTTAGAGATAATATAATAACAAATTCATTTTTCCAGATAAAAGAATTATTTTTTTAAATGCCATTTTACCACCTTTTAATAGAAACCCCTTTTTAAATTCAAAACCTGAAACTTTTATATATTAAATTTGAAAAAATAAATTTCATATATATTATTGGGACATAAAATATATATTTGATAAATTTTTGGTGTTTTTCTGATAACTTTCATATTTGGGAGAATAATGAAAAATACTAAATTTTAACTGAAAACAACTTTTTTAATAAAAATAATATATAGTGTTAAACTATAAATTTGAATGGTTTGGAAGTATAATTAAATTCTATTTTTACCATTTAATCCAATTTTTGTTAATGGAAATAATTTCACTTTGAAATTTGACATAAACAATTGTCAATGTTTCAGTAGTTATTATTTCGTAAAAATATGCTTTTTGGTTATAACAATGGGAAATATTTTTAAATTATCAAATGCAATTTATATGTTTTTAATTTGGTAAAATAGAATTCATATTTTAATTTGAAATATCAAAATAATCTTAGGGTGAATTTTTGTTATGTTTCTGATAACATTCAATTTTTGATGAACAGTGAAAAACATTGAGTTATTGGTAAAATCTGACTTTTTATTTAAATATTTAGTTATTTTTTTTAATTTTTTTAGGTAAAAATAGATAAAACAATACCTATATAAGTTCAATATAATTCATCAGAGTCAGTTTATATTAATTTTAGATATATAAAAATTTTATTGAACTTTTTACCATCTTTTACCCACCTCCTAGGAGCATTTGTAAATTTACATAAAACGTAATTTTGTAGCTTTTGTGAGTTGAATTTCAAAAATCTGAGAGTCACGGTTTATATTATTAAGTAAAATTTGGTTCAATAATATGAAAATAATTTTTTATGAATAGTAACTTTATCTTTTATTTACCACGGTTAAAAGTAAAAGGGGTTATTGGGGGGTCAAAATAATTTTATTATTACCCCAAGACATGTCCTAATTCTATTGGATAAATTTAATTCAACCAAAAACATCCTTATAAATAACATATGATCCTTTAGGTACACTTGGAATTGATTAGGACATTTATTATTATTTAATTCAATGAAGAGTTAAAAGTGTTAAATTCAAAGTTAAATAAATAAAGAATATTTAATATAGAGTTAAACATAAGATAAATTCGACTATAAATATTCATTAGAAAGATAAAAATATTTCCTACATAATGGTATTTTATTTATATTTTTTAAATATTAAATAATTTAATTTATTAATGATACAATGATGATGAATTAATTACCTAATTAATGATATATTAAAATAATTGATATTATAAATATCCAAATAAATGTAATTTCAGACCTTTTATGAATTCCAATAATTTTCTTGGTTAATATGACATGTTAGGGTTGTATAGATAAATATTTGTCTTAGTAATAATGCTGTTAAAAATTTATAAAAAACAAAATACCAAATAGTGTCAAAATTAATATAAAAGAGTTTTTAAAATAAATATTATATTATTAATTAATATTATATTTCTAAAAATCTAAGGTTCGGAAAAAAAACTTATATAATGATAGGTTAATAATTAATTAACCACTTGGGGATATCTTGGATGTTTATAGTAAGTTTATTAACCATATTATATAAAATACAAAGAGACATGGTAAACGTAAAACTATTTAACTAAGAGTTAAATCTAAAAGATAAAGTTAATATAGTGACCCAACCCTGCCTAAAACCTATTGGTTGAGTGGATTTAGACCCATCCCAACATTAGACTTTACATAATTCATTTTTTAGTCATTAGAAACCTAAAATTATTTTATTATAAAATTGTATTTCTAGATTGTCCTAAGGTGCCCCTCACCCCATTTATAAAAGGGCACTCCCCTACTCTCCAATTCACACCATCAAAGCCATTTGGATCGGCCAAAACCTGCCCAAATACCCTCTAAACTGTCCTCTCTTTATCCTAGAGGCCTTATTTTAGTCATAAAGATACTTTATAGATCCTTTTTGATCAAATCAAAAGGAAGAACCGGAAGAAGAGGTAAATATTTCATTACCTCCTTCAAGTTCTTTTCTTCTTCCACTTCCTCTTTCAATATTGTTTTCATTCTAAAATAATAACTCCAGTATATTATATATACATTGATGTTATTATAAATATGGTACAACCATATTTATTATTCTATCCATCCTTTGAATTACATGTCACCATATGTGCGTATGTACGGCTTACCGTCGCCACGTCATCGTGTAATTGTTATTCAATAAATTATTATTTGGATGGGAATAATAATGATGAGAAATTGGTGTAAATAATAAATATTAAATTATTATTATTATGTATATATCTTATACTATCCAATTATATATTATTTTAATATCAAAAGAAAGATATTGTCGCTCATGCATACATACAGATTTGCATCTCCACGAACGGGATGAGATTCATTCCTCATCACAATCCATTAAAGACTAATATTCATTAGATGATTAAATATAATTTTTAAAGACTTAATATCATTATTAATATTAATAAGATACATCCTATCCATTACAAACATTAATTATGTAACAAATCATATAAATGAAAACGAATCAGTTAACACCTGAAATGATGATAATACTAAGATATTGTTAACAAAGAAATGTTAAAAGATCATATATGATATCATATTAATGTATATGATTCTAGTATAATTTAATAAAAATTATTTCACCATTATACAGGAGGTTAACCTACCCTCAACCAAGGAAAAGTACAAGGTAAGGCATAATTCCTCAATCGCATTATTATTCGAGTTTGTTTATGTGTAAGTTTTTACTGGGACATATTTATTATCCATCTCCATATTTCATAAAATATTTTTCATAGGTATTATTTTAAGGGGCTCTTTTACTAAAACATAATTTTAAATATTTTAAATATTTATTCTTCTAAACCTTTTTGAATAATGTCCATGTTTTCAAAAAGATTTTAAGGATTTATTCATATGGACATGAATGTTTTTAAATGTCAATTACTTTAAAAAGTTTCAAAGTTGTATGGGACACTTTGATTCAAAAATATCTATTAAATTACATCCTTTATAATTTGTGTTACTTTTTAAATGATTTCAGGAAAAGATATTCCTCTAAATGTTTTTAAGTGATCATTTTCAATTATGTCAACATCCTTTACTGGATATTATTCTTGATCAAGGTTGATTTATTATGATAAAAATATCCCATATTGTACTGAAGGTTTTGTTATATGTTTGACTAGAGATGTGTTATATTTATACAATTCATGGTTTATGGATAAAGTATTTAAATCCCATATTCTAGTTCTAATATAAATGTTTATGTTTTGTTTAAACCATTTCTTACGAGGAATGCATTGGACTTAGTAAGTGACAGTTGGAGCCCGATATAGCTCATCGATGCATCAGTAGGTCTCATGAGACAAACTAGTGTCTTGGAACAGGGGCTTGAAAAAAATTTTATTTGTACTCTTGGCACAAGGCATTGACTATGTGGTTATGAAAGTCTGGCATTATGCATTCCACCATTATTAAAGTGGCTATTGATATTGCATGTGATTTTTCAACTAGTAGAATATCCATGTGAATAAGTAAATGGAATTATTTTATTTTATCTTTTCTATATTATGTTGAATTTCAAGTTTAAGAGGATTTTGATTTAGTGTTATACATTGCCTTGAATGTTTGTGCTTATTTATGAATTTTTTCACTATATTGTTATACTTACTGAGCATCTGAGCTCACCGCTTTCTATGTTTTATTTTTCCAAGGATGTGAAGAAGTATATTATGACTGACCTGCAAGGATAGTCTATGGGATCTCAGTGTTTTCTATAGAAACAATGTTGTTGTAGTTATCCATTTTATGTTGTAATTTAAACCTTATAAATTCATCTATTACATCCAAGGATACTAAACTAATCAGTCATTTGAGACATGATCTTTGGGGATCATGCTAATGTTATATAATAATGCACCGACTCTGGGTAATTGGGGTCGGGGCGTTACAGTTTATACATTTTTTCACTATTGAATTTTTGACTAATATTATTATTTTTTATTAATAAATCATACTTTTCCAATATTTTGTGGTTTTTCAAATTAATTTTTATAAACATTTCTTTATAAATTATATAATTTTAAAATAAATGTTTATAAAATTTTAATGCGTGTTGCTTCTTATTTTTGAAAGTAATTCACTAATACTTTTATATAGAGTATTTCATCTATTTCATTATCCATTAATATTTCTTATGATTTACATGGTATATGACTTCATGATACTGAATACTATATTTATATGGATAAAAAATGATTTATCTATTGATGTATTCATGAAACCCATTCATTTTTCACAGGTTAATTAAGCTTTGAGGGTGTTTATAATGTTATCATGTTCAATTAGAACACATAAGTATGAGTTCTCATTATTTTAGGGGTGGGATCATAGTTATATATTCATACATTGATTTGAATAAAAGTTTATATCTTAGGAGATGACATGTAAGGTACTGGGCAGTGATCCCAATCCACTATGAGACCTTATCCATTATGTTTATAGGAGTAGTGATTAAACCTGATACATTGTGGGAATATGTCTATTATAAGATCCTAGACATCATGGATGTATGTTATTATTAAAATTTTGGTTTCAATCCACTAAAGTGGTAAAAATAAAATTTTACTGGGTGTATGAGGAAGTTAGGGGTGTTCCAGGGGTTTAGGATAAGAAATAATAGAAAATTGATCCATTTTGTGCATATTGCACGATTTTCACTTCGTTAGAGAAATTACTATTAGGGGGAGCCATGCCTTGTGACCTTAAATAGATACATTCCATATGATTGTCACATGTTTTTTCAAACCTGATAGTCCACCCCCGGAAACCTTCCAACATAACCCCCTTAGGAAGAGGTCGAAGAATTATTTGGAAAATCATGGAGCCAAATCATGTACCCCATTTAAAAGTAAGAAATTAACTTTTCCCACCCTTGGGATTTTAATTATTTCCTTTACTTTCTTACTTAATTTATTCTCCAAGAAACCCTAGTGTGAAACCAAAGCTTTCATATCTTACCAAGGGTCTATCTCTTTTTATTTGAGGCCATTTGGAGTGTCGTTGTTTGTAGATCAAATCTCTAGGTGTGTCTAATCCTTATCTTGAATCCTTTTTACGGATTAGGGCTTCTAGTTTTGATATTATTATTATAATGCCTAAAAACCCTCTTTATTAAGTGGATATTAGGTTAGGGGATTAAAGGGTTATTTAATCCATACATAAGGATAATGTTAAGTGTGTATTTATCTTCAGATTTGAGGTAGCTTATCTATAAGTTATATCTCATAGTTATATTTTTTATTAGAGAATGTGTGGTTGTATTATTATTTTTCCTTAAATTTTTATTTTATACATATAGTAAGATCAATTAAAATGGTTTTATAAATGATTATTTAGAACCCTCATGATTCTCATGGGATTCATTTTGATTAATTAGACAAATTTAGGGCCACCATTGGGGTGCACCAACATTCTCAAACATCGAAAATTGTAATGTTATTCATTGAGTTGATTTTTATTGAAATAGAGACCATGATAAATATGTTGACATGTTTTGATTTAATTATAAGGATTAAATAATTTTAATTGAGACTAGTTGATAGCAATTGATTAAGGATTGTTTGGATAAGTTTTAAATGATGTTAAATGGAATATAGTGAATGTGTCAGTCGAGTGATGAGTTTGTAATTAATTTGTTAAATATGATTAATGATGGGAATTGATGAATTAAGTGAAATTGGTTAACTTATGAGAGATAGTTGAATATTTTAAATTTGGAAAAGTATGTATGTTATTGATTATGTTAATGATTTATGGTAAGAAAAATGGAAATGGGTTAAATTCGCTTTGAAATTTAAATGGTAAATGTGAGAATGTGTTAATTCATGAACATCAATTATGTATTGAATGGATTATGTGATGTGAATGTGATGTGTAATTTTTTTCAATGATTTTTGATATGTTATATGAGGTAAATGGATAAATAATCATGTGAAAGTGGTATTCTAGATGTGGGGTATTGGACATGAGGATCTATGCCCGTGGGTCAGGTTAGACAAAGGCTCTAAACCCCACCCCATAATTTAAGGGTTATGGAATGGGATCAAGTATATATGGCTAAAATTGATTCATTTAAGGATAATACTAAGACTGAGACTGCATAGTAAGTGTGATAGAATTTTTTTGTGAAATTTTTATTCCTAGTGATATAGGGAACCTCACTTACTCCCTTATTCATATAAATTGGCCAGCATGTTCTATAGTGAAAATGATGAAAATGACTAACTCATGGATTTAATGATAATATGAATTGAATAAGGATAATGGAATGTGTGATGAAAAGGAATTTAGTAATGAAGTAAGTATAATGGATAAAAATGTAAATGATTTTATTAAATATTGTTAACTTACTACACCTGATTTAACTATTTTTTTCATTATCAACTATTTATTAAATGCATGGATTGTCTATTTAGACACTTTATATTGTAGACACCACTAGTGGTGGATTAATAATTTTTAATCACACACTTTTTGGTCCACCATTTGGTACCCAATGAGATTTAATGTTTGTAGGCCAAGATAATGTAAAGCTCCATCTACTAGGGAGTTTATATAGGATTGGGATGCGCAATGGTGAAGATCTAAACATGGAGTCATGAACATGTTTAGGATTAAGATTTTGGACTTTATTTTTTGGTTTTCATCACTTTTGGGCACTATTGGAGTGACATTAAATATTCACTGTTTGGATGTGGTTTGAACCCTATATGGGAAATGGTTGGTAATACATGGTTATGGTATACTTTATATTGTTTCCATTATTTTATATGTTTCCTATTGTGGATTACTCTTATTAAGAGTTTATATTCTCCTCACATGATCTTTTAGACCCTCACTACAATTTGGAAACCTTGGGAAAACAATAAGGTGAGCTTGAGGTCGTGTGGAGACTCGTATGAGGGAACATGTTTAGTGGCTACCGGGTTGGTGATGTTACAATGTATTATCAATGAAATTATTTTAAGGTGTAATATTCTTGGATAGTACAGGGATTATTAGGATGTTTCAGGTCTTAGAAATGAGATTGTGTTTGGGAGTAGCTAACCCGTGTGTGAGAAAAAATCAACGTCCCCAAGGTTGGAATTGTTTTTCTTGAAATGTGTTGTTACCTTTGAATGATATTTCACTATTAATTGATTAAATTATTTTGTGTTATGAAAATTTTATGATATTTTCTTCTAGATATAATGAATCAAGGTTTTTCTTTCACGCATCATTATAGAAACATAGGGATATAGCAGTCATACATCATTATAGGCTCACACGAGATGTGTGTGTGAGACATGAAGGGTATAATGCAGTTTATTTTCATGAAAAAATGAAATATTATGTAAACGGATAGATGAAAATAATTTTAACTAATTGTTAAATAATTGTGTTAAATTAAGGGTTGAAATGAGTTAAAAAAATTTATAAGAAGTTGTGAAATGCAAAATGTGCATAAGGGGAAAGATTTACATAGTGAGTGTGGAAATAGTTTCATAAAGGTGAATAATGATGGATTTCTGATTATGTGAGTTTGTTTAACTCACATAATCCATGACCTGTGGTAGGAATGTTTTTGGGTAGTGTTGTATATGTGATTATGTCATTTGTAATAGTATTTCCATAATGGGTTATTTATGACGAGTGGAGAGGATTCTTTTATATAAATTGTGGAATCCTTACGTTAAGTTTTTTATGACTTGTGTTGGCAATTTCAATGAAATTCGACCTTGATTATGAGTATAGATTTGTAGAAAATAGGATATCACTGAGAATGGTCCACCGGTATTGGAGAAAGAAAATCGATAGGTACAAGATAATTTAATAGAAGATAATTTCCATGTGAACCTTCCTAATTTTATAAAGATCATGGAATGAGACCCAAGGATGGTCATGCTGCATATGTTTGATCTGACCGAGGTGTTTTAGTTGCATCACCCTCCAATGTTTTCCAAGGAGGTAAGTCTTGAGGATGAAGATTTATTGATAGAGTATATCAATATTATTTTGGATCACTTATATACTCTTGCATATAAAAGGGTTATGTTGGTAGAATATATATATTGAGGATCAGAGAAGCACTGGTGGGATATGTTGGTAGACTATAGAAGATGATTTTATGTTGTGGAAATTTTTCCAAGAGAAGTTTTTTGTGAATTTGCATATGGAATCTTGGAGATTAAACCACGTTGTATAGTTTTTGAGGTTGACAAAGGGAACCAAGTCGGTGAAGGATTATGCGGCTTGTTTCAAAAAATTTCAAATCTTTGTTCCAGTGTTAGCAGGGGATGAGGTAGTTAGGTTGACATACATTTAGGATTGACATAGACATGAGATTTTTTCAAATTAATATATTACATTTAAATAGGTTTTGTGAAATTTATGGATCAAAACCTTATTTCAAAAGTGAACACAAATGAAGCTTCAGGTAGTGGGTTTCTAGATTCAGTTTGGAGGACCAGTGGTGTGAATTTCGAGGGAAAGAATCATAGATTCAGAAATAATCACTATGGTGGTAGCATGAAGAGCATTCATAATAGAGGATCATCTTATCAATGTGGAGAATAGGTTTTTTTTATCAGTGTGGCATGATGGAACACATGTGTGGTAAGTTCCCCCGACCACCAGTTGAGTACCGAGCATACAGAAGGATGGGGCATGTGTAGAGGTACTATAGGAACCCTTGATTGCTGGGAACTAATGGAGGATTTAGGTTGATTACATGTACATGTTTGGGGTTAGTTACCAATACCAGGAATGTGGTTAGTGCTGGACTGGTCCTACCAGACAATGTGTTGGATCTGGTACTCCGTGGTGATAGTATCCATAGCACCTGGGCAGTGCATTGCCATGAATTCAAACAAGGGAACAAGTTAGAGGGGAATGATAGCTTCATGATGTCTAGTATAAATCTATATGTAGAGAGACCGAACCTTCACATTTTGAAGGTATGATCCTTATAGATTCTACACTTTGTAGTTGTTAATTTGAGACATGTTCCACATAATCTATTATATCTGCTCAGTTTTTCATTATGTTTGGTCTAGTAGTGTAATGAATATATAAAGTCATGTCATTTTACACACAAATAGAGTGATAGTATAGAATATCAAGAAATTTAATGGTTTTTCTCTCAAGGTTGGTTGGTATTACATCATATTGGACTTGTTTTTTCTTGAGATGTGGGGTTTTGTATCTGATCTTGGGTATGGAATGAATAGTGTTGTGACAAGACCATATAGACTTTTACTATCATATTTCAGCATTCACATATCTTTAGGGATACTTTTATCCCCATTATAGTGAATGGGTTGTTCGGGCAGGCCAGGCATGGATAGTTTTCCATCAGTTGGGTGAACACACAACCCAAGTGGATTGTCTCATGTTGGATATTGAGGGAATAAATCAACATTTCCTCCCTTTTATGGTGGATCAGTTTCAGGATGATTTTCTGGAGGAATTACTAAGGCATCCACCAAAGAGGGATGTTGAGTTCATGATAGAGCTTTTTTTGGGAGCAGAACCGGTTTATATTCCTTCATACATAATGACACTGGTAGAGATCCATGAACATAAAACATAGTTGAGAAAATTGGATTATAAAGGGTTTATTCATTCTAGTATGTCTCATTGGGGATATTTTTTATTTTTTTTCCATGAAAGATGGTATATCCTTGTGAATATGTGTTGATTATAAGAAGTTAAATCAAATGATGGTTATGAAATTATACACTCTTCCTCAAATTGATGATATTTTTTATAAGGTAATAAGGTATTCAGTGTTTTGTATTATTGACTTGAAATCAAGGTATCATAAGATGAGTGGAAAACCTTCTAATAAAATGTGGACTAACTTCAGTAGGAGGTTTGGGTTGTATGTGTTTTTTATGTCATTCAGGTTATCCAATGCATCAGATGTGTTGATATAGGATGATTGGTTTGTTATGTATAGGTTATGGATGTTTATGAATCAGGAAATAAATTAAAATATGCATGATATTTAGATATCTATGTTTTTTTATTCTTTAATGTGTTGGAAGAATTACTATATGAGAGAACAGTTCTCAGTGTATACTAATCCTGAAATCCTAAAGTACATCTTCTATAAGCATGATTTGAAAATTTTCATCAAATATGGGTTGAATAAATGAAATCATTTCACCTTGAGCTATTTTAAACACAACGAAAGGGGAAAAGAGTTACAGATACTTTGAGTTGGAATAATTAAAATCATGTGGTTTAGAAATCTAGTTCCGAATGGAAGATGATGGGTTTTCTTGCTCATATGCAACTTGAGGTGCATGATGGCTAAGGGCAGATAATCCCTACATCATGGTCAATTGACTCCATGCATCTGATTCAGATCAAGGATCAGTATCTTGAGGACACAGAATGTTTTGTTATGATGGAAAGCCATAATGGCATGAAGTCAACTTTGGGGTGAAAAGTCAGGGATGATGGGATCCTTTATGTGCATGGCCATGTGGTTGTTCTATTATGTACGAGAGAAGATTTGATGCACGAGTTTCATGCATCAATGTAGGAAGAGCATCCTGAGTTTTTTTAAAATGTATCATGATCTTATTTGGAAGTATTGGTGGCTTTGGATGAAGAAATATGTTGTAGTTTTCATGGTGTGATGTCTTACCTTCCATCAGGTGATGAATGAGCATCAGTTATTGGGTGGTTTTTTAACCCTTTTTTCATTTGCTAATAGAAATGGGATGATGTATGTTTTGTTATGTATTCTGAGGAAACCTCATAATAATGATTCAATCTGGGTGGTTGTGTATTGCTGGACCATAGTGCCTCACTTATTTCCAATCCAAGAGACATTCATCATGGATCTGTTTGATGAGTTTTATGTTAGAGAGTTTGTGTGGTTTCATGGTGTACCATGAAATATAGTTTAATATCGTGCTTCGTGTTTCAAATTATGCTTTTAGAGGGTCTTAGTAAAGGCTCCTGGTACCCTGGTGTTTTTTATTATTTTATTCCACCCAAGGATGGACTGGAAACCAGATTATACTATTCTAGTGATATAGGAAATATTGAGAGATGATGTCCAATATTTCGTGGATTGTGGGAAAATATTTTAGCACTGGTTTTGTTTTCCAATAACAAATAGTTACTAGGCTATGATTTTTATTGAACTATGTAAGTAAAAATATTATAGATTGTGTAGATATTTTTTTATTGGATGAATTATGGGGGATAAGAACTATTGGAACCATGTCTCATACAAGATATGTTAGAAAAAGTTTAGTTGATTCGAAAACATATGGAAAAATCTCAGAGTACATAGAAGACATATAAATATCAGTGTTATAAGCCTCCAAAGATTGTGTTGGGTGATTGATTATTTCTTCAGGTGTTGTTCTGGATGGGTCACCATCAGATTTAGAAACATGTTAAATTAGCACCTAAGTACATGGGACCATTTTAGATTATGGAGAGGATTGGGATGATGGTGTACTGATTGGATATTACCTAGTGGTATAGTGTTATTAATAATTTCTTTCATGTCTCATAGAAGTTAAAGTTTCAACCAAACACATACCATTTGATTGATGTTGAGGATATTGATTTTGAGCCAATTTCATCTTTTTAAGAGAATATGGTTTGTATCATGGATAGTAGTGAGAAAATATTTGAGGGAAATACTGTGTACTTGGTTCGAATTTTGTGCAATCATTGTTATTTTCATGAAAAAACATAAGAGATATATTCAAGAATGAATTCCTAGTGGCAATATCAATTTACCATTAAATCTCAGTGATGCTTGGGTGGATCAGACCAAGTATGATCCATTAGAAGGTCAAGAGTTTGTAAGATCCCAAACATTGTGAAAGTATGTCATTAATTAAATTTTGGACTGAATCCCATAAATTTGGATAAATAAATATTTATTGGGTGTTTGAGGAATCTCATGGGTGGTCATGGGGTATGGGACACAAAATAAAGGGATGTCAGGCCATTATGTGCATTTTTCATGATTTTTGCATGGTTAAAGGAAATCATGTGAGGGGGAGACAAACCATTAGAACATGGACAGAGGTATTCTACATGGTTGGTTTATGGTTTATAAAACCATGCAAGCCTCCCCATGTAACTATTAGACATAACAACTCTTGGTTATACATAGGTGCACGACTCATACATGGTTTGTAAAACCATGTGGCTCATAAAAAAGTGAGAATTTACCTTTTCCACAAAAGTATTTTAAGTGTTTCACCTGATTTAATCCCACATTTATTCACTAGAAACCCTTCTGATGAACCTATTCTCTCAAGTATTCCAATGGATAAATATCCTTCGATTATATTTCATTTAATTCATTTTTTGTTCTTGATAGAAGCTCCGGGTATGTCTAATCATCTCCTTTGTTCTCTTTTCAGTATTAGGGATTGTGGTTTTATTCAATTTCTTCTGAATAACTAATAACCTATTTTTCAAGAAATCATAGGTTGGGGATTGAAAGGGGGAATGAACCTAGTTCTAATTCTATGGTTAAGAGTTATTTTTCCTTTAACTTTGAGTGAGGTGGTCTATAAGTTATATCCCATAGTTTTATTGTCGACTTGTTTAATTGTGGTTGTGAAATTGATTTCCCCTCGATGTGTATTTGACAACTCTTGTATAATTTGCATAAATTGTTGGATAAATTATGAATTAAACACTTCATGATCCCTATGAGATTCATTGATATTGATTATATTGATTAAGTGAGACCAATAGGGTGTACCAACATTCCCTAACATGGAAAATTATAATGTTAAGCATAGAATTTCATTGTGTTTAAATAAAGAAAATGATAAATATTATGACATTTTGAGTTTGAATAATAAATATTAACTAATTTCAGTTGTGTCTAGTCAATTAAAATGGATTAAGGTATTTTTTGAATTAGTATGAAAAAGGGTTAAATGAAACAAAATGAATGTGTCAGTTAACTTATGACATTGTAATTGAATTATGTAAATGGGATAATGCATGTGATTTAATAAATTATGTTATATGGGTTAATTTATGAGAGATATATGAATATGTAAAATGGGTAAAATTATGTATATTTTTTATTATGTTAATGAGGTAAGTAATGAGAATGGGAAATATGTTAAATGGGCTACAGAATTGAAATGGAAAATCTTAAAATTGGTTAAGGGATGAACAAAAAATATATATATAATTGAGTATGAAATGGGAATGTTTTGTGTACTTTTTTTGTTTACTTTACAATATGTTATATGTGGTAAATGTATAAATAAGAATGTGATAATGTCTTGGTATTTTTAGGGTATTGGACTTGAGGATCTACTCCGACGGGTCTGGTTAGACTGAGGCTCTAAACCCCACCCCATAATGCATGGGTAAGGGAAAGAGACTGAGGCTCTATACCCTTAACATTTTAATTTGATGACACTACATAAACTTAGGCTTCAAGGTATTTTTCATGTATTTGTTTGTGAAATGTTTATTCCTAGTGAGATTGGAAACTTGACTTTTTCACTTATGCACAATAATAGACTAGGATCGGCCATAGGGGAAATGTTGTAAATGAAAACCCCTATATTTAATGATTATAAGGATAAAGTAAGGATAATGGAACATGTGATGAAAATAAATTCAGTAATGAAGATGGTATAATTTATGAAAATGAAAATTATTAAAGTGAATACTATTCACTAGTTTCACCAGAGTTATATTTCCTATTATTTTTAATTTATTTAGAACTTCCATGCACTATACATTTAGATTGTTTATTTTGTATTCACCATTGATGGTGGAAAAAGTATTTTTAACCACACTATTCTTAGGCCACTATTGGGAACCCAAGAAGATTTCATGGTAACATGTCATGGAAAGGGAAAGGGAACTCTCTTAAGGAGTTGATTTGGGTTAGGAATGTGCATGGATGAGGATTGAGAGTTAGAGTCAGGAACAATTTGGGGATTCATCTATTTTCCATTATTATGGGCTTTCTTCACTTTTGGTCACTATTGGCATTACATGACATATTTAATGTTTGGTTGCGGTTTTCACCCTATTTGGGAAATGGTTGGAAATTCATGTTTCTGATTTATTTCATATTAATTCCATTATTTTATATATTATCTATTGTGTATTAATTTGGTAAAGAGGGTGAAATATCTCCTTGTTTTTTATTAGGCCCTCATTCCTAGTCATAAACCTCTAGCATATAGGGAGGCATGCTTGAGGTTATGTGGTGGCTCAGCTCAGTTAATCGATTTAGTGGCTCCTGAGTTGGAGATGTTATATCCAATATGTGATGATGGTCTTGATATTGAACTTCATAATATTTAATGGTTCTTTATACTCAGGTATATGACACATTCTTATTCCTATGATAGTTTTTTAAGGATCAAGGTTATTGACTAATGCTTCAATATCCCTATTACCTATGTATTCTATTATTCCATAACATTTATTATAGGAATCGTGATTTATGATCTATTTTTTATTGGTTTTGAATTTCATATTTTATGTCCATCCACCATTATTAGGCTTTCATACCCACATAACCATTTTATAATCACATATGATCATAGATTATTTTCCCTCATGTTTTACCTTACTCAAAATATGTTCTCACAATTCTCATGTTTCCATCACCTATTATATGAAGAATAATATTACATATAATATTTTTTTTGAAGGGTATCATTTTAGAAGAATATTTTTGAGATTTTTTAAAAACATTTTAAAATAATTTGGATATATATAAAATATCTACATACCACAAATATATAGGTTATGAGGTGGGGATTTTTATGATATGTGATTTGTAAATTATAGTAATAATGTATTATGCACATATGATGTTATTATATTGTGTATGTTTGTATAACAGTATGGTATAATTATTTTTTACAGATTATGATATGAATAATAATTGGATAGAACCTAAAACATCATATAATTAACAAAAAATGATATATTATGAACATAAATTTTTTAAGGATTAAATTACTATAACAGAATTTTAAGAAATTATAGGATTTATTTTTTGTAAAATCCTTAACATATAACCATTGATGAGTTACTAGACCAAAGATACCCCTAGGAACTCATGTGAGACTCTCCATATGATATAGGCTACTAACTAGCAATGGGGGTCTTGGGTGTAGCCTTATTCAGACATTAATACCTTATCACAAAATGTAATATTTAAAAAGAAAAAAAAATTCCATAAAAGATTTAGATCTATCAACATGTGTGAAGGAAATATGAATGAATCATCAATAATGAAAATGAATATGGATGAAAGTGGTCATACAAACTCACAGTCATGCTAGTACACAATAGATAATCTATTACAGGACTAATCTCATATACAAAAAATATATATTAAAGTAAAAAATATAGTTAATTTCTTACCTAAGCCTCATCTAACCCTACTATGTGATCCTACTAGAGTTATCCATATTGATTAAGATACCCTAGTCTTTTGGAGATCCTATACATATGATTAGTGATATTTTCTTGGGTACCAAAGTCATATGGATGCTCGAGAAGGGTATGATTTCAATTTAGTAGAGAACAACAACCATGGTCTCATACATATCTAGTAAAAGCATGTACACATGTGATATGATCAGAAAAATAATAAATGCATTGTAGAAGAATTGATATATAACCAACATCGATCCTCGTGTTTTAATTTGACATATAGGATTGAAATTACATCCTTGAACCTCTATTAATGTGAACCTACAAATTATTTGAAGTCAAAAGAACATATAAAATGAATACCCCAACCTCTAAGAGGAAATTATTGGTGGTGGAAAGTCATCACGAATAAACATGATCCGTATGAGGTAATCCTAGGCATTTCAATAATCAATTGGCTTGATATTTGAACTCTAAGATGAAATCCTTGGAGATTCAACAAATCACCATGTATCATCATTGATCCATAAGAGGTAATACTAGGTGATCAAATAATCATAAAAAATACTACTTATTCATAGGGGAGACCTTAGGAAATCCCAGTAGCCTTATGTTCCACAGCTGATTCAAATGGGGGTGGAATTAGGATATTCAGTAGCATCATACCCCACAACTAATTCCTTGTGGGTGGACCCTAAGAAATAAGGTAGCATCATTTATCACTTTAAATATATAGGAGGATATTATTGGGTATCTATAATAATCATTATGTATATCTACCATGTACCAATGGGTAATACTGATAATTCCATAGTCATCAAGGTCTAAGATGATACAAATAAGGTAATCCTAGGAGATTCTATGGTCATCATGTTTCACCCCTATTTCCTAGGGGGATGACCGTATGTGACCCATAACCTTTAGGTATAACTGGTAGATCCAAGGATCATGTCCAAGGTATCCCATCTATCACATAAATCTAGAGGGGAAGTGAATCCCATTTCATTCATCTCACAATATGTATGGCATAAGGTTTTCCTTCCATCAAAACCCACCTTAGAAAATAACGTTCTTCCTATCAAAGGTTTTACCAATAATAATTACTACCCATTTCCCACATTCACTCATGATTAGGATAATATCTTTTTGGGGTATCCACCAGGTTCCCCTAGGTCACATCTATTCTGAGACACCTTTCATGAGTTCCTCTATCACATTTTTACCACATAGGAATAATCTAGACATATTTAGGGTATAACATTCCTTAATATCATCCAAATGAAATTCTAGACTCACTATCAATTTATTCATAGTTATACAAGTGGGTGATCTAAATCCAATTCATTAACCAAGTCAACCAAGTTCAGTCCTCACACCCAAAAAATCCAAATCTTACCCAAGGTACCAATACCTAATTCACACATCTTAAGGAGAAATAAAAAATCACTTTATAATCACAAAATTATCCCAATGGCTCTAAGGTACCTCAAGATTATATCACAACTGATGTAGAACACATATTCTCATCCCATTACAACACTCTCTATACTGGTAAACAATGCACCTATACTCTAGAGAATATATGTTACAAAAATCCAATCACACAACTCAAGGGGTCCAACAAGTCTCAAGTCACAAAAACATAATCAAGGAATCAACCATCGATGATCAAGGAAACCAATATACTGTTTAATGGTTCATCATGGACATGACCACTTATTTCGTATAAGAATATAATTTTGAATAAAATAATTAATTTTAAATAAAATATTTCGACAAACTTCAGTGACAAGAACAAATACCACATTCGATAAATGAAGTTCATAATATCATAAGGGTATATATGATGAATCACCTAACATAAATGAGTCTATTTCCATTTTTAAAAGCACCCTCAAATCCCCACTGAATCCCATCCAAGGCCACATAAATATCATGAGAACCTATATCAAGGTATAAAATCAAATAATTAACTTGAAATTATTTACAACTAATTATTAGACTTATTATAACAAATTATAGTGAATAAAAAAATTAATTTAAATAGGAAAATCCTAAAATATCAATGGAAACTAACAATTTTTTGAATACTTGAGAAAAGAGTTGATATCACTCCCAAAACACACATAAACCATGGCCAAGACACCCCATTATTTCTTTAAACAAATGTAAATTAATTATATAAATAATTCAAATTATAATAATTTATATACACACGTCAGGTACTCCTGTTAGGTTGAAACCGAATCTAAATAAACATAGAATGTTTGAAATGTACTCCTGATATAGTCTCATGAAAAAAATCCTAAAACACATATCAATTCATCATCCAAATAAATTTAATTTAATCTAAAACCATTGAAAAATTCATAAGTTGATGTAACAACATTAAAATAGTAAGGTAAGGTGTGTAGAAATTATCTTCAAGCACCCTCTATCCAAAACATATGATATTATAGTAAAAATTTCCAATTCCACCATTCTATGATGTAATCAGAACAAAAAATATAATCTAGAGAAGTGATATTTTTTTGGAAAAAGGATAAATCAAAAATTAAGGCCACCATAGGATTAATATCACCTAAAACCAGAATTAATCCCACCTAGAATCCCCAAAATCTGATGAGAAACAATATGGAAAGGGTAGGGGATTTTACATACTTCTTTTATAAGTGAGATAGAGAGAAAGGGTAAAACACTCAAAAGGGTTGGAGGGGTGAAATAGAGAAAGAAATTAAAATCTATGTGTGGATTCATTTCATGTCCCAAACCATATTCCCTAGCATAAAATCCCCCCCCTTTGAAACAATCATAACTTAAAACCCTAGTTCCCAACATGAATGCTCTCCCCCATAATATTTCATAGACTAAATCACATTTCATATCCTGAATAACCCTAAGAAGCACACCCAACTCCAATTGAATTTATTAATTTGATGTTCACATAATGAAACACTCATTTAAAGGGCTGCCACTCATAGAAAAACTCTATTCAGGTTGTAAATACCTTGACTCATGGCATGAATGGATGCACCTATTAAAACTGTTTCCCTCGGGACACTCAAACCATCTTGAATCTTGATTTGAGAATCCCTAAAACCTACCCAATCATAAAACACATCTAAAATCATCTATTAATTATGTCTATAAAATCATATTACTCATCCAAATATCAAATTTCAAACAATAATACTCACCAAATAATAATTTTTAAATTATACTAAATTTCATAACACATAACGGAGTGGGGTTTTAGAACCTCTGTAGAAAAACTTTTTATACCCCTGGGAAGACAATATGATATTTAAATAATTATTACCAACCTATATCAATAATCACTTCATTTTTAACTTATTGAATTATACTTGATAATTCTAAATGAGGTTCCACTAAAAAACTCTAATCACAGGGCACACTATTCATCAAAAATTAATCCATTACTTATCATCATCCTTGGAACACCAAAACCACTCATACAAATTTCTTTCTAAACTAATACACCATGTGTCATAGATTAATTCATCCAAATATTTATGGTAATCCCACCATAAGTCTCTTTTCATGAAGGCTGACTCTAGATCCATGGTTCTCCATGCCATCGGAACTGCTTACCAAAATTCATTCCCCTTTGTCCAATGACACTCTCAATGTTATTTATATATTACTGAACCCAATTATATATGATGATACAGACTGGTCATCCTAGGGATAACCATTCTCAAATATTCATGGATGTAGCCTTTGATTCTCTATTGTGTCACTACCTGATAATGATACCTTAATCCCCAAAAGCATCTCATCATCATCTAACCACCCACACAAAAGTATATACCCATAAATCAGTATACATTAATGGTTGAATCACCAACCATGTACACTGTCTCCATACTATCACCTGAGCACCAGTGAATCCCAAATATTACTATCTCTTAGATCATATAAAAACTATTAACACATGATTCCAATGCATAGACTTTTCTATCATTTTATATGAATGTCAAAAAAAATTATTTGATATTAGTCTAAATAAAATTGTATCTCTCTACTCAATTATATTAAAATGGGACATCAACCATCAAATAAATGATATTATTACTCACATTACCCTTCTACCATGTTGTCATTCATCCATTAACCATACTTTGTACATTACTATATTTAATGATTAGTCATATTTGTCCTTCACAAACACAATCACTAGTGAAAACATTGATAACTGCTCATTTTGAACATTCATGGAATATAATACATATAACCCCTTGAATTTCCATTTATCCTAAGGTTCATACCCTCCATGACCAATGGTGAACTACTCAATACATGTATTTATTTACATCACTCCATAAGTGAGACTAAGATAGGTTTAGTCATCACACACATGTCTTTCCTCTCGATCCAAGATCACCACCATCAATACTGGTACTATCTAATAAAAACATCACTGTCATCATGGAGGATATAATACTAATTTTCACTAAACAACCATATATGTTTTCCCATATTAATTTCATAAAAACCACATTCCCTCTCCCTGCACACATCTGTTTATTAATCAATATTTAAAAAACATCAATGCATATTAATCAAATGTTATTCAATTTTCATACAAATAAATGGGTGTATGCTCTAGTACCACCCAATAGTATAATATAACTCACAATACCATTATTCACACATCTTAAAAACCATCCCAAACACCTAAAAAGTTTAACTTTCTTGATAGCATTCCAACCACATCAATATGGAGCACTATTATCACCCCTTTTCAAAACCATGTACTTTAGCCATTGCATGGGTTATTGTAAAATCTCCTTTAAAACAAAAGTGCATCCATAATGAATAGGTCTAGAAACATTTCTGATCATTCACTAAAAATTCTAAATAAATAATACTATAAATCAAGGTATATTCCCCATCATAGTCTGAGGCAACCTACTGGGGAACCGACTCACATTGCTCACTAAATTATGGGACTACCCCATTTAGAATCATGACCCATCACACATACACACATCTAAAAAATTTTATGAATTATTGTAACATCCAAGATAAATTAAGAATATGAAATTTTCATATATATTAATATTTGTGAATTAAATAATAATTTTACTTGAAAAGGGTTTCTATGTTCGATAGCGTAACTGATACACAACAACAGATTTCTTTGAGATCTTATGTTGCACACTAATAATATAATATTATTATGGTAGTTAACTCCTAGCCATTGTATTGGTGGTAATGAACAAAACTAACTACTATATTATTATACAGTATTGTTAAATGTATTTACATTTATCCAATAAAAAACTAGAGGCTTAAAATGTGAATGAATCTAATTTTATGCAAAATTTACATTAAAAGGTCGATTTACCGCCTTTTAATGGAGAACCCAATTTAAATATAGTTTTGGTGACATTAAAACATTATAGTTGACCAAATAAAATCCTTCTTTATAATGGGGACATCAAATTTTACTTTGGGTAATTTTTTGGTATTTTTCTGATAAAGTTCATTTTTAAAGAATTGTTAAAATTATTATATTTTAATTCAAAAGTTCCTTTTAATATAATTTATTTATATTGTTATATTATATTTTTAATTGGTTTTAAAGTTAAATTAAAATTTATTTTTACCATTTTATCCAATTTTGGTCATTGGAATTAATTTCACTTTGAAATTGGACATAAACAAGCATCAATCTTTTGATAGTTATTGTTTCTTAAAAACACGCTATTTGTTTTTATAAGAGGAATTAATTTTAAAATTTATTAATTCCACTACTATTTTTTTAATTTTGAAAAATAAAAATCATGTTTTAATTCATAATATTAATTATAGCTCAGGCTATGTTTTTGGTATTTTTCTGAAAAACTACAATTTTGATTAATAGTGGAACCACTTAGTAGTAGTTAAAAAATCTAATTTTTTTCATTTAAATGATATTTTACGACTTATTTAAATTTAATTTCAAAAATATGACATACATTGTTGTTATTAGTGAGTAAAATTTGGTTCATTAAGATGAAAATAATTTTTAGCAAATAGTAACTTTTGACATTTATTAACCGCAGTTAAAGGTAAATAGGGTAATTCAAGGTAAAACGAATATTATAATAATTAAAATTACCTTAACACTTGTCGAAGCCTTATTGGTTGAGTCATTAATGACCATGTCTATCTTTGGCTCGATTTAGGGACCCCATGGATCCACTTGGGAGTGATAATGACAATTTCGATTAATTAACTTAAAGTAAATGCAAAAATGACAAAAGAAAATATCTTTTAGTAAATTAATTTTTACAATAGGTTATATAAATTATCATTTAGAATATAAATATTCATTGGAAAGATAAAAATATTTCCTATATGATGATATTTTTTTTGTAATTTTTAGACATCAAATAATATAAATTATTTATCACACAAATGATGCAGTGTTTACCTCATTAATAAATCATTTAAATAAATATGATTATAATGATTAAAATGTTATCCAAAAGCTGTGAAATACCTATTGGATTATTTTATTTCGATCATGGTTCCTCTTATATTTGACTATAATGATTTTAGGACCATTAGAAACCGAATTTATTTACATAATAAAATAATGTTTTTACACTTTCCTAAAGAGCCCCTCCTTTCCCTTATAAAAGGAGACCACTTCTAAGCAATTCGACACACCTCCAGAGACTTTTGGATCATCCAAAATCTGTCCAATTAAGTTCCTACATCCTTATACTCCTCCTAGAATCTTTAACTTAGGCAGAAGGTACTTCAGGAAGTCCTTTGGTTCAAACCAAAGGGAGGTACCCAAATTAATGGTAATTGTTTCTCCTAAATTGTTTTCTTTTAGATTACTTCTCCAACCACTAAACTCTTTTTATTCCTTTATTTTGTAACAACAACAGTATCCTAAATATACTAGTATGTTGTTATGATATGTATTCGAACTACACTTACACACACCTCCATCTAATGGATGATGAACATAATGTTTCTGTGGATGGAAAACTAACGCCTCATGAAATGATGATTGTTCAAATATCTCCAACCACCTCTCATGGTGGCCATTATGATGGAATTGTATTTATATACGATATATATTATATTTATGGTACCGTTATTCTTCTGTAATTTCTATTTATATCATGCCTTTATGGTTTCCATTATAGGTAAACATGATAATCTCATTAGAGGAAGTGCGGACTACCGCCCCCTCAAATTGATATGAATCGTTAATTACATATGTGTGACGTATAAGGGAGGTAGTTAATGATATTATCTATGATATTATATGTGAAATTATACTGGAATTATAATTTACCTATGTATCATTAGGTTTTAATTCCATTAAAATAAGAAGTAGAAATGAAAGTAGTGTTCATGCATACGTATGGCTTACCGTCTCCATGAACGGGCATTTCATTTATTACCTATAAATGTTATGTACTTTTATAAATACATGTATATACTGGATATATATGATATGTATGATATATAAATCATGAATATAATTTTGGATATAATGAACCTTTGACCACATGAACAACATGTAATTATAAGAATTCCATTTTTGACTCAAGTAAAAAATATCGACAAAATAAACATTATCAACATAAATGATTACATAATGTTTATAACATGGTAATAAGTGATATAAAAAGAATAATAAACTTGAAAAAGGTTCTTAATAAAGTAAAAAATTATCTTTAGTTTATTATTCAGGATATTAAAGAACGATCGAGTCAAGTCGGACAGGAGGTAAGGGGCTTCTTATCTCACTTTTAATTCCGTGAGATTTCCATTGTACACCTCTTATTTATTGCATTTGATGTGTGTAATGACCATGATTTTATACATTGTGTAATATAATTTAATTTATGGATATTTAAATCATCATTGTATGATCCATCTTTCATGGGATGTATGTTTCGTAAGTTACCAAATCGGTAAGGGATTCTCTTATCTCACTTTTAATTTCGTGAAATTTCCATTGTTCGCCACTTATTCATTTAATGTGGTGTATTTTGTACTGAAATTTAATATATATTATCATTATCATCATTATATTCATTGTATTCTGGGATTCATTTGTTGGTTGTAAACATTTGGTCCTACGACTCAGTTGATTTCAATGTGGTAAAGGGTATCATATAACTTTTTATTCCCATGAGATTCATGCTATATTTTCCACTATTTCCTTTTGTGTGGTGTATGTACTGCCCATGATTGTACTCTTTGTGTAATATACTTCCATTTATGATTATTTACATCTTAATTTTATGATCCTTATTTCATGAGGCATATGTTTTATAAGTTACCAAATATTTAAGGGAACTTCTTAACCAAATTCCCATTCTTTGGTTTGATCTTCTCTTTCTTATTTATTTCATTCTATGAATATGTGTGAGTGAACTTTGATTATTTTAGAAATAATATCCACATATCTTGGGAGTATTTATATTTGTCACTCATAATTTTTTGATTGATTTATCCTTAATTTAAGGATACCGTCTTTGTAAGGGACATTGTCTCAATTTATATTCCATTAAGTGTTATTTATTGTTATGCACCAATTCACTTTTTTATGGTGTATATATTGTCCTTTGACAAATTATATCATGAATTTATTTATTTTAATGATATTATAAAGTTTTTATTATATCTTACTCCTCAATTATTTGTATTCAAGAGTCTCTCATTTTGTTAGAAACTATTTAACTAATATATAGTTTTAAATGTTTTAAGGATTTATTATTCTAAATCCTTATATTTAATGTACATGTTTTCAAAATGGTTTTTAAAGATTTATTTATATATACATTAATGTTTTAAAATGGTAATTATTTAAAAGGCATTAAAGTGTTATGGGATACTTTGATTCAAAAATCTATTTTTAAATGGTTTTTGAAAATGAATTGATTATATCAATATCTTGAAATTATATATTATGATTTCAAAAGAGTTGTTGTTATTGAAATGATTATATTTTCAATATTTTATGTGTAATAATGGAAAATTTACATTTTACGGGTGGTTTAATGATAAACCATATTATGGGTGGTGCCGTGAAAACCACGACGGGTGGTTACGTTATAACCGGCAATGCATTGGGTATGGAAGTTGGCCGTATGGCTATTCTATTTAGTGATATGTGTGGAAGTCGAACATATGGTTTTTTCATTTATGTATGTTTATGTCCCAAGTTACCTTTATATGTTATGTGTTCATTATATGGGTAATATTTTGTTTACAAAAAAGGGTATGTAGTAATATTTTTTCAGTGAAGAGTATTTACTACTTCATAAATGCGAAAAGTATTACTTATGTTAAAGTATTCATGGTTTACTTGTTATTTTGAAAAAGTAGCAGTTTTAGTTCTTTGTGTATCCCTTACTGAGATTTTTATTCTCATCCCAAGTTTTTGAAATGTTTTGCACATGACATAATGTGGAATAGGGTCAAGGATGGGATCAACGAAAATTCATGTTGTCATGAACATGGAACTAGACATGATTATTTTTTTAAAGAGTTCATGTTTTGTAAAATAAAATTTATACTAGGTAGAAGTGTATACTTTGTAATATTTTGAGATATAATAGTTATGTCCTAATTCTCTTAAACTATAAACCTGAAAATATCATCAATGTGAATTATTAACTTAATTCAAGATTATGTATGTTTTAAGGCTGGGTCCTTATAGTTGGTATCAGAGGTCGGTTTAGATAAATTTTGAGGTTAGGGTGTTCTTTAAGAATAAGTGACATTACCATAATGGTTAGGATTTTAGAATGAGTCATAGTTATTTTAGATAATGTGAATGAGTTTAAGAAAACATGAATAAGAATATCTTAGTATTTACTCTCCTCATAAGATATTATATGATGATTTTAGTGATATAATCACACTTTTTTTTGGATTTAGTAAATGGATGGATCTAGCAGGCACCAAAGTAATAGTGAATAGGAAGAAAACTATGATGGCTTTCTGAATGAGAAACTTAATGAAATGGGAGATGCAATGAGAACTCTTGTGGTTATTCGCAACCAACTATCTGGAGTCATGATTGACCACCTGACCCTTGTTGATTTTTATAAGGGATCATATATGTGAGAAACAAATCACCACGATAGTTCAGGTAATAATCATAAAGGTAAGTATATTCAAAAAATATATTTGTCAAGGATGTGGAAAGAAACACATAGGAAATTGTTTCCAAGGGACGAGAAGATTCTATAGATGTGGAAATGAAGGTCATAAAGCAAGAACATGTCATGGGAAAAGGAAGAATCCAGTTGACTATAGGAAATGGAAAGAAGTTCATTCTGAAGGATCAATTGAATGTTTTAAATGTGGTGTGTGTGGTCATTATACAAACAAATGTCCTATGAAGAAGTTTCAGGAATGGGGTCTCCAGGATCATACACATATTTTTTTACCAATACCTAATTCCATTCCGATTGAGTATGAAGAAACTGACAATGACCAATGAAAGGTATGGATTATTTCTTAACATATGTTTTGATATTATTGATTCTTAGGATAGGATTCATGATTCTGTTTATAGGAAAGTAGTATTTCAGAATAAGTTAAAAAGGAATGGTTAATGGATCATGAAGAATGTTGAATGAGTAAGAAGTCAACATATAAGGGATTCAAGAGTTATGGTAGATTTTAGGATGGTGAAATGCTTAAAATTATTAAGGCTATTTTGATTATGGGAATTACATTAGATGACTTTTTATAGTATGTGTAACCCAGAAGCTTGATATGTGAAAATTTTATTCAAGGAATAATTATATTTTCTTTTGTAGATATAGTTATAAAGAACCATTTGGGTTTATATGATCCTTGAATTTGAGGTAATTACTGGTTAATACATTTTGGGAAGAAAAATTAATGTTATTAGATAAACTTTGTGGTTAAAATATTTTATGGTTATTTTTGATAAATTTATCTCTTTTTGGTAATGTTATAAAATTATATTGTTTTTAAAACAAAGGATGACATGTGGACTGTGTGACAACCCATCGCGTCATACAAAGCTATGGGAATCAAACCCACAACCAAAGTGCAACTGGTATTTATCACCTACCACTGGACTACGTAAAGTCCCTGGTTTTTATGACTAATTCGTTTTAGTTAAATGATTTTATTAATCAAGAATAAGTCTATTTTGGGTTATCTATGGAAATTATAAACCTATCGTGGAGGATATGTGATTAGGATAATTACTTTTCTATATGAGACTTTAAGAGTAACTGATGTTATATAGAGATAAATGTTATGATTTATCTTGGAAGACTATGTGATTAAATAATTATGAGATTTGGGTTTCAATATTAGTTTGGATTAGTTTTGAAGAATTTATTGTACAGTTTTTTATTGAATGGTATTTGTTGATCATTGGGTTTTTATTGACAAATTTTAGAGATTAAGATTAGTTTTTATTCTTGTAAAAGATTATCCTTTTGGGTATTATCTGATCTCTCACTAACAATTTTGGTTTTAGTTGATGTCTAGAGACAATGGAAATATATAGTTCTTTTTTTGTGGATTATGTTATTCTCAAGATGATGATTCTTGTGATTTTTATGTGACCATGACTTTTGGAATTCTCTTTGTTTGGAGAAAAGATTAGTTTTTGGTAGAAACTTATTAAAGGATGAAACTCTACTTGAATGTAAGTATATTACCTTATGTTCTTATTAAATGTAGTAAATTAATTCCACCAAATTATGAAAAGAAATGTAAAAAAACATTATTGGTTTACGTTTCCTACTGGGTAATCAAAGACCGTTTAACCCATCACATGTTTGTGATTGTTTGATGGTTAACTTTCTCCAAAACATGTTTTCTATCACTCTCCATCAGAACATGACCCTTTTCTCTATCTTCCATATCCATGTTTTCCTAAATGGAATCCTCATATTGGTTATCTCGGTTGACCTTTGTGCTTCCCTTTCTTTCCTTTAAAGTGATCGTTTTACTGACTCTTTTTCTGATGTGGGACTTTCAATGATGTTTCTGAGCCCATTTTTTTTAAATTGCGAAGTCACAATTCCAAAACGGAGGGAAGGATGTAACATCCTAGATAAATGAAGAATATGAAATTTTCATAATTACTAATATTTGTGAAATAAATATTAATTTTACATGAAAAGTGTTGCTATGTTTGATAGCATACCCAATACGCAAAAAATAGGTTTCTTTGAAATATTATGTTACACACTAATAATATAATATTATTATGGTAGTTATCTCCTAGCCATTGTATTGGAAGTAATGAAGAAAAAGAACTACTATATTATTATACATGATTGTTAAAAGTATTTACTTTTATCCAAGAAAAAGATAGAGGCTTAAAATGTGAATGAATCAAATTTTAAGCATAATTTACATTAAAAGGCCGATTTACCACCTTTTAATGGAGTAACCTATTTAAATATAGTTTTGGTCACTTTAGATCATTATAATTGACCAAATAAAATCCTTCATTATAATGGGGACATAAAATTTTACTTTGGGTAATTGTTTGGTATTTTTCTAATAATGTTCATTTTTAATGAATAGTATAAAATATTGTATTTTAATTCAAATGTGCCTTTTAATATAATATATTTATATTGTTAGATTATATTTTTATTTTGTTATAAAGTGAAATTAAAATATATATTTACCATTTAATCCAATTTTGTTCATTATAATTAATTTCACTTTGAAATTGGACATAAACAAGTATCAATCTTTTGATAGTTATAGTTTCTTAAAAACACGCTATTTGTTTTGATAATGGGAATTAATTTTAAAATTAATTAATTCCAATCCTATGTTTTGAAGTTTTAAGAATAAAAATCTTTTTTTAATTAAGAATATCAAATATATCTTAGGCTGAATTTTTGGTATTTTTCTGAAAAACATCAATTTTTGATGAATAGTGTAACCACATAGTAGTAGTTAAAAAAACTAATTTTTTTTAATTTAAATGAAATTTTACCACTTCTGTGAATTGAATTTCAAAAATATAACATACATAGTTTTTATTAGTGAGTAAAATGTGGTTCATTAAGATGAAAATAATTTTTGGTGAATATTAACTTTTGAATTTTATTTACCACGGTTAAACGTAAATAGGGTAATTCAAGGTAAAAAGAATATTATAATAATTCAAAATTACCTTAAAACTTGTCCAAACCTTATTTTTTGAGTCATTAAAGACCATGTTCATCTTTGGGTCGATTTTGGGAACCCATTGAGCTACTTGGTAGTGATAATGACAATTTAGATTAATTAACTTAAAGTAAAGGAAAAAATGAAAAAAGAAAACATCTTTTAGAAAATTATTTTTTAAAAGGGGTTATATAAATTATATTTTCGACTATAAACATTAATTGAAATATAAAAAGATTTCCTATATCATTTTATTTGTTTTATAATTTTTAGTAATCAAATAATTTAAATTATTTATGACATAATAATGATGTAGTGTTTACCTCATTAATAATTCTTTTAAATAAATAAGATAATAATGATTAAAATGTTATCCACAACCTGTCCAATTACTATTGGATGATTTTATTTCGACCATGAGTCATCTTATATTCTACTATAATGATTTTTGGACCATTATAAATCGAATATATTTATATAATAATATAATGTTTTCACACTTTCATAAAGAGCCCCTCCAATCCCTTATAAAAGAAGGACGATTCTAACTAATTCCATACACCTCGCAAGCCTTTTGTATCTTCCTAAATCTTCCCAATTATTCTCCCTACATCCCTCTCCTCCTCCTAGAATCATTACCATAGGCATAAGGCACTTCAATAAGTCCATTGGTTCAAACCAAAGGGAGGTACCCAAATTAAATGTAACGGTTTCTCTTAAATTGTTCTCTTTTATTTTTCTTCTCCAGCCCCTAAAATCATTTTATTACATTCTTTTCTAACAAAACCAGTATCCTAAATATACTATAATGTTTTTATGAAAATTATTATAACTACACATACACACAAATCCATATAATAGATGAAGAACATAATGTTTCTGTGGATGGAAAACTAACGCCTCACGAAACGATGATTGTTCAAATATCTCCAACCTCATCTCATGGTCGCCATTAAAATGAAACTGTATTTATATATGATATATATTATATTTATTTTTCCTTTATTCTTCTGTTATTTCCATTTATAACATTCCTTTATGGTTTTTATTATGGGTAACACGATAATCTCATTAGAGGAAGTGCAGACTACCGCCCCATCAAAGTGATATGACTCGTTAATTCCATATATGGGACGTATAAAGGATGGAGTTAATAATATTATATATGATATTATATATGAAATTATATTATAATTATAATATACCTATGTATCATTATGTTTTAATTCCATTAAAATAGGAAATATAAATGTAAGTAGTGTTCACGCGTATGTACGGCTTACCATCTCCATGAACGGTGCATTTAATTTCTAACCTCTAAATGTTATGTACTATTATAAATACATGTATATATTTGATATATATGATATATAAGATATATAAATCATGAATATAATTCTAGATATAATGAACATTTGGCCACATGAACAACATTTATAAGAAGTCCATTTTTGACTCAAGTACCAAATATCGACGAAACGAACATTATTAACTTAAATGATTAATTAATGTTTATAACATGGTAATAAGTGATATAAAAGGAATAATAAACTTGAAAATGGTTCTTAATCAAGTATAAATTATCTTTAGTTTATTATTCATGAGATTAAAGAACGATCGATTCATGTCAGACACGAGGTGAGGGGTTTCTTATCTCACTTTTAATTCTGTGATATTTCCATTATTCCCCCACTTATTTATTTCATGTGGTCTGTGTACTGCCCATGATTGTATTCATTGTGTAATGAACTTTTATATTATTTATATTTACATCATCATTGTCTGATCCATCTTTCATGGTATGTATGTTTCGAAAGTTACCAAATCGGTAAGGTATTTTCTTATCTCACATTTAATTCCGTGAAATTTCCATTGTTCGCCACTTATTCATTGCATGTGGTGTGTTGTGTACTGCCATTTGATATATATTCTCATTATTCTCATTATATTCATGGTATTCTGGGATTCATTTGGTGGTTATAAACTTATGGTTATACGACTCAGTTGATTTCAACGTGGTAAAGGGTTTCATCTCACTTTTTTATTCCCGTGAGATTCAAGCTATATTTTCCACTATTTGCTTTTGTGTGCTGTATCTACTGCCCGTGATTGTACTCTCTATGTAATATACATTCATTTATTAGTATTTACAACTTCATTTTATGATCCTTCTTTCATGTGGCATATGTTTTGTAAGTTACCAAATCGATAAGGGAACCTCTTAACCCAATTCCCATTCTTTGGGTTGATCTTCTCTTTCTTATTTATTTCATCCAATGAATATGTGTGAATGACCACTGATTGTTTTAAAATTAATTTCCACTTATATTGGGTGAATTTATATTTGTCACACATAATTATTGGATTGATTTATCCTTAATTTAAGGATACCATCTTTGTAAGGGAATTTGTCTCAATTTACATTCCATTTAGACTTATTTATTGTTATGCACCAATTCACTTTTATATGGGGTATATACTGACCTTTGACATATTATATCATGAATTCCATTATTCTCATGATATTATAATGTTATGATTATATGTTACTCCTCAATTATTTGTATTCAAGAGTCTCTCATTTAGATAGAAACTCTTTAACTAAAATATAGTTTTAAATGTTTTAATGATTTATTATTATAAATATTTCTCTTTAATGTCCATGTTTTGAAAATAGTATTTAAGGATTTATTTATATGGAAATTAATGTTTTAAAATGATAATTATTTTAAAGGCTTTAAAGTGGTATGGGACACTTTGATTCAAAAATATATTTTTTAAATGGTTTTTGAAAATGAATTGATTATTTCAGTATCATGAAATTATATCCTATGTTTTCAAATAAAATTTTGTTATTGAAATGATTACATTTGCAATATTTTATGTGTAATGATGGTACATGGACATTTTAAGGGTGGTTACGTGATAAACTATATGATGGGTGGTTCTGTGAAAACTAGGATAGGTGGTTACGTTATAACCTCCAATGAATTGGGTTTGGAAGTTAGCTGTATAGATATTCCATTTAGTGATATGTGTGGAAGTCAACAATATGGTTATTCCATTTATGTATGTTTATGTCCCAAGTTACCTTTATATGTTATGTGTTCTTTATATGGGTAATATTTTGGTTAAAAAAAGGGTATGTAGTAATCTTTTATTCAGTGAAGAGTATTTACTACTTCATAATGATGACAAGTATTACTTATGTTAAAGTATTATTGGTTTCCTTGTTTTTTTGAAAAACTAATAGTTTTACTTCTTTGTGTATCCCTTACTGAGATTTTTATGCTCATCGCAAGTTTTTGAAATGTTTTTTACATGAAATAAAGTGGAATACGGTCAAGTATGGGATCAAGGAAAATTCATGTTCTCTCAAACATGGAACTAGAGATGATTCTTTTTTTTCAAGAGATCATGTTTTGTAAAAAAAATGGATACTGGGTAGAAGTGTCTACTTTGTTATCATTGAGATATAATAGTTATGTCCTAATTCTATAAAACTCTAAACTTGAAAAAATCCTTAATGTATATTATTAACTTAATTCTTGATTATGTATGTTTTAAGGTCGGGACCTTATAGTTGGTATCATAGGTCAGTTTACTTAAATTTGAGGTTAGGGTGTTCTTTAAGCATAAGTGGAATTACCATAATGGTTAGGATTTTAGAAAGAGTCATAGTTATTTTAGATAAAGTGAATGAGTTTAAGATAACATGAATACGTATATCTTAGTATTTACTCTCCTCATAAGATATTATATGATGATTTTACTCTTATACTTACACATACCTTTTTGGATTTAGTAAATGGATGGATCTAGCAGGCACCAAAGTAACAGTGGATGTGAAGAAAATTGTGATGGATTTCTGAATGAGAAATTAAATGAAATGGGAGATTCAATGAGAACTCTTGTGGTTATTCTCAACCAACAATATGGAGTTATGATTGACCACCTAAACCTTGTTGATTTTTATAAGGCATCATATATGTGAGAAACAAATCCCCACAGATGTTCAGCTAATAATCATTAAGGTAAATATAGTCAAAACCCTATGTGTCAAGGATGTGGAATGAAACACATAAGAAGATGTTTCAATGGGACGAGAAGATGCTATAGATGTGGAAATGAAGGTCATAAAGAAATAACCTTCCATGGAAAAAGGAAACATCTTGTTGACTCTAGGAAAGGGAAAGAAGTTCTTTCTAAAGGATCAATTGAATGTTTTAAATGTGGTGTTCATGGTCATTATACAAATACATGTCCTACGAAGATGTTTTGGGTTTGGGGTCACCAGGATCACATACATATTTTTTTACCAATACATAATTCCATTACGATTGAGTATAAAGAAACTGATAATGTCCAATGAAAGGTATAGATTATTTCTTAACATATGATTTGATATTATTGAATATTGGTATATGATCCATGATTCTGTTTGTAGGAAAGAATTAATTCAGAATTAGTTGAAAATGAATAATTAATGGATCATGAATAATGTTTAATGAGTAAGAAGTCGACATATAAGGTATTTAAGAGTTATGGTAGATATTTGGATGATGAAATGATTAAAAGTATTATGGCTCTTTTGATTATGGGAATTGCATTAGAAGACTTTTTATAGTATGTGTAACCCTGATGTTTGTTATATGAAACTTTTATTCAAAGAATAATTATATTTTCTTTTGTGGATATAGTTATAAAGAATCATTTGGGTTTATATGATTCTTGAATTTGAGGTAATTACAGGTTAATACATTTTGGGACGAAAAATGGAAGTTATTACATAAACATTGTGGTTAAAATATTTTATGGTTATTTTTGATAAATTTATCTATTTTTGGGAATGTTATAAAATTATATATTTTTTGAAAAAAAGGACAACGCGCGGCCCGTGTAAAAACCCGTCATGTCAGAAAAAGCTGTGGGAATCGAACCCACAACCAAAGTGAAACTAATATTTATCACCTACCATTGGAATTTGTGATGTCCCTAGTTTGTATGACTAATTCTTTTTAGTTAAATGTTTTTATGAATCATGAATAAGTCAATTTCGGGTTTTCTATGGAAATGATTAACCTATCATGGAGGATATATGATTAGTTTAATTACTTTTCTATATGAGACATTAAGAGTAACTGATGTTATTTGAAGATAAATGTTAATATTTATCTTGGAAGACTATGTGATAAAATAATTATGAGATTTGGATTTCAATCTTAGTTTGGATTACTTTTGAATAATTTTAGGGACAGTTGTTTATTGAATGGTCTTTATTGATCTTTGGGTTTTGTTTGACAAATTTTTGAGATTAAGAGTAGTTTTTCTTCTTGTAAAAGATTATACTTTTTTGGTATTATCTGATCTTGCACTATCAATTTTGGTTTTAGTTGATGTATAAATAAAAGGGAAATATATAGTTCTTTTTTTGTGGATTATGTGATTCTCAAGAAGAAGATTATTGTGCTTTTGATGTGACCATGTCTTTTTGAATTCTCTTTGTTTGGAGAAAAGATTAGTTTTTGGTAGAAACATATTAAAGGATGAAACTCTACTTGAAGGTAAGTATATTTCCTTATCTTATTATTCTATTTAGTAAATTAATTCCACCATATTATGAAAAGGAATGTAAAACAAAAAATGTTTTTGGTTTACATTTCCTACTGGGTAATCAAAGACCGTTTAACCCATCACATGTTTGTGATTTTTTATGGTGAACTTTATCCTAAACACGTTTTATATCACTCTCTAATGGAACTTGACCCTTTTCTTTCTCTTCCATATCCATGTTTTCAAACATGGAATCCTATTATGGGTTATCTTGGGTGACCTTTGTGCTTATCTTTATTTCTTTTAATGTTATTGGTTTACTGACTCTTTTTCCAATGTGGGACATTCAATGAAGTTTCCAAGCCCATTTTATTAAATTTCAAGGATGGAATTCCAAAAAGGGGGGAAGTATGTAACATCCCAGATAAATGAAGAATATGACATTTTCATATTTATTAATAGTTTTGAATTAACTATTAATTTTACTTGAAAAGGGTTGCTATGTTAAATAGCGTACCCGATATGCAACAACGGGTTTCTTTGAAATCTTACGTTGCACACTAATAATATAATATTATTATTGTAGTTATCTCCTCTCTATTTTATTAGTGGTAATAAACAAAACTGACTACTATATGATTATACATTATTTTTAAATGTATTTACATTTATCCAATAAAAATTTAGAGGCTTAATATATAAATGAATCTAATTTTAAGCATAATTTACATTAAAAGGTCAATTTACCGCCTTTTAATAGAGAAACCTCTTTAAATATAGTTTTTTCCACTTTAAAACATTCTAATTGACCAAATAAAATCCTTATTTAGAGTGGGGACATCAAATTTTACTTTGGGTAATTTTTGGTATTTTTCTGATAAAGTTCATTTTTAATGAATAGTGAAAAGTATTGTATTTTAATTCAAAAGTTTATTTTAATATAATTTATTTATATGGTTATATTATCTTTTTAATTGTTTTAAATTGAAATTAAAATATATTTTTACCATTTAATCCAATATTGGTCATTAGAATTAATTTCACTTTGAAATTGGACATAAAAAAGTATCAATCTTTTGATAGTTAGTGTTTCTTAAAAACACGCTATTTGTTTTGATAATGGGAATTAATTTTAAAATTAATTAATTACACTCCTATTTTTTGAATTTTGAAAAATAAACATCATTTTTCAATTCAGAATATCAAATATTCTTAGGCTGAAATTTTGGTATTTTTCAGAAAAACTTCAATTTTTGATTAATAGTGGAACCACTTAGTAGTAGTTAAAAACTATTTTTTCATTTAAATGAAATTTTACCGATATATGAATTGAATTTAAAAAATAAGACATACATGGTTGTTATTAGCGAGTAAAATTTTCTTCATTAAGATGAAAATAATTTTTGGTAAATAGTAACCTTTGACTTTTATATACCACAGTTAAAGGTCAATAGAATAATTCAAGGTAAAAAAATATTATAATAATTCAAAATTACCTTAACACTTGTCCAAAACATATTTATTCAGTAATTAATGACCATGGGCATCTTTGGGTCGATTTTGGGACCCCATTGTGCCACTTGGGAGTGATAATGACAATTTAGATTAATTATCAAAAAGTAAAGGCAAGATGACAAAAGAAAATATCTTTTAGTAAATTAATTTTTATAAGGGGTCATATAAATTTTATTTTCGACTAAAAATATTCACTATAAATATAAAAAGATTTAAAATATCAGGGTAATTGTTTTATAATTTTTATACATCATATAATTTTAATTATTTATGACACAATAATGATGCAGTGTTTACCTCATTAATAAATCATTTAAATAAATAATATTATAATGATTAAAATGTTATCCAAAACCTATCCAATTCCTATTGGATGGTTTTATTTTGAACTTGAGTCATCTTATCTTCGACAATAATGATTTTTGGACCATTAGAAACCGAATATCTATATATAATTAAATAATGTATTCAGACATTCCTAAAGAGTCCCTCCTCTCCCTTATAAAAGAAGACCACTTCTATACAATTACACACACCTCTAAAGAATTTTTTCTCATCCAACCTCTGCAAAATTAAGTTTCCTACATCCCTCTACTCCTCCTAGAAGCCTTACCTTAGGCAGAAGGAATTTCAAGAATTCGTTTGGTTCAATCCAAATGGAGTTACCCAAATTAAAGGTAACAGTTTCTCTTAAATTGTTTTCTTTTATTTTACTTCTCCAACCCCTAAAATATTTTTATTCATTTATTTTGTCACAAAAAAGTATCCTAAATATACTATTATGTTTTTAAGAGAAGTATTCGAACTACACTTACACACACCTCCATTTAATGGATGAAGAACATAATGTTTCTGTGGATGGAAAACTAACGCCTCACGAAACGATGATTGTTCAAATATCTACAACCTCATCTCATGGTGTCCATTATGATGGAATTGTATTTATATATGATATATATTATGTTTATGTTTCCTTTATTATTCTGTAATTTTCATTTATATAATGCTTATATGGTTTCCATTATGGGTAAACACGATAATCTCATTAGAGGAAGTGTGGACTACCGCCCCCTCAAAGTGATATGACTCCTTAATTCCATATCTGGGAAATATAAAGGATATAGTTAAGGATATTATATATGATATTATATATGAAATTATACTATATTTATAATATTCCTATTTATCATTATGTTTTAATTCCATTAAAATAATAAATATAAATGAAAGTAGCGTTCATGCGTACGTATGACTTACGGTCTCCATGAACGGTGCATTTCATTTCTTACCTCTAAATGTTATGTACTAATATAAATACATTTATATACTGGATATATATGATATATATGATATCTAAATCATGAATATCATTCTGGATATAATGAACTTTTTACCACATGAACAATATGTAATTATAAGAAGTCCATTTTTGACTCAAGTACCAAATATCGACAAAACAAACATTATTAAATTAAATGATTACATAATGTTAATAACATGGTAATAATTGATATAAAAGTAATAATAACATTGAAAATGTTTCTTAATAATGTAGAAATTTACTTTATTTTATTATTCAGGATATTAAAGAACGATCGAGTCAAGTTGGACATGAGGTAAGGGGTTTCTTATCTCAATTATAATTCCGTGAGATTTACATTGTTCACCACTTATTTATTGCATGTAGTGTGTGTACTTCCCATTATTGTATTAACTGTTTTATATGATTTAATTTATTTATATTTACATCATCATTTTATGATCCATCTTTCATGGTATGTATGTTTCGTAAGTTACCAAATCGGTAAGGGATTTTCTTATCTCACTTTTAATTCCGTGAAATTTCCATTGTTCGCCACTTATTCATTGCATGTGTTGTATTTTGTACTGTCATTTGATATATATTATCATGATTCTCATTATATTAATGGTATTTTGGGATTCATTTGGTGGTTATAAAGTTTTTTCATACGAATCAGTTGATTTCAACGTGGTAAAGGGTTTCATCTCACTTTTTATTCCCGTGAGATTCATGATATATTTTCCACTATTTTCTTTTGTGTGGTGTATTTAATTCCCATGATTGTACTATTTGGGTAATATACATTCATTTATGAGTATTTACATCTTCATTTTATGATCCTTATTTTATGTGGCATATGTTTTGTAAGTTACAAAATCGGTAAGGGATCTTCTTAACCAAATTCCCATTCTTTGGGTTGATCTTCTCTTTCTTATTTATGTCATATTATGAATATGTGTGAATGAAATCTGATTGTTTTACACTTAATATCCACTTATATTGTGTGTATTTATATTTTTCACACATAATTGTTTGATTTATTTATCCTTAATTTTAGGATACCGTCTTTGTAAGGGACTTTGTCTCAATTTACATTTCATTAAGACTTATTTATTGTTATGCACCAATTCACTTTTAGATGGTGTATATACTGTCCTTTGACAAATTATATCGTGAATTCCTTTATTCTCATGATATTATAAAGTTTTTATTATATGTTACTCCTCAATTATTTGTATTCAAGAGTCTCTCATTTTGTTAGAAACTCTTTAACTAAAATATAGTTTTAAATGTTTTATTGATTTATTATTCTAAATCATTCTCCATAATGTACATGTTTTGAAAATAGTTTTTAAGGATTCATTTATATGGAAATTAATGTTTTAAAATGATAATTCTTTTAAAGGCTTCAAAGTGGTATGTGACACTTTGATTCAAAAATCTATTTTTTAAATGGTTTTTGAAAATGGATTGATTGTTTCAATATCTTGAAATTATATCTTATGATTTCAAATGAAATTCTTTTTATGAAATGATTATATTTGAAATATTTTAGGTGTAATGATGGTATTTGGACATTTTATGGGTGGTTACGTGATAAACCATATGACGGGTGGTGCTGTGAAAACTAGGACAGGTGGTTATGTTATAACCTCCAATGCATTGGCTATGGAAGTTGGTCATATGGCTATTCCTTTTAGTGATATGTGTGGAAGTCGACCATATGGTTATTCCATTTATGTATTTTTATGTCCCAAGTTAACTTTATATGTTATGTGTTCTTTATATGGTTAGACTTTTTGTTATAAAAAGGGTAAGTAGTAATCTTTTATTCAGTGAAGAGTATTTAATTCTTCCTAAACGTGAAAAGTATTACTTATGTTAAAGTATTCGTGGTTTACTTATTGTTTTGAAAAAATAATAGTTTTACTTCTTTGTGTATCCCTTACTGAGCTTTTTATGCTCATCCCATGTTTTTGAAAAAAAAATCACAGTACATAATGTGGAATAGGGTTAAGGATGGGACCATGGAAAATTCATGATGTCTTAAACATGGAACTAGAAATGATTATTTTTTTAAGAGTTCATGTTTTGTAAAAAAAATGGATACTAGGTTGAAGTGTATACTTTTTAATCTTTTGATATGTAATAGTTATGTCCTAATTCTCTAAAACTCTAAACCTGAAAAGATCCTCAATTTGAATTATTAACTTAATTCAAGATTATGTATGTTTTAAGGACGGGTCCTTATAATTTTCCAATATATTGTGAAATTTATTCCTACTAGGAATCCGTATATAGATCTACACCATTAAGAATAAAAATCTTAGGATGACCCTCAATGAACCTATGCATACCGGAGTTACCCCTTGACGAACACAACGTCATCTATCATTAAAAATATATAATGAAATTACCCATCATAATATATGAAAACTATAACATATTATCATTTTTCAATTAAGTATAATTACACCAAGAATATATATAGGAAAAATTATATATGTTATTGTTGACACATTAATCAATCGAAACAATTTTCCCAATACCGCATAAGGGGTCCATAATTAAGTCATGAAATAAATGTATCACTATAATAGTGTCACTATATATCCCTAATGAAGGGATAAATAGTCATCATCAATGATAACTAAAAATATATTCAGACGACCTATCATCAAAATAAATATATAATATGGTTCATCTAACTAGATTTCCACTACTAAATTATATCAAGTAACAGCATATAACTTGTTATAGACACATTAAATATAATATCCCTCTTTCATTATTAAAACTAATAAAAATTATAACACAAATGTCAGGTTAATCCTATGTTATAATAAAAATGTATGAATATAGACATCTTACCATCATGACATTATCTAGAAATGAAAAAAAAAATTATATCTCAATTGCATCATGCTTTGTGAAATCATAAAAATATAGAAGAAAAATACAAGAATAGAAATTTCATATTCCAACTGACCTATATATTTTATGGAGGAGGGTGTTTTTTATAAAATACTCTAATATCGATTAAAATCTTCGAGATATTTTAATTTCACCAGTCTATTATCTTCTAAAATATTAAAAATTAAACAAAAATTTGGATATTGTCATATTTTTAATCAAAAAAAATATCTCATATAACATTACAGCAGCTCTGTCCTATAATAACATATCAATGACCATAATAGAGAAACCACTTCTCAAGTACTCTTCCCTATATTCTAGAGGATAGTGACTAGCGGGGGTCTAAGGTGTATGTCTAAGGAGACAATACCCCCATTATCAATGTTAAAAATAATAAATAATGACCAAACATCAACTATAAATGATAAACATCAATCATAGTACACAGAAACAATAAATTTTTTTCAAAAATAATAATAATGAATCAAAATCAATAAATCATACTAAATCACTATAATGATATTATAAAGAAACTGATTTCCTACTAAGATAATCAAATATTCAAAAATAAATAAATGTATACAAGACTTTATGTCTCTCCTTCAATCCCTATGCCTCAACTCATCCCAATATCTAATCCTATTTAAGATATCATGCTCAATAGAACTATGCTAGACCTCTTCTCAAACATTACCTAGGATTAGTGCAATCTGTTTTGGTACCAAAGTGACATGGATTGCTATAAATTTTATAGTAAAACTTAGTAGGGAACCACTAATGTGTTCTAAAACATAAACAATAAATATAGGGTGAAAACATGAGATATGATTAGCAGAATAATTAATACATTAAAAATGTCAAAATTAAATAACCATCATTGATATTCAAATTCTAACGTAACACTCTATATTGACTATAATTTATTTGGATAGAGTCATATGGTTTTTGTGAAAATTAAAAAATAATTCCAACAAATAACTTGAATATACCAACCCCTAGGAGGTAATCCTAAGATGTGAAAATTCATAAAGCAAAAAAACTGACCTCATGAGGTAATTCTAGGTGGTCTAATGTTTTATAGGCATAATCACCAATGTTGAGGTGTTAATATTTTTTGATCCAATAATCAACAAGAATTATCACCAAAACATAAGAGGTAATACTTGGTGATATAATAATCTTCTATAATATAACTAATTCATAAGTGGTTAAAGAATTGAAATTTAGTATCATCATCCTTCACACATGATTTGTCAAGGTTACCCAATGTAATCTAGTATTATCAGGATCAACAACTAATTCCTTGGAGGATTACCCAAGTAAATCATGTTACATCACGTTTCATCACTTACTCCTAGGAGAATAGACCTATGAAGTCAAATAATCATAAGGAAAATCTTATAAATCCCTTGAGGCAATTTTGAACATACTATAGTCATCAAGATGTAAAATGATCCCTATGAGGTAATCCTAGGTCATCCCATAGTCATCTGGGGTAACCAATTGTTCTGATGGGATGAACCTAGAGGATCCACAATTTTTAGGCATAATTGTTGGATCCAACAGCATGTCCAAGGCATCACATGTATCTCATACATATTGGTGGGTATTATATCTAACAAATATCTTCTCACAATATGCATATCATAAATATTATCCCACAAATGAATTTTACATAATCATGGTTATCCTCTCAAGATCCAAACTCATAATTATCACTACCCATTTCACACACACACACCCTTTAAAGGGTCAATATCACACTAGGGTACCAAATCGCGGTCCCCTAGGATGAATTTATACTAACATGTTGTTCAATGGTTACTTTTCCCCATTTTTTGCAACGACCTAGAATCTTTATATATATTTTTAATTATATGTAATTTTTTTGAGACCACGACATCTGACACTGCCTGATTCCAAGACCTGGAGTTCCCAAAATGATTCATCTAAGTTTTTAGAAGCTTTAATTAGCACGTATAAACAGTTTACCTGAAAAAGTAGAACAAATCTTAAATGGTTGCTTGAAAGAGAAATCTGAGAGCACCATTGCCTTCAAGATGGTGGGTTTAACATAGGCGTGACTTAAGTTTAGTTAGTGCAAGCCTCCGGTGAGAAAACCCAAAAATGGAATAACTATAAATAAAACACTTAAATAAAGTTATTTTATTTTTCAAATTCATTTAAATCACAAAAGATGACTCGAATTAAAATTTTGATACCACTACTGAACTCATTATGGTATGCTTTCTTTAGGTGGATACTAATATTGGTCATCGCGGGCCCCTAGTGAAAATTAGTTCTTGGCTGTAAATAAAATAATTTAGTGAAAATTATTTTATTGTAAAATTTATTACATATAAATAGTAACTCGTATGAAAATCTGTGAGTATTGTTGAATTCATTGTGGCGTTTTCTCCTTAGGCGGAGCCTAACCTTGACCAGCATGGGTCTAGGGTGAATGAAATTAATTTATTGATAATTTTTATGATACTTTCACTAAATGCATGAGTGTTGTTCTCTAACTTTTGAAATAGTGGTCGGATTAAAAATTAGAGGGAACCATTGAATCCGAAGTACTGGGATTCTTCTATGGTAGACTTTACATTGACCGCAGTAGGTCTCAAGAAAAAGTCAAGTGTTGTGACATTTAAAAGAAATTAAAGAAATTAATTTTATTATTTTATTTTCATTCTTATCCTCTAATGTGAAAGTGGGGTGTGGGACAAGTGATGTGGAAGTCCATTAAAGGTCTTGACCCTTCAATATGTGTAACAAAATCATTTGGGAAATTAGGATGATTCCAAATTAATGAGCCCAATTAATTCCCAGCGTCGTCACTTAACCCCCCACCCCCTCTCCTATTTGTATGGAGTGTGGGGAGGGGGGTGATGGAGGGCTTCACCAAGCAGGGAAGTGTTGACCAAGTGTTGAGATGCCAAACCCATCAATGATGGAGCTAGTTCTGACAGGTGGTGACGGGTGACACCGAACCATGAATTGAAGATCAACGTATGAGCGACATCATTGAAAGCTACTTACGGAGGATGGAAAACACCACCCTAAATCCACAAACATGTGCTTACCATAATTCTTGATGTAGGGTTTTAATTCTTGTTTTAAATTCATCTGAATTTTCATTGAACACTTTCTATCCTCCCTCTTGTTTACACGCTAACGTGAATGGCATGGGCCTATCAAACTCGGCATGAACTCTCTCCTATCTTTATACACCCTTGCGTTCTCTATGGAATACCTACAGTGCAGTGACACTAATTGGAAATAAGGAATTTTTTTGTTAATGCATTCCGCAATAGGAATTCATGGAAAAAATCCGTGAAATTCATCAGAACGGCAGGCATCTGCAGGCCGTGGAGTAGGTACAGCATGCTGTCACATGACCCTGGTAATTAAGGGCTCATGACTCGATAGTTGTGGCGATCGGATGAGTTTGACAGCACTTAGTCCGGCCATGGAAGAAGAGGCGGTGTGAGAAATATTCCACCGATGATCAGAAGCTGCGACAAAAGTTGCGGAAGTGGTGGAACCCACTACGCGGGTTTTGCGGCAACCGGGCAGTGCCCACACGGCACCGCCACTTCGCAAACCGAATGACCTCCAATCCATTTTGGGGATCGAGAGACTGGTGGGTCACACCACCCATGTCATCTAGGGTGGACCCAATAGTGGGTTGCACTCCCCCTTGGACCGGACCACACCCTCTTAGGTTGGGCCGCACTCTACCTCCGACAGGACCACGCCCCACCTCAGGACGGACCATGCCCCACATCAGGCTGGACCACAATCTACCATGAATGTTCCACCCCCTTGCAGGTCTCCCTTCATGTGACACACCATTGTGGGCTAGGAAAGACCTCATCTCATTGGGCCAAGCCCGCTGCAGCCAAGTTCACACCGGGTTGGGCCTGGTTAGTCCGACCTTGTCAGACCAGACCTGAGCCCTGAAACACTTAAAGGGCCATATAATGAGAACCAGACATCCGTTTCATGAAATGTCTTCGGAATTGGGATCCTCGGAGATTTATGGTCCTTTTGGTATAATATACATAAGTTTTTGAGATATTTTGAGTATGTACGGGTTGGATTGAACCTGCATCCAACTAGGCCCCTAGAGTTAAAACACATATAAGTCACGGACCGGGCATTTGATTGATGTAGAGTCTATCACGTTGGAACCCTTATGAAATGGTGGTCTATTGGGTTACACTTTTTTGGAGCTTAGTTTGGGTAAACTTATGAACAATATCTCGAGGTCAGATTCTATGGAACTTCAGCGCACCGGGTGCGAGGAATCCTGTGGCTGGCAGTGAGGCAGAGGATGTGGACAGATCATACAAAGGTTTGTACTAAGTGATCCTCTGTGGGTCAAAACCAATCCTATGTGGGTCTAATCTTATGTGGGTCAGTGCTTAGAGATCTTGTGTGGGTCATTGCATGCCGATCATGTGTGGGTCAGATCCTATGTGGGTCCTTGTGGGGGTTAGTTACTTATCAATCCTATGTGGGTTAGATCCTCTATGGGTCATTGTGGGTGTCAGTTACCTATCGATCCTGGTGGATCAGAATCCGTATGATCAGAAGTACTTCCCCTTGAAAGAATAATGTGATCAAGCATCGTAACTAATCATCTGTACTTATATAAATCACTGAAATCTTGGTGTGCACTGAGTCTTTTACCTTCATTGTGATACTTGTGTGGTGCTTTTACCTTCATAGTGATACCAATGTGGTACTTCTACCTTCGTAGTGATATCTTCATGGCGATACCTATGTGTTTCATTTAACATCATGGTGATATCTTCATGGTGATACACGTGGGGTACTTATACCTTTAGGGTGATATCTTCATGGTGTTACCTATGTGCTACTTCTACATTCGTGGTGTTGTCTTTGTGGTGTTACATGTGTGGTACTTCTACCTTCATGGTGTTTCTTCGTGGAGTTACCTGTGTGGTACTTCTACCTTCTTGGATTTACCTTTTTGGTAATCATCCCTCATGTATGGGATAATTATATCTTGATAACATAGGTATATGAATGGGAATTCTCGGAAGTAGAGATGATGTATATCGCTTCATGCTTTGAGATGGAGGTCTTGCTTTGTGGTTTTTTATTTGTGAAACTCTGAGATTCCTACAGGTGTCTCTGGGTCCCTACTGCGTATCTTTATACTCACCCATGCATGGGCTATTCCCGCACCTTTTTTTCTTGTGCAGATAACATACAAAATTGATTTACGCAGAGGGATCCAAGACTGGATGGTGCTCGGAGGTGGACTATTTGACGTGACGTGACGCATGGACTACTGATTGTGAGTTATACCTAACTTTCAGGTAGGATCCTCAGTGGATTATCCATGATCTATTTTTCACTTTATAGTGGTATTTGTACTTTTTTATTTCTACATTTACTTTTCGGTTGGGATTGTCTTCTGACCCGTTTACTTTCAGCAAACGTTTACTATAGTATCTTACTTCACTATTGCTTCTTGTTGCATTTTAGTCTTTGTTTTTATATTGGTTTAAAGGCAATGCCTTCCCGTTTTAGGGATGTGACTTTCTGGTGCTAGTCATCAGCCACTGGACTATGGAAGGTGGGAATGGGGTAGTCACGGCAGGAGCCCTGAGGGGTGGGTCGTTACAAAGTTGAATCAAGCGATTTGGTTCTATCAAAGAAGTAGGACTCTAAAATATTTTCTATGTGGAAATTGTGTTAAGTGTTATGAGTGTGTTTTTCAGTTTAGGGATTCTAGTTTTGGTGTGGTGGTTGACGTATCCTTAAACCAGGACCCTGAATTATGATTTCCGACTCACCGCACTAAAACACTAAGTGCGTGTTTTTTTGGAAAAAATTTTCATATGATTTCATTGAGTCAGCTCAGCAGGTATAATATAATGATCGTGGTTCACCTATTCCTTATTAGGATGCTATCACATAGACGTTCAACTAGGATTCCTTAGAGAGTACATGATGACAGCCCACCAAGTGATGAGGCCTTGATGCAGGTCCCTTTTACGATGTTAGCACCTTCGGGTGGTGTAGCAGCTATATCACTACCTGTTGGTAAGTAGTTACAACCAGCAGTGCCGGTATATGACACCTGTAGGCTTAGTTACTTACATGTGTTTCAATCAGATGGAAGTCCTTGTACAGAGCCCACAACGTGGATCAGTAGGACAATGACTGGGTTTAGATTACCCAGATCTCGATAAGTGGTGACTTTTTCTTTAGACAAGATTGAGAACCTTCCTCATAGAAGGGGGTCTCTTTCTATAAATAGTTAATGGATTAGTGTTCCATAGAGCTTCTATATCTTTGGAGGGACAACATGTCAGTGGACGAGTATTCATCGTGGCATACCTACCATCCTAAGTACTCAATGAATACAGTATGATAAGTTTTTTTAGGGAGCAAACCTCTTATAGAGGTTTGTTTAGGGACATCTGAGCTATTAATATTCCTTTATGCATTCCTACTTATGTTAGGGTTCTAGAGAGAACATTTGTGGTAGAATATTCTTTGGCTGAGAATATGAAGCCAGTGAATGTTAATAGTGGGAAAGAAGGAAATTGAATTCAGTCTCATAGACTTAGGTGTGAAAAATGTTTTGGGAAGAGGAAGTGATAGGGATAGGTGAATCTGCAGGGTAGTAGATGTGAATGTGGTGCTAGTAGAGCAGCATTAGGTTGTATACATTTTGTCATGTTTCAACCAACACCCCAATGTGGTCCCCACTAGGAATAGGGAGCTGGAGGATAGGGGAAGGGAGTAGCTTTATGCGGTCAAAGAGTTTGACCCAAGTGCTCCAGGAATGATTATACGTACGAATTATGTCTACTACTAGTTTTTGTATTAATAGACATAGTTACTAATCATTCCTCCTTTACATGAATCTTTTTCAAGTCCAAGAGTTTCTAGTTAAACTATTTACATGACCCTTATGAATGAATATACCAAAGGGAGGAGACTCTATAATCATAATTTTTCTGACATTGTTACCTGACACTAGATATGAGAGTTTTGGTTAATACCTCTTGGTGGCAATGTTGAGGCTTTACGAAGTTAGTTTTGGTTTGGACTGAACATCTACAGTTTATACTCAGAGTGACTTTTTAGGGAAAAATGTTGTGGTTTATCTACAACTGTGGAATGGGGTTTTCCTTGGTAAGTGAAAAAGTAATCCTAGTTAGCAATGCATAAACTCATGCAAAAGAGGGTGCAACCGATCACTCTTGGGACGACCAACCTTACCCTCGTGGTAGGAGGAGTTTCGAGTTTTCAGTTCCCAACAGAAGTGGCAGAGTGTGGGAAAATCTTTTAAAAATAAATTTCCATGATTATCTCCCTGGAGGGAGAGTGATTTCTACTTTGGTTTGGTACTACCAGTGATTCATACCTGACTTCTCCTGGGTAGCGACACCTGTATTAGCTTTGATGAAGAAGGGGGATCCTTTCCTGTGGACAGAGAAGTGTCAGCAGAGCTTCCTGGAGCTGATATAGCAACAGTGTCCAGAGTTCATCTAGGACTACGACCTTGAGACAGTCTTTAATCTTAGGAAAGAGAAAATGGTAGCAAACACACTCAGCATGAGGTTTGGTCTATAGCTGCTGAGTGAGGCGTCATAGTAGCTAGTTGCGCTGCAGATATCCTTCATAGATAGAGATGTAGAATCTTACCTCCAGTATACGATAGTCAATCCCTAAATTCATTATCTAATTCGGAAGGCATAACTTGGGACATTTAATTCAAAGTCTGACGTGCTCAGATATCCTCAGGACGGTCTCTTGATGAATTTTATGAAGGTGGGGAGCATGTCGTCCTCTTTAGAGGACGCACCATGATATTGTTGGAACTATAGAGGAGTTGTTGAGAGATTTTGATATTTTCCCTCTGGAGGTACATCCTATTGTGTCAAAGAAGTACCAAGACCTCCGGCTTCTGCACTAGTGGCCAGGGATGATGAAGGTTGTAGTGGAATATGTTTTATGATGCCTAACATGTCTTCAAGTGAAGGTTGTGCATCAGGTTCCAGTAGGCTTTGCACAACCACTAGAGGTGTCAGAGTGGAAGTGCAATGTAATATCCATGGAGTTTGTAATATGGCTTACACATACATCCAAGGGACATGATTCTATCTTGGTGATAGTTCACTGATTCACCAAGGTTGACAACTTCCTACCCATCTAAGTGTAGGTATCAGTAGAGGGCTTGGGATGCCTCTATGTACAAGAGATTATACAACTTAATGGGGGTTACATTGACTTACATTTCTAACTGTAACACATGTTTTACATCTTTGTTGTGGAAGGGATTATAGGAGGCATTCAGGACTCAGCTACGTTTGAGCAGTGCCTTTAATCCTCAGACAGATTGTCAGACAGAGCAGACCATTCAGACACTGGAGGACATGCTTCATGCATGCATCCTGAATTTTGGATGCATTTGGGAGGATCACTTACCCATGGTGAAGTTATCATACAACAACAATTATCACTCCACCATCGGTATGACACCATTTGAGGCCTTGTACGATCGACCTTGTAGACCACCTCTATGTTGGACAGACCTAGGCGAGTCAGCACTTATGGGTCCAGATTTGGTACGAGCTTCCACCATGGAGGTTCAAATCATCCAGGAGCGGATGTAGATTGTACATAGTAGACATAAGTCTTATAAAAACAGGAGAGGAAGACCATTGGAGTTCCTGGAAGTGGTCCTTGTTTTCATGTGAGTCTCTCCTCAATGGGGACTTCAGAGATTTGGCTGAGGGGGAAAGTTATCACAGAGTTTTATCAGACCTTTTCTGATACTTTAGAGGATAGGAAACATGGAATACCACTGGGCACTTCCACCGTAGTGGGAAAGGGTGGACGACGTCTTCCACATATCCCAGCTGAGGAGATACATGCATGACCCACATCACATCATCAACCACAGCCAGCAGGACTTCAATGATGGGGAGACGTTTACAGAGGTTCTAGTGGATATTGAGTATCAACAGGACCAGGTCCTTCATGGGCAGTCAATACCTATAGTGTGTGTTGCTGGCAGCACGATAACCTCCTGGAGAGCACATGGGAGCAGGGGACTCAAGTTCACGATCAATACCCCCATTTGGTTTCTTAGTCTATGTTTTGGATTTCGGGGATGAAAACCCTATGGTTGGGAGAATGTAAACACTCTAAATTTTGTACAATTTCTTTAATTATATGGAATTATTTCAAGACTATGAAATTTTGCGGTGTGCGATTCTAAGGATCGGAGTGTCCGGAATGATATGTCAATGTTTTGTTAGGCTTCAATTAGCAGGCATAAGCTTTTTTCCAAAAAAAGTGTAATAACTCTTAAATGTTTTATTGGATTAGAAATATGAGGGAAATATTGCGTTCATGGTGGTGATTTTACCTTAGGCACGACTTATGTTTAGTCGGTTCTTTCCTCCTGGGAGAAAACACAAAAATGGAATAACTGTAAATAAAATAATTAAGTAATGTTATTTTATTTTTCAAATGCTTATAACTCATGAATGGTGACTCATATTAAAAATTAGAGACCACCACTGAACTCGTGAGGGTATTCTCTCTTTAGGTAGATATTAACATTTATCGATGCGGGCCACAAGTGAAAGTTATTTTTGACCATAATTAAAATATGTAAGTGACATTTATTTTATTGTAAAATACCTAACATCTAAACAGTAACTCAGATTGAAAATATGAGGGTACTGTTGAGTTCGTTGGGGATTTTTCTCCATAGGCGGTGCCTAAACATGAGGGGCATGGCTAGAGGATTAAAGTTATTAATTTATTGAACTTTTTAAGGATACATTTAGTAAATGCTCAAGTGGAATTTTCTAACATTTGATCCTGTGATCAGATTAAAAATATGAGCACACTGTTGAATCAATGGCACCTAGATTCTCTTAAGGGAGACATTACTTTGATAGTAGTAGGTATAGAAAAAATATTACGTTTTCTGACATTTAGATGAAATGAAATTAATTAATTTTATTATTTTATTTTCATTATTATCCTCCAACGGGCAAGAGGAGCATGGGACCGACGATTTTTCAAGCTATTAAATGTCTTGAACCTTCAATATATTTAACAGAAACAATTAGAAAATTATAAATCTTCATAATTAATGAGAACCATTAATTTCATACGTCGTTACCTACCATACCCCTATCTTATTTATATAGATCTTGGGCGGTGACAAAGGGCTTCACCAAGAACTGATGTGCTGACTAGATGTCGAGATGCTAAACCCATGGAGGACAGAGCCGGTTCTGGTAGGCGGTGATGAGAGACACCGAACCATGAAACGAAGATTGATTTACGAGCTATTTCATTGGAAGATAGTTGTAGAGGATGACAAACACTGACCTGCTTCCACAAATGCGCACTCACCATTGTTCATGAGAAAGGGGTTTAATTATCATATTAAATTCAAGTGAATTTTGATTGAAACCATTTTTATCTACCCTATTGTTTACGAGCTAACATGGAGGGCGTGTGCCTTACATACCAGGCCCAAACCCTCTGCTATCTTGATACACCCTTGAATTCTCTATAGAATATTTTCAGTGCGGTGACAACGACTAGCTACGATGAAGGCATGTGTCGATGCATTCCTCAAATGGAAGTCATGACACAAAGCCGCAGAGGACATCGGAATGGACACCACTAGCCAGCTGTAGAGGAGGTGTGGCGCGCCATCGCGTGCCGCCCATGAGTAAGGTGTCCCGAATCGACAGCCGTGGTGATCAGAGGAGGTGGTCGACACATCGGCCAGCCATGGAAGAACTGGTGGTGTGACCAGCATGCCACTAGCGAACGGGAGAGGCAGCGTAACCAACGTTCTTCTGTTGATCAGAAGTCGCGGCCGAAGTCATGGTGGAAGATGAACCCACCATGCATACGATGCGGCTATTGTGTGGGGCCCACACCACATCGTCGCTTCGCAAACTGAATGACCTCCAGTCCATTCGGGGTTTCAATAAATCCGTGGGTCACACCCCTTTCATCGTCTAGGGCAGACCCCACAGTGGGTGACACTCCCCATTAGACAGGATTGTGCACCCCTTGGGCCAGGCCGTGCTCCACCTTGGACTGGACTGTGCCCCACCTCGTGTCGGACTGCACCCTACCTTGGGCTGGACCACGCTCCACCATGGTCATGCTGCCCCCTTGCGGGCCACCCTCCCCGGGCCGCCCCATTGTGGGCCGATCCACCCACGCGGGCCACCCCCTTTCGAGCCAAGCCAAACCTCAGCTTAGTGAGCTGAGCCCACCATGGCCCAGCCGAGTCCTGGTCGGGTTGTGTCAGTCTGACCGGGTCGGATAGGACCCGGGCCCGACTGGGCCCAGAAACACTTAAAGGGCCATATCATGAGAACCAGATGTTCGTTTGAAAAATCGTCTACGTTTTTGGGATCTTTGAATCATGATGGTTCTCTTGGTAAACTCCACTTGTGTTTTTGAGATTTTTGGTGTATTTCCATGTTGGATCAAACCTAAATCCAACCTGGCCCGCATTGCTAAAACGCTTATAACTCACAGACCGGGTGTCTGATTGACACACTGTTTGTCGCGTTGGAACCATTATGACATGGAGGTACTTTGGGTTACTCTTTTGTAAAGATTATTGGAGGTTGAAGTATGAACGATATCTCGAGGGTAGACTCTAAAGAACTCATGTTCACAGAGTGTGAGGAATCTAGCGCCAGGCAGTGAGGTGAAGGTTGGAGACAGATCATACAGAGGTGAGTACTGGGCAGTCTTGTGTGGGTCAGCACGATCCTATATGGGTCGGATCTTGTGTGGGTTATTTCTCAGTGATACTTTTTGTGTCCTCGCATATCAATCATATGTGGGTCAGATCCTATGTGGGTCAGTGCTCAGTGATCCTGTGTGGGTCTGTGCATACTGATCTTGTGTGGGTCAGATCCTATGTGAGCCATTGCGGGGGTTAGTTATATATTGATCTTGTGTGGGTCATATCATGTTTAGGTCATTGTGAGGGTTAGTTACCTATTGATCATGTGTGGGTCATATCCTTTGTGGGACATTGCAGGGGTTTGTTTCCTATCGATCATGTGTGGGTCTGACTCCTAATCATCTGAAGCAGTGCCTCTTAATAGAATATGATGATCTAGCTTCGTGACTAATCATATATACATCAATACTACATTGAAAAAATGCTGTGAGCCGAGTCTTTTACCTTCATGGTGATACTTGTGTGGTACTTTTTCCTTCGTTATGATACCTCTGTGGTACTTTTACCTTCATGCTGATATCTTCGTAGTGATACCAGTCTGGTTCTTTTACCTTCATGGTGATATATTTGTGGTGATACATGTGTGGTACTTGTACCTTCGTGGTGATATCTTAGTGTTTCTACTTGTGTGGTACTTCTACCATCGTGGTGTTGTATTTTTGGTGTTACTTGTGTTGTACTTATACCTATGTGGTGTTATCTTCATGGAATTACCTGTGTGGTACTTCTATCTTCGAGGTGTTACCGGTGTGGTACTACTACCTTCATGACATTACCTTTGTGGTAATAATCCCTCATGTATGGGATGAGTAAATCTTGATAACATAGGTATATGAATGGGCATATACCTATGTAGAGATGATGTCTATTACTTCGTGCTTTGAGATGGAGGTCTTGCATTGTGGTTTTTCCTTTGTGGAACTCTGAGAGACCTATGAGGGTCTCAGGTTCCCTACTGAGTATCGTTATATTCACCCCTGCACAGGCTATGGCTGCACCTTATTGGGTCTAGTGCAGACAACGTAGAATGTTCATCAAGGATGAGGGAGCCAGGACTGGACGGTCTTGGTGGTGGACCATTTTACTTGACGTGAAGCATGGACTACTGATCGTGAGTTGTACCTACACATCTGGTAGGATCCTCAGTGGACGACCCAAGATCTATTTTTCACTTTCCAGTTGTATTTGTACTTTTTAGTTGTAATTGTACTATTTATTCAGGCTTGTATTCTGGCCTCTTTACATTCAAAACACATTTACTACTATAGTTTAAATAATGGTTCATTCCTGTTACATTCTAGTCTATGTGTTTGTACAGGTTTAAAGGCAATGCATTCCCATTTTAGGGATATGCATTTCCGATGGTAGTTTCCATCCCCTGACCTATTGAAGGTGGGCTTGGGATAGTAACAACATGGGCCCTGAGGGACGGGTCATGAAATTTTTTTCCCTGAGGTCTATGTCCATCACCCAATTGTAATATCATCCCTTAAAATCATTGTAATCAAATTTTAGACTAACTGGACATACATGTATACTCATACATTGGGGATAGACTAAATAAAATCATCTACCCATGTCAGCCTATGATATTCCTCAAGCCCAAAAAAATATGAATCTTTCCCAAGTAATAGATACTCAATGCCACATCTAAAGGGGAAATAAATACTCACATCCATGTCACACAATCCAAATGACTATATAGAATCTCACAGTTTTTTCATATACTACATGAACCACTCATTTTAATTATATCACATTCCTCTACTTAGAGGTCCTCATGGAACCTATACTAATAGAAACCATTATTTAAAATAATCAAATTACACCACACAATTAGTCCCATATATCTAAAGGCAGTTAAATATGGTCAATTCCTTTCCCATAGATGATCAAGGAAACAAAGCCGAAGAATAAGGGGCCATTATGGAGTTGGGATGTTTTTAGATCTATTAATTGAATTTAAAATACAAAAAGTGATCTAAATTATTATAATTACATAATACCACTTTCCATATGTACAACTCATAATACCATAAGGACTTGTAAAGGAAACCAACTTCCTTAATAAAAAAAATCACTTTTTAAAAGCACAATAGACTATCCATGTCAAAGACTATCAAAGAAAATAATAAAACCAAGGAAATTGTCTCAAGGTACAATATCTAGTAACTAATTATCAATTATTTATATTTAATTATTCATCTAAATATAACAATTAATGATTAATTAAAAAATTAATTTATGTATCTATAAAATCTAAAATATCACATGAATTCAATCGATCATAGAATGGTTGCAAAATTGGGTGCAATCAATCCTGACATTCACACCAAACCAAGTCCATGACCTTTCATTAATTATTCAAAATAATATTAATTAATTTCATAACTAATATAAATATTAATTATGTGGAAAAACGTATTATGCAGTAATATTTAACTGAAACCATAATCAACCCCATATACAATAACAATAACATAATCCTAACAACATCCTGGGAAAATTCCCAGCCACATAAAAATGATTAATAATTTAAATTAATTTAATTTTTTCAATCACACTTTAAAATTTCATATAATGATGTACCTCTATAAAAATGTAATGGTCGGTGTGTAGAAATGTTCATGGGATGCACTATATTGAATCAATTAAAAATTTACAATAAATATATTTATATTCCATGAGGTTTAAGTGAGATCAAAACAGAAAACCAAAAATAGAGAAGTAAAATAATGAGGAAATAAATGGAAATCAAGATCATATGATAAAAGTGGAAGAATCACACCTAAATCTAAAAGAAATAAATTCTATAATTTTCTAAATTTGAGTAGAAACAAGTGAAAAGGGGAGGGGAGTTCCATAGTTCGGTTGTTTATGAGAGGTAGATAATGGGGAAACACCTTAAATGGGTTAGATGAGAAAAATAAGAAAATCGCATAATTTTTTTCATAGACACATTTCATATTCATAAATTTATACCACATTAAATTTTCATGCACAAAAATCCTAGTTCACCACATCAAAGTTCTCCCCTAGAATGTTTCATTGTTTGAATCAAATTTTATTCTTGAATCACACATGAAAAATAAACCCCTCACCCACTCACGAAACGAGTAGAAAGTTCATGTTATGAAATACTCTTCTATAGGGATCCCAAAACTATTCAAACTCTGTTCATGGAATGTATCACATGGTTCACTATGTAAATAGTTGTAATAACTGAAAATGTAGATTTTAGGCTACCCGAAACATCTCAGAAACTCACATGGGAACCTGAATCACTAAAAAAATTTAAAATCATTTATCAAGAACTTATTTAATACCTATAACAACAATTAATTTCAATTATAATCCCAAAATTATAAAACAACTCACCAAATTAAAAGATAAATATTCATTTGAGTTTCATTACTTATAAAGTGGAATGGTTTTACAATTATTCTCATCCTATGATTTCTTACATGCATTACTATTTCTTTGTACCCAAACTAACCATTATATTTTAGTGAATAGATGGAACTATGAGGAGTAGAGTTAATAAAATGTGTGTTTTATATTGCAATGATAGTCCCAATGATCAAAAAATGGGAAATGATCTGGAGTAAAAAATATCTTGGCCATGATCACCCTACTCTCTCCAGCTATGAACATTAACAAAATTAATTAAAAACTCTCAAACACTCTAAGGAAAGAATAAGTCTACATTTATTTCATCATTTTTAAATGACCACCCACATTTAGTGGATCTTTCAATGGACTAATTTATATGAAATAGATGAGAAAAATATAATATACATTTCATTCATTACTACTTTGATTATGAAAAGAATGAGAGGCTTATGAGTCGTAAACTCTCGTTAAGAATTTGATGCAGGAATAAAATATTAACAACACTGAATGGTTGTACATTATGAATATATTTTTTAAATAAATATTTTCCTCCAAGTATTCACACTAAAATAGATATATTTTTCCATGAGTTGGATATAAATGAAAATGAATCACATAGTACTTAAGAATAAAAATTTATAATAAATGCATGATTTTTTTTCAATGAACATATAAAAAATAGATTATTTCCTTAATAATTTAAAACCATATCTTTTGATTTTATATCTACCAACACCTTTATATATATAAAGGTTTATTATAATCAAATAACCACCCTAATGGATATATATAAAACTTTTATTAAACACTCAGAATAGTGATATTGTTTCATCCCATGCCTATAACTCCTCTACTATAGAATATTATGGTAAATTGCTTCATTACAATCCTATTATTCCACATTTAGTGAAATTTGAGTTCATTTTGGGAATAAATTAGTTCAATATATATAAATACAATATTAATTGCTATGATATGGAAGTTACATTTCATATCGTGAATCAATTAATGATTATCGATAAAAGGATAACTACAAACTAATAATAAAAGCTAGTTCCATAATATTAATCTTAATACCCAATCATGAGGTGTATTTAGCTCGAATGGTAAGGTATAATCTCAATATAGTGGATATGATGATTTTAAATTAATACAATGATGTTTTTTGTAATGTTTCCTAGGTATTTCTGCATATCTTGGGGTTGATTTTTTTCCATAAAACCCAAACTTTTTTCTATCCCTATATCAAAGACTATTTATAGAATATCATTGATTGAATTGGATAAATTGAATTAGAAAATCCAAAAGAACCCAAATAAGAATGTTATATAACCAAGTTATTCACTATGGGGTGAAAGAATAAATTTTTTATGAACATAGATTTGTAAATGATTTTCTATATTTATTATCATGAGCTTCAAAAGATAGCAATAAATGAAAAGTATATTTTACCACGTATTACTGAATTTTTGATCAATTTATGGGGGCTATGAACTTATAAACTATTAAACCATGATTTGGGCATCATCAATAAAGGAAAAAAATGGAGGATACAACAAAGAGAACATTTTCTATAATATATTGGATTTATGAATTCATTTCGAATCCATCCAAACATACTAATGCCTTCACTATCTATATGGATATGATTAATATAGTTATTTATGATTACCTAAATCAATATGTCGTAATATTTTTATATGATATTATCAAATATTCTATGTGAAAATAATAACATGAATATAAATTGAGTATTATTCTAAAGACATTAATAAAGGAGAAATTGTATGAAATTTTTTAAAAGTGTGAATCTTGGCTATCAGAAGTATCATTCTTTGGTCATGTAATATCAATAAAGTGTATATCTATAGATCATTAAAATATTATGTTTGTTAAAGAACAATATAAAATAACCACTATAATAATGATATATATTTTTTTATTGGATTGATATGATTGATCATTTGTGATAAATTTTTCCTCATTGATAAATACTCTGACCATGTTAACATGTATGGGATTCAAGTTCCTCTTGAAAGATTAATCTGAAAAAAATTAAAGTAGATTGATATTAGATAGGTCATTAAATTTTTACCAACAATACCAAGAAAAGGAGGAGGTTTCTTAATATGCATAGATTTATTGAACGAGTTATTGGGATATTTCTTCATCAAAAAATAAATGAATGTTTATTTTGACTAATGTCAATTATAGGTTCATGATAAGAATACAAGACACATTATTTAGAGTTTGTTGTTGTAATATTTTTTTAAATATATTAAGGTATAATATATGTAGAGAAATTTTTTAAATATATAATGATAATAAGGTTTTAAGGTGTATATTCACATATATGGATTTGGAAATGTTTTAAAATATATGGTTAGAGTTGGTAAAATACTATGACTACCCAATAAATTTCCACCATAAGAAGGTGAATAAAGTAAATTATTCTATATGATAGAAGAACTATTATACCTTATCCATGATAAGGATTTAATGTGGCCCAATAATCATTGATTTTGAAGGGATGGAAATTGAATTAATAGGGTAACAAGGGAAATTATATCTTTTCTAAATGGATACTCAGCCATATATGAATGAAATGATCAATAAATCACTTTAAGACCATATATGTATAGAAAAGATAAGAAATATTCTATATTTTAACCTTGATAGAGATTTAGTTAAATTATTTGGAACCTGAATACGTGTCCCATCAAAACTTGTATTAAACAATGAGATATTGGATGATTCGAATAAATCATACTTTTCTATTCAATCGAAGATTATATAGATGTATAGATATTTTAAGCACCACATGTATTGGAACAACCCGCTGAGAGAGATTTCAGAGTATATATCTCGATTCTTGGTATGAAAGCAATTTAATGTGTAATGAAAGAAGTATAAGGGAATAATTCCACCATTACCTATTTATTTTTGAAATGGGGTAACATCACGTTGGGTTTCATTATAGGACATCCAAATACTTATAAATGCCATAATGAGATTTGGGTTATAGTTGATCACCTTAAAAAGACATCAGATTTCATTGCTTTATGAGAAGCTTTATGACTTGATCAACTTAACATGATATACATAAACAAATCACTAGGATTACAACGAGTACAAATTTTCATTTATCTAATTGGTATATGATATTAACCTCAATTTCCTAGAGTATTTTTCAATAATAATTGTATATAGAAATGAGCTTCCATATTTCGTATTGTTAATAGACCGATGGTCAATCTAAAAGGACCACTATATATCTATAGGATATGAGGATAACATTTCTAGTTAATTAAAAATGATGTTAAGATCTATACCTTACCTTAGAAAATGATAATATATAAGGTGTTTTATGAGAATGGGTGGATAAAACAAATATGAAAGGGCCCAGTTAGAATAATTATATAACTAAGAGGGGCCGGGGTGAATCACTGTTACTCTTATTTATTTTATGATTCAATGAAAAAACATTCACCTCTTGTTAAATATTTCAATTCTTTCAAAAAAGTATTCAAACACACATCCTTATGAACACAAGACTTAACAAGGTTCATTATTCATCATGAATAACTACATCCTTGGTGTGGGTTGGAAATGATCCAATACCATACAATCCACTATAAATCAATCGTTTTAATATAAAGATTATGATATACCATTTCACTCATCTAACACATTTAGAACAATCCAAAAGTGCCTCTACACCCTCTTAGCACAAATAGGGTAAAACAATAATTGTTTTAACAAACATGTTACATGATATTTTTAATCAAATTCCACAAATTTATTCCTTGAAAACAATTATTCAATTTCTTACCCAAAAAAATGGTAAGGACTTCCAAGGAATTGTTAAGGAAAACATTTTATGATTTTCCCAATATGTTTTTCCTAGTCCGATTTATCCTAGTACGATTCTTCCAATACGATTCTGGTCAGTACGATTCTTCCACGTACGATTATGTCAATATGATTTTTCATGGAAAGATACTTCCAAATACTATTATTTTCATTATCATTTTCCCTAATATGAATAATCCCATTATTATTCAAAATAAAAATATATATCACTGTCTCAGTAAGATTGTGAAAATTATGAACTCCTTCCTGAGTTTTGTAATCCCAACCAAATTATCCAACTTGATATGATGACCAACTAAATACTATGAAAATAATAATCTCATATATAAAAAAATATTATGATTATCTGAATACAATTTTGTTGTCTTATCTATTATACTTACACTTCAATTAGTTAAAAATTATTCAACAAAAAAATAGAAACATCTTTTTCTTCCAAGAAAGCTGGAGCTTCTTTATCCTATGTGAATAGTATATTAGTGTTATTTATCTAAAAAAGCGAAAAATACATTTGATTTTTATATGTGAACCATGATTGGTTTTGGTGGGAATCCCAAAAACATTCCCACTTTCACAAATTTAATAAATATGCATCTTTCCTAGATGTTAGGGTGAATCCTGACCTCATCAACTCTTCTAAAATCTTATCAATCCTTCTTGAATCTTTTATCAACTTCATATATTCCTTAAAAATTATTATCAATGATTAGTTCAGAATCAATTTCTCATTATAATTTTCATTTTTGATTTGTATTGGGTCAATCTAATTTTTTTAACAAATTTATCTATTCAAATTGAAAAGAACCATTTTTTGAGTTTTAAAATCCTCATGAATTGAACATCCATATTTTTTTATTCTGTAATTCCCTTCATCTTCTTGGTTGAGAAAAAAGGTAATTCAAATTTTTTTGAATGGTTACTACATTTTTGACCACATTATTTTCTTTTCTTTTCATTCATCGGTCTCATGTCACTAAAATTTTCATTGGTTTCGGCATAATTCCTTTTATATCGGTCTTTGTTCATAAAAATTATTCCTGAATATGATGGAATATTGAATATGATGGACTGGATTATTTTTAATTTGAAATTTTATTCATTCAAAAACATTTTCTTGTATCATGACTTCCTTCCTAAATTTAAATACATTTGAGAACAATTTCAATATCGTTAGACAGACATTAAGAATTATTTTAACATTCCAATATTTCAAGAATCATTATTTCCATGTCAACATAAGTATGTTTTTTTAGAAAATAATTAGAAAAAATACAATCAGGTTGAATATGGTTCTCTGGAGTATGATCTTTCTAAGTACCATTATCGTGGATAAAATCATTTTGTGTGATATTTTTAATACCATTTTTCTTTCCTTCTAGATCTGATTTGTCTGAATACAATAGGCTTAGATCTGTTACACTCCCTCTTTCTTTCATCAATCTTGCATAATAAGTTTTACAACATACATATAATTTATTTGGAATAGAAATAATCAAATTTTCGTTACATTTTTATCATATCCATGATGAATCTGATTACAATCAATACCTCCTTATGATCTTCTCCTATTCTAGACCTGAGGTGAGTCTTATCAAAGCTAAACAAATTCTTATCATTTCTATGTACTTTCTTAAACAAAGTGAGTCTGATTATTTATGAAAACAATTTGTGAGTATGATTTGTAACATTTAAAAATTTATTTGAATTACATTCTTCAACAAGAAGAGACAATTACATTATAAAATAAACTTCCAAAAACCTTCTTCATCCAACTTGGTCCAAATAATCTCCCCCTTTGGATTTTTTTGTGAACCATGATTTATAAATCACTGAACATTGTAACATAAAGCTATGTATTTTTATCAACAATTTTATTCCCATGTTAGCTAACTCATTATAGAAAATAATAATTATTTATAGAAAAACTATACTATCTAAATTTTGTGATTATGAAACATCCCCATATTTTTTCAGAACATTTTATTCCTTGATTTTTACATCCTTGACGTTTTCTTCACTGGATTCGAAAATTTTTCACATCCTCAACTTATTTTCCCTAGAATACAATTTTTTTCATTATAAAAGCTCCCACAAATAGTTACAAAAATTCACACAAAATACAGTGGTTGATTCATAGCGAACCCACAACTCCCCCTTTTTTACGTGCCTTTTATGGATAGATTTATGAAACAGTTCAATCCCATCTTGACAACACTATCCAAGGGTAAGGTGAGAGAGGATAAAGAAACACATACCTAAAACTTTTTGAGAAAGATGTAGGATTCCCATGGTTAACCTCAATTTAGAAATGGATTCTTTTACTAAAGGATTTGTGAAAGAATTCATCCCCTTGTTCTAATTTTGGAAATTACTACCGATTCAATTCATTTTTCTTCACATGATCTATGATAAAATGTTATTTGATATCAATATGTTTTGAATCAGAGTACTGAACTAGATTCTTGGTGAGATTGAATTTAATTTCATTTCCACAATCTAAAATCAAGGGTAATTTGAATTCCATAAGTAATCCTCCTAAATGCGTTTTCATCTACAAAAGTTGAGAATTGAACTGAGTGATAGAAACAAATTCCAATTCAACTATACTAAGAGTTACTGATTCTATTTCCTTAAATCCAGACTAACACAATTATTTCCCAAAAATAATATTCCAATAAATCTGGATCTTCTACCATTATCATTTCTTACCCAATTAGCATCTGTTTACCCAAAAAATCAAAAAATTTAGAGTTGTCACACATGATTCCAATTTTTAACCTCTAATGTATCTAAGACTGTTTTTCCAGAATTTAAATGTGATTTTTTAGAAGAAAACTGATAACATTCACATAATGTAACATCTTAAACAATGCCAGGTTTTCAAGAAGTCAAATACAACAAACTTCCAGAAATTTTTTGAATTATTTCTAATAAAATTATTTTATTTCTTCATCTTTGTTCATATTTATTGCCACTAAAACTGGTGTGGAAACAAGTTTTGAGTTTTCCATGAAAAAACTATTTAGATTTTCCTTATCAAAATTTTCATGGGAAAGAAAAATGTATTTCTTATTTTTTAAAATTTTTAATCCAAAAAAATATTTAATTTCCCCTATAAAGAAGATTTAAAAAAACCTTTTTTATCTCTTTATTATACCATTCACAAATTATTTTATATTTCAAAACAAAGATAATTTTATCAACATAAACAAATACGATGAGGGAATAATCATAAATTTATCTCACATAATGATTGTTATCAACTATTCTTTTATTGAAACTCATCTTCCTTAAGAAAGTATCTAATTAGGAATAACATGATCTTATATCTTATTTTATCCCATAAAACACCTTCTTCAATATGAATACCTAAATTTCATCTTTCCCAACAATAAATCCACACAGGTTTTCTATGTAAGATTCCTCATCAAGTTCACCATTTAAGAATGACGATTTTACATCCATTTTGAAGATCACGTAGCCTCGTTTTGCCACAATAGAAAGAAGAATTATGATTTTTTTCAAGTGTATCTATCAAAAAAAATCATCAAAATCAATGCCTTCAATTTTTTAATATCCTTTGCACACTAATATTTCGTTGTTTCTTATCACTTCACATTATTCATTAATCTTGTTCTAAAAAAGTCACTTTGTTCCAAAAATGTTTTGTTTTCTTTCTTGGATACGAGTTCCCATGTGTTATTTTTTTTAATTTGATCCAAGTCTTCATTCATGGAATAAACCAATTATGTATACTCAAAAGATTCTTTCACATCATTCGACACTACTCATGGATACAAAGATGTGTGTGTAATGGAATTTTGTCACGACCCGTCCTCGGGGCCCGTGCCGTGACTACCCCAAGCCCGCCTTCCATAGGCCAGGGGCTGGCGACTAGCACCAAGGCGTGAATCCCAGAAAAAGGGAAGGCATTGCCTTTGAAAAGTAAACATGCACCACAGAGTAAGAAAGAGGAAAAGTAAACACTAAGTAAAAACTGTAACAAGCTGTGCTGAAAGTAAAAGGGGCCGGAAATACAAGCCAAACTGTAATGTACAACTGAAAGGAAAAACAGCAACTGAAAAGAAAAGCCGTAGCGTCGAGCCGTCGTCTAGAAGTCCCACCTGAGGGGTGGGTGCAGATAGCCTTCACTGCTCCTCGGGTCCACCTGACCGCTCCAAGTACGTCTCGCCCAGTGGTCCACCTCCAGGTATCGTCCTGCTCCACAAGCATTCACTACGATCAGCGTTGTCCATCGTCTGCAACCAACACAACGAAGTGCGGGCATAGCCCGTGCAGGGGTGAGTATAAGCTACTCAGTAGGGACCCCGAGACCCCCGAAGGTCTCCCAGAATCCACAAAGGATTACCACAAAGGAAAGATACAAACATGAAGTAACAACCGACACTGCTTAGGTATATGCCCATACATATACCTAAGTCATCAATTCCTGTTCGGCTCCAACATCCGAGCCCAAGAACAACCCAGTCCACACAGGAAAAAAAACGTATACCCACACAGGATAGCACAACACAATCCTCAAAGAAGAGTAAACAGTAAATCCACACATGATAGTTCAATACAATCCACAAAGGAGAGTAACACAAGATTCAGCTCACACAGGTATACTTCTTCGGATGACAATAAAGATGATCACTGATCCATCTGAGTCATCGGACCCACAAAGGATCGATAGGTACTAGCCCCCGCAAAGCCCCACACAGGATCGGGCCCACACAGGACCTGTAGGCGCTGGCTCACACAGAACCGCTGAGCGCTGACCCACACAGGATCAGACCCACACATGATCCTGCACACACAGGACCTGTAGCACTGACCCGCAAGGGATCGCTGAGTGATGTAGTCATCGCAGTCCACTGAGGATATCTGCACAGTCGTCGGGGCAGTCCACTGAGGATCTCTGCACAGTCGTCGCTGCAGTCCACTGAGGATCTCTGCACAGTCGTCGCTGTCGAAGTAGCAGTTGCAGCCAGCTCTAGGGTTCCCGCAAACAGCAAGCTCGTTCGGGAGGGTCCGCTCAACGAGCCGAGAGGCTAATACATCAACTGACACAAAGTCCGAGGTTGATGTATCCAAAAGTTATGTATCGTCAACAGGAACTCAACGTCGCGGACGGTGCGTCAATAGGACGCCCGGTCTGAGAGTTATTGGCTTTTTCGTCCCAAGGGCCCGGTTGGGTTTTAAGGCAAAACCAACCCGACTGTACTCCACCTGCATCCAATCATCGGGCGGAGTATGCCAAAAGATTTTTTTTACTTCGAGGAATTCAACAAAGTCGATGTCACGTCAATCGGACGTCCGAAGCTCAAGATATGAGCGTTTCCGCTCTGAGGGCCTGGTTGGTTTCGTGTACGAACCAACCCGGCCGAACCCAAAGTATTCCGAAACCTTGAGTGCGATATACCGAAACGACCATCTCGATCCCAAGATCGTGTTTCCGCTGACGGCGCATCGTTCGGAGGCCCGTAGCTCATGTTATGGGAAAACGAACGATAATGGTCTGAAGATGGGGGTCCGGGCCCGGGCCGACCCGGGCCGACCCCCCCCCCCCGGGTCGCCCGAACCGGGTCGAACCGACCCGGTCTGACTCGGCTGGACCCGGTCCGGTCCAGCCAGGGCGCGGCCCGGCCTGTCGGACCGGCCTGGCTCGGCTCGGCCGAGCGGCCGAGCGCTCGGGTGCCGCGGGGCGCTGCCCCCGCGGTTTGGAGGTGTCGTGGCCCCGCGTGGGGTCACGCTGGTTCAGCGGACGCGGCATGTCGCCACGTCCCGTGTGGGCGAACCAGACCCGTGCGGCCGCGGGTCCATTGGCCGCCACCGCCGCGTCTGGCGCGCCGGCGACCCGCGCCGCCGGTAGCTTCCGCGGGCCACCGGAGTTGCTCCGGTGGTCCGTTTTCCTTGCCGCCTGCGCCGTTGTCCCTCCCGGGTTCCGTTCTTCACTGCAGGATCATCAAATCGGCCTTGCATCACGATTTTCCATCGCCCGCCAAATTTTCACAACCACAAAGAACGGCGGTGGGTTGTCGGGCCGTGTTCGTTTGGCCCGCACCCTCCGCGTTAGATAATAACAGTCAGGAGAATTTATTCAACACATGCAACAAAAATTTTAATAAATTAAAATTTGTTCATATGAATCTGGTTCTTTAATTTTAAAGAAACGTTCATGGGAATATAAAATATTCACAACAACCCCTACCTTGTCAAGTCGTCGCACGCGGGTTCTTCGCGGATTTGATTGTCGCGGAAGGAGGGGATCACCGCGTCTTCGCGGTATCCGTCGTTGCGTCGACGAACTCCGAGGTCCATGAAACTCAACAGATGATCGAAGTTTTTTGTTTCGGATTAAGGAACGTCGCCGAAGAATGTCGCGGGAGAGGTAACGTCGGCGTCGCGGCACACAGCGTCGCGGCACACGGCATCGCGTCGTCGATTTCCATGGGTTCGGCGTTCGTCGTCAGAGGCCGGCGTTCTTCGCGTTCTTCGCGTTCTTCGCGAAGAAGGGTGAAGGCACAAGAACTTCTGTAAAAAACCTCTCAAGGTGTAATCCTCCAAAAGTTGGTGTTGGTCTTATTTTATTATTACGCCAACAAACGAATAAGAGGTAAGTAATGACCCATTATTTCGTAGAATTAATTCAACGAAAGAAACTGCCCATTTAATTCAATGAATAAACCCGCCCAATTAAATGGTGCGTTAAGAATTTAAGAAAATGCGTGAGTTGACTTTCATAATGACGGGTTTTCGCGGGTGCCTTACTTAGCAGAAAAGAAACGTCGGGGCTTGTGTGGGCCCCACCTCACAAATATCCTACCAAGAGGGTAGGATATTTTTGGATAGTACCCTATCCGTTTTAAATCAGTTTAAGTGGCTTTCAAGTGGCTTCAAGTGGATTAAGTAAAATAAAATAAAGTTTGTCGAACAATTTATTTTATTTCATAACTTTAAGCCTGAAAATTAAAAACCACACCTGAGAAAACACAACTCCGGTAGAGGCATATCTAAGCAAGTACCGGTGCTACAATTTCTTCGGTGCCCTCAGAATTCGATTCCGGGCTACGGTTCAAAATTTAGAAAACCCTGCTCATCCGTTCACTAAACTTACCCGAGCCAAACTTCGGAAAATGATTCCGGGCACACCGGGCCTCAGAATCAGGTGTCGTCAGAAACTGTGTTCTTGTAAAATTCCAAAAAAAATTAATAAAGAAAAATTCCTTGAAATTTACAGGTCTTTACATTACTCCCACCTCAGGGATTTACGTCCCTGTAAAGATACATCAAAAACTAGAGAAACAAATGTGGGTACTGAGCACGCATCTTAGCCTCCCGCTCCTAAGTGCTCTCCTGGAGGTTCTCGTGCTTCCATCTGATGCACACTAGAGGAATCGATTGTCCACGTAGAACCCACTCCTGTCGATCCTCGATCTCCACTGGGGTCTCCGCAAAAGTCCCCCTATCATCCACTTCTATCTCCCCATGGTCAATGATGTGCGTCGGGTTGTGCACGTATCTCATCAGCTAAGATACGTGGAAGACGTCGTGAACCCGGTGCAACTGAGGTGGTAGAGCCAAGCGATAAACCACCTCACCAATCTTGCTGAGGACCTGGAAAGGCTCGATGAAGCGTGGAGATAACTTGCCACCTTGGCCAAATCTCCGTAAACCACGTCGAGGTGAGACACGCAAGAAGATGTGGTCACCATCCTCGAACTCTAGTGGCCTCCGCCTCCTGTCAGCATAAGACTTCTGTTGGATCTGAGCTATCCTCATCCGCTACTGGATGACCTGGACCTTCTCTGTCGTGGCCCGGACCATCTCTGGTCCCACAAGTGCTGACTCCCCAGGGTCTGTCCAGTACAAAAGAGATCTGCAAGGTCTGTCATACAACGCCTCGTATGGTTCCATCCCGATGGTGGAGTGGTAGCTATTGTTGTACGCGAACTCCACCAAGGGTAGGTGGTCCTCCCAGCTGTGACCAAAGTCGAGGACAAATGCGCAGAGCATGTCCTCGAGAGTCTGAATGGTCCTCTCTATATGACCATCCGTCTGAGGGTGAAAGGCCGTGCTCAGACGTAGCCACGTCCCGAACGCCTCCTGCAACCCCTTCCAAAGTCGGGAAGTAAATCGAGCGTCTCGATCGGAGACGATAGACGATGGAACACTGTGAAGCCGTACAATCTCCTGAACGTAGAGACACCCCAAGCTCTCCACTGAGCCCTGCTCTCGGATGGGTAATAAGTGTGACGACTTTGTGAGTCGGTCAACAATCACCCAAATGGAGTCGTGACCTCTGGAAGTGCGTGGAAGTCCAGTCACGAAGTCCATAGATATGCCGTCCCACTTCCATTCTGGGACCTCCAAGGGTTGTACCAAGTCTGCTGGTACCTGATGCTCTGCCTTCACCTGCTGGCAGGTGAGGCACCGTGAAACGAACTCTGCCACATCCTTCTTCATGCCCGGCCACCAGTGCTGTCTTCTGAGATTCTGGTACATCTTCGCCACCCCAGGATGTACCGCCAAAGGAGAAGTGTGAAACTCTCTCAGCACCTCCTCTCGTAAAGTGACTGGTACCAAGGTACGTCCTCTGAAAAGGACGTTGTGCTCTACTCCAAGGGAGAAACCATCAGGTGCATGTCCCGAGGATATCTGTGCACGCCGCGTCTCACAGTAAGCGTCCCCACGCTGTGCCTCTCTGACCCGCTACAGTAGTGGAGGGGTGACTGTGAGAGACTGAAGGAAGGTTGCTACATCTCTATCCACGAAGGATATCTGCAAGGTGGCTAGCTGCTCTGTCGCCTCCTCAAGTAGTTGGATGCCCGTCCTCCTGTTGAGGGCATCAACTACCATGTTCCCCTTCCCAGGAGTATACACTATCTCAAAGTCATAGTCCTGGAGGAACTCGAGCCATCACTGCTATCTCAGGTTTAGGTCCTTCTGCGAGAAGATGTACCTGAGACTCTGGTGGTCAGAAAAGACTATAAAGCGCTCACCCATCAGATAGTGCTGCCAAGTCTTCAGTGCGAAGACCACTGCTGCTAACTCCAGGTCATGGGTAGCGTAGTTCTTCTCATGCGGCCTCAACTGAGGTGATCCATAGGCAATCATGGCCCAATCCTGCATCAGGCCACATCCGAGTCCGGTCCCTGATGCATCGCAGTAGACTATGTATTCAACTCCCTCCTCAGGAAACCTCAGGATAGGTGCGCTGGTCAATCTCTGTCTCAGCTCATGGAAGCTCTGCTGACATCTGTCTGACCACACAAAGGGTTTCCCCTTCTTCGTCAAAGCTGAGAGTGGCGCCGCAACTCTGGAGAAGTCCGGAACAAATCTCTGATAGTATCTGGCTAGACCCAAGAAACTCCGCACCTATGTGATGCTCCTGGGTGGCTCCCAAGCTAGCACTGACTCAATCTTCACGGGATCCACTACAACTCCCGCCTCAGAAATGACGTGCCCTATGAAGTGGACCACACATAACCAGAACTGGCACTTCGAGAGCTTGTCATAAAGTTGGTGCTCTCGGAGTGTGTCCAGTACAACCCGCAAGTGGTAGGCGTGCTCCTCCTCCGTGGTCGAGTACACCAAAATGTCATCGATGAAGACCACGACAAATCGATCGAGGTATGGCTGGAAGATCCTGTTCATGAGGCTCATGAACACTACTAGAGCATTTGTTACACCGAAAGGCATAGCCAAGAACTCATAGTGGCCATACCGACACCTGAAAGCCGTCTTCTGCACGTCCTTGTCTCGAACTCTGAGCTGATGATAGCCTGACCTGAGGTCTATCTTTGAGAACCACCATGCTCCCTTGAGCTGATCGAAGAGGTCATCAATCCTCGGTAGCGGATACTTGTTCCTCACGGTCACCTAGTTCAGGCGACGATAGTCAACACACAGTCGCAAGCTCCCGTCCGCCTTCTTGGTGAACAAAATTGGGGAAGCCCAGGGTGAAACACTGGGTTGGATGAACCCCTTGCCCTGTAAGTCCTCCAACTGTACCCGTAGCTCTCTAAGCACAAAAACGGCCATCCAATACGCTGGAGTGGATATTAGGGTTGTCCCGGGGTACATATCAATATAAAAGTCTACCTCTCTGCGAGGAGGTAGTCCTGGAACGTCGTCGGGGAAGACGTTCGCATACTGATCCACCACTGCAGGAAAAATAGGACTCCGCACGTCAACTACTCCAAGGATGATGCTAGCCAACTGATGAGTTATGGGTTGTCCCCTCCTCTGCGAGAGTCCCTCCTATGCTGAAAAGGCTCCCTTCTCGCCGGTGATGGTGAACCTGCTCCCGTCAGTGCGCACACGTCGCACCTTGCGCCTAAAACTGTCAATCTGAGCATGGACTGGAGATAACCAATCCATGCCCAAGATGACTTCGTAATGCCTCGACGCCGCTACAAGAAGATCCCAGCCAAAACTCTCGCCTCCTAGAGTAAGCTCACTCTGCTGGCACCAGTGCGTAATCGTCGAGTCTGCTCCCGTAGGGGTCTCTAGCTGTAAGGATCAAGCCAATGGCTCTGTCGGAATCTCCGAGCTCCGAACAAGGGCAGTGGCTATGAAAGAGTGACTCGATCATGTGTCTATAAGAACTGCAGTAAGGGTGGAATAGACACAGATCATACCTCGAATCATCTCTGGCGCGCCATGGTCATAGGCCTCCGCTGCCTGGAGATGTGCCTGTCTCTGCCCGCCAGCTCCCTATGGTCGGGGCGGGCCTCCTGGTGGTGGTGGTGGAAAAGCCTCAAAGCGTCGCCCACCACCTGCTGCTCGGCCAGCTCCCCTGCCTCGTCTGCCTCCTCCCTGCGGACCGCCACGGTCGACCCTCTGCCTCTGCCTGGGTGGCCCCTCCACCGTCTTCTGCTCCTCGGTACGGCGGGTCGGGCAGTCACGAGCCATGTGGCCATGCCCGCCGCACGCGTAGCACTACCTACCTCTCGAAAGGCTGGCTCCGCGCTGTGTGCCCCGCACTGCTGAGCCAGTGTCCTGAGGTCATCTACGAGAGGGTCTGGTCTGCCTGGAACCCTGAGTCATCCGTCGGCTACCTGCTTCCGAAGACTCCGCTACCTGCCGCCCTGCGATAGGTCTCGCTGCTGAAGTAGACTCATCCAGAAAGCTCTCGATCAGAAGGGATCGCTCCAACACTCCTGCCTAGGTCGGGATGCTGAGGGAGATCAGCGATGCCCTGATCTCGTGTCTCAAACCCTGCTCAATGGTCCGGGCCCGGAAGAAGGGGTCTCGTACCATGTCGGTTGAGTAGCGAGAAAGATCGGTAAACCTCGCCGCATACTAGGTGACCGTCAAGTTTCCCTGTCGCGACTGAAGAAGCTTCTGAATGCGCACCGCACGGAGGGTGGCTGGGACGAAATCTGAGCGGAAGAGGCTCTCGAAGTCCGTCCAGATGAGAGAGGGCTCATCGTGCACCTGGAGCATCAAGCTCCACCATCGGCCCGCTGCTGCGTGTAGTAGGCTCGCCGCGAGGATCACCATGAGGTCTGCTGGTGTCCTCACTAGCCTAAAAACTCGAACGACCGCCTCCAGCCAATCCTCGGCTGCCTGGGGGTCCGTCTCCCCATGAAACCTGGGTGGTCACTGGCGCTGGAACTCGTGCAGAGCTCCGAGGCGACGTGCATCGTCAGCGGTCGGTGCTGGAAGCATCGGGGGCTCTACGGGTAATGGTACCGTCGGTGCCTCTACTGTCAACGGGCCCTGTACCGAGGCCTCGTCGCTCGGCGGGCTGTCGTCGCGCTCTACTCTCAGAACCCTTGCTGGCTGCCGTCGTGGGGCCATCCTAAAAAGGAAACAAGTGCGCCACGGTCATAATAGTATACCTGGTGAGATGACACAAGTAATCACAAAGAAAACTTGAAACACACATGCAATCAATGTTTTCGTGCATTAAGTCGGAAATCAGAAGTCAGGGTCTTGGTGTATGGATACGTCAGCCACCGCACCAACACTGGACTCCCTGGACTGATAACCACACCCAATACGCTAAACACTATTACTTAACATAGAAGAAAGATCAGAGTCTGCGGTAGAACTAACCACCTCTAATACCAATTTGTCACGACCCATCCTCGGGGCCTGTGTCGTGACTACCCAAGCCCGCCTTCCATAGGCCAGGGGCTGGTGACAAGCACCAAGGCGTGAATCCTGGAAAAAGGGAAGGCATTGCCTTTGAAAAGTAAACAAGCACCATAGAGTAAGCAAGCGGAAAAGTAAACACTATGTAAAAACTGTAACAAGCTGTGCTGAAAGTAAAAGGGGCCGGAAATACAAGCCCAACTGTAAAGTACAACTGAAAGGAAAAACAACAACTGAAAAGAAAAGCCGCAGCGTCGAGCCGTCTTCTGGAAGTCCCACTTGAGGGGTGGGTACAGATAGCCTCCACTGCTCCTCGGGTCCACCTGACCGCTCCAAGTACGTCTCGCCCAGTGGTCCACCTCCAGGTACCGTCCTGCTCCACAAGCCTTCACTACGATTAGTGATGTCCGTCGTCTGCAACCAACACAACGATGTGCTGGCATAGCCCGTGCATGGGTGAGTATAAGCTACTCAGTAGGGACCCCAAGACCCCCGAAGGTCTCCCAGAATCCACAAAGGATAACCACAAAGGAACGATACAAATGCGATGTAACAACCGACACTACTTAGGTATATGCCCATACATATACCTAAGTCATCAATTCCCGTTCGGCTCCAACATCCGAGCCCCAGAACAACCCAATCCACACAGGAAAGCAAAACGTATACCCACACAGGATAACACAACACAATCCTAAAAGCAGACTAAATAGTAAATCCACACAGGATTGTTCAATACAATCCACAAAGGAGAGTAACACAAGATTCAGCTCACACAGGTATACTTCTTCGGATGACGATAAAGATGATCACTGATCCATCTAAGTCGTCGGACCCACAAAGGATCGATAGGTACTAACCCCCACAAAGACCCACATAGGATCGGGCCCACACAAGACCTATAGGCACTGGCTCACACAGAACCGCTGAGCGATGACCCACACAGGATCAGACCCACACAGGATCGGGCCCACACATGACTTGTAGCACTGACCCGCAAGGGATCGCTGAGTGATGTAGTCATCGCAGTCCACTGAGGATCTCTGCACAGTCGTCGGCACAGTCCACTGAGGATCTCTGCACAGTCGTCGTTGCAGTCCACTGAGGATCTCTGCACAGTCATCGTTGTCGAAGTAGCAGTCGCAACCAGCTCTAGGGTTCCCGCACACAGAAAGCTCGTTCGGGAGGGTCCGCTCCACGAGCCGAGAGGCTGATACATCAACTGACACAAAGTCCAAGGTTGATGTATCCAAAAGTTATGTATCGTCAACAGGAACTCAACGTCACAGACGGTGCGTCAATCGGACGCTCGGTCTGAGAGTTATTGGCTTTTTCGTCCGAGGGGCCCGGTTGGTTTTTAAGGAAAAACCAACCCGACCGTACTCCACCTGCATCCAATCCTCAGGCAGAGTATGCCAAAAGATCCGTCTTACTTTGAGAAATTCAAAAAAGTCGACGGCATGTCAATCGGGAATCCAGAGCTCAAGATATGAGCATTTCCGCTCCGAGGGCCCGGTTGGTTTCGTGTACGAACCAACCTGGCTGAACCCAAAGTATTCCGAAACCTTGAGTTCGATATACCGAAACGACCGCCTCGATCCAAGGATCGCGTTTCCGCTGACGGCGCGTCGTTCGGAGGCCCGTAGCTCAAGTTATGGGCAAAAGACCGATAATGGTCTGAAGATGGGGGTCCGGGCCCGGGCCCACCCGGCCCGACCCCCCCTGGGTCGGCCGAACCGGGTCGACCCGAACCGGGTTGACCAGACCCTGTCCGACCCGGCTGGACCTGGTCCGGTCCGGCCAGGGCGCGGCCCGGCTGGTCGGACCGGCCTGGCTCGGCTCGGCCGAGCGGCCGAGCGCTCGGGTGCCGCGGGGCGCTGCCCCCGCAGTTTGGAGGTGCCACGGCCCCGCGTGGGGCCGCGCTGGTTCAGCGGACACAGCATGTCGCCGCGTCCCGTGCGGGCAAACTGGACCCACGTGGCTGAAGCTGCGGCGGCCCTGTCCGGCGGCGCGTCGGGGCACCGCTGCCTCCGGTCACCGACACCGCCGCGCCGGCGACCCGCGCCGCCGGTAGCTTCCACGGGCCATCGGAGTTGCTCAGGTGGTCCGTTTTCCTTCCCGCCTGCGTCGTTGTCCCTCCCGGGTTCCGTTCTTCACTGCGGGATCATCAAATCGGCCTTGCGTCACGATTTGTCGTCGCCTGCCAAATTCGCACAACCACAAAGAACGGCGGAGGGTTGTCGGGCCGTGTTCGTTTGGCCCGCACCCTCCGCGTTAGATAATAACAGTCGGGAGAATTTATTCAACACACGAAACAAGAATTTTAATAAATTAAAATTTGTTCATATGAATCCGGTTCATTAATTTTAAAGAAACGTTCACGGGAATATAAAATATTCACAACAACCCCTACCTTGTCAAGTCATCGCATGCGGGTTCTTCGCGGATTTGATCGTCGTGGAAGGAGGGGATTGTCACGTCGTCGCGGTATCCGGCATTGCGTCAACGAACTCCAAGGTTCAAGAAACTCAACGGATGATCGACGGTTTTTTTTCGGATTAAGGAACGTCGCCGAAGAACGTCGCGGGAGAGGAAACGTCGGCGTCGCGGCAGACGGCGTCGCGTCGTCGATTTCCGCGGGTTTGGCATTCTTCATCGGAGGCCGGCATTTTTCGCGTTCTTCGCGTTCTTCATGTTCTTCGTGTTCTTCGCGAAGAAGGGTGAAGGCACAAGAACTTCTGTCAAAAACCTCTGAAGGTGTAATCCTCCAAAAGTCGGTGTTGGTCTTATTTTATTATTACGCCAACAAAAGAATAAGAGGTAAGTAACGACCCATTATTTCATTGAATTAATTCAACGAAAGAAACTACCCATTTAATTCAACGAATAAAACCACCCAATTAAATGGTGCGTTAAGAATTTAAGAAAACGCATCAGTTGACTTTCCTAATGACGGGTTTTCGCGGGTGCGTTACTTAGCGGAAAAGAAACAGCGGGGCTTGTGAGGGCCCCACCTCACAAATATCCTACCAAGAGGGTAGGATATTTTTGGATAGTACCCTATCTGTTTCAACTCAGTTTAAGTGGCTTTCAAGTGGCTTCAAGTGGCTTAAGTGAAATAAAATAATGTTTTTCGAACAATTTATTTTATTTCTTAACTTTAAGCCTAAAAATTAAAAACCAGACCTGAGCAAATGCAACTCCGGAAGAGGAGTTTCTAAGTAAGTACCGGCACTGTGATTTCATCGGTGCCCTCAGAATTCGATTCCGGGCACCGGTTCAAAAGTTAGAAAAACCCGCTCGTCCGTTTACTGAACCTGCCTCAGCCAAACTTCGGAAAATGATTCCGGGCACACCGGGCCTCGGAATCAAGTGCCGTCAGAAACTGCGTTCTTGTAAAATTCCAAAGAAAATTAAGAAAAAAATTTCCTTGAAATTTACAGGTCTTTAAAAATTTGATTTTCTTCTTGTTTGAATGTTTTTATGGTGATCATCATAATATTCTAAGCTTCCACTAGTTTCCTTACCCTAGGATAATATTTTTGAGTATCATTTTTCATCACTACAAATAACTTATTATGGTTCTTCTTCATGGGTATGATAAAAATTTCTTATATACTTATCATAATTGTTTCCAGAAAATTTCAATATCCCTCTCAATATCCTCATATAAGTTAATAAAGTTTTATTATTTAGATATTTAAATTACGTTCACATAAAATGAATATAAAATTATTCATATTTCTACATTAAAGAATCTTTATCCTCTTCCTTTTGTAGAATAGCAAAGAAATATTATATCATCACGTTTCTACCAAACATTTCATAGCTTCAACCATTCTTCTTTATAATACATAGATTCCAAAAAAACTATTAACTGTTTAAAGGTTTGATTTTTTCCATAAAAAATTCATATGGAGTCATACATAAACTTTTCTTATAGAAACATCAGTTTTTAATTTTTACAATAGTACTCATGGCTTGCCTCGAATAGCAATGAGAAAGGCCAAGTTCATGTAACATGGTTCTTTCCATTTACACTAAACTTATATTCTTTATTTCAAAAACCCCATTTTTTTGAGGAGTGTATAGAGAACTATACTCATTATTAATTCCTTACTTCTTAAGATAAATTTCAAATTATTCACTTCTATATTCACCAGAATTGTTTGTTCTCAAATTCTTCACTGAATAATCATATTCGTTGTAATCTTTTCTACTAAATATTTTAATATTTTTCAAATATTCTGATGTATATTTCATATAAATACCACATTTAATGAGAGTAAAATCATATATGAGTGTGATGAAGTACTTATATCCATTTTTGAACATTTTCTCATTGTCCCCCAGATATCAGAATGAATTATCTGTAAGGATATTTGGGAAAAAATATCAACTTTCTCATACACTGGACTTGTAATATTCCCTTTTTGGAAAATAGTGCCACACTAATATCTTCTTATTAGAAAATCAGGAATGTCTTAGACATTATATATCATTTATAATTAGAAAAAGATTTATTGAAGCATGTTTCCCAGCCTTTTATGCTAATATTTTTCTCTTCCATGATACTTACATATCAAGAGTTTTGTATTTCACCAACCTGAAATTAATTCACTTTTCTATATTGATTTCTTGTAATAATATTTCCATATTATTCACATTTCATGGAACATCCATTTGTTCTGAAGATAACTTTTAAATCCTCTTCAAACAATTTTGAGAAACATATGAATTTGTGTTTTCTCCCATCAAATGGAAAATATTTTCTTGGATTTCAACTTTTCATTTCCAATGATGGATGATCCAACACCATTGATTTTTAAGGATTCATCATTTCCAGATGCAATTGTTCTATGTTAAAACATTCCCCATTATTCATAAATTTAATGTATCTTTTCATATGAGATTAACATCCAATATCCATAATCAACGATCATTCTTCTTATATTTCTTTAAAATAAATTTCTACAATAAGATATTTTTATTATTTCTTTTCTTTTTCACTATGAGCTTCTAAGAATTGTTAAGAATATTTTGTCATTATAGTAATAATAAAATTTATCCTTCTACATGGTTTCCAGGTTTTTCACATATTTCAAACATAGTTTCTAAAGAGTGGTATCTATTTTATTTCTTGACAAAAAATTTATTAGATTCCTTTTGAACATCCTTCTCTAATTTCTTCTTTTGAGGGAATTGACTCCCCCTAAACCTTTTCATTTCAGAAACTCTGGAGTAAGATTAATTATTTTAGTTCAACCAACACATAATATCTATGTGTTTGAATCCACTAAAATACCATAAGTATCCATTTAAATATTATTTTCCTATGAAATTTTCATATTGGAAAAAATTGTGAATATATTTATCAGCAACATTATTTTCATTATTTTCTGAGCCTCCATCCTTTATATTATCATTAAGATTCTTCTTTTTCATTTCAACTATCCTTAATCTAGATGTGTTTGAAAATTTATTTGATTTAGGGTATTGTGAAACTTTGGAATTCTCAATATATTGGGTCGTGTCCACATATATTAATTTCCCAACATTATTATTTTCAGAAAAATTCCACAATTCTTCACACCATTAGAAGGTAACTAATGTTGATCCTTCAAAGGACAATAATTTTGAGAAAATTACACGACTTCATAGATTGTTCTTTCATATATTTATTTTTTCTTCATCTTTAGAGTGTTTTTGTTGGACATGTTTCAAATCCTCTTATTTTTCTTTCACCTTCACATCCAAATGTTCATTACGATTGTTTTCTTCATCAAGAGATTTATTCAAGTTATAAATTTTTTGTCATCTTTATATTCTCATTTGAGAAATATTCTTGATTTCATATTCAAGAACATTAATCTTTTGACTTTTTTGTTTTTCATTTCAAGCCTTCTAAGATTGTTAAAACATTATTTGATCTCTTCTTTCAAATGAAATTCAATTTGTGTTTCTTTTTATTCAGAACATCTAATTTTGAATTACTCATTATTCCCTATTGAAATAGACGTATTTTCAATGAAATATTAATTTTTTTAGATTAATCATCACTACATTCTTATTCTATATTTTTATATATGAAACTCATTCTTTTTTATTTGATGAATTTTTTCTCTTTTTGTGTGTAAAATAATTATCCCAATTTTTTCCATAATATTCCTGGGATTATTTCTTCTTCATAATTTTCCTCTTCTTTCATCCATTGTGAAAAATTATCCATAATGTACACAACATATCCACATTCATGGAATTTAAAGGGAAATTTACCATTGTATTTCTATATAACCATTTTTACATTTTTATAAAATAGGATAAAATTTAATCATTGTTTTTAGATACCTTATTTTCAGAATCTGATTCACCATATTTATCTTCTATAAACATCTTATTTTTGACTATTTATTCTTTGAATCCATGAAAAGAATTTATCCATCAACTTTTATTAATTTATTCATAATTTTATCCATCTCATTTCATACGTAATGTTAGTTATATGAATGTCATCAAGAGATAATGTTTCAGGATCTATATCTTCCAATGAAGAAAATTTTGTGTAAAACTTGTCCAGAAAGATTTTAAAAATCATTTCAACAAAGGTAGAATAATATAAATTTTCACCAAGATATCTTATAGTTCCAAAAATTTCATTCACCCTGGTAAATAAGTCCCCAATATATTTATATTCACCCATCTTAAAATCTTCATACTTCAATCTCCATATTTGAATCATTTCCTCCTTTAATTTTTTATTACCTTCATATATGTTTTTCAATTTATCCCATATACATTTGGCTATAGAAACACCTTTCACCCTTAGGAATTATCATTCAGAAAGTGACTTTAATAAATCATTCTCGGCCCTTCCTTAATCATCTAGATTATTCTTATCAACATATATAAGATAATATTTATAATCAAAAAGAGGAAACCCATATATTTCTATATAAGAACATCATATATAATAGAAATAAGATAAGGAAACATTCTATCATTATAGATATGATAATTATTTCTGTCAAACACTGGGACACCTTTACTATTCGCTCAATTCATATTCCCCATCAGCAAAAGAATAAGCGAAGGGAACCTTTGATCTAATACCACTTGAAAGTTCTCAGTAAAGATAATTGTATCAATAAAAGGGTTAAGTGTGAATTAATAATACTTTTTTCTTTTATTTTACCTTTAAACAACCTTATCCTCCTATTAAATATTTTAATTCTTGAATAAAAAAATTCAAAAAACACATCCAATAGAACATATGATTTTACATGGTTCACTCTTAAACAAGAATAGATATATCCTTGGTACGGTTTAGAAATAGTCAAATACCATAAAATCATCTTGATATAAATCCTTGAAATACAATGAGTAGGATATAAACATTCACTAGTGTAGAACATTGAAGAGAATCTAAATATGTTTATGCACCCTCTTAGCAAAAATAGGGTAAAACAATATTTTTTTAACAAAACTTATTACATGTTCTTCTTAATAAACTTCCACAAATGTTTTACTTGTAAAAAAATCATAAATTTCTTACCCAGAAGTAGGTAAGAAGTTCTTCTACATTAATAAGGAAAATCTATTATTATTTTTCTAGTAAATTTCCCCTATACAATTTCTAGCAGTAAAATTCTCGCAATACATTTATTCTCAATACAACTCTTCCCAATATGATTTTTCCCAAATTGATTATTCCATATATGATTCTTCCTGGTATGATTCTCCACAATATGCTTTATCCCAGTATGATTCTCAATACAAAAATCTGTAGTACTATCTAAGTATGATTGAGACAATTCGGAGATTCTTGTTCCTTAGTCTGAAAATCAAAACACCGAAATCTCGATCGGATTATGTATCATGATACAATGACAATCAAAATTTGATTACAAAACAAATATGATGGAATGATAAATATGTTGATCATCTGAATAAAACGCTGTGAGCATGACTTTTATACCTTCACTTAAATCCATTGAAACGTCTTGAAGAAAAAATATATGAATTTCTCTCTCTCTCTAGAAAGTCATGGAGTCTCTCTCCTAAGTGAATAGTATATCTAATTAAATCCATTAAAATAGTGTGATGTAATTTTGACTTTTATAGGTGATACATGAGATGTTTTGGAAGGAACCCCCCAAACATTCTCACTCACCAAAATTTCCTGAATTTTCATTCTTCATTGATTTTAGGATGAATATTTACCTCATCAACTCTTCTCAATTCTCCTCAATCCTTCTCTAATATTCAATAATCTTCATCTCTTCCTTTTACTTCATTTTCAAAAAAAATTCTAGATTCGATTTCTCATACTAATTTAATGTTTTAATTCTAATTTGTTCAATCTAATTTCATCATTACAATGATCTATACTAATTGAAAAGAACCATTCACTAAGTTTCAAACTCCCCATGAACAACACATCCATATATTTTCTATAGTAATTCTCTTGATCCACATGATCAAAAAAAAAGTCAATGAAACCATTTTTTCAATGGTTAACTAACATGTTGATCACCTTATATTATTTTATTTTCATTCATATGTCTCATGTACTAACTATTTTCATCGTCTTTATGTCAATTCCTTTTTAATATGTCTTTATTAAATAATATTCTACCTGAATAAAATTGAATGATGAATATGATGTGATGCTCCCTTAGGTTTAAGAAGATTCCGCCATTAAAATACTTATTCGTTTATCATAAATTTATTTATGGATTTGAATAAATTTAATAATAGATTAATCATTATCATATATACATTGGAAAGTATCATAACTTCCAATTCATTCTATATTATTTCATTCCTTCTTAGCCCAAGTACATTTTTTTCCTAAAAAATTGGCCCAAATACAATCTGGATGAATATTATTTTTCCATTTATAATCTTTCTATGTACCATTTTACTGGATATGATCATTCTATGTAAGATTTTTACACCCTGTTTCATTCCATACGGATCCAGTTAATCTGAATATGATCATCCTGTATCTATTTCACTCCCTAATTATTTTATCAACCTTGAATCATAAGTTTTCCAACATACTTATCATTTATGTGAAATAAAAATCCTCAAAGAATTATGACCTTTTTATTGGATTCATGATGAATCTAATTAAAATTAATTACTTATTACGATCTTCTCCTATTCTAAAAATGAGGTGAGTCTGATCGGAACCAAACAGCTTCTTCTCATTATGATGGACTTTTTTAAACAAATTGAGTCTAATTTTTTCTGAAAATATTTTTTGAGTCTGATTTTCAACTTCATAAAATTAATTTCATTTATATTCTTTGACAAAAAAATACAACAGCATTATAAATCAAATATCCTTAAACTTATAAAAGCCTTCTCTGAACATCATTGTCACAACACAAAATATTGCGATGAATTTATAAAATATAAGCTAATAAGACTAAATATCTATCAAAAGTGTTATAAAAGATATAAATCATTTCACTACAAATTAATACTTCTGAAAAATCATTAGAATATCTACAGTAATAATTTTGTAGAATATAGATACAGGTTATTCCTTCATTTAAAATCCTGGAAGAGAATTATTTTATTTGATAAAAAAGTTATGTTGAACTATTTATATAGTATCCCTTTAAAAATAATATATCATGTTGGGATTCTATCATATCATAATTTACTAATGATTAATATTTTCTATGTTCTTGATGTGTTCCATATATCACTTTTGAGGATGTATATTCTTGAATCTTCACTTACACTTGTCCCAGATGTTGTATGACCACAACATGACCTATATTATAATAACCTGTTGATATATATATTATAATATAGAGATAAAATACTTTGAAATAGTTCTACTCATCAGGATATAATTAATTAGAGAAAAAATAAATTTATGACAGTGATATGGGAACCGAAAGATAAATTATATAGAAGTACCCTCAATTGTTTCTATTTGAGAACTGATATTTCTTGGGAAAAATTCATTAAGTGGGGTTGAATTTAACAATATAAATTTTTTGTATCTATTCCATTAAAATAAATACTTCGTAAACTAAAATTAATGATGATATATTTTTTGAGATAAAATATTATAAGGGAATATATACATTAATAAATTATAATAATGAAATATGAAGAATCATTAATAAACCAACATGTTGAATAAAACAACAAGTAATTAAAAAGAAAAAAACATGATAACCTTTTTGTCATGGCATTCATTAAAGAACATACATTGAATTATAACTATAGAAAAAAACCATTAGAAATTAAATAATCATTTTTAAAATGAAGTAAATGAGTAGGTTGAATGATTCCTATGATGTAACTTTGTTTATATATAATAATGTAATAAAGAAGTTATTTATATGGGTATTGGACAAACTGTCATTGGAGATATAGTAATTCTATAATGTTTCATAATAGGTACATTGAATTTTTATAATTTTTACAAACAAATTAAAAGTAATATAATTCATAAATAATAAATAATTCATGAATGAAATAAAAACAAAAAATCATTATTTTTATTATAAATAAAAATATTTATATATGTTTATTTCATTATATATAATTATTTTCATCTAAAAATAATAATTATTTTTATTTGTTTATGAAATTGAATGAAATATTTTATTACCAATGGATCGATAAAAAATTAATAGTCATATAATAAATAAATAATTTTAAAGGAATGTGATTAAAATTATTTAATTCTAATAGTGATATTTCTTTTCAAAAAATTTTTTTTATCTATTTTAGATTTTAATATTAATATATTAAGATTACTAATTTTAATGGATTATTTTAATAAAATGATACAATTTAAAGACTAATTTATCATCACTCATTTAATAAATTATTGATATAAAATAATATTAATAATAGTTATAGTTTAAAATGTCACTATTCTATAAAAAATGTATTTCAATATATTTTTTTACTATTAAATTTTTTATATTTAGATATTTAAATTTAATAAATTTGTTCCCAAGTCTTTGAACATACATTTTAAAATGAGTAATAATTTTTATTTCCTTTTAATCATAAAAATAGTTTACCGAGGTAAAAAATTGAGTTACCAATGAATAGGTAAAATAAATAAAAAAGCGGTAAAATAAGTTAGAATGATATAAAATATCATGAAAAAATAACTCTAAATTGTGTATATTAGGTTATTCCCAAACCATTCAATTATTTTCCACTTTACATTATCTTCCATTTAAAAATTACAACTTTATACAATAAAAAAATATATTTATAGAAAATCAATCAAAACACACATATAAAAGGACTCCTCCAATGCAACATCAAAAACACATTTTAAATATTAAAATATCTTGACAAAATAAAAAAATCCCTCTCAAAAATAGTAAATAGATTCTAGGATATTACAGTTTTAAGAAAGAGGCCTTAATCCTTCATTTAGAAGGAACCCATTTAGAGGAGAGAATTTGTCAATGTATGTACCTATTTATCCACCATATTTTACAGTTACCTTATAATATCTACTCTTTATAAATATTTTTATGCAATTTAATTGTTATATATTGACATAATTATACTTCTTATAAAAATATATTACTATTATATAACTCAATACTCATACACATTCATTAGTATAAAATGTTCTTGTTTGGGTCAGTTGAACCTCCTACATTAATGATGATACACCAACATAATAATTTTCATCATGAATAAGCATGAATACAGTAATAATTGTAATATAAATTATTTATAATTAATTTAATTCATTAATAAGGTTCTTTAAGTGTGATAGAAAAAATTAATGGTCATTATAATGTACCATGATGTTATAGAAAAATTATGTGAAATATGCACACCATGTATTCATTTATGATGAACTATATTCATACATTAAATCTAATGAACATGTTAATGTACAAATAATTATAACACAATGAGTCCAAAACCTGTAAAAATCTACTGCTGTTGAAATTATAATCATATAATGAGAACATACTTCTCCATTACAAAACATATACGAAACAATCAAAATTATAAAAATAATATAATGAAAATAAAGAATAACTAATTAAAATATGTGTTAAAATGTGTAATGCCCCGACCCCAGAAGCCCAGATTTAGTGCATTATTACGTATCATTGGCATGATCATAAAATATAAAGTCTCAAAAGACCGATTAGTTTAGTATCCTTGGATGTACTATATACATTCATAAGGTTTACATTACATCATAAAATGGAAAACTACAACAACATTATCTCCATAGAAAATACTAAGATCCCATATAATATCCCTGGAGGTCAGTAATAATATACTTCTTTGTATCCTGGGAAAATAAAACATAAAAAGGTGTGAGCTCAGATGCTCAGTAAGGATAACATTGTAGTGGAAACTTTCATACATAAGCATAAACATTTAAGGCAGTGTATAAGACTAGAAGAAAATTATTTTAAACGTGAACTTCAGAATAATATGGAAAATATAAAATCAAACAATTCCATTTACTTATTCAGATGGAAATTCTATTAGTCTAATGATCACATGCAATATCAATAACTACTTTCATAATTATGGAATGCATAATTCCATACTATCATAATCACATAGTCAAGGCCTTGTGCCAAGACTACAAATAATATTTTGTCAAGGCCTTGTTCGAAGACACTAGTTTGTCTCATGAGACCTATCGATGCATCGAGAAGCTATAGTGGGTTCCACCTGTCACTTACTAAGTCCAATGCATTCATCGTATAAAAAGTTTGAAACATAACATAAACATTCATATTTAAACTAGCATACGAAATGTCAATACATAATCCACAAACCATGAATGGAATAAAAATGGCATATCCACAGTCAAACATAACTCATTCAATACAATATGGATTATTTTATTGTGACAGATTAACCTTAATCGAGAATAATGAAGGATATTGACATAGATGAAAATAATCATCAAAAGTATTTGAGAGAAATGTCCCCCTTTTCTTGATAACATTTAAAATTCACATTATTTATCAAGAAGCCATTTAAAAATAGATTTTTGAATCAAAGTGTTCCATACCACTTTGAAACTTTTAAAAGGAATTTCAATTTTAAAACTTTAATGTCCATATAAATAAATCATTAAAATCATTTTTAAAACACGGACATTAATGAGAAAGATTTAGAATAATAAATCATTAAAACATTTTAAAATGATATTTTAGTTAGTATTCCTAACCAAAAGAGAGACACTTGAATATAAATAATTGAGGTAATATAAACATTATAATATCATGATAATAAAGGGAATCATGATATACTATGTCAATGTACATTATATACACCATATAAAAGTGATTTGGTGTAAAAAACAAAAAAGTCTCAATGGAATGTATATTGAGATGAAATATCATATAAAGACCATATCCTCAGGTTAAGGATAAATCAATGACATAATTATGTGTGAAAAATATAAATACACTCAATATGATTGGATATTTAGTGTAAATTAATCGGAGGACATTCACACATATTCTTGTCAAAACAACACTAATGAATTGGATATTTAACTCAAAAAAGAAGATTGAGTTAAAATTACTCTTATCGAGTTCATATCGATGACATGAGAATTTATCAATTGAGTGATTGTGTGTATCAAAAGTATATCGGCATAAAGAGAAGTGGAAATTATGACATAAGCAATTGAATAGTGATTCCACACATAATCTTGGAGGAAAATAATCAATGAACTATGCCTAAAGCCGAATGAGTGGAAATTGAAATTTCAAATTTCCTTATCGATTTTGTAACTTACGAAACATACACCCATGAAATAAGGAACATAAAATGATGATGTAAATATCCATAAATTAAAGTATATTACACAATGAATAAAATCATGGGTAGTACACACACCACATGAAATAACTAAGTGGTGAACAAAGGAAATCTCACGGAATTAAAAGTGAGATAAGAAACCCCTTACATTGTAATTTTTCCTTGGTCAAGGTTAGGTTAATCTCTTGTATAATGGTGAAATAATTGTTATTGAATTATAAAAATATTATATACATTAATATTATATCATATATGATCTTTTAACATTGATTTGTTAATAATATCTTAGTATTATCATCGTTTCGGGTGTTAACATATTCATTTTCTTTTATATTATTTATTATGTAAGACATATTTTTTATGGATGGGATGTATCTTATTCATATAAATAATTATATCATGTCTCTAAACATTATTTTAATCATCATATGAAATTTAGTCTGAATTGATATGATGGGGAAAGAATCTCATCGCGTTCGTGGAGACGGTAATCCGTACGTACGCACGAGCGACACTATCACTCTTTTGATATTAAAATATTATATAATTGGATGGTATATCATATATACAGAATCATTATACTTTTATATTTATTATTTACATAAATTACACATCATTTTTATACCCATCCAAATAATAAAGTATTGAATAAAAATTACACCACGACGTGGAGATGGTAATCCGTATGTACGCACGTACGGTGACATGTCATTCAAAGGATGGATAGAATAATGAATATGGTAGTAACATATTTATAATAACATCACAGTATATATGTGATACTGGAGTTATTATTTTAGAATGTAAATAACAAAAAATAAGAAGTGGAAGAAGAAAAGAACTTGAAAGAGGGTGGTGAAATCATTACCTCTTTTTCAGGTGTTTCCTTTTTATTTGATCAAAAGGGCTCTTTAAGTTGGCTTTCTGACCAAAGGAGGGACTTTAGGATGAAATGAGGGAAGTTGAGAGGATAGTTTGGCAGGGTTTGGATGAGCCAAAAGGCTTTTATGGTGTGAATTATTGAGTAGGGGGAGTTCCCTTTTATAAGAGGGGTGAGGGGAACCTTAGGAAAAACTAGAAATATTATTTTATAATAAATTTATATTTGGATTCTAATGGCTAAAAAGTCGATTATTTAGAGTTTACGGTGTGGATAGGTCGAAACCAAATCAACTCATAGGTTTTAGATAGGTTTGTGTCACTATATTAACTTTATCTTTTTGATTTAACTCTTAGTTAAATAGTTTGACATTTACCATGTCTCTTTGTATTTTTATATTATATAGTTAATAAACTAACTATATAATTCCAAGAGGCTCCCAAGTGGTCCATTAATGATAAAAATATCATTATATATGTCCTTTGTCCTATCCATATATTTTTAGGAATAAAATATCAATTAAGAATATAATATTTGTTTTAAAAACTCATTTATGTCAATTTTGACACTATTTAATAATGGATTTTTTTTAAAGTCATAAAAACTTTATTAATTCGAAAACAATTCATTTAAGAAATCCTAAAATGTCATGTTAACCAATAAAATTCGTAGATGTCATCAAAACTTTCAAATTAAATTTATTTTAACATTTATAATACCAATTATTTGATTCTTTCATTAATAAGGAAAATATTTCATCATTATTGTGCCATAAATAAATTTAAATACTAAATTTTTAAAAATTATAATTAAAATAAAATTATATTGGAAATTTTATTATCTTTCTACTGAATAATTATAGTCAAAAAAATAACATATATAACCTTATGTAAAATATATTTTTCTAAAAGATACATGCTTATGTCATTTTTGTATTTTCTTTAACTTAATTAATATAAAGTGTCATTAACACTTACAAGTGGCTCCATGGGGTGCCGAAATTGACCCAAAGATGCCTATGGTCGGAAATTTATCATGAAATAATGTTACGACATATTTTAGGGTAATTTAATATTATTATTATATTATTTTTTTACCCTTATTTACCGGATTTACCCTTTAACCATGGTAAATAAAATATTTATCGAAATAATTAATCAAAATGTCTAAAAATAAAAGTTACCTATTTACACAATTTGGACCTCCGATTTATAAATATGGAATCCATTTTTCTAAATTCAAAACTATGAAGTTGGAGAAATTAATTTAAAATTAATTTATGTTCTCAAAACAATGAGCGTGTTTTTTAAGAAATAATAACTATCAAAGGTTTGACACTGGATTATGTCTAGTTTAAATTTGAAATTACACACGATAACCAATATTAGGTTAAATGGTAAAAATATATTCTAATTATACTTTAAAACCTCTCAATATTATAATTTATCACTATATATTATTTGTATTAAAAAAGTTTTTTTAATTAATGTTTAGTATTTTTCACCATTCATCAATATTTGAATGTTTTCTAAAAAATACCAAAAATTCACCCTAGGATAATTTAGATATTCATAATCCAAAAATGATTTCCATTTTGAAGGGTAAAATTTATAAAATTACAAAAAGTGGGTATTACTATTCATAACGGCTAGTTTGATTGGTTATGGTGTGTGTTAGAACTCGAAGTTGTGTACAACATAGGATACTACATTATTCAAAGTGAAGCGTACTGTGGATGATTGGGGTGTTACATTCTCCCCTCCTTAAAATAATTTCATCCTCTATTTTTTTTTATATTGGGCTTGGGAATATATTGGAAAGTCCACATCAGAAAAATAGTCAATAAAACTATCACTTTAAAATAAAGAAAGAGAAGTACAATGGTCACCCAAGATAACCCATACTAGGATTACATGTAGGAAAACATTGATATGGATGATAAAACAAGGTTCATGTTTTGATGGAGAGGGAAAAAACATGATCAAGAGAAATTTAACAACAAGAAAACCACAAACTTATGATGGAACAAATGGTCATAAGTCTCCCAGTAGGAAAAGTAAACGGACAACATTTTTTTTTGTTTTAAGTTACATTACATAAAGATGAGGAATTAATTTAATAGATTGACTAAGAACATAAATATATATAGTTAATTTTTAAGTAGAGTTTCATTCTTTAATAAATTTCTACCACTAACTCATTTTTTTAACGATGAGTATTTAAGAAGACATGGTCACACTGGAAGAGCTAGAAAAAACTTCTATAGAATCACATGAACCACGAAGGATAAACTATATATTTATCTTCTATTTATATATTAATAAAAACAAAAATGGTTAGTATAAGACTTGATAATCACCCAAAAAGATATTCCATTAGTGAAAAAATAGTAATCTTTAGTTCTAAAACTACACCAACAATACACCTAAGTAAACTAAATACCATTAAATAAATAATTTTCCATAAAATCCTTCAAAATAATCCAAACTAATATTGAAACCCTAAACTTAGAAGAATTTGGTTATGCAGTCATCCACGTTAAATTGTATCTCCAAATGACATCAACTACTCTTAAAGTCACATACTTAAATGTAATTAACCTAATCACATATTCTCTATTATTGGTTAATCATTTCCATAAATAAACCAAATCACTATATATCCAGAATAAAAAAATAGGAAAAAATCCTCCATTACTCCTCAAGTGAAATCCCAAAGTATTCTATTTTCTTTGGGCATATAGTGTTCCCAACAAAGTGAACATCTTCCAAAATAACATTTATCACTTAATCACCGAATAATTTTACTATAATAAGGGTATTCATTTGATAAGACATAATATCCCAAATCAACTTATTATAGTTCAATAAAATTATTTAACTAAAAATAATTAGTCACACTAACCAGGGACTTCAGGTAGTCCAGTGGTAGGCGATAAATCCTAATCGAACATTCATTGTGGGTTTGATTCCCACATCTTTTTCCAATGCAATAAGTTGTCACATAGTCTGCGTGTTGTCCTTTTCAAAAAGTATATTTTATAACATTACCAAAATAAGATAAATTCTTCAAAATAACCATAACATAATTTAACCACAAATTTTATCTCAAACCTTGCATTTTCATCCCAATATATAATAAATTGTAATTGCCTCAAACACAATGATCATATAAAAGAAAATGTTTATTTATAACTATATCCACAAGAGAAAAGATAAGTCTTCCTCAAATATCATTTTCACATGACAAACTGTAGGGTTACAAATACAAGAGAAAATTATTCCAAAGTAATCCCATCAACAAGGAGTACTATTACTTTTAAAAATTTCTCCAACCATTTATTTCCACATAGCTTTTTCTTTGACCAATAAAATATGCTATAGAATAGGGTATTCACTCTGGTAATGGCAAGGTCGCCTACATTTACGACAAATGACTATAAGTGGATTCTTGGGACCATTTTTATTTTCTTCCATAGTAATCTTCATTTTTTCTCAGCAATTTTTCAATTTATATCCTTCTTTCCCATGCGTAAATAAATTCTTTGTTCCATTGAGACACTTTCCTCGGTGTCTCCTTCCACATTTCTTGTATGATGGAAGTTGAGGATTCTTTTCTCCATGGTCTCCCATGCTGGAGATCTTATCATTCATCACCTTTCTCTTCGTTATTAAGTCCAGGAATTGGTTAATATATATATTATTGATCATATTTTTGGAAAACTGATTTGTCCTAAACCCGATATCTTTTCAACCTATCAACATTCCATTTTTTTGCTCATTTCCACCACCATTCACACCTTGTACATTTTTCTCAAAGTTACTATGACTTCCTTGGAATCCAGCCATTGACTAAAACTAGAAATCATTGTGTTAGTAACAGTAGTCGTAAAATCATTTAGAGAATATCATGACACCATATTCTCAATTTAAAACACCTTAGGATTAACCAATGTCATTTATCCTCATCTTATATAAAAATTCTTCAAATTGGTTTGTAAAGAAAATGTAAATTATCCTAAACATATCCCTTGTGAGTGTTATAGCCAAGAGTGCAGTGAGACCCATTGTCGTGCACCAGTTCCTGTTCGAGTCTATCTCAAAGTAGTATTTTTAGTTTTTACCCCTAGGTACATATGTGATAGAGCTGCATCTACCTAATCGTATCCAGACAAGGATGTATTTCTCAAAGAACTCACAAAATATCTACAATACCATAATTCTAGGACGTTCTTCTATACTAACCCTGAAATTCCATCTTAGGGCTATGTGATCTAATCAGAGTTTATCAAAATCTACTTTTCAAGGTTTGTACTAAACTTTCTCTGATACCAATTGTAACGCCCCGACCCCAGAAGCATAGAGTCAGTGCATTATTACATACCATTGGCATGATCAAAAAAAGATAAAGTCTCAAAAGACCGATTAGTTTTATAAGGACCCAACCTTAGTATATTACATATTCTTGAATAAAATGAATTATTCACATTGATGATCTTTTCAGGTTTAGAGTTTTAGAGAATTGGGACATAACTATTACATCTCAAAGATTACATGGTAGACACATCTACTCTGGTTCCATATTTTTTCACAAAAAAAACTCTTAAACAAAAGATTCATGTCTAGTTCCATGTTTTAGACATCATGACATTTCTTTGGTCCCATCCTTGACTGTATTCCACTTTATGCCCTATGGAAAACATTTCAAAAACATGGGATGGTCATAAAAAGCTCAGTAGGGGTTATAACAATATATAAGGAAAACATTAATCCATGTATACATACAAATCAAGGAAATAATACTTTACTCATAAAACATAAGCACTTTAACATACCCCATTAAATCATAAGATTTAGGAATAAATCATAGAAATCATAAGACATAAAGTTAACTTGAGACATTCATAACATTCTTACATAGGGAGTAACCCTTAGGGTTACGTTTGGAATACCCATCAAAGTATATTCACAAAATATTTTCAGAGAAACCTTAGTGTTTAACCCCTTCACGTTACCCAATGCATTGGAGAGCTATATCGGGCTCACCCGCCCTTAGTTTATCACGGAACCACCCATCTTCATAAACAATGCCCACGAATCATAACATAATCATAGCAACTAACTTAAGCACAAAGGAAAGATAACATTCCCACATTGCAATAACAATATAACATTTTATGATATTGAAATAATGGATCCAGTCTAAAAACCATTTAAAACATTTAAAAAAGAGATTTTTGAGTCAAATTTTCCCATAACACTTTGAATCTTTTAACATTTTAAACCATTAATATCCATATAAATAAATCCTTAAAACCATTTTGAAAACATGGATATTAATGAGAAGTATTTATAAGAATAAATCATTAAAGCAGTTAAAATGATATTTTAGTGAAAGAGTTTTTAACAAAATGAGAGACACTTGAATACAATAATTGAGGAACAAAATTTAATCAGAACATTATAATATCATGAGAATAAAGGGATTCAGAATATAATTTTCCAAAGGACAGTATATACACCATATAAGAGTGAATTGGTACATAACAACAATGAAGTATCAATAGAAATGTAAAATGAGATGAAATCCCTTATAAAGAATGTATCCTTAAATTAAGGATAAATCAATCTCATAATTATGTGTGAAAATATAAATACACCCAATATAAGTGGATATTATGTGTAATAAAATAAAATGTCATTCACACATAATCAAATAATGACATATTCAATAACTACATGTTGAACCCAAAGAAATCAAAATTGAGTTAAAAAGTTCCCTTGGTAAAATTCGACAGCCTAACGGCGTGACTTTAAAATTCATAAAATTAGTTGATGAGAGAGAAAATGGTATCTCATCACTTGGACATAAAATTTACTTCAATAAGGATATATAAGAACATATCCCAACATAAAAATATGTAAATTAAAATACATAACAAAATAAGTTATTTAAAAAGAGGAGTGTGAAAGGTTCCCTTACCGATTTGGGAAAAATTCGAAACGTACACCCCATGAAAGAAGGGTCATAAAATGAAGATTTAAATACCCATAAATGAGATTATATTATACAAATAGTAAAATAATGGGCAGTACATACACCACACAAAATTAAATAGTGGAAAATGTAGCATGAATCTCACAGGAATAAAAAGTGAGATGAAAATTCCCTTATGAAAATTCGGCATCCTAACAGCGCCACATAAAACTTACAAAAATGGATTGATGAGATAAAATATGGTATCTCAAAATATTAACATAAATTTAAAGCAAGAGTAATATAAACAACATCCCCAACAATATAAAGTGGAGCTTAAAGTAAGTTACATAAAAAAGAGCACTTAAAAATAAAGAGAGGGGTATGATCCCTTACCTCAAGTCCGACTTGTCTTGTTCATTTCTTTATATTCTTGAATAATAAACTAGAGTTAATTTATACTTCCTTAAGAACCTTTTCCAAGTAAATTATTCTTTTTATATCACATATTACCATGTTATGAACATTATGTAATTATTTAAGTTAATAAGGGTTGTTTTTTCGTTCAATGGTACTTGAGTCAAAAATAAACTTGTTATAATTACAAGTTGTTCATGTAGTAAAATATCCATTATATCCAGAATTATATACATGATTTAGATATCATATATATCATATATATCCAGAGTAGAATTGAATTTATAATATTACAAAACATTTAAAGGTAAGAAATGAAATGCACCGTTCATGGAGACGGTAAGTCGTACGTATGCATGAACGCTACTTTCATTTTTATTTCGTATTTAATGGAATTAAAACTAAATGAGATAGAGATATATATTTTATAATTCCTGTATAATATATATTTTATATATGTCACATATGTTCTTTAATTTCATTCTTTATACATTCCTTGTATTGCATTAACGAGTCACATCACTTGAGTGGGCGGTAGTCCACACTTCCTCAAATGAAATTATCGCATTTCAAAAACATGAAAAGCATAAAGGTATGTTTTAAATATAATATACAGAAGAATATAGAGGAAATAAATATAGTATATATCTTAAATAAATATAGTACTATCATAATGGCCATCATGAGATGTGGTAGGAGAAGATAGAACAATCATCGTTTCGTGAGGCAGTAATTCGCCATCCAGGGAAACTGTATGTTCGTTAACCATTAGACAGAGGTGTGTGTAAGTCTAGCTAGAATAATTATCAAAAAAACATCCTAGTATATTAAAGATACTTTTTCTGTTACAAAAGAAAGGAATAAAAAGAGTTTAGGCGGTTGGAGAACAAAAATAAAACAAAAGAACATAAGAGAGGACATTACCTTAAAATCTGGTAACTCCCTTTGGTTTGAACCAAAAGGGATTATTGAAGATCTTTCTGCATAAGTTAAGGCTTCTAGGATGAGTATTGGGATGTGGAGAGATAAAATGAGTAGATTTTGGCCGAGCCAAAGTCTTGAGAGGTGTGGGTAAGGAGGTAGAGGCGGGGGCCTTTTATAAGAGGGAGGAGGGGCACTCTTGGAATGTCTTGAGAAGTTGCTTTATTATAAAATGATTTTCCAATATTAATAGTCCCACAATTATATATTTCTATGTTAATGAGATAATGTTTCTAAATCCACCAATCCAATAGGTTTTTTACAATTTTAAGTCTTACATGTTACCTTATCTTCTTATTTTATTTAAATCGTTCATTAATGAGGTAATCACTGCATCAACATGGTGTCATAAATAAATTTATTTATTTAATGTATAAAAATTATAAAACCAATATCATGATTTAGGAAATCTTTTTATATTTCTAATGAATATTTATAGTCAAAAATATGACTTGTATTACCCCATGTAAAAATTGTTTTAGTAAAACAATTCATGTAGGTGATATTTTTATTTTAACATTAAATAAAAAGTTATTAATGTCATTTTCCTACCAAAGTGGCTCCATGGGGTCCCCAAGTTGACCCATGGATTTTCTTGGTATTCCATGACTCATAAAATAAGTTTAGGTCATGTGTCAAGGTCATTTCATATTTTTATAACATTATCATTACCTTAAATTACACTATTTACCTTTAATCGCGATTAATAAACCATAAAAGTTACTATTCAACAAAAAAAATTATTTTAATCCCATTGAACCACATTTTACATCCTAATTACAACCATGTATTTTGTATTTTTGAAATTAAAATCACAGAAGTGGTAATGTTTCATTTAAAAAATCAGTTTTTTAACTACCACTTAGTGGTTTCACTATTCATCCAAAATTGATGTTTTTCAGAAAAATACCAAAAATTCACCCTAATATATACTTCATATTACAAATAAAAAAATGATGCCTATTTTAAAAAATTAAAAAAATATAATTTCCATTAATTAATTTAATAATTAATTCCCACTATCAAAACAAATATCGTGTTTTTAAGAAACAATATCTATTAAAAGACTCACACTAGTTTGAGTCCAATTTCAAAGTGAAATTAATTCCAATGACCACCATTGGATTAAATGGGAAAAATATATTCTAATTGAACTTTAAAAACAATTCAAAATATGATCTAATCATATAAATAAATCAGATTAAAAAGTGGTTTTGAATTAAAATATAACATTTTTCACTTATTCATTAAAAATGAACTTTATCAAAAAAAATATAACAAAAACCTACACAAAGTAAAATTTGATATCCCAATTATAAAGAAGGATTTTATTTGGTCCAATATAACATATAAAAATTTCAAAAAGTGGATTTAAAAAAATGTTTCGCCATCAAAAGGTAGTTAATCGGCCTTTTAAAGAATATTAGAATATTTACGCTCAAAATTAGATTCATTTGCATTTTAAGCCTCTAAAATTTATTAGATGAAGGTAAAAAATATTTGAAAAACATATATAATAATTTTATAGTTAGTTTTGTTCATTCTCACCATTACAACGGCTAGGCATTAACTATCCTTTAAAATAATATTATTTTATTATTAGAGTGCAACGCAAGATTTCTATGAAACTCGTTGTTGCGTATTGGGTATGCCATCGAGCATAGCGTTACCTTTAAATTAATATTAACATTTTATTCACAAATATGTATAAATATAAAAATTTCATATTCTTTATTTACCTGGGGTGTTACATCCTTCCCCCCTTTTGGAAATTGCGTCCTCACAATTTTAAATTTTGCTCGGAAACTTCATTGAAAGTCCCACATTAGAACAAGAGTCGGTAAAAATATCACTTTAAAAGAAATAAAGAGAAGTAAAAAAGTCACCCGAGTTAACCCATACTATGATTCCTTGTAAGAAAACATGGATATGGAAGAAAAAAACAAAGGTCCATGTTCTGAGGGTGAGTGATAGAATACATGTTTAGGAGAATGTTAACCACCAAAAAATCACAAACTTGTGATAGGTTAAATGGTATTTGATTCCCTAGTATGAAAGGTTAACAGACAACCTTTTAGTTTTAAGTTAATTTTAATTGAGGAATTTATTTATGAGTTTAACTAAATCATAAGGAAACCTACTTACTTGTAATGATTACTTTAAAATTTTACTAGATTCCTTAAAAAAAATCATATTTTCTCCAAAATACGAGTATTTAGGAAGACTTTTTCACATTAAGAGTACTATTATCAACTTCTAGAGAATCACCTAATCCACAAAAGAGAACTATATACTTCCCATGCCTTTAGACCTTAAAAAACCAAAATCAAAAAGGTTAGTACAAGATCAGATAATACCCAAAAAGGATAATACTTTAAAAAAAATCTATTCTTAATCTCCAAAATTTTTCAAACAATACCCAAAGTTCAACAAAGACCATTCAATAAACATATATCCATAAAATTCATCAAAGTAATCAAAACTAAAATTGAAACCCAAATCTCTGAAGGATTTAATCACATAGTCATCCAAGAAAATCCTTAACATTTATCTCCAAATAACATCAGTTGCTCTTAAAGTCTCATATTAAAAAGTTAATATCCTAATCATATATCCTCCATGATAGGTCAATAATTTCCTAATTAACCCAAAATCAAATTATTCTTGATTCATAAAATCATCTAACTAAAAATAATTTGTCATACTAACCAGGGACTTCACGTAGTCTAGTGGTAAGCGATAAATACCAATCGCACTTTGGTAGTGGGTTCGATTCCCACAGCTTTGTCCGATGCAACAGGTTGTCACACGGTCTACGTGTTGTCCTTCTTCCAAAACTACATAATTCTTAAAACATTCCCCAAAAAGAGATAAAATCATCAAAAATAATCATAAAATAATTTATCCTCAAGTTTGTCTCATGCCTTTCATTTTCCATCATAACATATAGTAACCCATAATTACCTTAAAAGTAAGGATCATATAAACCCTAATGGTTACCTTTATAATTATTACCTGAACTTCAACATCGAGTTGGTTCTCTCATACATGATTCTTTAGATAACTCACCAAGGTTCAAGTGGTTGATCATGACTCCTGATAGTGGGTTTATAATAACCACTAGATTTCTCATTGAATCCCCCATTTCATCCAGTCTCTTTATTAGAGAACCACCATAGTTTCCTTCAAACCCATTGTCACTTTGGTGCCTTCTAGATCCATCCATTTACTAAAACCAAAAAGGCCAGTGTGAGTATATCAACAAAATCATCATGTACTAAAGAGGAAGATAAACACTAAGATATAATTATCCAAGTTATCTCAAACTCATTCCAACTTTCATAAATAACAATGACTCTATCTAATATAATAACCATTGTGGTAATAAAAAACCGGTCACTTATGTTTAAACAACACTCTAACCTCTAAAGTTATCTAAACCGACCTTTGATACCAACTATAAGGACCCGGCCTTAGTATATTACATATTCTTGAATTAAATGAATAATTCACATTGAGGATATTTTCAGGTTTAGAGTTTTAGAGAATTAGGACATAACTATTACATCTCAAAGATTACGAGGTAGACACATCTACTCAGTTTCCATTTCTTTCACACAGAAAAATGAACTCCTGAACAAAATAGTCATGTCTAGTTCCATGTTTTAGACATCATGACATTTCATTGATCCCATACTTGACCGTATTACACTTTAAGTCATGTGGAAAACATTTCAAAAACTTGGGATGAGCATAAAAAGATCAGTAAGGGTTATAATAATACGGAAAGAAAACATTATTCCATGTATACATACGAATCAATGAAATCATACATTACTCATAAAACATAAGCACTTTAACATACCTCATTAAATCATAAGATTTTGGAATAACTCATAGAAATCATAAGACATAAAGGTAACTTGAGGAATTCATAACATTCTTACGTAGGGAGTAACCCTCATGGTTACGTTTGGAATACCCATCACAGTATATTCCCTAAATCTCTTTGGAGAAACCGTAGCATTTAACCCCTTCACATTACCCAACACATTGGAGAGCAGTATCGGGCTCGCCCGCACTTAGTGTATCATGGAACCACCTGTCTTCATAAACAATGCCCAAGAACCATAACATAATCATAGCACATAACTTAAGAATAAAGGAAAGATAACATTCCCACACTACAATAACAATATAACATTTTAAGATATTGAAATAATTAATCCATTCAAAAACCATTTTCAAAACCATTTAAAACATTTAATAAAGTGATTTTTGAATCAAAGTGTCCCATACCACTTTGAAGCTTTTAACATTTTAAACCATTAATATCCATATAAATAAATACTTAAAACAATTTTGAAAATAGGGATATTAATGAGAAATATTTATAATAATAAATCATTAAAACATTTAAAACAATATTTTAGTTAAAGGGTTTTAAACAAAATGAGAGACACTTGAATAAAATAATTTAGGAATAACATTTAATCAAAACATTTTAATATCATGAGAATAAAGGGATTCATGATATAATATTCCAAAGGACAGTATATAAACTATATAAGAGTGAATTGGTTCATAACAACAATGAAGTCTCAATATAAATGTAAAATGAGATGAAATCCCATATAAAGACGGTATACTTAAATTAAGGGTAAATCAATCGCATAATTATGTGTGAAAATATAAATAAACCCAATATAAGTGTATATTAAGTGTAAAAAAATCAAATGTCATTAACACATATTCAAATTATGACATATTCAATTACTACATGTTTAACCCAAAGAAATCAAAATTGGGTTAAGAATTTCCCATTGTAAAATTTGACAGCCTAACGACGTCACTTTAAAATTCATAAAATTAGTTGATGAGAGAGAAAATGGTATCTCACCACTTGGATATAAAATTTACATCAATAAAGATATATAAGAACATATCCCAACATAAAAAGATGTAAATTAAAAACATTACAAAATAAGTCTTTTAAAAAGAGGAGTGTGAAAGGTTCCCTTACCGATTTGGGAAACTTTGGAAACGTACAGCCCATGAAAGAAGGGTCATAAAATGAAGATTTAAATACCCATAAATGAGATTATATTATACAAATAGTAAAATAATGGGAATTACATAAACCACACAAAAGAAAATAGTGGAAAATGTAGCATGAATCTCACTGGAATAAAAAGTGAGATGAAAATTCCCTTATGAAAATTAGGCAGCCTAACGACGCCACATAAAACTTCCAAAAATGGATTGATGAGATAAAATAGGGTATCTCATCATATTAACATAAAATGTATAGAAATATGAATATAAAAGAACATCCCCCAACATAATAAAGAGGAGATTAAAGTAAGTTACTTATAAAAGAGTACTTAAAAAGAAAGAGAGAGGTAGGATCCCTTACCTCATGTCCGACTTGTCCTGTTCGTTTATTTATATTCCTGAAAAATAAACTAGAGTTAATTTATACTTTCTTAAGAACCTTTTACAAGTTCATTATTCCTTTTATATCACTTATTACCATGTTATGAACATTATGTAATTATTTAAGTTAATAACGGTCGTTTTGTCGATCATTGGTACTTGAGAGAAAAATACACTTTTTATAATTACACGTTGTCCATGTGGTAAAATATCCATTTTATCTAGAATTATATTCATTATTTAGATATCATATATATCATATATATCCAGTATATAATTTCATTTATAATATTACATAACATTTAAAGGTAAGAAATGAAATTCACCATTCATGGAGACGGTAAGCCGTACGTACGCATGAACGCTACTTTCATTTCTATTTTGTATTTAATGGAATTAAAACTAAATGAGATATATATATATATATATATATATATATTATTACAGTATAATATATATGTTATATAGGTCACATATGTCCATTAATTGAATTCTTTATATATTCCATGTATTGCATGAACGAGTCACATCACTTGAGGGGGTGGTAGTCCACACTTCCTCAAATGAAATTATCACATTTGCACAACATGAAAAGCATAAAGGTATGTTTTAAATGTAATATATAGAAGCATATAGAGTAAATAAATATAATATATATCATAAATAAATATAGTTCCATCATAATGGCCACCATGAGAGGTGTTAGGAGAAGATAGAACAATCATCATTTCGTGGGGCAGTAACTCGCCTACCACAGAAAATGTGTGTTCATTAACCATTAGACGGGGGTGTGTGTAAGTGTAGCTCGAATAATTCTTAAAACAAAATCCTAGAATATTTAAGATACTGGTGTTGTTACAAAATAAATGGATAAATAGAGTTTAGTGGGTTGGAGAAGCAAAATAAAACAAAAGAACATAAGAGAGGACATTACCTTTAAATCGGGTAACTCCCTTTGGATTGAAACAAAAGGGTTTCTTGAAGAGATTTATACATAAGGTAAGGCTTCTAAGATGAAGATAGGGATTTTGAGAGATAAAATGAGTAGAGTTTTTCTGATCCAAAGGCTTGAGAGGTGGGGGTAAGGAGGTAGAGGTGGGGGACTTTTATAAGAGGGAGGAGGGGCACTCTTGGAATGTCTTGAAAAGTTACTTTATAATAAAATGATTTTAGGATATTAAAGGTACCACAATTATATATTTTGAGTGTAAGGTGATAAGGTTTCTAAATCCACCCATCCAATTGGTTTTTTACAAGTTTAAGTCTTAGATTTTACCTTATCTTCTCATTTTATTTAAATCGTTCATTAATGAGGTAATCACTGCATCATCATGGTGTCATAAATAAATTTATTTATTTAATGTATAAAAATAATAAAACAAATATCATGATTTATTAAATCTTTTTATATTTCTAATTAATATTTATAGTAAAAATATTACTTTTATAACCCCATGTAAAATTTTTTTTAGTAAAACAATACATGTTTGTGACATTTTTGTTTTAACTTTAAATAAATAGTTATTAATGTCATTTTACTACCAATGTGGATCCATGGGGTCCCCAAGTATACCCATGTATTTTACTGGTCGTCCATGACTCATACAATAAAGGTATGACATGTTTCAAGGTCATTTCATATTATTATAACATTAACATTACCTTAAATTACACTAACTACCTTTAATCATGATTAATAAAACTTAAAAGTTACTATTCACCAAAAAATTATTTCTATCCTATTGAACGAAATTTTACATCCTAATGACAACCATGTATGTCAGATTTTTGAAATTAAAATCACAGAAGTTGTGAAGTTTCATTTAAACGAAAAATCAGTTTTTTAACTACCACTTTGTGGTTTCACTATTTATCAAGAATTGAAGTTTTTCAGAAAATACAAAAAATTCACCCTAAGATATATTTGATATTCCGAATTCAAAAATTTTGTCTATTTTACAAAATTCAAAACATATAAGTTGAATTAATTAACTTAATAATTAATTCCTGCTGTCAAAACAAATAGCGTGTTTTTAAGAAACAATATCTATTAAACGATTGACACAAGTTTAAGTCCAATTTCAATGTGAAATTAATTCCAATGACCACCATTGGATTAAATGGTAAAAATATATTCTAATTTAACATTAAAACCAATTCAAAATATGATCTAATCATATAAATAAATTATATTAAAAAGGGGTTTTGAATTAAAATACAACAATTTTCACTTATTCATTAAAAATGAACTTTATCAAAAAAATATAACAAAAACCTACACAAAGTAAATTTTGATATCCTGATTATAAAGAATGATTTTATTTCATCCAAGATATTATATAAAATTGTCAACAAGTGGATTTAAAAAAAGGGTTCTCCATCAAAAGGTGGTTAATCGACCTTTTAAAGAATATTGGAATATTTACACTTGAAATTGGATTCATTCGCATTTTAAGCCTCTAAAATTTGTTGGATAAAAGTAAAAATATTTGAAAAACATATATAATAATTTTGTAGGTAGTTCTGTTAATTCCCTCCATTATAACGGCTATGCATTAACTACCATTTAAAATAATATTATTTTATTATTAGAGGGAAACGTAAGATTTCCAAGAAACTCGTTGTTGTGTATTGGGTATGCCATCGAGCATAGATTTACCTTTAAATTAATATTAAAATTTTATTAAAAAATATGGATAAATTTACAAATTTAATATTCTTTATTTACCTGGGGTGTTACAAGTTTAGTAGCCTTGGAAGTAATAGATACATTCATAAGGTTTACATTACATCATAAAATGGAAAACTAAAACAACATTGTCTCCTTAGAAAACACGGAGATCCCATAGACTATCCCTGGAGATCAGTCATAATATACTTCTTTTCATATTGGTAAAATAAAACATAGAAAGGGGTGAGATCAGATGCTCAGTAAGGATAACATTATAGCGGAAACATTCATAAATAAGCATAAATATTTAAGGCGGTGTATAAGATTAGAACAAAAGCATTTTAAACTTGATCTTCGGAAAAATATGGAAAAGATAAAACCAAATAATGTAATTTACTTATTCACATGGATATTCTACTAGTTGAAGGATAACCTGAAATATCAATAACTACTTTCATAATGATGCAATGCATAATTCCAAACTATCATAACCACATAGTCAAGGTCTTGTGCCATGACTACAAATAAGATTTTGTCAAGGCCTTGTGCCAAGACACTAGTTTCTCTTATGATACCTACCGATGCATCGAGGAGCTATAGCAGGCTCCACCCATCACTTACTAAGTCAAATGCATTCACCATATGAAAAGTTTGAAACATAACATAAACATTCGTATTTCAACACGCATACGAAATGTAAATACTTATCAACAAACCATGAATGTTTTAAAAATAGCACATCCATTGTCAAACATAACTCATTCAATAAAATATGGAAGATTTTATTGTGACAGATTAACCTCAATCGAGAATAATGAAGGATATTGACATACATGAAAATAATCATCATAACTATTTGAGATAAATGTCCCCCATTTTTCTTGAAAACATTTAAAAGTCACACTATTTGTCAATAAGTCATTTAAAAATAGATTTTTAATTTAAAGTGTTCCATAACACTTTGAAACTTTTAAACATGATTTTAATTTTAAAACTTTAATTTCCATATAAATAAATCCTTAAAACTGTTTTTAAAACATGGACATTAAGTAGAAAGATTTAGAATAATAAATCTTTGAAACATTTTGAAATGATATTTTAGTTAGAGTTCAGAACCAAAAGAGAGACACTTCAATACCAATAATTGAGGTAATAAAAAAATTGAAATATCTTGAGAATAAATTTATTCATGATATACTATGTCAAAGTACATTATATACACCATATAAAAGTGATTCGGTGTATAACAACAAAGAAGTCTCAATGGAATGTAAATTGAGATGAAATATCTTATAAAGACCGTATCCTTTTGTTAAGGATAAATTAAGGACAAAATTATATGTGACAAATATAAATACACTCAATATTATTGGATATTCAGTTTAAATCAATCAAAGGACATTCACACATATTCTTGTAAAAATAACAGCAATGAATTGGATATTTAACTCAACAAATGATGATTGAGTTAAAATTACTCTTATCAAGTTCATATCGATGACTTGAGAATTCATAAATGGAGTGATTATGTGTATCAAAAGTATATCAATAGAAAGGGGAGTGTAAATTATTACATAATCAAATGAATAGTGATTCCACACATAATCTTGGAGTAAAATAATCAATGAACTATGCGTAAAGCCGAATGAGTGGAAATTGGAATTTCAAAGTCCCTTATCGATTTGGTAAATTACGAAACATACACCCATGAAAGAAGTGTCATAAAATTATGATGTAAATAACCATAAATTAAAGTATATTACACAATGAATACAATCATGGTCCGTACACCCACCACATGCATTAAATAAGTGGTGAAAAACTAAAATCTCACAGAATTAAAAGTGAGATAAGAAACCCCTTACTTTGTAATTTTCATGGGTCGAGGGTAGATTAATCTCCTAGATAATGGTGAAATAATTTTTATTGAATTATAAATATATTATATACATTAATATGATATCATATATGATCTTTTAACATTAATTTGTTAATAATATCTTAGTATTATTGTAGTTTCGGGTGTTACCATGTTCATTTTACTTTATATTCTTTATTATGTGAGCCATAATTGTTATGGATGGTATGTATATTATTAATATAAATAATGATATCATGTATCTAAAAATAATTTTAATCTTCAAATGAAATTTATCCTTGTATGGATATTATGGGGAATGAATCTCATCGCGTTCGTGGAGACAGTAATCCGTACGTACACATGAGCGACAATATCACTCTTTTGATATTAAAAAAATATTAATTGGATGGTATATCAAATATACTGAATAATTATCAGGTTATATTTATTATTTACATGAATTAAACATCATTATTCTACCCATACAAATAATAAAGTATTGAATAAAAATTGCACCATGACGTGGAGACGGTAATCCGTACGTACGCACGTATGGTAACATGTCATTCAAAGGATGGATAGAATAATGAATATGGTTGTACAATATTTATAATAACTTCAAATTATATATATATATTATTGTATTTATTATTTTATAATGTAAATAACAAAAAAGAGTAAGCGGAAGAAGAAAAAACATGAAAGAGGGTGGTGAAATTATTACCTCTTCTTCGGATTCTTCCTTTTGATTGGATCAAAAAGGGCTCATTAAGTTGTATTTATGACCAAAGAAGGTCCTCTAGGATGAAGTGAGAGAATTTGAGAGGATATTATTTCAGGGTTTGGCCAATCCAAAAGGCTTTTAAGGTGTGAATTATTGAGTAGGGGGGAGTGCCCTTTTATAAGATGGGTGAGAGGCATCTTAGGAAAAGCTAGAAATATTATTTTATAATAAATTCATATTCAGTTTATAATGGATAAAAAGTTTATTATTTAAAGCTTACGGTTGGGATAGGTCGAAAACCACTCAAAAAATAGGTTTTATACTGGTTTGGGTCACTGTATTAACTTTATCGTTTTTATTTAACTCTTAGTTAAATAGTTTGACATTTACCATGTCTCTTTGCATTTTTATATTATATAGTTAATAAACATACTATATAATTCCAAGATACCCAAAAGTGGTCCATTAATGATACACCTATCATTATATATGTCCTTTGGCTGAACCATAGGTTTTTAGGAATATAATATCAATTAATAATATAATATTTGTTTTAAAAACTCATTAATGTCAATTTTGACAGTAAATAATAATTGATTCTTGTTAAAGTCTTAAAATATTTATTAATTAGAACCAAATTAATTTAAGGAATCTTAACTTGTCATATTAACCAATAAAATTCTTTTATGTCATAAAAACTTTCAAATTATATTTATTTTAATATTTATAATACCAATTATTTGATACTTTCATTAATAGGGAAAATACAGCGTCATTATTGTGTCATAAATAAATTTAAATATTCAATGTCTAAAAATTATAATTAAAATAAAAATATGTAGGAAATATTTTTATATTTTGAATGAATATTTATAGTCTAAAAGATATCATATATAACCCTATGTGATTTTTTTTTGCTAAACGATATATGGTTATGTCATTTTTGTATTTACTTTAACTTAATTAATATAATGTGTCATTATCACTTACAAGTGGCTCCATGGGGTCCCAAAATATACCCAAAAAATATCATGGTCTTAAATTTATAAAAAAATAGATTTAGGACCGTTTTAGGGTAATTTGATATTATTATAATATTATTTTTGTACACTTATTTAGCAGATTTACCCTTTAAGCATTGTAAATAAAATATTTACCGAAATACTTAATCAAAATGTCTAAAAATACAAGTTACCTATTTAAAAAATTTAAACCTATTGATTCTAAATATTTAATCCATTTTTCTAAATTCAAAACTAATAAGTGGAAAAAATTTATTTAAAAATAATTCTTGTTGTCAAAACAAAGAGCGTGTTTTTTAAGAAATAATAACTATCAAAAGATTGAACTTGTTTATGTCTAGTTTAAATGTGAAAATAAATCCAATTTCCAATATTGGATTAAATGGTAAAAATATATTATAATTATACTTTAAAACCTCTCAATATTATAATTTATTACTATAAATTATTTGGATTAAAAATGTTTTTTTAATTAATGTTAAGTATTTTTCACTATTCATCAAAATTTGAATGTTTTCTAAAAAATACAAAAATTTCACCTTAGGATAATTTCGATATTCTAAATCCAAAAATTATGTCCATTTTGAATGGTAATGTTTATAAAATTTTAAAAAGTGGGTATTACTGTTAATAATGGCCAGTTTTATTGGTTGTCATGTGTGTTAGAACTCGAAGTTGCGTACAACACATGCTACTGAATTATTCAAAGGGAAGCATACCGTGGAAGCTTGAGGTGTTACATAATGAATATAATTTAATAGTATAAAATTAAATTTATATTAACAATGTTTTAGAAAATTAATTATAACGGTTATTTTTATCATCAATTAGTTAGAAGCACCTTCATGACAATCATGAGTAATGTTTAGAGTTTTGTTCCCAATATCACATTAAAATTGAGATTGTCTGTGTTTTAATTAATATATGTGTAAATATTATGTTAAGTATCTATAAAAACACATATATTATTTTATATTATATTTATTTATGTGGTTTTCATGTCTTCTTACCATTTCACCACCCTTTGGTTTATAATTGAACGGAAGGGATACTTGTAAGTGGAACTAACCTTATCAAATATTTTAGCCTATAATTTTTCTAATATATGTCAATATTCATTATATAGTTTTATAGATAAATTCATATCGACATCTATTATTTTTTAATTTATTTTTCATTTTACATGACTTTGTTTATGAAGGTAATCTTATTTTTTTACATTCTTTATGATTTTTGCTCCGAAATCAGGCATTCTTTTGAGTGTTTTATGATTTGTTAATAATTTTTTGTAAATTTTAATATTATTTCCATATTATTTATTTTCCTATATAAAACATATTTTTCCATGTATTTTTATATTTCTAAATTAAATCTATATATATTTTCTTTATAAATATATTACCTTTAAAATAAATTTTATCAAAACATATAATGTCCATTTATTATTATTTATCGATGTAATTTTATAATACCTTTATAAAGAGTTTTTAATCTATTTATACTTAATATAATATTTTTTATACTTCATTGGAGATATTATATAATAATACTATCTAGTTTCTTCATATTTCTGAATTTTTATTTTACGTCGTGGAAATAATAATGGAATATTTTTGTTTATTTTTGTTTATTTATGTTATGAAGGAATTAAGAATTTTTTCGTTTTCTAGTGACACACACACACATGTGTATGTGATTTTTAAAATTATATTATGGGTGAGAAAATAATTATATATCACTAAAATACATTATTTAAATATTTATATCTCATTATATTACTTGTGGGGGACTGGAGGTTGAACATAATCTACTATGGGACTCTTCCCACTATGTTTATGGGAGTGTGGAGTGAACACAATCCATTATATGATGTTCTCCACAATGGGATGATAATATTCGATGTTATCCTAGATATAATAAATGATTTAATATTCTTTTTAATAATACAAATTCTTATGATTATGTAATGTTTTCATTGATTATGGTTATTGAATGATGTTTTCATGCTTCTATTACTCATGTATTAGATTATGGACACATATTTATGCCAAACACATGATTTATGATATATGCTTTCTTGGGATTGATATTTTTATGTTATATCCAGGCACTGTGATTATGTTCTAATACCCATATATTCATCTTATGCTCACTTACAATCATTAATTATTTTTTTCTCATGTTATCCCTCACATAGAATCTGAGCTCACCCTTTCGTATGTTTAACATTCTAAGGCTATAAAGAAAAATAATAGGCATGATATGTTTAAAAGAATATAAAATGAAATTAATTATTTTGGGATATATTGAATATTTAATAAAATAATTTGGTTATGTATCCTTAAATACACTTAAAGGATAGGTTTGATGTTTTGAGTTATTGTGATATATAATTTTTAAATTATAGAGATAGTATATTATTATTGTATGATGCGATGAGTTTATCTTAGTTTGTATCTAATAGAGGATTAGTTATATTTAGGGACCACGATTTGAATAAAATGAGAATAGAATGTAAAAAAAATTACGACGAACCAAAAGTGAAGATGGATGAACTTTAAATGTAATAGGTTGAATTGAATGTGTCATAAGTAGGATTTATTTGGATTAATTTTATGTATCCTATAATTTCTATCACTGTTTATTATTATTTAATAATCACAGTATACATTCATGGTTTTTGTTAGTGGTTGGAACTAGGAATAAAAATGTTAACAATGAATGTGATGGATAATGTAATGAAATTCCTAATGATAAAATAAATTAGGTAAGAGTTGGAGTGAAAAATATCATGGCTTTGATCACTCAATTGTATGAATCTATGAATAATAAATCAATTATTTCTAAACATACAGAAACACAAAATAAATAACAAAATCACATTGATCCCCTGATACATAAATGACAACATCCTTTTATTTTAATTCTAATACACCAATTTTTAATAAATAAATTGATTTAAAATATAAAATATTATTTATTATCCATTAATTGAAGCATGTGTAGTTTTTTTCAATATATCATTTTTTATGAGAAACTAGTCAATGGTGGACCCTCATCAAGAATACTAGGGAAGAAGAATAAATTGACTCGATATAAAATGATTAGTTTAATAATAAATTTTGAAAATATATATATATTAGGAATTATAATCTCTAAAATAAATAGGGAATTACTTCAGTTTATGAAAATGGATGAATAACCCATTAGTACCCAGGAATGAAACATCACTTCATTTTCCAGTATCACATTATATTTTATCAAAAAATTTGAAGGAAAATAGATTATTTCCTTATTATCTTGAAATAAAGTCTTCAAATTGTATTAGTTATATGTTTCATTTCTAGCTACAAATAATTTTTTTAATGTGATCTCAATGTAGAAAGAAATATTGGAGGATTCCATTATTATCATTTGTTGGGGAGAAGAAGAAAAAATGATGGTTTGATGAAACTCACAAAGATATAACAAAAAATGTAAAGTAAATTAATTTTTATATATGTTTAAAATGTGGGAGGATAAAGGGATAAAATTTACTTAAAATGTAAAGGTAAATACTTCAATTGTGGAAGAGTATTCCATAAATATCATAAATTCTAAAGAAATATGAATAGTATAACTAATGAAATGGATGAAAATAAATATGATCTTAATGCTTCACCGACAGTCCAATGATTTAATTTTAATGAGTATGTAAATTATTCCAACTTGGGCTCTAACATATAGTTTAATGATAATAATTAATGGAAGAAACCCCCAAAACCATGGGAGTAATTAAAATCCATTATAATCATAACTAGTAAAGTAATTAAATAAATGGATGCGTTAAAAGGTATACACATTATCCACTCAATAACAAAAAATAATATTGACGGAATAAATAATAATCAAATAAGGCCAGATAAATAGTATAATGAGTGTTGAATATATCCATGGAAAACATAGAAATCAACATAAATAATCACATACATTAAATTTGTGATGGAATACATAATGTAAGAAATTTTAAACATACCATCAAATTCTTTTTCCAATTCATCATACATACACAATTAAGGCATGTACCAAATACCCAATCTATTTTAGTTCATGGGATAAAATGATGTATCATGGGACTATATAATCCTAGGGCCCAGCCATCACATAATAATACTAATGAAATTATTATAAAAATTTAATGAATAGAAAATATAATATGAAATCAAAATATATTAGTAATGAACAATTATACTTATTGAAATAACAAGTGTATGGATTGTGATCATTTACCCAGTTAACAGATGTAAAAAAAATTTAGGTGAACCCCCTTCAATATAAATTGGGAAATATAGATTGTTCATATAGTATATGGTAAAGGGTACATGATCAAGTAAAAAATAATGGAAACAACATATTATTGGATATGGTATTGGGTCATTAGTGTGTATATGAATGAAAAAGATAAAACAAATGTAGTGATAGAGTGTGACACAGAACATTTTCATGAGACTGATAATGAGCAGGAAAATCCTTATGAGCAAAGTATGATGTAAACTATAAATCCATAAGGGTGGAAACAATACCATCAGACCCTTAGAAATTATGATAAGATATTTAAGTGATTGTATCTTCTTCCCCATTAAATTATATGATTTCAGGTGATAGAGGTTTCTTAGGGAGTCTTGTAGATGTGTGGAAGAGTTGAGTGGATTATAAATCTAGGAGAGTGGTCCATTATGTGAAGATGTAGTTCATATTGTAAATAAGTCTTGGATATGTCTATGGGTTTGGTTCAATGTGTGAAATATTTTCATAACATTAATTTATCATGATTAAATTTATGGATATCTTCCATGTTTCCATTCAATTAATGAAGGGAACTTCAAAACATGATACATTGAGTGTAAAATTATAGTGGTTCTTTATTAAGATGAATCATTGAATTAATGGACTTTTTCATGACATGAATTAATTCCGGGTTTTTATTAATATAGAGACATTAATTCTTATAGAGGTTTGACTGAAGTTATTCACGATATAATGGTTAGTGTCATGCCATAAATAGTGTTTTTAAACACTGAAATTTAATTGTAGTTCTACTTCAATTTCCAATGTATTCTATACATTCATATCAATTTGTGCGTGATAATATAGTGATTTTGAGATAAATTAAAGCCCAGTGTTTTTATTTTGGAACCTTTGTCTTGGGAGATTGATTACATGAAATCTTTAGTGAGTCTCATCTCCCACATTCTTTCTTTCCCCTTCATTATTAATCAGATTAAAATTGTAGATGAAATATATGATTAGATAATATGGTTTTGTATCATGTGATTAATGGGGGATGACCTGATCTAGGTTAACAACAATTAAATTTGAGGATTTGGTCTTGCTGGCATGTCTTCTTCGACTTTTCTTATGTAGTGATTCATAACCCTCCATTAAAGGTTGTAGAACATTTTCCTATCTCTATTTTGTTCATATAATATATTATCATTATTTTTTCTATTTGGGTGGATGGAAAATACTGATTAAGGAAAATAATCAACTTAATCTAATGTAATTGAAAGGGATGGGTGTATTGTCATTTTTTTTACTTTCGGGATATTAATGATGAGATTATGATTATTTTTAATCATTATTGAAAAACACTATTATTATTTAATCCTTTTATGAAACAAGGATATTGTGAATCGATAACCCTTCTATGATTGATTACTTTAACTCACCATCCACATATTTTTATGCACATAAACAAGGATATAAAACTTTTGTGTGTGGATGTATAAATTCTATTAAAATGCCCATATAAGAGAGTATTTAATGTTATAAAGACCTATTTTACCTATTTATTTGTAATTAAGGGATCTTCAATCAGATTCTATGTGTTTTTATGTGTTTTTTAAATTTTACTCATGATTGTGGGGGTTTTAAGGGTCTATATTGTAATAGTGGTGACCATTCTTGGGATGGAATATGTTAAGGTGGAAGGGAAGTGGTTGGGTTTGAATGGGTTATTTTGATGTTTGTTTTTTGGTAACCAATTGATGAATGTTGTTTTAAAATGGTTAATGTGTTGTGACAACCTTCGATTGAGTTCCAAAATAGTTATTGTGAGATAGTTGGGTTGTGAAATTATATCATGTGTTGTAGCTTCCTATTAAATAAGGGATGATATTAGTAAAGGAGGAGTTGAAAATGGGACTCGATGGAATTAAATATGTGTGGGATGGAATTCAGTATATGGTAATTGATTAATGGATTGAATGAAAAATAATGTGTTTTAATGAAATTAAAACAGATGAAATTAAAAATTGGGTATGATTCAGTGTGTTTTATCATTAAATGTGGAATTTAATAATTATTAAATGAAATGTTGTCAATAAATTTCAAAAAACCTATAAATTGGTTGAATATAATAATAAATATAGGTGTTTTGGGTTGTTTAATGGCTATCATGTATTGTTATTTTCAATTTGGGGTGTCATTTTTTGGGGGTGGATTTCATGTGTTATGTTAATGTTGTTGATGTAGACACATTATATTAGAACATTGTGTGATTACTATAATTATATCTACATTTTATTTCTAAATGCACCCAACCCGAGTCAATAATTTAATGTCATCACCTAATAGGGTTTTGGATTCTAGGTGTTCTCTCTGCACCCTTTTTGGTAATGGGGATAATAGCAGAATTACTAGAAATTCTGAGAGACGATGGCTTAGTTAGTGGTGATTCATTTGAGGTGCTGGATCAATTGGTGGTAATTACTAGAGATAATGTCTTAGTTAGAGGTAATACCTAATATTAATGGTTTATTTAGTGGTAGTTTCCAGAGATGATGCCTCAACTTATAGTGATACCCAGAGAAGATAGATCAGTTGGAAATGATACATAGAGATGGCGACTCAGTTGGTGGTTATTCCCAAGTATTGTTGATTATGGATTGGTTATAGTACTTTATGGGATTCATCATGGTGGTTATATTTGGTATGAATAGGGTATGAGGTTTATTTCCTTCATGATTTTGATACAATAATACCTTTCATATAATACACGTGGATGATGTTGTTGTTTTGGACTTACGATTTTTATGGGGTTGTGTCCATGAGGTTCCTTGATTTATAATAATTTTATGTAACTACATTGGATGTGTTATTTGATGAGTGGGTCTTGTAAAGGGTATGTTTAGGAAGATGAACTATTAGGTTCATATTTTTTTGATTTTTAATCATTGGAGAATTATCATCCAGTTCTGGTATTTTCATGATAGTCCATTGATATGATCCTACTGATTCAATGAATTATGATCACCATATGAATATATAAACTTTTTTTAAAGTTCCAAGAGTGTTTTAAATATTTAAGTAAACATAAATATATTTTTGGTTTGTGACATTGCAGAGTTCTTGAATATTATTTCCCTAGGTGTTGTTTTATTTTAGATTTTTTTTGTATCACATTGACGGAATTTTGAGATGTTAGTTATTTTTTTACATGATTTATTTAATTATATTCCATATTATCTCGGTTTCTTGACATCTTTATGAGGGTAACACCTCCAATTGTATATTTCATACCCTTTTTTCTAGTTTCCATCCTAGGGCCCATTAAATTTAGGATTTATTAGTCAATCAACAACTTTATTACCAACCAATTATGGGTAATAATAGATGGGGTTATTGTAGAGTGATATAAATGGTTTTTATAGAAATATAGTACTGGAATTTTGGTTACACACTTATGTGTATTTTATGTGTTGGTAGTGAAACATTGTCAGTTGAGCTTAAATCATGTTGTGTTGGAGAAAAACTATGAAAAAATATTTTCAGTCTTCACGTGATCCATCATGAGGACCATAATCTTTTCGAACTAGTTATGTGAAGTTATGTTTCTTGTGGGGTAGATTCCATGGAGATGAATATGCAAAATTATTATTCTCACATTTGGTGGAATGAGTTGATGTGAGGAATTAATGTGAAATAAATTAATTTAATTTAAATTAATTTTATGAAATAAATATTTGGTTTTATCTTATGTTCATTATTATAAAAGGATCCCAGTCATCATCCATATGTATTTAAGAGTGGATTGGTTCAATACAATGATCCCTTCATCCATTGGAGGATTGATCCAACTAAAGTGGATGAGGTGTGACAAAAGACATTGTGCACATTCTAGGATTATAGATTGTAAAATTATGAGGGGAGTGTTTCTAATATGTGGATTAATAACTAACTATAAGGTATTGATATTGAATTTAGTATTATTCAAGACCAAGTGTGTACTGGACTTTATTGGTGATCAGTTAGAAGCAAGGGGTGATATGTTAGTGGTTGATTATTTATATTAGGTATATAGAGTTAAAAATTGTTTCCTTGTAATTTATCTAGATGGAATTCTGTTTGGATATCTTCTCAATAATGATATATATAGTGAAGAGGCTTATGATTATCTCCCCTTATAAAGGGATCCATAACATAAGATATCACTGGGTCAGATTTAAGGACCTTCTTATTCTTCTCTCTTGACCATTTTTTTCAAATGAGTATTCTAATTAATGATATTTTAAGGATTTATTGTGTCTAATGATACATTATATAAGAACTCTATTTACTATTTTGATCTACTTATAGGTGTATAATAATGCATAATTAATCAATAAAATTCACTTATAGAGAGAAATTTAAAATCATGTTACTATTTTAAGGTATTTCTTAAACCCCAATTTTGATCATTCTTTGGTTGGTTTTTTGTTTCGGGTTGTTTAGGGTAAAAATGTTGGAAATTTTGAAGATTAAGGGTTGTACATGGTTGGTCCACAATTTTCCCAAATAGTTTGCTCTGATAGTGAAAATAATCTAAACTAAGGTAGTGAAGTTTTGCACAGTGGGCGCACTATTTGGAAAACCATGCTCCAACTAAGTAGAAACCATGTACCTTGAGAAACAAGGGCACATAGTTAGGGAGAATATTTTTGTCTAACTGTGTGGCCCCTACCCACCTAACCATGCATACAAGATAAATTAATCCCAAAATAAATTTTATAACACCGTAAACTGTCATTTAAGTGGATCAATGAACATAAAATAACCCCAAACATTTTCTTATTCAAGAAGATCTCTTAAGAGTAGTTTTCTACCCCTTAAACCCTTATAGAAGAGTAACTAAGATCGGAGAATGAGGTTAAATATCTAAATTATAGGTTTCCTCTTACCATTCTCTATCTCCTGCTATCTTCTCTTTCCTCCCTAGGGTTTTTAGATATCTATGTGGATTGGATGATCTAATACCCTATGTTTTATATCATGTATATAAGTGTTATTGTTAGATATTTTTGTCATAATTCATTATTGGAAATCCCAATTAGGATTTGGAGTTTCACGATATTGTGTTTTCAAGGTAGGGTTTCCATTTTAATTGTCCAATTTTATTAACCCAAAATTTCTCGATTTAATTTCAATTTTTTGATTTGAATTAAATTTCATGAAATGGATTTCAATTTTTTTTGATAAAAAAAATAATTCCATTATAATTGAAGATTTGTATTTGATTTGTCCTGAAATGGGGAAAACCCTGAAATTACATTGAATTGGGATATGTTTCTGACATTGAAGGAAATATTTGAAATTTAAAATTTTTAATTTAAAACATTAAATTAGTTAGATAGAAAATTATGGATTTTAAATTATTGAATTTAAAATTGTGGGATTGAGTTGATGGTACTGATTTTAACTTTCTATTTGGTGAAAATGGGATAAAATGGTTTTGATAGAAACCAATTGGTTTTATCTTTGAAAAGTAATTTTTTGATTAAAAATAAATTTTGATTTTTAAATGAAAATTGGAATTTTTTGAAATGGGAGAATTATTTGTTGTTTATTTTAAACTATTTTAAAAATAAATTTTACATCATTGTTTTTTATTAGATCATATGTAATCGAAATTAGGTAGTGAGTAATTTTGATAAAATTATAAGATTTAAAACATTCCAAAACATAATTGCAGCACATCACATCCCCAATGGGATGGTGGTGATTTCCTCTTGTCCTTTGTCAAAGGGACATGTGTAAATACAAATTTTTGTGTCTTCATGAGTGTGAGGGAGTCCCGTATCCTAGAACTATCATACCATTTAACAGAGGACCATGTTACTCGTTTTTTTATATGAAATGAATTTATACCATCATTGTAAACTATTTAGAATTCCTTCTGAATTTATACAAACATTTATATATAAATTTTTTATAAATCCATTTTTTAAGGTATTTCCATTATTTTTATTGTAAATCAACATTTGTTTAAATATGATTTTGAAATAAAAAATATTTTTATTTAAAATTGTGTGATTTATTTGGTTAATTACTTATTCTCTTCCTATTTTGGAATCCTTACTGAGACCTTACTGGCTTTTTATCTCACACCCTACGTGTTCCCTGGTTTGTTTGTAGACATATTCTTCCAGGTTTGAACAATGGTAGGGCCCACATTAAGGTTGTTATCATTGTTGAGCCTTGGGCTTTGGGAGTTGTGTCTGCTGAGACTTGGGATGCTCATTTAGTTTCCTGGTACATTTCAATTATATATTGTGATTGATATCAAATTTGACTTATGTTACAATTTTCCATGTTTAGTTTTTCTTGTACGCGTATTGACTTGTTTATTTTTCTTTCCCTATGTTTGCATAAAATTAATTCCAAGTATCATTTTTATGATACCAGGAGATAGTATATAGCCCGTGGGGATCGGTAACAACCATCAAGTAATGTTAGGTTCATCTTGGTTATTGGGTTACTAAGGCACCTGAGATTGTTCATGAAAAACTATTATTGGATCTCTAGGTTGATGTACTTATCATTTTATCACTATGCAGTTGTGTAATCTTTTTAGGATTTAAGATTTAGTACCAATTTAGTTCAAATCCATTCCTCACCACAATGATCCTTAGGTCACCAATGGTTGTATGGGAAAGTCATCCGGATGATTAGTTTTAGTCATTTTTTGGATTTTGATTTGGAAAGATTGAAACCCAAATCTTGTTTATCGATTTGTTGCGATTAGCTTCACTCATTATCTTATTTTAGTGTCAATGATATTTCTTTTATATTTTATTTTGATATTTTATAGTATCATTCCTCCACGAAAACGTGTAAGTTTGATCTAATAGGAAGATGATACTAAACAACATCGGGGAAATCCTCTTGTGGAACCAAGTATGGATGAGGTGATTGTGCATATTGTACAACCTCTAGGACAGGTAGCGCCACTAGTTCTCATTTAGGTTTCAGTTATGGAACCATAGACTAATGATCTTCTTAATCGTTATTAGGATTTCCTTCTCTATAGGCCACCTGCGTTCAAAGACTCAAATGGTCCTTAAGAGACTAAGGAATGTTTTAGAAAGATTAAATGTTTGTTTGGGTTCTTAGAGACACCTAATAAAGTCAAGGTGATGTGTTTCACCATCATAATGAAAGGACCTTGCAAGATATTGTGGGTCATAATGGTGATAGTGAAGATTCATGACATCTTATAGGGGAAAGACTTCAGATATCTTTTCAAAAACTATTTCTATACATAGTGGATGTTTTTGTGCAAGCCTATTAAGTTTTTCAAACCTAAGTAGGTTGATGGAACCATTGCATATTTTGAAAAATATTTTTTTGAGATGGTTCTGTTCGCACCTGTGATAGTATAAAATGAGAAGATGAAGGATCACCGATTTGAGAAGGGTAATCAACATGATGTTATTTATTAGTTTTTCTTGAAAATTTTGTCTTCTTATGTTAATGTTCTAGATAGATCATTGATGGTAGAAATATTCCGAGATTAAATGTTGGGTTTGTGTAGAGATTCATTTTCTCCCAATGGTAGTGTGAATCCCTATAATGGAAAGTATAATCATGAGGATTCTCATAGTGGATCTTGATAGCATGGTTTTTATTAACCACTTTTAGTTAACAGAATATGCCATTTGATTTGTTACCAGTCTGGAAAGCCAAGTAATTCGTTGAAATTTTTCTCTGAGGCACCGAATAACTATGGATCATATAGATTCTCGAGTCACCTAAAAAAGGTATACCATATCTATTCCATGCCATGAATTGGAATGTGGTCATCAAAACCTTCAAAAACTCATTAGAAATTAGATTCTTTAGGAAAAAGTGGTTCCAACCATAGGTATCTAGAATAAAGCTTCTTCACATAGTGGTATAGTATCTAGATGAAGAGACTATAGATCCAATGACTGTGATAGGTACCATTACTATGACTTTGATATTAGTGACATATTTTTTTGATACAAGTGCCTCTCACTCATTTATTTCATCCTATATTTTTAATATGATTAATCTTCATACAGATATCGTATCTTATCTGATGGATATTACTACACCCTTTAGAACAATTATAGAGAAGAGTCACTATATTACCTCTTGTGTTTTCTCTTTATTAGATGTTGATATTTCTTGAAATTTTTTATTTCTCAAGAAGAAACCTGCTGCTGTCATATTCAGGATGGATTTGATCATTTCTAATAAAGACCATACTTAATATTATATTGGATAAGTCTCCTTTATTGTATCCAATGGGATGTGAGATATCATTCATGGAAAATGGACCCAAGGTTGAGTATATATGATCCTTCTTAACTAGATTTTGTGAAGGTAATATCTATGTTCTCTTCTAATCTGGAGTGAGAATATTTGATTGTTGATCTCTTTCCAGTTTTCATGGAGTTTCCAAACATCTTTACTTTTGACTTCACTGGTTTTGAACTAGTAAGGGAGTTTGAGTTTTATATCGATTTAATGATTGGTACGTAATTAGTTTTTATTACATCTTACCACATGGACCAAGCTAAAATTGAAGAGTTAAATACTCAGTTGTACGGTCTTCTAGAGAAAGGATTGATATTCCCACGTGTGTCACCTTGAGTGGTTACAATTATCATTTCTATGAAATTTAATGGGTCACTTTTCCTATGTGTGGATTACTAAAAACTCAATTGATTTATGATAAATGAAAAAGTAGTTGTTTCCATATATTTACAATCTATTTGATTATTTAAAATGAGAAAACTGGTTCTCGAATATTGATCTTCGATCTAGTTACCATCGGTTGAGCATAAAAGAATCTGATATTCAAATAAACACCTTTCAGATAAGGTGTGACCATTATGATAACCTTGTAATTCCATTTTGTTTAACCAATTATCTTGCAGTCTTTAATGATTTAATGAACTAGATTTTCCATGAGTATCTTGATGCCTTAGTTGCAGTCTTTATGAAAGAAATCGTAATTTAATATATGTTTGAGGAGGATAAAGTGAATCATGTGAGAGATGTTATGGAATTATTGATAAATCACTAACTTTATGCAAATATTTCATAATGTGATATCTCAATTGAGGATATGCTATTCATGTGGAATGTGGTGTTGGAACATGGTATTTCAATTGACCCCGAAATGGTAAATACTTTTATGAAATTTGAAAAACCAAGAAATGTTTTTCAGATATGGGAATTAATCGGTATAGATTGGTATTATCAATTTCTCATTAAGGACTTATCGATGTTGGATTCTATGATTATTTCTCTAACATGTAAGGGAGTAATGTTTGATTGGGATGAAAACTTTCAGAGTTCCTTTTTTGAGATAATACTTCATTTCAATTATTCACTAATTTTGACTCTTTTAGATGCGGAGAAGGGCTATGTGGTCTTTTTTGATGCATTGAGTTTTTGTTTGGGATGTGTTATTATACAGGGTGATCATTTCATTGCTTATATATCTTGACATCTTAGGCCAAATGAGAATAATTATATGACCCAAGTCCTTGAATGTGAAAATGTGAAAACGTGATGAATTTGATCAATATTTGGTAGCATTAACAATATGGAAAAATGTTTAACAAGTGTTCACACAACACGATATGGAGATATATCTTCTCTAAGAAATATTTGAATCTCCGTGAGATATGATGGGTGGAATACATTCAATCATTCAACATTGACATCGCCTCTACCCTAGGGAAAGGGATTTCCATTGTAAATGTATTGAGTAGGAAAATTATAACCCATGACAAGAAATAATCATTGTAAGAGTGGAACATGATGGCTCCTTTTAATAGTTTCATATTAGAGTCAAGGAATCAGGGGATCAAGTATCCTTGGCCAGTGTTCAGTTGATATCTTGTCTTCTCGAGATGATTCTTCAAGAATAGGTGATTGATGGTGAGTTCTATATCATTAAAGACTCTAATTATTTTGGGAATATCATTGATTACTATTCGTTATCCACTAGGATAATTATACACTATCAAAATCGCATTGTTGTGTCATTAGCGGTTGTAGATGCTGAAAAAGTCCGTAACTACTGAAGAAAGTTTCGAAATGACGAAGCGAAGTCATATTCGGACTTGAAAGCCTGGTCCGGAGGGCCCAGAAGCATTGCGCAAAATAAAAGAGGATGTGTGTCAAAAAATTTTGGTCTTGTGAAAGGAGTCCAGGATTTGCTAAAGGTCCCCAGCACTGGCGTGAAATTTTTTGCACCCACCCTCGTGCGGTTCCCATTTTCGTGCCACCGTATCTGGCGCGCAACATTTCGTGTGCCGCCTAGATTCCGTGATGCTGGGAGTCTATAAATAGAAGGATAACCCTTCCATTTCGGGGTTGCGGAATTTCAACCGGCTCTCGTGCGCGAAATAGGACTTCGCGCCCGCAATATGGCCTTCAGGTATTGACCCTTTTTGTGAAACCTCTCCCCGAGATCGGCCTTTGCGCGCAATCCCACTGGTTGAAATAAAATTCCAAACTCCTTAGGGTGCCTCCCTTGCGCGTAATCCTTTCATTGCGTGAAAAAGGTCCAATTGCGTACAGTTCCTTCGGTGGGTGTGGCCTTGCCTTAGGGTTCGACCTTTGCCCCTTGCACGCAATTCACTTCCTTTGCGCGCAATTAACCTAATCCACGTGCAATCCCTATGCCCAAATTACGCGCCACCTTGGTTTTTTTCATGCAAACCTTCCCTTTGCGTTCAATCCCCATGGCCGCTAATCTTGAAACCCCCGGGTGCCTCCCTGCGTAGGCGCCCAATATCCCCCATACCGAGCATGCATGGCATGCGCTATTTTCCCATACGGCCTTCCAGGCTCGTATGAAGTAACCTCAACGTCTCTTGGGTGGTGTTTCCAGTTGTGTTGCTTTGCCTCATGCTCCTTTGCATAGGCACGCTAACGGCTATTGTTTCTTCGCATAGTCACGCTAACGTGGACCCCTCGATGGTTCGCCCTGTGGCCCCCCTTCACAACGACCTTGCCGATACCTTCACTACCACAAGGGGTAGAGGGTGTCGGTTATGTAAGTCCTAGTGGTGTGGACCGATCCCACCTTGTCCGAGCTACAGGACTTTAAACTACCAAGCACCTCATCCTCAACACATGATGTTAAACTGTGATCTGACCCCGTGACTTGCACACAGGGTCCCCACAGCTCAGACATTATTTACATCGTTCGTCTCCAAGGGAATGGAATCTTCCTCACATAGAATGATATCCTCCCTCTCAGAGTGGCGTTTTTCCATGGGGGAAGGGCAGCCACCTTGGTGTAAGACCCTAGCCTCTCTTGTGGAAGGTATCACCCATGCACCCCTGTACTTCCCCACTTCCAAGGCCAGTGGAGGGCGTGATAGGGAACGAGGCATCTCCTTTGTTTGGTCCCAAATCCCTCTCCCTCTGCACTTTGTCACATATCGTGCCTCCATCCTGTAGTAAGTCCCGACACCAAGGGCTGCTCAACGCGTAAGCCCCTCTTCGCTTCTCATGGATGCACCCTTCCCGACGTGATCATATGGTCCCTACTGCCTCCTGTTTCTCACACCGAGCATGACTCACGTGGGCTTAGAGTGAGTATCGACCATGACATCCTCTTGTGGGCCACCTCAAAGCGTAATCCCCATCCCAGAAAATTATGTGGACTTTGATCCATGCTGAGGAATTGTACGTAGGAAGCCTCCAAGAGGTTCAAGCCCACCACTCAGTCGTTCCGACCCCATCATGTCAGTACGCCAACCCTATGGGCTTCCCCAGAGCGTAGGCCGAATATTCATCATTGTGGGCCGCCTCAGAGTGTAAAACCCATATCCATCATTGTGGGCCGCCTTAGAGCATAAGCCCCATATTCATCATTGTGGGCCACCTCAGAGCATAAGCCTCATATCCATCATTGTGGGCCGCCTCAGAGCGTAAGCCACATATCCATCATTAGAGGCCGCCTCAGAGCATAAGCCCCATACCATCTTTGTTGGACACCTTAGAGAATATTCCTTTTATCCATCATTGAGGGCCGCCTCAGAGCGTAATCCCCATATCCATCATTGTGGGCCACCTTAGAGCCTAAGCACTATATCCATCATTGTGGGCCACCTCAGAGCGTAATCCCCATATCCACCCTGTGGGCCGCCTCCGAGTGTAAGCCCCATATCCACCCTGTGGGACATCTCGGAGAGTAATCACCATGTCCATCATTGTGGGCCTCCTCAGAGCGTAAGCCACATGTCCATCATTGTGGGATTCCTTAGAGCGTAATCCCCATCTCCATTATTGTGGGCCGCCCCAAATCGTAAGCCTCATATCCACCCTATGGGCCGCCTCAGAGCTTAAGCCCCATATCCATCATTATGGGCCTCCTCATATCATAATCCCCATATCCACCCTGTGGGCCACCTCAGAGCGTAAGCCCCATATCCGTCTTTGTGGGCCTCCTAAGAGTGTAGGCCCCAAATGTCCCCGTCCCGTACGATGTTAAGCTATATACCCGAACTACGGGGACTTTGATTCCCTGTCACGGGAAGCCACCCACGTGCTGGCCCCAACATCGGAGTTCCCTTCAGGGGGTTCGTTAATCTGATCCACTCTCAGTGTTCTGATCAGTATGATCGATCTCCGCAGGACGTTAAACTCACAGTATACCCCGTGTTAAACATGGGAAGCTGATGAAAACCTGAAAAGGCTAGCTCTTGGCGTAACCATATCTGTTGTACATTAAACATGTGGCATACCCCATGTTAAACATGAGAAGCTGAGGAAAAACTCAGATACATGCCGATGGCATGCCATTCCCTACGTTCGATGTTGGTTGACTCAGGCATTCATGCCCTCAAGAATCCCTATAATAAGGGATAGAAGACAGACATGCCAATCCCCTAGCTTCAAGACATGCCAACGACACCTCAGCATGACCACTCTCCTAACCGAAGGTTGTTTCCCCGACTAGACCCCTTAGAGCGTCTCGACGGAAGCAGTGTAATTAACTGGTTTCCATGAAGAAATGGAATCAGGAACAAGATTCACAAACCCATCATAAATCTATGAGGGAGGCCCGGACTATGTGATGAGCTCCGAGGAGAAATCCACGGAAGGACGAACCGACATCCCATCATCCCGATTTCGATCAAGGAGAAGACGTCCCTGAATAAGGAACGGATGGCGCCTGCCTTTGGAAAGAGGGAATGTGGGGCAAAAAGTCGTGCATCCTCCCCTACGTGACGGACATGCGCGCCCCAATGGAAAGTGTCAGAAACTGAAAATGGTGAACACGATGTGAATCTCTTCTCCTCAATATGGAGGTTGGTAGTGTTTGGGGTGTCAGAAGATCATCATGTCACCAGGTCCAGGTACCTAGCACTAGGACGTAAAAACCTCCAGGGGTTGGGGTAGTCAGGACGTTGAGCACTCCATTATGCAACATTGTTAGTGTGGATCCATCTTACCAACCACAGAAGTCGGAATGGAGCTGGGCTATTGGATTTATATTTCTCTTCCAATTAATGTTAATGGGTTCATCTCCCAGTTTTCAGGAATCAGATCACTGCATCCGGAGCTCGGTTTCCACCTGCCCACCGGCGCAGGGATAGTGGCAGTACTGATGTGGCCACCCCATGCGGTTCCACCTTTTCCATAGCTGCTCCGACCGCCGCGACTGCCAGGCGCTCACTCCCCCTCTCCCCGTCATAGATTATCCAACAGAGGTGATCAACGACCATGTGCGTAGGTATGAGGAGGAAGGGGTCATCCCCACAAGGGACATGGCCCATTTGGATCTCGAGGTAGCTGTGCATCACTGTCGACGCCGCCCTCGAGGGCCGCACAGGGATCCACCACTCCCCACCCTGACGTTCAACCATTTCGGGAGTCTATCCTCAGAACGCCTCGACACATCCCTTCCCTATAACGATGAGCTAGGGGATGTCCGGGTCTACCCGATTGGAGACCCTCTTCAAGGGTTCATGGTAAGGGCCCCCTCTTGTCCACCGCCTGGCTCCCCGAGCTAAGGAGCAGGCAATCCCTATGCCCACACCACCGGCTTCAACCCATCTGACCTGACGCCAGCATCGGGCACTAGCGGAAGAGAATGCCCTCCTTGGGGAACCAACATCAGCAACCACTATGGCCCGAGCCACTACTGACTCCTTTCATCAAACCCCCGCACGCATTGAGAAAGGGAAATTATATGCCTGATCCGGATCGAGGCCTCGACCGCCCCACGGGCAGGTTAGGTCAACTCTCCTGGTCTCAGGCACAACCAATGGCCGCCGCGAACCAATTCACAATAGGGCCATCCAGCGTGAAGGCCTACTCCATGCCACCTCTTTGGAATGGGTTATAACGACCCATACCTTAAATACATTGTGATTACTTCAAAATTGAAGCACACTTATTACAACATATAAAAAAACCATGGTTTGACCATATAGGTATAATGTCTTAAGAAACTGGGAAACATAAACAACTGGTTCACAAAGCATCTGTATTGTCTCCCTTTTATTTCATCATATTTAGAATCCCATTTTGGAATATCCTACTTAATACCCTTATTCCTGACCTAGGGAAAAGAAAACATACAAAAGGGTGGTCCCAAATGCTCAGTAAGGGTAAACAAAAGAAATATCAATCACGTCATATTCATAAGAACATAACATTTTGGAAATCTTAACCTGCAAAAGAGATCATAATTTCAAAACATGGGATAGATCATAGTAGTGAAATATAATACCAATAATCATCACGTAAAACATGAAACTTTGTGGCATACAAAAATAATCATAAAGAATCATTTCTAAGTAGTCAAGACTCATTTCCAAGACTATCTTAGCGGACAATGTCCATTTCTGAACCGAGTTCACTCCTCGTTTCAGTCCTGTATCACTGAACTGGATTAACCTACAATTCCATCCATTTCTATCTCATGAGATATAAATCCATACCCAATGCATTAGAGGGAGATATAGGTCCCACCCATCTCAAAATTATACCATTCTTATGTGTTCCACAAGATCATAAATCATACATCATAGCATAACCCATGTAATAAAAATGGGATTCATAAACATCATGCCATCATAACATAAATCATATAAGATAAAAGGACATCATAAAAATAATTCCATCATAACATAATCAAATCAATGTAAAAATAGGGATATAAATATAACCCAATATTATCTTAGATGGAAAATAATTTTGATAAAATTCTTGAACTCCATTCTTGAGGAAAATATCCTTTCCACTTCAAAAACATTTTTCCTTTATTAACATGCCATAAAATTTTAAACTAAAGAAAGATGATTAAAAATAAAGTTGAAAATTATAAAGGAGGCTTCAGGGAAATAATGTTCTATGAAATCATAAAAATCCATTCAAGCCGTAAAAGTTAAAAAACATTCTTCTCATACTTTGGCCAGAAAAGTCAAAAAGTACCTCGTACTAAAAACAACAAAAGATTCCTTTCATATCATTTACTAAAAACTCACAAATGGTTAAATTTTTATTTTAACAATTGTATTAGGGTATAAATAATATTACATATTGACGAAACATGGATGTGGATGATAAATATTCCTCAGTAAATTCTAAAGTATAAACAATCTCGGATAAAAATGAGATTGCGAGATTTTCACTTACCTTAGGTCCGATTTGCATCGTACGTGTCCGAACCTCCTGTATAATGATTTAAATAATGTTATTGACTTATTCTAGAATCGTACTCATTGTTATGATATCATATATGGTCATATTATTATCTTCGTATTAGTAATATTTCATTGCTACTTGTTATTCGCGTGTTTATTGCTTTTTGTTCTTATGCGTGTTTTGTCAAATAAATTCTTATTATTCTTTTTAGGTTATAGATAACTCATTTCCAGAATGATATTATTGTAATATATAACATATTTATTCATTCAATTCATTTATATAATAATTATTCATTCATGATTATGTAGAACGAGTCGCATCACGTCATGGAGACAGTAGGTCATACGTATGCACGAGCGATGATATCGTTCCCATGATCATGGAATTGTATTGAAGTGTATGTATACTATTTTAAAATAAATATCACATTACAATAATAATATATAGTTATTATTTACACCATTATACCCATCCAAGTAAGGTTGTGGTTGAAAAACAGATTACCCCACAACGTGGAGACTGTATTTCGTACGTACGCACGCGCGGTGATTTTGTTTTCTGTTGGATGGATAGAAGGAGAAATATGATTGTTTCATATTTATAACAACATATCATTATATTAGTGATACTGATGTTATTACTTCATAATGAAACAAATAAAGATAAATAAGTTGAATAAGAAATAAATTTGAAAGAATCGGTTACGGACATTACCTCTTCTTTTAAGCGCCTCTTCTTAACCTCCTCTTAGGGCACTAAAGATGGTATTTGAAGAAGACCAGGACCTCTAGGATGTTTCTAGGGAAGTTGAGAAAGGAAATGGGCAGGGTTAAGACAATCTTGAAGGCTCAATGTGGTTTAAGGATGAGAGGGAGGAGGTGCCCATTTATAAGGGAGGAGAGGGGAACTTTAGAAAAAACTTAATATATTATTTTATAATAAAGTCATATTCGGTTTTTAATAGCACGAAATTGATATATTTCGATGCTAAGGTGGGAATGGGTCGAAATCCTCTCAACCAATAGATTTTGGACAATTTTAGGTAACTATTTTAACCTTCTCATTTAGATTTAACTCTAAGTTAAATAATTTTACTTTTACCGTGTCTTCTTGTTTTCTTACACTATATGGTTAATAAACATACTATAACAAGCCAAACGAACCGCAAGTTGTTCATTATTAATATATATAACCTTATATAAGTCATTTTTATGAACATTATATTTTCATGAATAAAATAACAATTAATAATATAGTATTTGTTTTAAAAACTATTTTATGTCAATTTTGACACTATTTGGTAATTGATTTTTTTGAAAACAATAACTGCATTATTACTTCTAAAAAAGTTAATTAAATCTATACTAATAAGTCATATTAACCTATAAAATTAGTTTAATTCTTAAAAAGTCTCAAATAACATTTATTTGGGTATTTATAATATCAATTATGTTAATATCTCGTTAATAAGGTAATTACTGCATCATCATTGTGTCATAAATAAATTAACTTATATAAAGTCTAAAAATTATAAATAAAATACCATTATGTAAGAAATATTTTTATATTTCTAATGAATATTTATAGTCTAATTTATCTTATTTATAACCCTATATTAAAAATGTTTTAGTTATTAATCATTGATTTTAAATATTTTAACTCTTCTTTAAATATAATAATATTAAATGTCCGAATCTAATCCAAGTGGACCTAAATGATCATATATTATTTCTAAGGTTCTTTTTGGTTGAATTTAACTTATCTAATAGAATTAGTACATGTGTTAGGGTAATAATAATATCATTTTTACCCTTACTTACCCTATTTACTTTTAACTGTGGTAAAAAAAGTAAAAAGTTACTATTCACCAAAAATTATTTTTATCTTATTGAACCACATTTTACTCCTTGATATTAACCGTGTCTCTCAGATTTTCTAAATTCCACTCACAAAGCGGTAAAATTAAGTTTTATGTAAATTTTTAAATTCTCCTAGGAGGTGGGTAAAAGACGATCAAAAATTCAATAAAAATTTTATATTTTAAAAGTACTATAAAATTACTCCAATGAATTATATTGAACTTATATAGGTATTATGTATCAATTTTTACATAAAATAAATTTAAATAAAATAAATAATTATTCAAATAAAAAGTCGGTTTTTAAATAGTAACCCAGTGTTTTCACTATTCATCAAAAATTGATAGTTTGCAGAAAAATACCAAAAATTCACCCTAGGATAATTTCAATATTCCGAATCCAAAAATGAATTCCATTTTGTAAGATAAAATTTATAAAATTTCAAAAAGTGGGTATTTCTATTCATAACGGCTCGTTTTAAAAATATATTAATAGCATATCGTTGTTTAGTGAAACTTAATATTGCGTACAACGCAAGCTATCGAGGAAGGTAGCGATGGCATGTAAAGCAAGCCAAGCTAGTGTTGTGTATAGAGAATGATTCCTTTTATGATTTATATCACATAAAAACAAAATATTTCTCATAAAAATATCAGGTGTTACATTCTACCCCCCTTAAAATGAATTTTTCCCTTGAAATTCGTCACATTGTAACAAACTAATGAGGATACCTATCCCTCATCATGTCCTCAAGCTCCCATGTAGCTTCTTCTAATTGGTGGTTCCTCCATAAATCTTTCACCAAGTGAGTGTTCTTGTTCCGTAGGACTTTTTCGATACGATCCAGAATCTATTTCGGTTGTTCTACATAAGAAAGATCTTGTTCCAGCGGTACAACTTCTGAGATGAGTACATGTGAAGGATCGGGTATGTACTTTCTCAGGAGAGATACATGGAAGACATCATGAACTTGAGAGAGATTCGGTGGAAGCCCAAATCGGTAAGCTACCTTCCCAACAAGATCTAGTATTTCAAAAGGACCAATATATATAGGGATCAGCTTTCCCTTCTTTCCAAATCTCATTACTCTCTTCCAAGGAGATATTCGTAAGAACACTTTATCACCCACTTCAAACTCTAGGCCTTTTCTTCGATTGTCCGCATAACTTTTTTGTCAACTCTAAGCTACTTTTATGTGTTGTTTAATAGATCGAACCTTTTCTACCATCTCATCAACAAGATCAGGTCTTAATATATATCTTTCCCCAACTTCATCCCAGCAAGTTGGAGTTATGCATTTATTTCCATAGAGAGCTTTATAAGGAGCCATATGAATACTGGAGTGAAAGCTATTATTAAAAGAAAATTACAACAAAAGTAGTAGTTGATCCCAACCACCTTTGAAATACATAGATCAAGATCTTAACATATATTTTAGAGTTTGAATTGTTCTCTCAGACTGACTGTCTGTCTGAGGATGATAAGCAGTGCTAAAACTCAACTCTATATCCAGATTATGCTGAAGACTTCGCCAAAACATTGAGGTAAACCTCAGATCCCGATCAGATATAATGGATAGTGGTACTCCAAGAAATCTTACCACTTCCTTTAAAAATATCCTGACAAGCTGATCCAGAGAGAAATCTTCGCTAATAGCAATGAAGTGTGCCGACTTCGTAGGATGATCAAATATAACCCAGATAGCATTATTGCCTTTGGATGTTTTAGGATGTCCGGTGACAAAGTCCATAGTGATGTTTTCCTATTTCCATTTGGGTATGGATAATGGTGGTAACATCCCCTTAGACTTCTGTCTCTCAGCTTTAACTTGCTGAAAAATCAAACATCGAGAGACATATTCAGCAACATCTCTTTTCATGTCATCCCACCAGAAGTACTCTTTTAGGTCCCTATACATATTCGTGCCTCCAGGATGAATAGAGAATGAAGAACTATGAGCCTCATCCAGCAACTCCTTCTTTAATTCTGGGATGGGAGGAACACAAACCCGATTTCTGAACCTTATTATCCCATCACAATCAAGGTTGAATTTATGGACCTTTCTCACCTTCTTTTGTAACTCTACATCTTCTTTCTTTTCCTATTTAATCTTCACATGTATAGATAGTTGAAAATTTATTTGATAAAGATAGGATTTTTCCCCTTCCATTATAATTCCAAGATCCATCCTTTGTAAATACATAAATATTGGATCTTTTGTGATCCTTATCATGTATAATCTAGCATGGTCATGTCGACTTAATGCATCTTCCACCTTGTTTTCTTTCCCAGGGTGGTAATGAATTTAGCAGTTGTAATCCTTAATCATCTCCAACCATCTTCTTTGGTGCATATTTAGCTCCTTTTGTGTGAAAATATACTTTAAACTTTTATGATCAGTATAAATATCACACCTTTCTTCATAAAGATAATGCCTCCAAATCATAATGCAAAGATTACCGCAGCTAACTCCAAATCATGGGTTGGGTAATTTTGCTCATGGATTCTCAACTTTCGTGAGGTATAAGCTATCACCATATCATTTTTCATGAGAACAAACCCCATTCCCTTCTTGGATGCATAACTGTAAATCACAAACCTTTCTCTACTACAAGGTAGTGTGCGAACAGGTGCACTGGATAACCTTCATTTTAACTCCTGGAAATTCTCTTCACATTCCTCCGTCCACATGAACATAACTCCTTTTCGAGTCAACCGGGTGAGTGGATTAGATAATCGTGAAAAATCTTTCACAAAACGTCAATAATATCCATCCAAACCAAGAAAACATCGGACATCAGTTACTGTTGTTGGTCTCGACCATCTTTTGATAACTGGTGTTTTTCATGGATCCACAGATATCCCCTCTTTTGAGATTATGTGACCCAAAAATGAAACTTTTTGAAGCCAAAATTCACACTTGGTAAATTTGGCATAAAGCTTCTCCTTTCTCAGGTTCATCAATACAATTCTCAAGTGATCGTCATGTTCTTCCTTGCTCCTTGCATATACAAGAATATCATCTATAAAAACTACCACAAATTGATTAAGATATTCTCTAAAGACTCTATTCATTAGATCCATGAAGATAGCAGGGGAATTATTAAGACCAAATGGCATCACTATAAATTCATAGTGTCCATACCTTGTAAGGAAAGCAGTCTTTGGTATATCCTCCCATTTGACCCTTAATTGATGATACCCTAAATGAAGATCAATCTTGGAAAAGTATTGAGCTCCGCATACTTGGTCAAATAAGTCATCAATGCATGGGAGATAATATTTGTTTTTTATAGTGATATTGTTATGTTCTCCATAATAAATGCAGAGTCTCATTGATCCATCTTTCTTCATAACAAAAAGAACAGGTTCTCCCCAAGGTGATGCGCTAGGGAGTATGAATCCCTTATCAAGATTCTCTTGGATTTGCATCTTCAATTCCTGCAACTCAATTGGGGCCATTCTATAAGGTGTGTTTGAAATAGGCAAAGCACCCGGTACGAGTTCTATTGGAAACTCAAATTCTCCATTTGGTGGAAGACCTAGAAATTCCTCTGGAAATACATCATCAAACTCCCATAAAATTGGAATCTTATTAATCATGAGTTTCTCTCAAACCATTTGAGATAAATAAACTTCATTTAGTGGAATCAAGACCCATAAGATGGAAGAAATTTCCACTGGAAGGTTATGTTCATCCTTGCCTTGATAGACGATCATAGATTGATCTAGAATATGAAATGTTACTTCCCTTCATTGGAAATGGATATGAGATCCATATAAAGAAATCCAATCCAAGCCAAGAATCACATCAAATTCCACTATAGGAATGATCACAAGATTTTCAGGAAGCACTTTCCCACAAACTTCAACCGGAGAAGAATTATAAACTTTTGATGCGACTATTGTGCCATTAGGGGTTGTCACATCTAACTCAACATCTAATTATTGAGGTAATACGGCGATACCCTTAGAAAATTATTCAGAAATAAAAGAGTGGGTGGATCCAGAATCAAATAAAACATTTGCTACATTAGAGTGGATGGTAAGTGTACCTTTCACCACTTCATTATCGAACTCCATATCGCCGATAGAAATTGCATGTGACTTTCCTTTGTCTTTATCCTTAAGAGTTTGTTGACGTCGATCATCATCAAAAACCCTTGGATTAGGTCATTGATTGGCATAATTCCCCATTTATTTTCACTTGTGACATTGAAGTATAGGAGGTTCACTTTGTGTATCCTTTTCTTTTTTCGCATCATTAGACATCTTCTTCCCATCATTGCGGCAATCAAATTCTCGATGATCTTATTTTCCACATTTGAAACATTTACTTTTCCCTTTAATACAACTCCATCCATGTTTATTTCTACACTTTGAGTATAAGGGAAAACTAATCTTCTTTTCAGTGTGCTCTTTAGATTTCCCGTTGAATTACATTTTCATCTTCTTATCAAATGCATATGACTGATGGGTTACTCCAATATCCATCTCAACCTTGAGAGCACATCGACCGATCTCCTCGTAGCTATTGAAGTCTCTTATGTCTAACGCCCTTCGAAGACTTGGTTTTAAGCCACTAAAGAATCGATCGATCTTACTCTCAGGTTGGATGATAATCCTAGAAGCATACCTTGCTTATCTTGTAAAATTTGTTTTGTAGGTACCAACAAATTCATCATCCTTTTGCTTCAGTTCAAGAAACACCTTCTCCAACTTTTTTTGAATAATACAAGGGAAGTACTTATTGAAAAATAAGTTCTCGAACTTGTCCCATTCCATGGACTCAATTTCATCCCTTTGGCTAGTATTATTAATAATATTCCACCATTGACCAGAATCAACTTCTAAATGATATAATGCTAAGATAACTTTATCATGTTCATAACATTGAAGAACTGAAAATATCTTTTCAGTTGTACTGATCCATTGTTCAGCCACTAATGGATCAGTAGACCCACTGAATGAAGGTGGACGCTACCTCATGAAGGATTCAACATAATGTTGCTCCTTCCTTTGCTCGTTTGGAAGTTATACATGATTAATAGCTTCAGAAAGTTGTGTGAGCATGGATACAATATTTTGCATTCCAGCTCTCATAACGTTTGGTTGCTCATGGGGACAATCATTGCATTGCCCATCACATTCAACATTAAGACGGTTCTTTCGGGTTCAAGCCATTGACTAAAACCAATAATCATAGTGTGAGAAACACTAATCATAATAGGAAAACCACATAATCAAGAATAAAATTTCACACTTAAGGTCATATCATAGGTTATTCATGGACATTTCTAAAACACTATGATTGTGTTCTATGCTTAGACTTATCCTTAGGGTTCTTAATAAGGCTTTCACTTCCTAGTTCCCAAAGGTTTACTATACCTTTCCTCTGATACCAACTATAATGACCCATACTTTACATACATTATTATTAATTCAAATTTTAAGCACACTTATTACAACATATAACCTAACCATGGTTGGAGCGTATAGGTATAATGTCTTTAGAAACTAGGAAACATAAACAACCGGTTCATAATGAAACTACATTGTCTCCCATTTTTTCATGATATCTAGAATCCGTTTTTGGCATATCCTACTTAATACCCTTCTTCCTGGACTGGGGAAAAGAAAAAATACAAAAGGGTGAGCTCAAATGCTCAGTAAGGGTAAACAAGAGAAATATCAATCACATCATATTCATAAGAACATAACATTTTGGAAATCATAACCTGCAAAAGAGCTCATAATTTCATAACTTGGGATAGATCATAGTAGTGAAATGTAATCCCAATAATCATAACTTAAAACATGAAACTTTGTGTCATACACACATAATCATAGAGAATCATTTCTTAGTAGTCAAGACTCATTTCCAGGACTATCTTAGTGGAAAATGTCCATTTCTGAACCGAGTTCACTCTTCGTTTCAGTCCTGTATCACTGAGCCGGATTAACCTGTCGTTCTAGCCATGTCTATCTCATGAGATATAAATCTTTACCCAATTCATTGGAGGGAGATATAGGTCCCACCCATCTCATAATTATACCATTATTGTGTGTTCCACAAGATCATAAATCATACATCATAGCATAACCCATGTAATAAAAATGGGATTCTTAAACATCATGTCATCATAACATAAATCATATAAGATAAAAGGACTTCATAAAAACAATTACATCATAAAATAATCAAATAAATGTAAAAATAGGGATATAAACATAAACCTATATTATCTTATATGGTAAATAATTTTGATAAAGTGTTTGAACTCCATTCTTGAGGAAAATATCCTTTCTACTTCAAAATTTTTTATCCTTTCTTAACATGTCATAAAATTTTAAACTAAATGAATTTGATTAAAATTAAACTTGAAAACATATAAAGGAGGCTTCATGGAAATAGTGTTCTATGAAATCATAAAAATCCATTCAATCCTTATAAGTTAAAAAATCATTCTTCTCGTACTTTGGCAGAAAAGTCAAAAAGTACCTCGTACTAAAAAGGACAAGAGATTACTTTCATATATTTTACTAAAAACTCACCAATGGGTAAAATTGGATTCAAAAAATTTTAGGAGGTTATAAATAATATTACATATTGAAAAAACATGTATGTGGATGATAAATATTCCCCAGTAAATTTTGAAGTATAAACAATCTCGGATAAAAATGAGATTGAGATATTTTACCTTACCTTAGGTCCGATTTGCTTCGTATGTGTCTGAACCTCCTGTATAATGATTTAGATAATGTTATTGACTTATTCTAGAATTTTACTCATTTTTATGATATCATATATGGTAATATTATTAGCTTCGTATTAGTAATATTTCATTGCTACTTGTTATTCGGGTGTTTATTGCGTTTTGTTCTTATGCGTGTTTTGTCGAATAAATTCTTATTCTTATTTTTAGGTTATATATAACTCATTTATATAATGGTATTAGTGTAAAATATATCATATTTATTCGTTCAATTCATTTATATAATCATTATACATTGAAGATCATGTAGAACGAGTCATATCACATCGTGGCGACGGTAGGCCGTACGTACGCACGAGCGATGATATCGTTCCCATGATCGTGGAATTGTATTGAAGTGTATGTACACTATTTCCAAATCAATATAACTTTACAATAATCATATATAGTTATTATTTACATCATTATACCCATCCAAGTATGGTGGTGGTGGAAAAACAGATTACACCACGGCATGGAGACGGTATTCTGTACGTACGCACGCGCGGTGATTTTGTTTTCTGTAGGATGGATAGAACGTGAAATAGGTTTGTTTCATATTTATAATAAAATATCATTATTTTAGTGATACTGATGTTATTACTTCATAATGAAACAACTCAATAATAATAATTAGAAGAATAAATAAAGTAGAATGAATCGGCAACAAACATTACCTCTTCTTTGAAGCACATCTTCTTAACCTCCTCTTAGGGAACTAAATGATGGTCTTTGAAGAAGACCAGGACCACTATGATGTTTCTAGGGAGTTGAGAAGGTATATGGGCAGGTTTTGGCCGAGTTTTAAGGTTCAAAGTGGTGTGAGGATGAGATGGAGGAGGTTCCCTTTTATAAGGGAGGAGAGGGGCACTTTAGAAAAAACTTAAAATATTATTTTTTAATAAAGTCATATTCAGTTTTTAATAGCTCCAAATTGATTTATTTAAAAGATAAGGTTGGGATGGGTCGAAAGCCTCCCAACCAATAGATTTTAGACAAGTTTGGGTGTCTATTTTAACCTTATAATTTAGATTTAACTCTAAGTTAAATAATTTAACTTTTACCGAATATTTTTATTTTCTTACACTATATGGTTAATAAACTTACTATAACAAGTCTAACGAACCCGAAGTTGTTCATTATTAATATATATAACATTATCTAAATCATTTTTCTGAACCTTATATTTTTAGGAATAAAATAACAATTAATAATATAATATTTTTTTTAAAAACTATTTTATGTCAATTTTGACACTATTTGGTAATTGATTTTTGTGAAAATTATAACAGAATTATTAGTTAAAAAAATACTAATTAAATCAATAATAATATGTCATATTAACATATAAAATTAGTTTAATTCTTAAAAACTCTCAAATCACATTTATTTGGGTATTTATAATAACAATTATGTTAATATTTCCTTAATAAGGTAATTACTGCATCATCATTGTGTCATAAATAAGTTAATTTTTTTCAAGTCTAAAAATTATAAATAAGATACAATTATGTAGGAAATTTGTTTAGATTTCCGTTGAATATTTATAGTCTATTTATCTTATTTATTACCCTATATTAAAAATGTTTTAGTTATTAATCTTTGATTTTAACTATTTTAACTCTTCTTTAAATATAATAATATTAAATGTCCTAATCTAATCCAAGTGGACCTAAATGATAATATTTTATTACTAAGGTTGTTTTTGGTCGAATTAAACTTATCCAATAGAATTAGGACATGTGTTACGGTAATAATAATATCATTTTTACCCTTACTTACCCTATTTACTTTTAACCGTGGTAAAAAAAAGTAAAAAGTTACTATTCATCAAAAATTATTTTTATCTTATTGAACTAAATTTTACTCCTTGATATTAACTGTGTCTCTGAGATTTTTGAAATTTCACTCACAGAAGCGGTAAAATTATGTTTTATTTAAAATTTCAAATTCTTCTAGGAGGTGGGTAAAAGACGGTAAAAAATTCAATAAAATTTTTATATATATAAAATTATTATAAAATGAATCCAATTAATTACATTGAACTTATATAGGTATTATGTATCAATTATGACCTAAAATAAATTTAAATAAAATAAATAATTATTTAAATAAAAAGTCAGTTTTTAAATAGAAACCGAGTGTTTTCACTATTCATCAAAAAATTGAATGTTTTCATAAAAATACCAAAAATTCACCCTAGGCTAATTTTGATATTCCAAATCTAAAAATGAAGTCAATTTTGAAAGATAAAATTTATAAAATTTCAAAAAGTGGGTATTACTATTCATAACGGCTAGTTTTAATAATATTTTAATAGCATATCGTTGTTTAGTGAAACTCGGTATTGCGTACAACGCATGCTTTCGAGGAAGGTCGTGATTGCATGTAAAGCATGCCAAACTAGTGTTGTGTGTAGTAAAATATTCTTTTTATGATGTATATAACATAAAATCAATATATTTCTCATAAAAATCACAGGTGTTACAGGGGTGGTCCATCCCTCCTTCCATCCTCGGCTCAGAGGCCTACCTTGCACCACCCTCGCCGAAGGTAACGGGCTTCCCCGTAACAGGAACACTCCAGGTAGGGCTCTCTCCAGCGCCCACTACACGAGGGGTGGGGTCACTCCCCCTTCCGTAGACCGCGAGTATGGAGTTGTTGCGTGTCCGGTCACTCGGTCGCATTGAGACCCTCTCTATGTCCCTGTCAAAATTTTCCACATGGCTCCCCATACCCTGGCTCTCAGTCCTCTCGGCTCCGGTGCTAGTGTGGCTAGAGGTATCCATGAAAGAAATCAGCCCTGCCCCGAAGAGCCACCCAGGGGCAGGAAGGCAGGATGTCGTTGTTGTAAGAGGAATGTCAGGATAGGCCGGACGGAAATTAGACTAGTCTGTTTCACAGATGTCGAGGTGGAGTACAACATAGCGATGTAGCCCTCCCCTCAGTCATTTGAGTCAAGGTCTGGGATAGGTACGCAGTTTGTCAGCCTCATACTCCCCGAATGCGAGATCCATATGTTCCCTGCCTCCCTCCGAAGGTATATCCAGGAGGCAAGGACCTGGCGTACCCCCAGGGATCAAACTTGCAGTCACCATCGGCCTCTCCGGAAGCGCCTTCCATCTCGACCAGAGGCAACGAGGACCTTTTTAGGGGGTCGATGGAGAAAGAGCCACTAAATAGTACATTCCCGGCAAGCACCGACACTTTGACAGGAGGCCCGTTCGCCGACCCATCATATCATGACGTGGCATCTAGGACACTGAAATCCTTGGAGGGTGACTTAGCATTTGGTGGCCAATCAGCCTATTCGCCGTATTCCCCACCGACCATCCCACTGGCCCAGCGGCCAGCCTCGGCACGGTTGTTGGTTCTCCAATCACTCCCAGTTGATGAGCGAGGTTATCAAGGGGTGGATCCTGAACCTGGGCCATGGAGCTTCTGGACCATCCTTGCAGCATGCCACTTCCCTGAGAAGTATTGGCCGATTATAGGGTCGGATTTTGATACAACGGAATCGCTCACCCCGAGAGAGCTTGAATTTTTCTGCCAGACTCTCCGGGTGACTCACTCTCATATGCACCATCAGCAAGTGCCCTATCCCGGGAGCTAAGCAAAGCTCGAGGATATCAGTGAGTAATGTCGTCAGGTCGACATGGCCATACTCTCCGCGGTTCGGCACCCCGAATCACTTGGCAACTACAGGGCCCTCCAACGACAATTCATTCAGAGCTTTCAAGAACCCTACAAATTTATTGAGGATTCCACCCCCCACATGCACATCCATGTATGGGGGCAGTACGCTGCCCTTCTCTTCAGTGGGATTCGTCGGCCGCCCGACTCACTGGGCGGCTCTGAGGGCATGCCCCCGAGGGAAGCGGTGGTCAACATGGATGATCTATCTGGAGAGGGGAAGGGTCTAGAACTTCTTGATTGGGACTCACCCCCTTAGGAAAATCTGTTACTTGACCCATCAGGGAGTATTACTCGTCAGCAGAGGAAGCTCCTAGTTCTCCTTGTTCCCACTGAGTCATTAACACTAAGCTGGATCATCGGTAGGGGTAAAGAGCATGTTGGGACTGTCAAGCTTGCCGACCCATCCGCCTCAGTGCAGAAGGTAGAGGAAGATCCTGAGAAGGCCACACTGCGCCAACATCTTGCTGAGCATAAGAGGTTGGTCTATGAGAATCTGGCCGAATGCATTGCAGAGCGGCAACCCGATTACGGTGATCCTCGGCTGGGGAAGCAGGGGCAGGAACAACTACCCCTCGACGAGATTCTCCTAGGACACCCTGATCATTCCTTGTTCACTGACAGAGTAGAGGGTAGAGCTCACGGAAATAGGGTGCGATATGTTTAACCAAACCCTCCTGAGCGGTGTGATCACCCAAGGGATCCTGCTCGGGTTCCTCCCGTCGCACCAAGGGTTGCTCCACCAACTGATCTGCGAGCTGATGAGCTTGTCTACTGAATTAAAGAGCCCGCTAATGCACATGTGGTTAGGGATCCTCATCAGGATAGAAACCCGCGTCCAGACGATCCGATGACGGCACCCATCGCCCACTTAGAGGATTTGGAGACTCAGCAGGTGGCAATTGTAACGCCCCGACCCCAGCTACCCAGAGTCGGTGCATTACTTCGTAACATTGGCATAATCACAAAAGATCAAGTCTCTAAAGACCAATTAGTTTAGTAGCCTTGGAAACTCTATATACATTCATAAGTCTTACATTACATCATAAAGTGAAAAACTAATAACAAAGTCTTCATAATCCACACTCATATCCTCTTCTGTCTATCCCTGCAGGTCATTAATAAAATACTTCTTCACATCCTGGAAAATATTAAAACATTGAATGGGGTGAGCTCAGATGCTCAGTAAGGATAACAATATTGCGGAAGCTTTCATAAATAAACATTAACATTTAAGGCAATGTATAACTAAAACAAAAGCCTTTTAAACATGAACTTCAACATAATATGGCAAAAGTAAAATGAGATAATGCCATTTACTTATTCACATGGATATTCTACTGGTCGAATAATCACATGCAATATCAATAACCACTTTCATAATGATGGAATGCATAATGCCAGACTATCATAACCACGTAGCCAAGGCCTCGTGCCAAGACCACAAATAAGATTTTGTCAAGGCCTCGTGCGAAGACACTAGTTTGTCTCATGAGATCTGTCGATGCATCGAGGAGCTATAGCGGGCTCCACCTGTCACTTATTAAGTCCAATGCATTCCTCATATGAATAGGTTTAAACATATCATAAACCATAACATAATCATATCACATAAAACATGCATAAAGGAAACATAACATTTCCACATTTCAATCACAAGATATCAATACAACACATTGATATAATAAAAACTCTTTAAAAACCATTTTCAATACCAAAATAAAAGAAAGTTAAAACTTTGTATTTATTTTTTATTAAAAAAACGATGGCTTGTAGAGGAAGCCGAAAATCAAATAATGATCACAGCGGTGGAGAAGTCGTTGTTGCCGCATATGTACGGAAAGGAAAACATTCCTTTTTTTCGTTTAGTAAAACGCTTCGTATAAAAAATATTTCTTTTGAATAAACGTAAAAGTCGAAGGGGTTTATACACCGTATAAAAGAAAGTTGTGTATAAAACCAAATATACCTCAATGAAAGGAGATTGAGACGAAGTCCTTAAAAAGATCATTTTTAAAATAAAATAGATCTATTATGTGTGTTCACTATAAGTACACATAAATAAAGTACAAATACAAGATAGAACATAATAATATCATGACATAATTTGAAAGTAGGAGATTAACCCAGAGAATGGAAATTGGGTTAAGAAGTTCCCTTACCTTGTGTCCGACTTGATTCGACCGTTCTTTAACCTCCTGAATAATAAGTTAGAGTTATTATCTACCATCTTAAGAACCTTTTTCAAGTTCATTATTTCTTTTATATCACTTATTACCATGTCATGAACATTATGTAATTATTTAAGTTTATAACGGTCGTTTTGTCGATCTTAGGTACTTGAGTCAAAAATAAACTTCTTATAATTACAAGTTGTTCATGTGGTGAAATATCCATTACATCCAGAATTATATTCATAATGTACATATCATATATATATCATATATATATAGTATATACATTCATTTATAATATTACATTACATTTAGAGGTAAGAAATGAAATGCACCGTTCATGGAGACGGTAAGCCGTACGTACGCATTAACGCTACTTTCATTTCTATTTCGTATTTAATGGAATGAAATCATAATAGTATAAAGGTGTATTATAATTCCAGTATAAAATAGCATTTAATCCATCCTTTATACATCCCACATATGGTATTAACGATTCAAATCAATTTGAGGGGGCAGTAGTCCGCACTTCCTAAAATGAAAATATCGTGTTTACCCATAATGGAAACCATAAAGGTATGCCATAAATGGAAAATACAAATTCATAAGGGAAAAAAACATAATATTTATCATATATAAAAATATTGTCATCATAATGGCCACCATTAAAGGTGTTATATGAGTGTTGAACAATCATCGTTTCGTGAGGAAAAAATTCGCCATCCACAGAAACAGTATGTTCTTTAACCATTAGATGTAGGTGTGTGTAAGTGTAGCTCGAATCCTTCTTATAACAACATCCTAGTATATTTAGGATACTGGTGTTTTTCCAAAAGAAATGAATAAAATGTTTTTAGGGGGTTTGAGAAGAAAAATAAAACAAAACAACATTAGAGAAGACATTACCTTAAAATCAGGTAACTCTTTTGATTTGAGCCAAAGGCTTCCTTGGGAAGAGTTATACCCAAAGTGAGGCTTCTAGGAGTAAGAGGGGAAAGTTGGGAGAGTATTTGGGCAGAGGTTGGCCGAGAAAAATTTCTTGAAACTATGAATGAGGTGGTAGAGGTGGGGGCCTTTTATAAGTGGAGAGGAGGGGCACTCTTGGAAAGTAAAGAAAAGTCACTTTATTATAAAATTAGTTTCGGATTTTAGAGGTCCCACACTTATATAATTAGAGGATAAGGTGATAAGGGTTCTAAATCTCCTCATCTAATAGGTTTTTGACAAGTGTAAGCTTTATATTTTACATTATCCTTCCATTTTATTTAAATCGTTAAATAATGAGGTCATCGCTGCATCATCATGATGTCATAAATAATTTAATTTATTTAATGTATAAAAATTATAAAAAAAATACTATGATGTAGGAAATCTTTTTAGCTTTCCAATTACTATTTATAGTAAATAATATGACTTGTATAACCCCATGTAAAAATTGTTTTTGTAAAACATTTCATGTTTGTGTCATTTTTTACTTTAACATTAAATAAAAGGTATGTATGTCATTTTCCAAATAAAGTGGCTCCATGGGGTCCCCAAGTTGACCCATGGATTGTCTTGGTCGGCCATGGCACATCCAATGAGGGTAGGACATGTGTCAAGCTCATCTTATATTATTAAAACATTATTTTTACCTTAAACTACACTAATTACCTCTAATCGCGATTAAGAACTTAAAAGTTACTATTCACCAAACAATTATTTTAATCTCATTGAACCACATTTTACTTCTTAATGAAAACCATGTATGTTGGATTTTTGAAATTCAAAACACAGAAGTGGTAAAATTTCATTTAAACGAAAAATCAGTTTTTATAAATACCACTTAGTGGTTTCACTATTCATCAAAAATCAAAGTTTTTCAGAAAAATCCCAAAAATTCACCCTAAGCTATATTTGATATTCCGATTTCAAAAATGATGTCTATTTTACAAAATTCCAAACATATAAGTTGAATTAATTAATTTTATAATTAATTTCCGCTGTCACAACAAATAGCGTGTTTTTAAGAAACAATTTATATCAAAAGATTGACAATTGTTTATGTCCAATTTTAAAGTAAATTAATTCTAATGACCACCATTGGATAAAATAGTAAAAATATATTATAATTATACTTTAAAACCACTCAATAATATAATTTATCACTATAAAATACATTGATTAAAAAAAGGTGGTTTTAAGTATTTTTCACTATTCATAAAAATTGGATGTTCTCAGAAAATTACAAAAAATTCAACTTTGGATAATTTCGATATTAAGAATACAAAAATGAAGTCCGTTTTGAAATATAAAATTTCTATAATTTTAAAAAGTGGGTATTACTATTCATAACAGCTACTTTGATTAGTCGTGGTGTGTTAGAACTCGAAGTTGCGTACAATGCAAGCTATTGCATTATTGAATGAGAAGTGTATCGTGGAATTTCGGGGTGTTACATTCTCCCCTCCATCAATAAATTGCGTCCTCGCAATTTGAAATTTTTCTTGGAAAATAAAAGGTTGAAAATAGAAATTACCTTTGTGGAAGACCCACATCAGAAATAAGGTTAATAAAAATATAACATTAAAAGAAAGCAAGATAAGTACAAAGGTCACCCGAGATAGCCCATTCTACGATTCTATGAAAATATGGATATGGAGGAGAAAAAAACCATCAAGGTCTGATGGAGAGTTGTAGAAAACAGGATTAGGAGAAAGTTAACTATAAGAAAATCACAAAATTGTGATTTGTTAAACGATCATTGATTCCCCAGTTGGAAAAGTTAACCGAAAACGATTTTGATTTAAGTTACATTTTATAATGTTGTGGAATTTATTTAGGAGATTTACTAAGAACGTAAGGGAATATACATACTTGTCATGTAGACTTTCATTCTTTAATAAATTTTTACCACAAACCCATTTTTCACTCTAAAAGGTAATAAAACTCAAAAATATTCTATTTATCCTAATTGTATAAGGTTAAAAATATTAACACATACCATTTAGATTAGGAAAAATATTTTGTAATAACGAGGGACTTCATGTAGGCTAGTGGTAGGTAATAAAGGCCTGTCGCACTATGGTTCTGGGTTTGATTCCTGCAGCTTTGTCCGACGCGACGGGTTATGCCCCACCCTGCAGGTTGTCCTTTTCCTAAAACTATAGTATTATAATATTCCAAAAATAATCTTCAGAAATGTTTTAACCTTAAACAATACTATCCAAAGATAACCTTAACCCATTCCAACCTTTATAGTTATCCAAAATACCTCCATCCGGACTTTCTCTAAAAGGTCTCTAAATTCCAAAATCAATTGTAAACTCATATTCCCCAAACAAAGTAACGTTTTTCTTATTGTCACATACTAAAAATATGATTACCTTCGTCATATTAAATCCTTAATGAAAACAACATGTACTGCAGTACAATCCTTATATATATATCACATTATTCTTATAACCATAATCTAGTTCTTGAGTCCAAAAACACAAATAAAATAATTATTCAACTTCATCTGTAGTAACAGCATAAGCTTGGCCTTGATCCCTTAGCCTTTTCTGAGGTATGTTTTCCTGACGCTTAGGACATTCATTTTCATAATGCCCCATTTCCCTACAATTTTAGCATTCAACATTGATAGCCTTTTTCTTTCCCTTGCAATAACGCGCCTGGTGACCTTTTTCCCCACATTTATAACAAACTGCCATTTCTTTTAGGCAAGTACCAGGGTGATTCTTCCCACAATTATCACATACTGGAAAATCCTTCTTTACCTTTTTCCCTTTATATATCTCTTGTTCCACCGTTCTCTTCTTCTCTTGCTTTACTTTATTGTCATAAGACTTAGAGAATTCCTTTTCTGTCTTGATAGCACACGAGACAATATCTTCATACGATGAGAAGGATTGTGATACTAAAGCTCGACAGAGAAATGGTTTTAACCCATCAAAGAAATGATCAACCTTACTTCTTGGGTTACGTATATAATCTGCAGCATGCCTCGCTAACCTTGTAAAGTTAGCCTCATACTTTGTGACATTCTCATCCTCCTTCTGCCTCAGACTCAGAAATTGCCTTTCCATATCTGCTCGATGGTCATGTGGAATGTATTTTTCTAAGAAAAGATCTTTGAACTCTCTCCATTCCATACTTGATACTTCTTCATCTTCCTTTATATTTTGAATCAATGACCACCATTGATCGGCATCTCCAGTGAGGCGGTAAACTGCCATGACAACCTTCTCTCTTTCGCTACTCCCCAAGGCATGGAATATTTTCTCTAAGGAGTTTATCCATTGCTCAGCTACTAATGGATTTGTACCCCCATTAAATGTTGGCGGTTGTTTCCTCATGAAGCGGTCTAACATTGATCCTCCACGTTGTGGATCAGGGTGATCCATATGAGTAAGGTTATTATTCATAACCCGGGTGAGTTGTCCCAATATGGTAATAAGTTGATCAGTACCAGTTGTATCTCCAGATCCACAATAATTATCTTGAGCAGGAGGGTAATCCCTACACTGAGTTCGTGCATTGATACGGTTTTCATTCCTTCCACTAGGCGCCATTTCTAAACAATGGCATAAACTAGATTAGTTTATGAATCAAAATACATAATTCTGTACTTATAAAATACTTAACATAAATTGAACTATTTATGGATATAATCCATAATCATAAACAAAAGTTTTCTTTGAGGAAGTATATACTCATAACCCTTCATAGTTGTTTGTAAAGAAATGATAATTATCCTAAGAATATCCCCCGGGAGTGTCGTAACCAAGAGTGCAGCACGGCCCGTTGTCGTGCACCAGTTCCCGTTCGAGTCTAGCTCAAAGCGGTGTTTTTGGGTTTTACCCCTAGGTACATCTGTGCCATAGCCACCTCTACCTGCTCGTATCCAGACAGGGATGTATTGCTCGGAAAACTCACAAAATCTCTATAATACCAAAATTCTAGGAAGTTCTTCTATACTAATCCTCAAAGTCTATCTTTGGGCTATGTGCTATAATCAGAGTTTATCTAAATCTAGCTTCCAAGGTTAGTACTAAACTGCCTCTGATAACAACTGTAACGCCCCGACCCCAGCTACCCAGAGTCGGTGCATTACTTTGTAACATTGGCAAGATCACAAAAGATCAATTCTCAAAAGACCGATTAGTTTAGTAGCCTTGGAAACACTAGATACATTCATAAGTCTTACATTACATCATAAAGTGAAAAACTAATAACAAAGTCTTCATAATCCACACTCATATCCTCTTCTGTCTATCCCTGCAGGTCATTCATAAAATACTTCTTCACATCCTGGAAAATATTAAAACATTGAAAGGGGTGAGCTCAGATGCTCAGTAAGGATAAAAATATTGCGGAAGATTTCATAAATAAACATTAACATTTAAGGCAATGTATAACTAAAACAAAATCCTTTTAAACATGAACTTCAACATAATATGGAAAAGGTAAAAGGAGATAATGCCATTTACTTATTCACATGGATATTCTACTGGTCGAATAATCACATGCAATATCAATAACCACTTTCATAATGATGGAATGCATAATGCCAGACTATCATAACCACGTAGCCAAGCCCTTGTGCCAAGACCACAAATAAGATTTTGTCAATGCCTCGTGCCAAGACACTAGTTTGTATCATTAGACCTGCCGATGCATCGAGGAGCTATAGCGGGCTCCACCCGTCACTTATTAAGTCCAATGCATTCCTCATATGAATAGGTTTAAACATATCATAAACCATAACATAATCATATCACATAAAACATGCATAAAGGAAACATAACATTTCCACATTTCAATCACAAGATATCAATACAACACATTGATATAATAAAAACTCTTTAAAAACCATTTTCAATACCAAAATAAAAGAAAGTTAAAACTTTGTATTTATTTTTCATTAAAAAAAATGATGGCTTGTAGAGGAAGCCGAAACTCAAATAATGATCATAGCGGCGGAGAAGTCGTTGTCTCCGCATATGTACAGAAAGGAAAACATTCCCTTTTTGTCGTTTAGTAAAACGCTTCGTATAAAAAAAGATTCCTTTTGAATGAACATAAAATTCAAAGGGGTTTATACACCGTATAAAAGAATGTTGTGTATAAAACCAATTATGCCTCAATGAAAGGAGATTGAGACGAAGTCCTTAAAAAGATCATTTTTAAAATAAAATAGATCTATTATGTGTGTTCACTATAAGTACACATAAATAAAGTAAAAATACAAGATAGGACATAATAATATCATGACATAATTTGAAAGTAGGAGATTAACCCAGAGAATGGAAATTGGGTTAAGAAGTTCCCTTACCTTGTGTCCGACTTGATTCGACCGTTCTTTAACCTCATGAAAAATAAGTTAGAGTTAATATATACCTTCTTATGAACCTTTTTCAAGTTCATTATTCATTTTATATCACTTATTACCATTTCATTAACATTATGTAATTATTTAAGTTTATAATGGTCGTTTTGTCGATCTTAGGTACTTGAGTCAAAAATAAACTTCTTATAATTACAAGTTGTTCATGTGGTGAAATATCCATTACATCCAGAATTATATTCATAATTTAGATATCATATATATATCATATATATCCAGTATATACATTCATTTATAATATTACATAACATTTAGAGGTAAGAAATGAAATGCACCGTTCATGGAGACGGTAAGCCGTACGTACGCATGAACGCTACATTCATTTCTATTTCATATTTAATGGAATGAAATCATAATAATATAAAGGTGTATTATAATTCCAGTATAAAATATCATTTACTCCATCCTTTATAAATCCCATATATAGTATTAACGATTCAAATCACTTTGAGGGGGCGGTAGTCCGCACTTCCAAAAATGAAAATATCGCATTTACCCATAATGGAAACCATAAAGGTATGCCATAAATGAAAAATACAAAATCATAAGGAAAACAAAAACATAATATATATCATATATAAAAATAGTGTCATCATAATGTCCACCATTAGAGGTGTTATATGAGTGTTGAACAATCATCGTTTCGTGAGGCAAAAATTCGCCATCCACAGAAACAGTATGTTCTTTAACCAATAGATGTAGGTGTGTGTAAGTGTATCTCGAATCCTTTTTATAAAAATATCATAGTATATTGAGGATACTGGTGTTTTTACAAAAGAAATTAATAAAAAGTGTTTAGGGGGGTTGGAGAAGAAAAATAAAACAAAACAACATTAGAGAAGACATTACCTTAAAATCGGGTAACTCTTTTGATTTGAGCCAAAGGCTTCCTTGGGAAGAGTTCTGCCCAAAGTGAGGCTTCTAGGAGTAAGAGGGTGAAGTTGGGAGAGTATTTGGGCAGAGTTTGGCCGAGGAAAATGGCTTGAAAGTGTGAATGAGGTGGTAGAGGTGGGGGCCTTTTATAAGTGGAGAGGAGGGGCACTCTTGGAAAGTAAAGAAAAGTCACTTTATTATAAAATGAGTTTCGGATTTTAGAGGTCCCAAACTTATATAATTCGAGGATAAGGTGATAAGGTTTCGAAATATCCTCATCCAATAGGTTTTTGACAAGTGTAAGCCTTAGATTTTACATTATCCTTCCATTTTATTTAAATCGTTAAATAATGAGGTCATTACTGCATCATCATAATGTCATAAATAATTTAATTTATTTAATGTCTAAAAATTATAAAAAAAATACTATGATGTATTAAATCTTTTTAGATTTCCAATGACTATTTATATTCAAAAATATGACTTGTATAACCCCATGTAAAAATTGTTTTAGTAAAACATTTCATGTTTGTGTCATTTTTTACTTTAACATTAAATAAAAGGTATGTATGTCATTTTCCAACTAAAGTGGCTCCATGGGGTCCCCAAGTCGACCCATGGATTGTCTTGGTCGGCCATGGCACATCCAATGAGGGTAGGACATGTGTCAAGCTCATCTTATATTATTAAAACATTATTTTTACCTTAAACTACACTAATTACCTCTAATCACGATTAAGAACTTAAAAGTTACTATTCACAAAAAAATATTTTAATCTCATTGAACCACATTTTACATCTTAATGACAACCATGTATGTCGGATTTTTAAAATTCAAAACACAGAAGTTGTAAAATTTCATTTAAACGAAAAATCAGTTTTTATAAATACCGCTTAGTGGTTTCACTATTCATCAAAAATCGAAGTTTTTCAGAAAAATCCCAAAAATTCACCCTAAGATATATTTGATATTCCGATTTCAAAAATGATGTCTATTTTAAAAAATTCCAAACATATAAGTTGCATTAATTAATTTTATAATTAATTCCTGCTGTCACAACAAATAGCGTGTTTTTAAGAAACAATTTATATCAAAAGATTGACAATTGTTTATGTCCAATTTTAAAGTGAAATTAATTCTAATGACCACCATTGGATAAAATAGTAAAAATATATTCTAATTATACTTTAAAACCACTCAATACTATAATTTATCACTATAAAATACTTTGATTAAAAAAAGTTGATTTTAAGTATTTATCACTATTCATAAAAATTGGATGTTCTCAGAAAATGACAAAAAATTCAACTTTGGATAATTTCGATATTACGAATACAAAAATGAAGTCAATTTTGAAATATAAAATTTCTATAATTTTAAAAAGTGGATATTACTATTCATAACAGCTACTTTGATTAGTCGTGGTGTGTTATAACTCGAAGTTGCGTACAATGCAAGCTATTGCATTATTGAATGAGAAGTGTATCGTGGAAGCTCGGGGTGTTACAGCAATCCCACCAGATGGAAAGCCGTACCCAGCATGGGTGGATGATATGCCAGCACCTCCTGGATTTGGAAATCCCACTTTCACCCCTTTAATGGGACAGGAGACCCACCACAACACCTGGCCCACTTCAACTTGAGGTGCAGGCCTATTTTAGAGACTCTAGAGCAGCAGGAGGCCGCCAAGCTCTGTTTCTGTGTTCAGACACTGGAGGGGACGACATTCGTATGGTAAATTCAGCTCCCTGTCAGATATGTGACTAGCTTGGAGGACCTTTGCAGGTAATTCCTGTACCAGTTCAGTTCCACAACACGGAAGAAGAACATCATAGACCTCTTCAGGTGAAAGAAAATGCCCGATGAGCGAGTAATGGACTTCATCGCCCGGTGGAAAGGGCTCATGTACTCCCTTGAAATGCCATTCACTCAGGAGAAATTACTGACAATGTGCATAGGGAATGTCAAGTCATAGCTGGTTCCTTCCCTGATCACTCTGAATTACCCTGGGGTATTACAAGACTTCTCAGACAAGGACCAACTCCTTGAAGAAGCCCTGCAACAGGCTAGTCAGGCACGCCCACTGCCTCCTGTAATACCTGCAAGGAGAACTGCCAAAGCCAAGCCCACTACTGTGGCCTAGATTGAGGCCCCCAGGAAGCTAGAGTTTCTATTAGTGAGGCTAGCTCCGCAGCCCCATAGGGGTCCACCTCCATGGGCACAACATCCATCCCAGCAGCGACCACCTCAAAATTGGAAACTGCCTCCGTGTAACGCACTGCCACTACATGGGCGAGATAATCAGGATCTGCCTCCTCAGAATGCTCCTCCGACCCCTCGCCAGGGTCAACCTCCTAGTGACCACTTTCCGAACAGAAGGAATTGGACCTACTCATTTGATGAGGCTCAGGTCCCAGGTTACATCCGTAGTTCCTTTGAGCAGAGGATTGTGCGGCTGCCTGAGTGTCGGAAGCTAGAAGAGGCGCATCTTATTGATCACCCCAACTACTACCCTTATCACCGGACCCTGGGGCACACCATCCATCAATGCTACATGTTCAAGGAATGGATCCATTTCCAGATTGATAATAATGTAGTCAGGTTGGGCCCAGCCCCGACACAATTGGCAGGTGTATTTGTGAGATCAGATGGTAGTATCGGTGACAAGGATGAATTACAGCAGTTTTCCAACCATGGGTCCCAGAAGTATAATGACTGGATGGCCCACAAGATGGTCGACCGCGCCCATGGAATCATTCGTGCATGCCTGAATCATCCAGATCCCTTAGGAGCTACGGTTACTACTTCGAAATGGTCATCTTAGCCAGCCTCTTCCCAGAAGTGCAAGCGGCTGCGGCACAAGAAGAAAGAACGTGCTATTCCAATGTCATCGTCGTCCCACACTCTTGGGGACATTATGCCCCCAGAAATGGGGATTCCTCCCAGAATCTGCCCGGTGGCTGATGACTTCTCAAGTGACAGTCCGGGGTATGCTTCAGTTGACACCGTAGAGTTGGTAAATCGCTTTTTGACTCCCAATGATGAGGAATGCCGGGTAGACCATATCAATGTCCCCAGTCGTCGCCAACGTCGTCAGAGCTATGGTTACATGAATCACCGGGGCACGAAAGATGGCACCTATAGCCAGGTCGTTCACGCCGCTGAGACCAGATAGCAGGCACAGTGTAGAGCTCAGCACACGCGGCCCCTTCATCCGGTGTCGACAAGTCTGCCTCCACCACCGTTTGTGTTGCTGGATTAGGAGGAACCACCTCGGTCCTACTGTGACCAGCTCCGCCCTGTCACCAGCTGACTCCAGCCTTCCGGTCCTAATCTGACAGCCACTCTCTAGGATTCGACTAGTGAGCAGCGAGGTGTGCCCAGTACCAGTCAGCCCCCAGTCCAGCTGGCAGAGCCCGTCATGCCTCTAATCACAGAAGGACCTCCTGTAAGAAGGAGCTCGTGTTTGGATGGAAAGTACGATTTTATGAAGCACCTGTCTGGAATTCAAGAAATTATTTCTATCATTTAGGCTCTTGGCCTATCATCCGAAATGCGGGAGGCGCTGTCTGAGGCCCTAAGGAGCCCCCTCCAGTTTGAGATGGAGGTAGCTGTTGTAGCAGCCTTCCACGCTGAGGCAATTGAGGACGTCGTATTCCAGGCAGTTATCTCATTCTCTAGTGATGATGAAGACCCTCCCTTATGGGGGCACATTCTACCATTGTGCATCACTGTCCAGTTTAATGGCATGGAAGTCTGCCACTGTATTGTCAACACGGGTTCTGGGATTGACCTAATCCCAACTCGGACACTGCGAAAGCTGGGGCTATCTGAGGAAGATTTTAACTCCCTCTGACCTCAAAATCAAGGGGTATTACAGGACCGAGGAAACTCCAGTTTGCAAGATTCTCTTGAAGACCTAGTTCGGTGGCCTAATTTCTAGCACATAATTCATGGTTGTCTCCCAGGACACCGCCAACAATGCATTGATGGGCTGTCCATGGCTTCACCTTTGGACGGAAGTCCCCTCATCGTATCACCAATGCCTCAAATACTCCCTTAATGGTCGAGTAGGCATGCTCCAAGGAGATGCGTCTTCTTTTCCCTCTTGTGAAGCCCGTTATCTGGAATCCGAATTTTATAAGTGAGAGGATAAGCAGATTCTGGTAGGTGGGATCATGCCAGTCGTCGACACAAGTGATCCTTGGGTAGGTTTGAATGACGCTCATGTCATCCCGATCCAACGGTTGGAGGCCACGGACCCCGATATGGGGTAGTGCTTTGTTGTTTCTAGTGCAAGAGGATGGAATATTCCCAAGTCCAAGCGACATCGGGAAATCACCTCATAATCCTACACCAACTAGGCTCGGGTGATCCAGGAACCTCCTACTCCTTTACGGTACTGGGATGTCAGGCTTATGGCAACGACGGTACATCATACATGTCTATTTCGCCGAGCTGTAATTAATCTAGTCAAGCCAATGCACCACTACTACTTTGATGTCATCAAGCATGGCCCCTTGGGCCGAAGACCAGATGGGATTGGATCGACTGCCTTCATCACTATGGTCTCAATGGCGCATGAGTCTCCTGATATGATGACCACTACCACCCAGGCCAACACCAGCCACCCATCAGGGTTTAGTAGCCCCGAAGAAACTCCCCCCACAGATGATCCCTCCACATGTAGAGAGGAGGACATGGAAGATGCTCCCCCGCCTTTGAGGAGGGCGTCTCCACCACGGTCGGCGAGTTGGTACAGGTGAACCTCCGTAGCGATGCAGACCCAACACCCACATTGGTCAGTGCCGTGATTCCCCCGAGGAGTAGTAGCGTTTTGTGGAATTCCTCAGACACCTCCGTGATGTGTTCGCTTGGAGTTACAAAGAGATGTCAGTACTATATCCTCTAGTAGCCTTCCATCGCCTTCATCTCCCTACAAACCATTGCAGGTTCAAGAAGCCTCCCAGAAAGATTCACCCTTCTCATGGTGCCATGGTTGAGGTCAATGTTGATAATCTCATCATAGCCAACTTCGTCAAGGAGGTCCAGTACCCTAGGTGGCTAGCCAATATTGTACTTTTCAGGAAGAAGAATGGACAAATCAGAGTCTGTATCGACTTCCGCCATCTCAATCGCCACTGTCTGAAGGATGATTTTTCCCTTCCAGTGAGAGAGCTGTTGATTGATGCCACGGCTGAGTTCAAAGCCCTCTCCTTCATGGATGGATATTCCGGGTACAATCAGATCCGGATGGCCCCTGAGGACGAGGAGTACACTACCTTCAGGGCACCCCATGGTACCTACTATTACCAGGTTATGCCCTTTGGTCTCAAGAATGTGGGTTCCACCTATCAATAGGGCATGCATCGCATATTCAAGCTGATTCTGGGAACATTTGTGGAATGCAACATGGAAGATCTGGTAGTCAAATATCGCCAGTTCCAAGACCATCTCAAGGATCTTGAGAATGTGTTTGGTTTCCTTTGTTCCCACCACCTGAAGATGAACTCGTTGAAGTGTGCCTTCGAGGTCACCTACGGGAAGTTCCTTGGATTTGTTGTCAGGAAACGAGGCATCGAGATAGACCCAGAAAAGATAAAGGAAATCAGTCAGATGACTCCCCTGTGCAATATCTAGGAGCTTCAGGGTCTTCAAGGATACATAGGCATCATACGCCGATTCATTTCGAATCTGGCTGGCAAAGTGTAAGCCATTTTCTCAGCTCATGAATAAAGGCGCTACCTAAGAGTGGGATGAAGAGTGTCAGACCACCTTTGAGGAAGTCAAGAAGTATCTGCTCCAGCCTCCGGTCTTGATGCCACCCATCTCCAAGAAGCCAATGGTCCTTTACATGACCACCCTAGAATGGTCCCTTGGCACACTTCTTGTACAGAAGAATAACGAGGGAACAAAGAATATCTTGTACTACCTTAGTCTCATGCTCCTCGATATGGAAATTAGATATTCTCTCATCTAGAAGAGCTGCCTGGTGCTCGTATTTTCCATACAGAAATTGTGGCACTACTTGCAGCACCATGAGGTACAACTTGTTTCTCGGGTAGACCCGTTGAAGTACATCCTGAACCGACTTATGCTGACTGACCGACTAGCACGGTGGGTGGTGATCCTCTAGCAGTTCGACATTAGGTTTGTGCCTTAGAAGGATATCAATGTATATGCATTGGCATAATTTTTAACTGCCCACCCAACCTCCACGGATCAGCTACTGGACCTAGGTTTTCCTGATGATGCAATCCTCTCAGTCGATCATGTCGTCCCATGATGGCGGATTCACTTTGACAGTGCCTCTCAGAGCCCCACCGGTAGGAGACTCAATGATCCTAGGCTCAACAGGGTGGGCCTGGGTATTGTCTTTATCACCACAGACCAAGCTGTTCCGCCATATTCATTCCTGTTGTCAGAAGGCTACACCAACAATGAGGCAGAGTATCATGCCCTCATCACCGGCCTCAAGCTGGCCCTCAAGATCGACTTTCCCCACTTGCATGTGAAAGGGGATTCCAATAAGGTCATCAATCAGTTCAATGGAGACTATGTTTTCAGGAATACAGAACTCGTGTCGTTGTTGGAGTGCACCCTCCATCTAATGGCCCAGTTCACTTCTCGTCTGGAGGTCGTTCATGTTCCCCGGTCACAGAACGGTCGAGCAGATGCTTTGGCTAGCATGGCCGCGTCGCTTGCAGAGCCCGAACAGGATGACCTGATTATCCATGTGGAGCACCGGAGATTCATCGCTCCCTTTACCCCAGAGGATGATCGTGGCCCGTAGATAAACCAACTTATCACTGGTTCCCCTACGTCAGGAGCCCCGGGTACTTTAGATATGGTGATTGAAATAGTTCCCAATTGGAGGACACCATTGGTTGAGTACCTCCAACATGGTAATATCTTGGAAGACCAGGCAGAGCACGAGAAAATCTGATGCCACGCGCTACAGTTCACCCTTCAGAGCAGTCCCAGCCTAGAGCAGATACTTTAAAACAAGGATTTGATGGTGTTATCCTATGTTGCCTTCAAGGAGTTGATATTCCATAGTTAATGCAAGAGGTTCATGCTGGTTCCTGTGGAGCTCATCAGGCTGGGTCAAAGTTGTCTCACCAGATTCGGAGACTGGGATACTTCTGGCCCTCCATGATCCATAACTGCATCGAGTTCTCCAAGAGGTTCCATGCATGCCAAGTTCATGTTAACTTTGTGCATCGGCCACCGGAGCCTCTCCACACTACCAAGTATTCTTGGCCCTTTGCATTTTGGGGGTTGGATGTTGTAGGTCCTTACCCACCGACAACTACCTTCCAATGCTGATTTATTATGACCACTATGGATTTCTTCTCCAAGTGGGCAGAGACAATTCCTCTTAAGGAATTCAAATCATGTTTTATCGCCGAGTTAATGAGTTCCAACATCATCTATCATTTTGGATTACCTCATGCGATCCTCACTATTAATAGCACTAACTTCCGAGCGTCCGAGATGAAGAAATTGTATGCCATGTACAACATTCGCTCTAACCATACCTCCCGCATCATGTGCAGGCAAATGGGATGTTCTGGGAGTTTAAAAAAACCCTCTCTAATATCCTGCAAAAGATGGTTGGTCGGAACAAGAAAAGTTGGCCGGATAAACACCCCAAATCCCTCTGGTCTTATCAGACGATGACCTATAATTCCACCCAGGTGACCCTGTATTCCTTGGTGTATGTAGATAAGGCCATCCTGCCCATCGAGATTCATTTGCTCTCATTGCGCATGGTGGTATATGACCAGAAAGCGCCAGATAGAGTTTTCGAAATCCATCTAGCTGAATTGGAAGAACTGGATGATAATAGGGTTCGTGATTTTCACAACATGGAAAGGTATCAGAGCAGGATGGCTTGAGCTTTTGACAAGAAGGTTTGCCTCCACTCCTTCATGCAAGGTGACTTGGTACTGGCCCTCAAGATGCCAATGATTCCCGGCAGGAAACCACCCAAGTTGGATCCCAAATGGGAGGGACCTTACATTATCTATAAGGTTTACTCTAATGGAGCATACTCCTTGGTGACCATGGATGGTGAGCGTATAAATCCTCCCACCAATGCCAAGTTCCTCAAGTAGTACTTTGCCAGATCCTTTAGGTCCTCCATGACCCTAAACTACAACCACGGTCTGCCATGACCTTAAACAGGATTGCAGTCCTTCATGACCTTAAACTGGATTGCGGTCCCGCAAGACACTAAACTGCATTTGGTCCAACATTTGGTCTGCTATGGTCCCCCATGACCTTAAACTGGCCCATGGTCCCATATGACCTCAAACTGCACATTCTTTCTCACAGTAAGACGCTAAGATGTAGGCCTATCAGGCCTCCCTGACTGAGGCCCAGCCTCAGGCCCCTTGGCCTTCCACGACTCAGTCTCTCTTGTGGGATTTTACGGTGTGGTGTGAGATTATGTCCTCATTCATGCCAGGTTACTCACTGCACCATGCTTATCCCCAGAAAAGATGTGTCCACTGTCCCGCATGACGTTAAACGGAACGCTCATCCTACATGATGTTAAACTGTGTTTTTAGAACTACATGCAGCTTAATTCCCATCATTATGGGATACATAGGACCACCTGAATGTCTAGTTTTTAGGTCCATCCCCGTCTCTTAAGAGATCCCACGATCTCCCGGTCACCTCGGCCTCTTAGCCTGTCCCACCCCATAGGGGGGATATATAGGTGTGGTACAGGGTTTTTGGTGTTATGCCCCCTTCTCCCGAGAATCCACCATATTTTGGATGCTCTCAAACTGAGCCCTTAGAACATTTACAGTGGTCCTCTAATGTGTTCAGATTACTCTGGTCTAGGACTTGGAGTGTTAGATTCAACTTAAGCAAGTTCCGTCCACTATCCAAGATTCTTTCTCCCCTTCATTCGGGCCCCCATTATCTTTCACACTCAGAGGTACCCCCAAGAACGACCTGGATACAACACCTAAGGGCTCTCCTACCATCATGGGCCAACACCCCCGAGGGTTTCATACAAAAAATTGATACAAATCCCGCGTTGCGAATATGGTCAGCGGTTGATGCTCATTTGTTTGTTCCCAAGGGTAACACGACAGGACTCTGTGTTGCGAACATGGTCAGCAGTAATCCTCCGTCGTCATGCCAACTTCTTCAGGCCCTGAATGTTGGTTGCATGATTCACATTATGTCACACCCCATTGTGTCAAGGTGGAATCTCGACACTCCTTGAACTAACCCTCCGTGAACCTCCACACGTTAGGCAGATAAAACTGTGTTACGGCGTCTCTTGGGGCTCCTGCGATCCGAGTGCTAAGATTATATTCTTGGGTTTTTTCTCTAAGGACCATGCGCAGCTTGACCCTCACCCCCTTGGGAAATGAGGAGTCGCCCAGACATTGCATCTCGGACCCAGCTTAGCTGGAAGTTAGCGTCTCCTGCCTCTGATTGTTGGACCCTCGTCAGCTCATTGGCACGAGGTTCCTCTCCCGGAATCACGCGTGGTGATGGTATGAGGTTATGTCCTCATCTATATGGGGTATGCATTATCTCATCGTGAGTATTTTCCTAGGTCCAAGCCATACGACCTTAAACTGTGCTGGTTGGTCTTACCACATGACCATAAACTGTGATGATATCGTCCCAACCGCCCGACGTAAAACGACACTACATTGCGATGACCTCTCTATAGGGGAAATCACATTGGTTATTGGTCAATTACCATACAATTTGTCAACGCCTGTATACAGCTTGATTATTGTGGTGATTCTAAGAATTTCTACCCTAGGCCGGTTGTTCCACAATAGAAAACCCACCTACCATTAAGAACAAACAAGATTCATCAAATACCGCTACTTTTAGTGCGAGGTCTACACCCGCATGCCTCTTTCACCCTTTACACAGGTACCATGTCGTGTTGTTCCAACCTTTCAAGAACTACATGCATCTTGATCCCCATCCTTATGGGGTACGTAAGAACTCCCATACGTCTTGTCTTTAGGTCCAGCTTGAGTTCTGCTAATTCATCGTGTCTGTCCCACCTTTGGGACCTCGACTATAGGATCGCTTGGCGTGGTATGGGATTATTTCCTCATTCACGTTGGGTTGGAAATGGCCACCCCGTGTACACCCTGTTATGAGAATTAGCCCTCCTGATTCATGTCCTTCATGACGTTAAAAGGAACCTTTGTGAACTACCTATGGCTTGATTGTCATCCTTATGAGGTACATAGGAATTCCCAAACATTTCATCTTGGGTCCAACCCCAGAGATTACCAAATCCCAACCCTCCTCACTATTGGACCCTTGGCCTGACTTTTTGGGGATTTGTGTAACAACATCATCTGCCCCGAATAAGTTCGGGATGCCCCATAGTGATGTTGGGAAGCGATAGTTCTCTTGCCAAAGCGGTCCTGTCTAAAAGTAGGGATGATCCGGGACTAGATTAATATGTCTTCCTGATGTGCCTCCACTAGAGTGGCATAATTTTGGGAGTGTTGGATTCTGTTTGAACAAACCACCAATCCACATTCGACACTTTGTGTGCCCCTTTATTCGGAGTCTCATCCTCTTTTATGTTTGATGGGACCCCCTAGCAGTATGGATGCTTGACCTGTGGTCCGCTTACTGTAACAATATGAATGATAGACCTATGGTTCGCCTATTGTAACAGTATGGATGATTGACCCAAAGTCCGCCTGCAGTCCTAGGCCAACGTTCTGGAGGACTGGTCATGTTTGGTGGGACCCCCTAACAGTATGGATGCTCAACCTGTGGTCCGCCTACTATAACAATATGGATGATAGACCTTTGGTCCGCCTGTTGTAACCATTTGGATGATTGACCCATGGTCCGCCTGCTATTTTGGGCTAACGTTCTGGAAGACTGATCAAAAATATTTGAGTTAGGCCCCGTGTCGCGAACATGGTCAGTGGTCAGCCCTCACTTGTTGTCCCCATTTTAGGATAATGTGATATGGATGTTGCGTTTCCACCACGTTCAACAGCTATCCTCCATCGTTACTCCCCTATAGTGTTCCAAACTTGGGTAACGTGATTCACCTTTATCATCTCCCTATGCTCGGATTGATTTCAATGCCCCCGACATTGCCCTTCATGGGCATTGGATCACGTTGAGGAGACGTTAAATTGATCGGTCTGAGGTCCCCTCCCATCGGCTGGACCTCCCATTCCTCCTCAAAAATTTGGGCCTGATTTCGGATGCCTGAAGTTTGGTTAACGCCCCATAGTCAGAAGAAATGATAACACGAGCATCCTTTGTTTATCACATTGGGTGCGAACCACACAATCTTAGTGGTGAATTGTTATTTATTTCGGGATTATGGTTGAGGATGTTAAACCAAAGGATACATATAAATGGATTTGTCCATACATTGGTTAGAAATGGTGAGTAGAAAAAGAAAGAAGTTCATGAGATGGAAAAAACAGCGGCCTTAAGGATCAGCGTGTTGGATTGATCTTTCCAACACCGCTACCCTTTGGCTGGTAGCCTCCAGGACTGCTTCTCGCTCTTTGAGGACAATTTCTTCATCAGCGGTCGTAGAGCGCTGTTCACCAATCCTAGTTTGTTCCTGCGCCCGTTCGGTTTGAAATACGTTCATCTGGTGACTTGCCTCCATCAGTTGTTCTTGGGCGTCAGCCAGCTGGGCCGTTAGTTTCTCCACGAGCTCATTGCATGTGGCTATGAGGGCCTCCTTCTCTTCTACCTACCCTTCGAGGCATCAGACTTCCTGCTCCACCCTCAGGAATTCTCGGGTGCTCGCCGATCATTCCTGAAACTGGGCCACGTCGGTGCGCTTGCTGCTCTCACGTATCTTCTCATCCATGTAATCATGGACCGTCAGATAAAGGAGTTGAGCGTCAGCCCCTCTGGCACACATGAAACGCAGCTAGTTCTGAAGTGATCCCATTCACCTCAGCCAATCCGTCTGAGGCTGCCTGAGAAAGCGATGGATACACATCCACCCTTTGCGCCGTGTCATCCGGCCCTCCTCATCCACTTATGAGTCCGAGTCATCTATCTCTTCGGGATTAGCGGGCCGGTATGAAGGAAAGGTAGCCAGAAGGTCGGTAGCAGGGTCTTCCATGGATATGTCTTCATTAGTAATAGGATCCTCGATGTTTGGGCGACCTTCCACTCTCGCCCCGTCAGTTAAAGTGCCTTCGTCAGCTTCTGGCCTCTCTCCAATGATAATACCACTGATGTCCGCCACCCCCTACTCACCCATTGCAAAGGGCGACACATTCTGGGAAGTATGTTCTGGAGGAGGTGGTATGTCCGCCACTGGTTCTCTTACGGATGGCCCGAGCTCAGCAGCCTAACAAGCCGCCAATGCCGAGATCACTGTACAAGGAACATCCAGATTAGTTGAGTTCTCTAACAGTAATCACCAGTAGCGAGGCAACGAACTTACGGGAACCTAGAGCATCAGCCTCTGGTGTTTTGGCCACTGCAGGAGCTATCATGGTAGGAGACCTCTCAACTCTTTTTAGTATGATGATAAGCGTCAGGGCCCCACCCTGTCCCACCGGCGCCTCTTCTCCTTCCTCTTTGGGGGATGCCTGATCAGCGCCTATATGCTCCTGAATGAGATAGAGAAATTATTCAGAAATTGAAATAGGGAATGGAAGAAGGAGGAAGATGAATAAGGATAGAGACAAACCTCGACCAACTCGGTTATGTCTATGTTAGAGCCGATGATATCACCGCTCTCTTGAAGGCTCCCTTGGCTAGACCCTCCCTGAAATCCTTTGTTCTCTCCTGTCTCCTCCTCTCCCTCTGACACCTCGTCATTGTCGCCTTCTCCCGGTGGCATCACTTATAGATCATGCTCTTGTTCGAGCACCACTTTCACCAGGATAGGTGGCTCCACACTCCACCCCCTTTGTCACACATATGTGTCCATGGCCATCAGATAAGCATGCCACCGATGAAAATTCACCCAATCGGTAACCCGGATGAGCCCGACCTCTGGCAGTTGGATCCCATCCTACATTATATTCCGCCGGAGGGCTTCGACGCTCATTGATTTCCGTAGGGTCATCCAGGTCGACCAAAATTACAAGAATATTGCGTCATGGGAAGGTTCAAGCAGGTATCTTATCTGCATCCCGGGCAGCTCTCGGGCCACCTTATGTGACCCCCCCCCCCTCCGGGCAACGAGGTCGCAGTGACACCATGCGATGTCCCCGCTGCTGAAGTCCCGACCAACGTAGGCCTTGCTGCCTGATGTGCCCCTGGTCCACACCTTCTAGCAGTACCTTTCCTGCTCTCTTCTCACCTGGGTTCCACATGGGTAGTCTCGAGTTTCCAGACTCGCTTGCGTAAAAGCCCCTCAAGGTACGCGATAGTCCAACGCTCAACATACTCGGTTGACAAGCCAACGTCGATCAAAATGGGAGGAAGGGTAATGAAGTCACTAGAGAAATAAGTAGTGAACATTAACCACATCTGGGGAAGGACACATGGATTCTTCTCCTCCCAAACATCCATGAATGACTTCTTCATCATTCGCTGGAGGCACCCGAACTGCCTGGAAAATCGGTACGTTACCTAAGGCTCACAGATGATCCTCCTGTCAATCCAAGCCACAAGTACCCCACCTTGGATGCTCTGGAAGTATTCTTGCTGCTCCAGTGATCCTTGCCCATTTTCCACCATCTAGCCGATCGGGATGGGGAACGGGCTGAAGTTGAAATTGGCATGGTTACCAATTCGGATCTTTATTCCCTCCTCATTGAGCGTCATCAGTGCAACCCCGACAATGTTCAAGAGAGCTGTCTGCAGGCTGTTGCCTGGAGGACGAATGACGTTTATGAAATTTTATCTGCCAAGATGAGCCGCCACCCAGCCGTGAAAGATCTTGAAGGGTCCACACAGCCTCCGAGGTGACCCCCCTATAGAGATGCGTCCCAGAATGGCGTACAACCGAGCCAGCACGGGGACCCCCAGATTGATCCTTTTGTTGGAGGCCATGGTGCTCGCCATCACTAGAGTTGTTGGATGGATGCCCATCCTTACCTCTCACACCGGTAGGAGCCACCCGCTCAAGAAGGTGGTAAGGAACCTGACATATCAGAAGTTCGGGTCCTAGGCCTCGATAACACGGTAGCCCCATGATTGGTACTGCCCCATCTCCAGGGTCCTCCAGTATGATACATTCTTGCTCCCTTGAGCTACGGTTTGGCTCTATTTTCCCCATCCTAGCATCTTGACCGCCGGGTCCTTCTCAAGGAACAGTCTGAACCAGTCCTTGTAGGCGATGTCCTTCAAGAAGTCCATGACCTGCAGCCTCTATTTGTCTAGGTCCAGAAAGTGCCACGTCAGCATGGGGGTCTGTGATCTTTCCTTCCAGGTGTTCATTGGTGGAAGGAACTCTTCATATTGATAACCCTCTAGTGGGATAGCTCTGATGTAGGGAACGTCCCAGAGGCTGATGCCAACTTCCCCATGGTGAAGATGGAATGTGTTGGTGTCAGGGGACCATCGAGTAAACAGTTGTGGCCTGAGTTCATGTTAGTAGTTGAACTGGAACTATGACGTCCACACCACCTCGAACAAACCGATGTGCCACAGCTCGGAACCAAATTGGTCACATGTATGGTGTACCTAGTACACCCAGGCCCACTCACTGGTAAATTTCCCTCCATACCGTAGGTCCTAATCATGTAGCCAGCCCTTGGTGTCGTCCGTGATGCTCTGAAGGAACGTGCTTGCATAGAGGGTCGGAGACTCTCCGCAACAAGATCACCCCCAGCAATGGTCCTCGTCCTCGGGTTCAGGACATACACATCCATGTGTCTGGTATCCCTAGCAGGATGACCATTGTTGGTGATGTTTTATCAGGGAAGGTTTTCCTCCCGGGTCACCCATGACCACAGTGTGTCCACTTCGAAGCCCGGTAGTAGAACCTCCTCCAGGATGCCGAAGTTCCAGAGCAGGAGGTTGTTGGATAGAGGATACTCTTTCTATTCATGGGTTAGCAGGTTAAACAAGGTAAGGTTGTTGGAAAGAACCACCTTGGTTCCATAAACCTCTTCATTCTCCGCCATTTCAGCTCTACAAGCAGTGGCATCCCCCTCATCGACTTGGTTCGCACCCATCTTCAGTTCTTTGGGAGTTGCGAGAAATCCGAATGGGTTGCGTGAAATGTGGAAGAGTTGGGAGAAATCTGGAGCAGTGGCACACAATTCCAATGTTCGGTGCTAACTCAGAACTTTCAGTGAAAAATATCCTGTTTTGCACGTAAATATGGCCGAAACTCAGAAAGAATTCCGCGCTAACACAGTGTGGTTTTCCTCACAGTCGCAAAGGCAATTTCGCGTGTGAGAGATCGGATCCTATCGTGCGAGAAAGCTTGGGTACAGACCGAGGGACCCAGCGCCCCTTTTATAGGTGAGGCCAATGTTCTATGCCGCGTGGAAAGGGAATTCCTCACCGAACCGAAGTTTTCCACGCCTCATTATCTTTTGCACGCAAAGGGCCCACAAAATCCAACACTTCGACATTTTGGCGTTTCCCTCGGAATCGGATCATTGTGACCTCTCGCCGATCAAATTTCGAAGGGGGAATTTGTAGATGCCGAAAAAGTCCTAACTACTGAAGAAAGTTTTGACATGACGAAGCGAAGACATATTTGGACTTGGAAGCCCTATCTGCAGGACCAAGAAGCATTACGTGAAATAAAGGAGGATGTGCGTGAAAAAAGGTTGGTCGTGCGAAAGGATTCCGGGATTCGTGAAAGGTCCCCGGCACAGGCACGCAATTTTTCGCACCCGCCCCCGAGCGGTTCCCATTTTCACGTTAGCGTCTCTCGCACGAAACATTTCACGTTCCGCCTGAATTCTGCGACGCTGGGAGCCTATAAATAGAAGGAGTCCCCTTCCATTTTGGGGTTTCATAATTTCAACTGACTCTCATGCGCGAAATATGACTTCCGCGTGTTCAATATGGCCTTCAGGTATTGACCCTTTTCGTGCAACCTCGCCCCGGGATCCACCTTTTCACACAATCCAATAGGTTTAAATAAAATTCCAAACTCCTTAGGGTTTCTCCCTTGCGCGTAATTCCTTCCATTACGTGCAAAAGGTCCAATTGCGTGCAGTCCCTTCGATGGGTGTGGCCTTGCCTTAGGGTTTGGCCTTTGCCCCTTGCGTGCAATTCAATTCCTTTGCACGAAATTCTCCTAAGCCATGCACAATCCATATGCCCCAATTACGAGCCACCCCGGTGTTTTTCACGCAAACCTTCCCTTTGCGCACAATCCCCGGGGCCCCTCATCTTGACACCCCCTGGGTGCCTCCCTACGTAAGTGCCCGATGTCCCCCATACCGAGAATGCATGCCATATGTTGTTTTCCTGTACGGCCTTCCAGGCTCGTACGAAGAAACCTCAAGGTCTCTTTAGCGGTGTTTCCCGTTGCATTTCTTTTCCTAGTGCTCCTTCAGATAGGAATGCTAACGGCTATTGATTATTCGCATAGCCACGCTAACATGGACCCCTTGATGGTTTGCCCTGCGGCCCCCCTTCACAAAGGTCTTGTTGATGCCTTCCCTCCCACAAGGGGTAGAGGGTGTCGGTTATGTAAGTCCTAGGGGTTTGGAGTGAACTCACCTCGTCCGAGCTACATGACGTTAAACTGCCAAACACCTCATCCTCAACACATGACGTTAAACTATGATCCATCCCCGTGCCTCGCACGCAGGGTCCCCCCAGCTTGGAAATTATTTACGCCACTCGTCTCCACAGGAATGGAATATTTCTTACATGGAATGATATCCTCCCTCTCCGAGTGGCGTTTTTCCACGGGGGAAGGGAATCCACCTTGGTGTAAGCCCATAGCCTCTCTTGCGGAAGGTAGCACCCATGCACCTCCGTACTTCCCCACTACCAAGGCCAGTGGAGGGCATGATAGGGAACGAGACATCTCCTTTGTTCGGTCCCAAATCCTACTCCCTTTGCGCTTTGTTGCATATCGGACCTCCATCCTGGAGAAAGTCCTGATACCAAGGGCCACTCAATGTGTAATCCCCTCGTCACTTATGACGGATGCACCCTTCGCAACATGATCGTCTAGTCCCTGCTACCTCTTGTTTCTCACACCGAGAATGAGTCATGTGGGCATAGAGTGAGCATCAACTATGAAATCCTCTTATGGGCCGCCTCAGAGCGTAAGCCCCATACCAGTGAACTATGTAGACTTTGATCCGTGCTAAGGCATGGTACGTAGGAAGTCTTCACGAGGTTCAAGCCCACCACTCAGCCGTTCCGACCCCTTCATGTTGGTACGCCAACCCTGTGGGACTCCCCAGAGAGTAAGCCCTATATCCATCATTATGGTCCGCCTCAGAGCGTAAGCCCCATATTCATCATTGTGGTCCGCCTCAGAGCGTAATCCCCATATCCATCATTGTGGGCCGCCTCGCAACGTAAGCCCCATATCCATCATTGTGGGCCGCCTCAGAGGGTAATCCCCATATCCATCATTGTGGGCTGCCTTAGAATGTAAGCCCCATATCTATCATTCTGGGCCGCCTCATAGCATAAGCCCCATATCCATCATTGTGGGCCACCTCAGAGTATAAGCCCCATATCCATCATTGTGGGCCGACTCAGAGGGTAATCCCCATATCCATCATTGTGGGCTACCTCAGAGTGTAAGCCCCATATCCCCCATGTGGGCCGCCTTAGAGCGAAAGCCCCATATCCACCATGTGGGCCGCCTAGGAGCGTAAGACCCATGTCCATCAATGTGGAATGCCTTAGAGCGTAAGACCCATGTCCATCATTGTGGGCCGCCTCAGAGAGTAAGCCCCATGTCCGTCATTTTGGGCCGCCTCAGGGCGTAAGCCCCATCTCCATCATTGTGGGCCGCCTCAGAGCGTAAGCCCCATATCCACCCTATGGGTCGCCTTGGAGCGTAAGCCCCAAATCCATCATTGTGGGCCGCCTCAGAGTGTAAGTCTCATATCCACTCTATGGGCCTCCTTGGATCGTAAGCCCCATATCCATCATTGTGGGCCTCCTCAGAGCGTAGGCCCCAAATGTCCCCGTCCCGCATGACGTTAAACTGTATACCCAAACTATGTAGACTTTGATTCCCTGCCATGGGGATACGTAGGAAGCCTCCATGAGGTTCAAGTCCCTCTTCACTTCATCACCCATCCTGATTCTTACCTAGGTCGCCACATCCCGGTGAGATCATGACACATCACTCCACTCTCTAGAATCCAGGAAGCCACCCATGTGTTGTCCCCAACATTAGAGTTCCCTTCAGGGGGTTCGTTAATCTGATCAACTCTCAATGTTATGATCAGTCCGATCCATCTCTACTGGACATTAAACTCACGACATACCCCATGTTAAACACGGGAAGCTGAGGAAAACCTCAGAAGGAATTCTCTTGGTGTAACTATCTCTAATGGACATTAAACTCATGGAATACCCCATGTTAAACATGGGAAGCTAAAGAAAACCTCAGACAAATGCCGATGGCATTCCATTCCCCGCGTTTGATGTGGGATTCCTCAAAATTTAGCACCCTAGAGAATCCCTATATTAAGGGACAGAAGACAAACATACCAATCCCCCAGCGTCAAGACACGCCAACGACACCTCAACATGACCACTCTCCTAACCGAAGGTTGCTGCCCGACTAGACCCCTTGGAGCGTCTCGACTGAAGAAGCGTAATTAAATGGTGTCCATGAAGATATGGAATTGAGAACATTATTCATGAACCCATTTTAAATCTATGAGGGATACCAGGACTAGGTGACGATCTCCAAGGATAAATCCATGGAAGGAAGAACCGACATCCCATCATCCCGGTTTCGATCAAGGATCTCACATCCCTGAATAAGGAACGGATGCCACCTGCCTTTGGAAAGAGGGAATGTGGGGCAACAAGCCAGACGTCCTCCCCTGCGTGACAGACGTGCGTGCCCTAGCAGAAAGCATCAGTAACAGCGGTATGTAAAGAAATTATGGTGAATTTCAATAATTCTTAATGGTTCTTCCACCCAGGAACAACAATGATGTTATATTAACTATGGAAGAAATTATGGTTGCGAATTATTATTTGATAATTTGTTGGATTTTTTTATCACCATTATACTTACCAATAGGTTTATTCCAAGCACCAAAACAACTAGGATTGCTTCAGTCACTTTTAATTATAGAACAACAAAGGGATGATATCTCTATGGGCCTCGTGTTTGGGTAGCCGCATACCTAGAGAGAAAAAATGTGATATGGGTTTTGATAGATAGGTTAACCAAATCAGATCAATTTATACTTCTTCATGATGAAATGATAGTTGAGGAGTTGGAATTTTCTATGTGAATTATAGTTCTCATTTCCAAGGAGTTCCATATGTTATATATTCTGATAGAGATCATCGGTTCAATTATTGCTTTCGGGGAGGCCTTTAAGAGGCACTAGGATTTCTGGTCCATTGAGCACTACGTAGCATCTGCAGTCAGACAGTTAGATAGAAATAGCTATATAGATTCTTGAGGATTTTCTCTGAACTTGTGTTATAAACATTTAAAGTGATTTGGATGATCATTTAGGTTGGGTAGAGTTTTTTTATAACAATAGTTACTAGTCTGAAATCAGAAAGGATCCTTTTGAGGCCTCGTATGAATGACCTTGTAGATGTTCTTTGTGTTGGTCAAAGATTGGTGAAAGTTCATTATTTAGACCAAGCATGGTTTAAGAGATGATAGAGAAGATTAAATTGACTCACTGGATCATTTTTATTGAGAAGAGCAGATATAAGTCTTATATTGATCCTCATCATAGACCATTTGAAATTCCAATTAGTGGCTAGGTGTTCTTGAAAGTTTACCCATATTTTGTTCATCAATGACATGGGAGGAAATAGAATATTTATCCTAAATTTTTGGGATCTTTTGAGGTTATGGAGTAGGTGTGGAAGGTTTCTTACTGTTTATTACTACCACTACAGAGGACATCGATACATAACTTGTGCCTTGAATCTCAGGTAAAAAAGTTTATTTATAATCCATCTCATATTCTGGGGTGGAGTGATCTTTAGGTTGATCCTTCTTTATCTATGACTGAATGACCAGTTAGAAATTTTGATTCTAAAAACATGGTACATCTTGGTAGGAATATAACTTTGGTTCATGTGATATGGAATCATGATTATGATTATCATGAGACAAGGTAGGGGAGGCACCAATGAGAGAGCAGTGGCCCCATATTTTTGATATTAAAGCCTCTGCATATGATTTTTGAGAGAAAAAGTTTCAATAGTTGGGAGTTTTTAACATATTGATACTATTTTTAGGTATTACTGAACCCATATTTGGATTATGATTTGGTTGGTTTTAATTTAGGGTTGGTTAGGGTAATAAATTTTAAAAATTTAAATTATATAGGTTGTTCACGGTTGCTGCATGATTTTCCCAAACCATGCACCCTGATAGTGAATGCAAAGAAAATAGAGGTAGTGTGGTTTTTCATGGATGGATCATGGTATGAAAAACTATTCTCCCACCATTTATAATCTATTAATCTTTGAAAATAAGTGTGCATGTCCAGTGTGCATATTTTTTTCTAACTGTGTGGCCCTACCTAGGTGACTGGGAATAAGGGAATAATTAATTTGAAAATTGATTCTAAAAGACATGAAATCATGGTTTATGGTTTCAGATAGACCATAATAGACCCCCAACATTTTATTCTTATAAGATACCTCCATAGAGTATTTTTTGGACCCTCTACACAATATATTAAATAGATCAATTCTTTTTTAATAGAGTTAGATCTTTAACTATTTGGTTCTCTCTTCTTGATCCATTTCTCCGGATATCTCCTCTTTCCTCCATAGGGTTTTTAGATATCCATTTTGATTAGAGGATCAAATCCACTCTAGTATAGATCTTGTATCTGGGTGTGATTACTATATCCCATTTTCATCAGTCTACTTTGGTAAATCCATATTAGGGTTTAGAGTTTTGAGACACCATGATCCCGAGGTAGGTTGTTCTATTTTGATTGGACTATTTGATTAACATAAAAATTGATCGATTTAATATTAGATGATAAATTTATATTAAATTTATTTAATTGGTTTTAAATTTTTTCATTTAAAACCTAATTCTAATTAAATCATGGATTTGGATTCAATGTGAAATGAAATTTGGAAAACCCCCAATTCTTTTAGATAGTGCAGTGTTTTTTAATTATTTTTGAAATTGGTTATATTTAAATTTTGAAATAGGATTGATGGAAAATTATAGAATTTAAATTTGTGAAATTTATTTGATAGAATTGATTTCAAAGTTATATTTGATGAAAATTTATTAAATGGTTTTGATATAATCCTTTGTGTTTTATCATGGAAAACACATGGTTTGATTAAAAACATTTTTAGGTTTTTAAATATAAATTGGGATATATGAAATGGGAGGATGGGATAAATTATATTTTTATTTTTTTAAATAAATTTACTACAGTTTTTTATTATAAGAGGACATGAAATCTTACATATCTAGTGAGTTATTCCGATAGAACTCTATTATTTTAAATGTTTGAAGACATAAATGCAGCACATCACATCATTGATGGGATGGTGATGAATTTCTCTTGAAAAGTGTCAATAGGACATGTGTATACACAAATTTTAATGAAAGCTTTAATGTGATGGATTCCCATAGCTTATAATTTCATTAATTTTTTTTGTAATACCATGTTGCTTGCTTTTTGGTACTTGAAATGATTATATTCCATCATTGTAAAATATTTAACATGCCTTTTAAAATTATATAAATTGTTTATTAATACATTTGTTAATTTATTTTAATTATTTTAAATTCAAATAATTATTTTCATATATTATTTTTAAATTTCAAAAAAATTAATTTAAAATTGAATGAATTATTTTGTTAATTAATATTCGGAGTCTTCTAATAGAATACTTGGCGAGACCCTACTAGGCTTTTATATCACACCCTAACTGTTCATTTGTGTGTTTTTATATTATCTTCTTCTAGGTTAGATCCTAGGTAACAAACAAACATTGAGGTAGTAGTAGCTATTGATACTTGGGCTTGGTGATATATGTTCAATGGAATTTGGGTTGTTTATTTAGTTTTCTATAACTTTCTTGTAGTTATTTGGGTTTTTCGATTTGACTTATAGTATAGTTCTCTTAATGAAGTGTTTCTTGAATCCATACATACTTTTTTATCTTTCTTCAATAATTTTTGGGTAAAATACATTCCCACTTTCATTTTATATGATTCTAGGTGATAATATCCATCCTATGGGAATTAGAAGCACCCTTTGGGAAATTCTAGGTCCATTTTTATTATCGGGATACTCAGGTACCCAAGATTGATTATGAATAGAATTTTCATGGAGAGGAGGATAGAAGAGATTCTCAAGGCATCTACATTCAGATATTGAACTGTGAGAATTGAAGATGTTGAGGCTTTAACAGATAAATAGTAAAACTAGGTAGTACGATTCTTGTTATCCTAGGGATGTAAGTTATCATGAAGCTATTGGGGGTCCCTAAGTCATGTGATATACAAATGAGAGTCATGTTCTCCACTACTATTAATTTATATCCACATAGGGAGGTCATCCCCCTTTTCAGCAGTAGAAAAAACTGATTCCCCTTAGATAATACTTGTAGCAAAGAATTCCAATTTTTGGTCAATAATCAAGTTAATAGGTTGATGCACCACTAATGACATATATATTTAGACTAAGTCACCCAAATTAGAGTTTTCAACCCCATGAACATAGAGTGGAGTGTAGACATGGAGTTTGTCAATAGAAAGTAAAATGGGACAATATTTTACAACCTTTAAATTAATAGAACCTTTAACTTTTAGCTTACACTAGACACCAAAATTATGAAAAAAACGACTAAAATAAACAAAAGATAAATTAAATTACATGATGAATGTAATAATAAGTAAATAATAAAAGACTAAAAAATTTAAATAATGACATGTTATTATTTTTCTTTGACTAATTTTGAAAAACAAAGGATGGCTTTTGAAGAACCATTTATGAAAACGTGGTTTTCTAATTTACCATTATAAATTAAATTGATCATTGTTAAAATTTTATTATAATAGGTTATATTTATATTTATAAACTATTATGTCAATATTCAATTATTTATAAATTTATTTTATATAATATTAAATACATATGATGTATTAAAATAAATTTTTTCAATAATTGTTTTTCATTATAATTTTTATTTTTGAAATAAATATAAAAATTTATTACATTTAATTTGATAAAAATAAAATAAATTTAAAATTTAAAATGTGAAATTTCTTTAGGGTTATTTTTTTAAGGTTCTTCTAATGTAAGTTATTTTTAGTTGAATATTTTAACAAACATATTTAATTAAAAACATATATTTTATTATTATATAAAGAATTATTTATAACATAAAACATGTTAAAATTTATAATCAAATACGTATTTAAGGTGTAAAATATATATTTCTAAATAATATTATTAATTTATAAAATATATTTAAAACAAGTAAAGTAATATTTTCCAATAAAAACTGCTATTAGTATTTTACTTAAATTATTTTTATTTTGGTAAAACTCTATTTTTCATTTCATTGAAATAATGATAATTTTTTTTGATTAAATCACTTTATATCCATACAATAAAATAAAAAGATTATTTTACCCTTCACATAATTTTAAATTACAAAAATACACTTTTCTAAAAATTATATTGATATGTTATAAGCGCCAAAGTTAAAATTATTTTTTATTATGAATTGAAATTATAAATGATAAAATGGATTTATAATTTGGAATAAATGAGTGATTTTTTTACTAATGTGAACATTATTTTGATGCATTAAAATCATATTAATTAAGTGAAAATTAGTTATTGTGGTTGAACCATAAAAGAAAAAGAAAAAATTATAACAACAATTTTTTTTGAAACTTGTTTACATATTAATGGTTAATTTATTATCAACCATATATCATCACCCACTAAATTAATTTTTCCTTTTTGGGTCTTACTGATAGGTGAAGCATGGGTTCCCTTTATATTAACTTGATATATTTTTAAAAAGTTAGTTATCCGAACAAAAAAATGGGTCCTCTCACCAATCCTTTAATACTACTCAAACAATTCAATTTCATCTAGTAAATATACCCATTTTATTCCCTATTGTCCTATAAATTTTCTTTTATAATGTGGTGAAAATATATTATCCTAATATCTCTATTTATAAGGAGACATCTAATTAAAATCCAAAGTCCCCAATATGAGAACATTTTTGCTATAACTTCATTCATTTTCATTCATAATTTTACAATATAATTTGTTAATTCCATTATATTGAAATAATTATATATGTTATAATAAATTTTATTATTCAAAGATAATAAATATGAACCCCCTTTACACTTTTCTTTGAATAAATATGACATCGGTATTTGAGTGTTCTGGGGACCACCGCCTCCATGAAGGGGTGACTTTAATGTTTTACCAAAATCACAAATACATGAAGATTATATTCGTGAAAATGAAGAATAAAAGTTAAATATGTAATATAATGATGATTGTTAATATAAAATATAGAATCCACCTTCTTTCCCTCTTATTCTATGAAAAATGAAAATGTTAATTCTGTGTCATGTGGGCTCTAACCTTTATGAAGTAACAAATCTCATATTCTGTTTAGTGTCATTATTAATTTTTAAAATAAATTACAATTTTAATAAAGAACATAAATGTATCCATATAATAGTATTATTATTCTTTAATAATGGAATTATTAAAAAATTAATCACATTCATAATCATAATCATCCATTAATTTTGGTATGTTAGCTTTTGGGTTGGTTTAACCACCTAATCAAACAATGATCCAAAATAGTATCATAGATGACCTTGAAAACATAAATTGTGATGAAATATAATATAAAAAATTAAATAATTATTCCATTTTGGTTATATAGTTTTTAAATTAATATAAATATGATAAATTAATAGGCTAACATCCACTTACTAAAAATCATCAAAGTATGCTCATCGTTGAATTATTCATTAACGGTCATAAAAACAAGCATATTATTAAAATTTAAAATCTAAAATAGTTAAAAAGTTTTAATTATAATACCTTTTATGTTCTAAAAGTTATTATATTTGGATTAAAAAAATAAAATAACCTCTATTATAAATCTACTTTAAATAGATCAAGGCTACTCACACCCGATATTGAAACTAGATAATAACTAACAGATATATATACGTAGAGAATAATTATAAATAAATGTTAAAATACGTTTATAGTTATAATTATATTTCATAGATAAGTTATTTAGAGATTTATTTTCATTATATATGATTTTAAAGGGAATTATAATATGCGGGGATACAAGGTAAGGGTTTCTTATCTCAAAATTTCACCCTTAAGAGAGATTTCTTATTATAAACAATATCTCATTTGGAATGGTATGTATACTCCACATTTAATTTATTTTCATTATCCAATTATTATTCATGGAAGATAATTTATCAATTGAAACCATATAACTCAATTTTTTATATGAATTTTTTCTATGGTTATTATGGGTTCTTGTATCAAATTAAATTTTATGAGACATTTTTAATATTGGACACCATAATTTGTTTTATTTATTATATTAACTACCCTCTTGGTTTCAAGAAATAAATATATTCTATTTCGTAATATTTTATTGATAATTTTATTATATTTATCTCAATATCATTTTCTTCTTACGTTACACATATAGTTAGGGTTTTGTCACCAATCTCATTTTCAAATTAAGATTTAGTTTTAAAAGGTAATATATATTGGGAATTTAAATAAATTTATATCCAAAAATCCTTTTAGTTTATTCATTTATATGAATTCTATTGGTTTTATTTATATTATTCCTATTTCATTTCACCTCTTGGATCATTATTTTCCCAATGTAAGGATACTGCCCATACATTTTCTTTTCAATTGATAACCTCCATTTTTCTGTTTCTATATAAATGAGATGCTATTGTGAATATCCTAATTTGAGACTCAATAAATTATTAAGGTAATTTTATATCACATTAACATATTTAAAAGTATTAAATAAATTTCAAATTATTTTTTATGGGTTCTTTAATAAGAGGGTGAAAAAAATAAATCTGAAATGTTTTCTATGTAAACACGCATTTCTGTCTACTTTTTCATTTTAAATGAAACATACCTTTTTTTATATCTAAAAAATTAATTTTCCAATATTTTAATAAAATATTTAATTAAATTTTTTTTCAAATGATTTGTTATATATCTTATTTCCAACAGTTTTTTTCTAAAACTCTTGAAATGATTTTTTATATATGTCATTTTTTTGACATATATTATGTTTGATCTGAGAAATATCAAAAAATTTAAAATCCTAAATATTTATCTATATGGGTTGTGTAATGTTATATTAAATCATATACTTTATCCATAAATTCATCTTTATTTTTAAAATCATTCCATTTTATAAAAATATCCTTTTTACAATGACTTTCCCATGTAAATATGTTATTTTAAATTTCATTAATAGAATGTCATTCTCCAAGATTTGATACAATGATTGATTAAGGAAAATTACGATTAGAACATATAATTATTTATCTATATGGTGTATATACCCTATACATAATCATATTAATTGAAAGTTACATACCTAAAATGAAACTGATTATCAATATATTCCCATTGATTTTATATGGATTTTTATATTTTTTTTATGAATTATTTTTTATGGTTATTTCATTTGAAAAGGATATGAAATAAATTTTATTTCCATGGATTATCAACAATTATTTGAATGAAACACAGTTTTTCTATTATATATTTATGATATGACGAATTATTGATTTCAAGTTGAACTCATATATTTATCTATAAGGAAATCAGGGGTCTAATATCACCCTCCATTGCATTGTTTAAGGATTTAATTCCCATGAGATAATTACATGGATTAATTTTGGAATGCTCACTCCACAATGGGAATCATTCAGTTGTTCCTACTACACTATGTTATGGGAATCATGTGGGGTAGATAGTTCCTCTATGTTACGTTTCCCTATGACCATGTGTATACCATTGTCTCACACTTACTCTTATTACTACATTAGAATTCAATGGATCGCGTTTGTTTTCAAATGATCCCACAATTTTGGGATTTATTTCTTATGTTCTAGCATACCCTACACTAGGACTCATGATTAATGGACTATGTTATTTTAGGTGTAAATTTCTTATTTAAATTGATTATACAAAAATTCTAATCTTATTCTTACTTATGATATTTGATTATTATCACTTATGTTTACCCTTACAGAGAAAATGAGCTCACCCCATTATCATGTTTCTATTTCCCCATGTTGTGATGATAAGAGGAGTATGAAAAATCTAAAAAATTTATCTTATATAAGGAATTTGGATAATATGTTATTAAATTATTATGGTTTAAGTAGTTTCTTATACTAAGCGAAAATTTTATTTTTAAAATAATGAACATGTGTTATAAAAGTTAAGCATTTTTCATAATTTTCTAAAACATAAATCATAATAGGATCCTCGGTTTGTAAATTTAACATTATGTGCGAAAGATCTAGTAACTAAGGATGTGTATTAAGTCAAGTGTGTGAATTTTATTTTTTAGCAACAGATATGGGAGTGTTTTTTCAGGGAACTGTAGTTGGAATCATATGTGGGTTTATATAACTTTATATGTTTGGAGTTTATTTGAGGGAAATTTAATGGTTTATAAGTTAAGGATTTTCATCATTCAAATTTTATAGAAAACCCTTTAGGTTAGTTGAGGTAATAATATATTTTTTAGGTATTAGTATAAATAGAATTCAATTTAAACTCTATGATATGATTAGAGGATAATTGTACGTTGATTTTAAAATCATTAAATTTTGATAAACTAGATATTGCGTGGATCAACATAAAATTAAACCCATATTGGATACTACAAGTGGATGTAAGCTCTAGAAAATATTTTGACTTGGTTAGTAACCCGCAAGAGGGTGGATGACGTATTAAATCAATTTTCACCTGGTGTATTATATAGAGGCACAAATGTAAAACGGTTTTAAAAATACTAGGAAATATAATATTATAACAACATAACCATTTATAAATGAAATCCCTTTTTAAAATGATTAAATGTCTTATTTGGTAATGTAGTTATAGAAAATAGATGCGCTACTTTGGTTATTTTGGATACTTATAATCTGTAGGATTAAAAAGATGAGTATGAATCATAACCATTGATAATATATATATATATATACATATTATAGTGACTTTTATTATTAATATATATTATGGGTTATGATAAAGTTCAATTTTATTATATAGATGATGTGATGGACTCGACAAGAAGAATCTAACACTGTGAATCCAATATATCAAAGATTCATAAGGGAGACGACATTACTAAGGTATTACATTTACCTAGATGAGCCATGATTCAATAAATAATTCTTGAACAAATGGTTTATGGGATTAGTTCATGTTTGTTGAGGTCATGACCTGAACCATGATTTTTGAAGCACCCCATGGATGTTACACAAGAACAGGCCTTACCCTTAGAGTATACATTGATATAATAAGAGGTTAGGTATCTAGAACCCACATTTTAGAATTTTAATATTTTTATTTTTAATAATGTTATTCTTATATTTATGTTTTTTTAATTTTTTATTTTTAAATTATTAAATAATGATGTAGATAAAAAATTTAATTTTGATATAATGAAACTCAATTTTTTTTGGCAAATATACAGTTTCAATCAAGACACTTATTTTGATGAAATATATTTTCTTATGAAATAAAATTTATTTTTACACAATATTCTTATTAAATAATATTAATTTATATATAAGTCATAATATGATATTATGAAGTCCAATTTAATTTTTATAAGGGTTTGAAAACTGTTATTATTGTAAAAAGAAGTATTTTTCTTTTAATAGGGATTTTCATAGAAAATTAAAAATTCTCATTTTTAAATAATTAATTTGATAAATTAAAAATTATTTTTAATATCACCATACCAAAATTATCCAAAGGTAAAATTATCATAATTTTATGAGACAGTCAAATATTTGGGTAACATTAAAATTATGTAAATATATGGTATGTATTGTAACATAAAAAAAGAGAAAGATTGATCTAACAAATTTTATAAATGGTATACATGACCAAAATAATGTATCCCATTTAAAATAATATGTTTTTGATATTATTTGGTTAATTTTATAAAATCTAAACGAATCCTCCAAAACCTATATTATATTTTAAGGTTTTAAAATAAATTCCTTACGAATATGACTCACTTAAACATCACCAAGTGTATTATATTAGTGATTTCGACTCTTATTCATCTAAAATATTGAAATACCCACTTATTTGGACTAAACTTGGGGGAAAATACTTATAAATGTTGGGGTTTTGATTATTTTATCATACATATTTCAAAACCATTATTTAGAAATTAATAAAAAAACTAAGAAAAATATTGATATAAAAAACTATCATCCCCATTTTCCAATTCACTAAAAAATGTATAAAACAATTTACCTGATATTTATATCTCTATATACCTCCCATGTTTTTCCTATTATCATAAAAACCTCCTGAAATTATTTTAGAATCACCATCTCTAGGTAAGTAATCTTCTCGTTATACTATTTATTCAAGAGACATCTTTTTATTATGATTTTTTATCTAGTGGTTCAAGTTGGGATATGATTTTACACATACATCATACGTTAATTTTTAATTAAGAGTGATTATACCAGTCTTTCACTATCATTAAACTATTCCATGAATCTTTATATACCCTCATTATGTTACGGATATTATCCAGCAATTTTCCATGATAAACATTTGTATAGTGAAAACCCATTACCATTTCTATTCAGGGGTATTCACCTAAATTTACCAATAATTAATTGATTTGGAAAAACAATGTATGTAAAACATACTCTTTATTCAATGTATTAAATGTTATGAAATACAATATTATTTATTATAACCTATGAATCATACTTATGCATGTAAATGACATGAATGTGATATGTGAGATCAGAATTATATATCCCTCTAATGAATTAGGTATTTTTTTTGCCTAAGGAGATACAGTTTTTGGGGATTTTGATGTTATCCAAATAACACTACGTTTATGATAACTCAAAGGATAGTCCTGAATTATGTTTATGATTTCATGTTTTATAATGATTACACATTCCAATGTACGCTTTAATATATTATCATATATCATGTCTCCATATTCATGTTTATTATTATAACTAATCTTATGTTACAATGACATAAATCTTGAATCACATGTAATTATTTACCTTATTCTATGATTTTATTATTCCCTTTCTCAAAAAAAATTTATCACCAATTTCTTATGAATTCCACTAGGTTTTCCCTGGTATTTTTAGAAGAGTATTGGAATATTATGGTCATGTTGTGGAGTTTTAAATATAATTTTTTTGAACCCATGATTAATGTCATTATTCTATGTACCAAATTTAAAAAATAAAATATGCCATACAGGCTTTTGGGATTTTATTATGTGTACCATTAGGTAATTAATCATGAATTAAGATATATTAAAATAGGGGTTTTTATAGTTGGAATTAGATGAAAATTTAGTAATTTTTATGATAATGATTATAAAAACCAAGTGATTCTCTTTTGGGTTAAACTATGTATAATAAAAAAACCATAAATTTTAGTAATGTATAGAGTAAGTGGATTCCCAAAAAATACATCTCTAGGAGGATACTACAAGTAGACATTTCTATGGAACAAATGTACCTAGGGGTAACAACCCCAAATAAAATGCATTGGGAATGAAATGATCATTACCTAGTGCATGAAAAAGAAACCATTCTACACACCTATTTTGATAGCCTTGGGGTATATGATTTGATAATTCAAATGCTCCTCACAAACCAATATAAAGGAGGGAAAACTCATATAAAATGTTATTTTAGGAAATAATTCATGGATAAAAAATATGGAAACATATAAATTTATATGTTATAAAATATATTTCATTATGAGATATGTCATTATTGCTTTTAATTTACCCATTACATGTTTTATATCTTCTGAATTCACTTGAATAATTTTCCAATTATTCTAGTTAATAGATGAAAATAGGAGAATTGTATCAGAATACAGCATGAGGGGAAATTATATTACTATACAAATGATATTACCAGTCCAATGAGAGAATTATTCGATAAATCTATAAAAATACTTGCATAATTAACTCAATTTTTTTAAACAATCTTCAATCAGGGGGGAAACCGACATCCCCTTAAGTAACAGAAAGTTGTGATTGAAGTATTTATATGACAAATCCCTACAAATTTCATTGGGTATTTTGATCCTTTCATCAACAAAACATGGATCTAATATATTAAAAATATCCTATCCATTATTCAATTATCTAAAAATGAGATGTATGTGCTCACTGTTTATCATATAGAGGGAGAATGTGATCAATGGTGGATATTTAAAAAAAATATGAATCTTGAGGAGTAGATCAATTTTATGGAGTGGAAATAATTCTAGACAATTTTTTATATAAATACTTTCCTCACACTCTTCGACTTAAAATGGATATGGATTTCAATTGACTAATTCTAATGAAATCCAAAACCATTAGGGTTTTTGAGGAAAAATCCCAAGAAATTCAAGATACATATCTCAAATTTTTATTGATACATAAAATAAAGTTCACCAATTATTTGGTGTGCTAACATAGAGTCTACAAAAATTCTTAGTTATTCTTGGCTTTTAAATCTATGAAGAAATTTTCTAATGTTCTCTCAATATCAAATAGAGATAAAACAATCTCAAGGGTCTCAATGGTATGGAGATATGAATAAGAGGATGGATTTTAATTCTATAATTCTGAGAGAGAGATATATACTAAGTAAAGGAAAATAAAAAATACAAATGGTCAGATGTATGATAAGATTCTTCCTAGATATTTCCTAAAGAGGAAAATGAAATTATTTATGCGCAAGAAGGAAGGGAACCTAGCTAGAGATTTCTGATCGGATAATCCACTTAATGTGATAGATGAAAATAATTCTCCTGTAAACCCTCAGCCTACTGTCAAATGTTTAAACTGAAATGAATTGGGAAACTATGTGAATCAATACACTGTGATAAGGGGTTTTGATGATAACTAACAACAATAACAACCTCAAAGGCCTATGGAGCATGGGTGAGCTTATACAATCACACCTAATGATGAGGATCCAAAAAATAGGTGATAGATATTCTAGTTATTAATTCAACAATAGTTAATGTACTAATACATTCTAGTTCCACCCATTATTTCATATAACATATGATTATTATAATATTTCAAAAACCACCTCAAAACATCAAAATAATGTTTTTAATGAAGATTTAGTATATGTAAATTATTTCTTCCCAATCATATAAATCATACCCTATAATGATATATTTGATTAATTTCCCATATGTTATTGTCATACTTTGTTTAGATAAAAATTATACAATAATGTCCCATTGTTTGAGAATTCCCAGATGTGTTTCCCAAAAATAATTTATGACCTTTCTCCTAGTCGAGAGTTTTAGTTCTCAATCGAACTCATTCCTAGAAATTCTCCAATATCCAAGACTCCATAGATAATAGCCATCATCTAACATGATGATAAAAATAATTAATTAGAATATAAACTATATAAAGGCTTTATACACCCAAGTGCTTCAACATGGGGGTAATTGATCCTTTTCATTATGAATAAGGATGGTTCAATGATCCTTTACATTAATTACTATGATCATAAAAAAATGTCACGATATAGAACAAGTATCCTCTACCACTGATTGGTGATTTTTTTGATCAGCTACTTGGAGCCCAATAATTCTCAAAGGTGGAGATTTTGTTAAGATATTATTAGGTAAAGGTAAAGAGTGATATATCCATGAATTATTTTTATATAATTTATGGGCACTATGAGTTCCTAGTGATTACATTTAGACTCAATAATTCATAGAAAATATTTATGAACATGATGAATAGTTTTTTTTGTATACGGTTAATAAATTTGTCATAATATCTATAGGAAATATTCTAAAATTATCTAAAAGGAAGGAGTAACATGATGAGAATCTAAATGATATACTGAAGACCATGTAGAGAGAAAAGTTTTATGAGATGTACAATAAAAAAAATTTGGGATAGGGAACATTACATTTATGGGGCATGTTATAACCATTATAAGGATATCTGCAGATCCTTCAAAACATGAGACAGTTGAAGTATGTCATAGACCAACATATCTTATATAAATCTATAGTTTCCTTGGATTATCTAGGTATTATAATTTATTTGAGAGACAATTATCATAATTTTAAATCCCTTTAAAAAAGATAACATATAAGGGATTCATGTTGAATTGGAATTCTAAATACAAAGTGAGTTTTAAAGAGATAAAGAATAGGTGAATCTTAGAACATGTACTCACATAATCCATTAGTGGTGAAGGATTTGTGATATACAATCATGAATCTTATAATGTATGAGTTTGTGTAATCTGGAAAGATAAAAAAGTGACAACCTATACCTCCCTCCAATTAAACATCCATTAGGAAAACTAGCCAATATATGATCTAGATTTGATTACAGTTATATTCCCATTAATGATTTAGAAAAATTATCTATAGAGGGATAAATGTGACATATATATAGATAAAAATCCTCAAGTACATATTCACACAAAAGGATCTTAAAATCCATCAACTAATGTGGTTATTGTTGAACATGGATTGTCATTTTTTAATTCATTACCATCCTAAGAAGGTGAAAAAAGTGGCATATGATCTATGTTGAAAGGATCCCACAACCCTATGCATGTTAGTATTTTAAGGGGTCAAATATTTTTGGACATGTGAAGGATTGAAATTGGAATAATAAAATAATATTTAACCTAACTTACTCAAGTAATAGCTCGACCATTAATTCTTGAAAGGTTCAAGGAATCCTAAAAAGATAATTACATGCTATAGAAAAAGGTAGTGAAAAATATAGAGTTCAACTTTGATAAATATTGAGTTATAAGGTTTTTAAATTAGATATGTGTGACATGAAATCTAAAACTAAAGATGGATCATATAGAAGATTCAAATAGATCATCCTTATTCATCATTCAGTATGTACTAAGATGTATAAATATCAAAGGAAAAACATATTTTGGGATTAAATGAAGAGGTATATTGCATAATTTGTATCTTTTTCCTTCATATACCAAGAATTAATGTCTTAACAAAATAATTAAAAGGGTATTTTGATTACATTTCTTATACCAATATGGAAATGGAAAAAAATAACCTTGTATTTCATCATCGGACTCCCCATGACTTCTAAATGAAATAATTTCATCTAGGTGGTAGTATATAACCTTAGTAAGTAAGATAATTTCATACTATCAGGGATGATTTCACACTTTTCAAACTCAAAAAAAAGATCTACCTAAGAGAATTGTGTTCACATCATATAGTTACAGACTCTATTGTATTTTAATGAGACTCAATGTTTAAATTAAGGATCTTGATAAGCTTTAAGAGAGAGTTGGAAGCAGAGCCTACATACAATAATTTTAATCAAACATATATTTACATTATGTCTAATAAAACCATTAAAACTCTAGAGGATGCGATGATATAGAGTTAAATTTATTTTTATGGATTTTGGGATTAACACCTCCCCCTTGTAGGGATATCATATAACAATTGATTCAATTCTATCATTAAAATGGACCCCTATGTGGTGTTTTATGGTATGCGGGTTCAGACTCCGACGTGTTATGATAGAGTTGGAGAGTGTAAAATGATTTGACATAATATTTTATAAGATATAATATATAAGGCTTAAACTATTCCAAATCATATGAAATCTGTACAAATTTGATAGAAAATCTATTCATAAAATCTTCTATGAAACTAGTATTATGAAGTTGGAGATAATGTGTTACATCAATATATCAAAATAGATGAAATTAATGGGGTTTAAGACTAATGTAAATCTTAGTCTATGATACCTTTTCCACTTTTAGATTCATGATTTCATCGAGTCTATGTCATATTGACTAGCACTCCCACCAAACCTATATCATATATATGAATTGTTTCATGTATCCCTCTTGAATAATTACATAGAATAACACTCACATGTAATGAAACCAAATTTGGTACCCTTGGAGAATGATATTTCATATGAGGAGCATTCGAAGAATATTATATATTCTATATACAGGGTTTTAGGATACAAGATAACTTGCCTTGTCAAAGTACTATGGTACAACCAATAGTTTGATGAAGCAATAGGATAACTAGAAGAGGTAATGAAATATAAGTACCAAGTTCTTTTCTACAGTAAAAACTAAAATTTTGATGTAAAAAATTAAGAGGGGGCGGGGCTAGGAGAATGTAATTACACAATGATTTATAAATAAAAATTAAATTTTAAATGAATATGTTCCCTATTATGTAATTTAGTTATAGAAAATATATTCACTACATAGTTTATTTTTAAAGATATATCCTTTTATAATTAAAATATATTTTTTATATTAACTATTGATAATATAGACATTGTAAAATTACCATTAATAATGATATATATTAATAGTTAAGATAAAATCCATTTGATATATATACAAGAAGGAATGGCCTCAACTAGTAGGATCATACCCTTTTACATCCATTTATCATATCTTTGGAGAATGGTGGAATTTCATGGACTTTTCCTCCACTATACCCAAGCCATGACTCAAAAACTAAATAATGACAAGAACAAATTCTGAGATAATTCCATGATTATTTAGATCACGAACCAAACTAAGTTCATCGAAACACTCTAATAAAGTGAAACAATTACACACATACCCTTAGTACATACATTGGTGTAATAAGGGGTTATATATATGGATACTAATATTATTAAGGTTTATATTTTTATTAATAAAATAAATATTTTATTAATACATTCTTATTATTACATTTTAAATGATAAATTAATGAGTTTGATAAAATATAGACTTTGATACGATGAAACACAAATATTAATATTGGGAAATATATTATTTCAATCAAGACGCTATTTTTTATTCATAAATAATTTTTTAATAAATATTATTTTATTAAAATATTCTTATTGAATAATATTTATTAAAATAAACCTGACAATATAATTTTATGAGGTGAAGCGTAATTTTTATTATGTTTTTAAAAATGATATCATCATAAAACTCAGTATTTTTCAATAAATGGGGTTTTTTATATAATAGTATAAATTCTATTATTTATAAATTTTTTATGTTAAAATAAATAATATTTTTTGTTAAAATAAATAATATTTTTAAATCATCATGTCAAAATTATTCATTAGTGCATTTTTCTTAATTCTTTTTTATTTTTGAATTTTTGGTTAAAAATTAATTATGATATAAATATATATTCTCTATTATTACATCATAAAATTTCAAAAGTGATTTAATAAATACTATAAAGAGTATCTATCATCATAATTATGTTAACCCTTTAATATAATGTGTTTTGAAGTAATTTATATAAATTTATAATCCCTAAATTAAAACTCTAAAACCTATATTATATTGTAAGATTTTATAATAAAATAATTATGAACATGACTCACTTCCAATTCACTAAGGGTGTTATATTAATGAGTTTGTATCATATACATATAATATATTTAAATAAACTTTCATTATTTTAAATCATGTTGAAAAACCATGAGATTGTTTGTGTTTTTGATTATTTTTTCAGGGAGTCCAAAACATTTGTTTATAAACTAATAAATAATGACACTCTATTTTGGTATATAAACTCACCAAAAATCCCATTAATTTTCACTAAATCTAATTAAAGGTTATTTTAAAATAATATTATCTCCCAAAAACCCTGCCAAGGTGTTACCAATCACTTGAGAATACCATCCCAAGACTTTAGAAGCTCCCTCTTAAAGTAAAATATCATCTCTTTCTCCAATTTATTCAAGAAAATTATTTATATTATGATTTTTATATACATTATTTCATGTTGGTGGGTGTGTGTTTTTATAATCCATATTATTATCATAATCATTTAAAAGTAAATTTATACACATTTAACTCTCATTAAATTGTTCTAGAAATCTTGATGTACCCCCATTATGCTGCCAAAACTATCCTGTGATTTTCCATGCCAAATATTACTGTATTAAATTCCCTAACCTATTTCAAATCAAGTGTTATGTAATTATCCTTAATTTATTTAGAATTTTATGAATTTAACCCACACTTTTTAATCATGAGTCTCAAAGTGATGTATGACATCCTTATGTTGTATGACCAATGTGGCACAGTTTTGTTTATTAATGATATGGATATGACTCGTAAACCGAGAATAATATAGCCTTACAATGAATTTTTAAATGTTTTTATCTCATAAGATAAAATTTATGGTGAATTGGAGGTTATCCTAATAAAAATAGGTTATTTTCCCAGTTAATTGCCTTAAATTGTGTTTATGATGTCATGTTTTAGGTTGTTATAACACTCCCATGTTGCCTTTATTTTATAATCATATATCATGCATCAATGTTTATGTTTGTGATTAGTACCCTAATTATTTTACCTTTACATGCTTCTTGACCCACATGAACTACTTTTCCTTATGCTATTATTTTATTAATCACTTATTGAGATTTATATATAACACCATTCTAAGGCATATTCCGTGGTTACCCCCTGTCATTTTAGAAGAGAATTGGAATTTTAAGGGCATGTGGTGGAGTTTTTTCAATATTTTTGTTATAAAAAAGGTTAAAATAATTATTATATTTATCAAATTTACAAAAAATAATAGTCCTTAGGAAATCCTGGGATTATATTATATGTACCTTTATGTAAAAAATCATCAACTAAGGTGTATTAAAATATGGATTTTCAGGGCTCTGGTTAATTCATAATCTCTCTAATAAACTATTATAAAAAAAATTATGAAGTTTACTATTTTGGTTATAGATCATAATAGTAAAATGACCACATAAAACCATTGATTAAATAAATTGAGATATATGTTGAATTTAATGTTTCTTATGTTAAAAATATATTTCATTAGGGAATACATCTATATATTGATGTTTTCATATTAATATATTTGATATTGTTATAACCATTTTGATTATAGTTTTTTATTACAAAAGAATCATGAAAATGAATCTATGAAAGGTATATATCAAGAAAATACTATGTCTTATAACTTAATAAGTGTCCATAAATAAAATGGTTGAGAATGTTAGTATATGCCTATTATGGTGGAAAATATTCATTTATAGTCATGAAAGATGTATTGCGGTAGATATCTTAATTGAAATTAAATATTAATACTCTCATTTATCATCATTAGTGAGTGATATTTATCGATAATATTTCCATATATTATAAAATTTAATGGGATTACGTGAAACATCAATGGATTCCTGATTTTGATAAAAATGATTTTATGATAGGGTGGTATCAATAAACATTAATAGCGTTTTTTTGACATGTTAAATTTTTATTTGTAATTATTGAATAACACAATATTGATGGATAGATAACCATTTGGTTTAAAAGGATAATTGATTTTTATAAATGTTTTTTATATATTATTGGTACCCAAATAATTGATAATTTAATTAATAAAAAATAAATACATGATGTTTTTGGTAATGTTTAGGTCATTTTTTGTATTATTAAATATAAAATACTGTGATACCTTATGGAATAGTGGTTAATAATAATTTTGGGTTAAAGATATAAAAACGTTTTTGAGAAATATTGGATCTTATTGGGTTTTAATTTGTTAAATAATAAAATGGTTTTCAGAATGTGATGTTATGGAAGATATATGATTAGGGTACATACATACTAGGGTACGTGATCATATGAATGATTGATGTTTTTTAAGGAAGATAAATGACTTGATACAACCTAAAAGAGTAAGGTAGAAGTCATATTATAAGTTATACACATAATGATGAATAGGTTAATAATTCTATATACTAATTTTATCAACCACTAATAATTAAAATTGTATGGATATAATTTATTTATGGGGTATAATGTAACAACCAGATATTTTTGACCTTATAAATTAATATTATATTCAATATTTTGTGTCACATGAAATAATGACTTAAAATAATACCCAACTAGATGGAAATAATAAATAATAAAATTACACTAAAAAAATATAATCATTATTAAATTAAAAGATAATAATCAATTGAAATAATTATAAATTATTATTTTTCTTTGACTATGATTTTATTATATGTTTGGATTTCAAAAATCCATATAAAAAATGGGGTTTTTTATTTAACCTCAATAAATTTAATTTATCTATGTCAAAATTTTATTTTAATAGTTAATAATTAGTTTTATAAACTATTACATCGAAATTCAATTTTTTTATAAATTCATATGAAATATGATTAAATATACATGATTTTTAAAAAGTAATTCTTTCAATAAAAAATATTTTTCATTATATTATTTATTTTTATAATGATATATATAAATTTTATACTTTAAATTTTAAAAAAATTAATTAAATATTGAATTTATAATTTTAAAAATACATTATGTTTAATTTATTTGATTCTTTTGAAATAAATGATTTTTAAATGAATAATTAATTATAATTTTTTTACTAAAATCATAATATTTATAACACTATCAATAAGTATGTATAAAATAAAAAAAATATTGTCAAATTATTTACATTGGAGAAAATAATACGTTTCATAATACTATTATGAATCACAAAACCTATTTTTACAATATGAATAATATTGTCCAATAAATCCCATTTTAAATTTTTTTATTTTAGTTAAATATTATTCTAGTAAAAATATTGTTTTCTTGATTTTAAAGCCCCATAACATTTTTTATAATAAAATAATTTAAATCTTTATAACCAAGACATTAATAATTATACAATATAGAAAGAAAATTTTATCAAAAATAATTTTTTCTAAAAACATATTTTTATACATTACATATGATAATGACAAAATTATTTTTTATAATAGATTTAAATTTTAATTAATAAAATGATTTAGGTATTTCTAATTATTATGAATATATTATGTGATAATGGTATTTTATTTCTATAATTAAATTTAAATTTATGATGATAAAATTAGATACAATGTTAATACAAAAAAATGATTAAAGTAAAAATTTTATGAGTAAATGACATAAAACTGTTCAAAAAAATTGTGCAAATGAATGGATTAGGTATGATCAACCTTATATCATCCTAATATCAAATATTATTAGTTTTTTAGTATTATGGACTAGAAAATCATCAAGTATCATTATATTAGATTAAAATATTTAGAAAAATGCATTTCTAACTACATATTAATGGATCTTGTCACCACTACTTCAATACAACTAAAATAAATTGTTTTCAATTAAAACCCTACCAATTCAATATCATATAAACTAACTAATTTTCCTTTATCATTTTTTTAAAATATATTTTTCTAATTCATCCATTTCCAAGTTGTTTTTTTGGTGAAAGGCCAAGCCCTCAATGTGAGTGTTTCTTTCGCTGACTATATTTAATATCATTATAAATTTTGAAAATATAACCTACTAATTACTAAAGTATGAAATAGGTATTTATTTTATACCACATTTAGTTATGATAAATTAATACCTAATAACCAATTTCCACCATTCAATTAAGGAAAATGAAACCATTATTTGGGTGTTGTTCGAACCACCACCTCCATAGATATACGACTTCCATTTGTTTCCACCACCGTCTCTCCTAGATGATTACAAGTGTGAATTTGAATAATAAATTGAAAATATACATTATAATTATTATGAATAATATAAAAATTATAATCCATTTTCATTACCTCTCATTCTTTGTGAAATGAAAATGTTTACTATGGGTTGTAAAGACTACCGCATTCATGAAGTAACTTACCTTGCTCTCCATCTAGTTTATTTATTATTTTTTAAAATATCTTAAAATAGAATTTTGGTAAATAAAAGTATCTATATAATAGATTTATTAATATATAATAATTTTATTATTCCAAAATAAACCACATTTATAATCATAATCATCCATTAATTACGGTATGTTCATGTTCTGGGTCAATTTGACAATCTATTTAGAGAATGCTCTAAAATAGTGTCATGGAAGACTATGAGATCCTAAATAATTATGATATTTGATTAAAATAAAAAATATATTTTATTTTGGTTTTATAACGGAAAAATCAATATAATACTCATAAATTAAGATAGAAACAACTTTTTAATAAAATTCGTCGATGCACGCTCATCGTCAAATTCATCCTTATGGATTAGAACCAAAACCTATATAGAATGGAAAGATAAAATTAAAATTAATTAAAAAAACCAATTATGGTACATTTAATGTTATGTTAAATATTAAATTTAGGATGAGAATAAAGAACAACATCACAATTACGAAACTAATTCAGAATAATCAAGACTACTCACACCCGGTAGAGAAAATAGTTAATAACAAAATAATATAAATACAAATAATTGCAATAAATTATGGTAAATGTTTTTAAATTAATGAATTAGGTTGTGAAATAAGTTATTAATTGGTTTATTTTTCTTTTACCAGAGTATTTATTTCAATACACATAGAAGTAATATATGGTAAGTCTTCTTATTCTAAGGTTTTTAATCTTGAGACATATTTCTCATTATACACAATCTATTACTTAGAATGGTTTCTATACTATCCATTTAATATTTCATTTCATGATACTATAATTATTCATGGTATAAAATATATTTTTTGAAATCATATCCTTCAATAAGTTTTGACTTGAATGTTACCAAGGATTTAAGGGGTTCATGTCTAAAATTTAATTTCATTAGATATATTTATGATATTGCACATGAGTATTTACTTAATATTATATATTAATTCCAATTTCATTTCATGTAAAAAATATAATACCATTTATGATATTTTCAATATAATTTAATGATCTCCCCCCCCCAATCTCATTTTAATCTTATGTAACCCATATCATGAGGGTTTCATCACCAATATTTTTTTAAATATATATTTATTTTGAAAGAGAATCCATTTATTTAATTTTATACCATTATCTATAGAAACATCATAATTTTATTATAATTATTTCATTATTTAGGTTTTACTCATATTCTACATATTTTATTTCCCCCATGTATTATTATTTACCCATTTTAAGGAAATCGACCTTACCTTATCATTTAAGTCAAAAACATACCTTTTATTTTTGTCCATATTCATTGGATGATTTTTTAATGTATTTATCCATACCAAATCAATTGGTTTTGGTCATTTTTTACTACTTTAAATTATTTAAAATTCTAAAATATATGAAAACATTTTTCTTATAGGTAGTTTTCATCATAGTGTGAAAATAATATAATTTCAATTTTTGTTTTGTAAACACATATTTATGATATATTTTTCACTCTATATGAAAATATCTCTCTCTTATTAGGTTTTTATGAGAATTTATTTTTATCATTGTTTTATATAATTTATATTTTAATTTTTTTAAAAGATTAAGGATTATTCGTATTTTCATATTTTTTTTTAAAACTACAAAAAAAATCATCTATGTAATTATCTTTCGATAAATATTATTCTTGATCTTGAAGATTATTAATAATATACCATTATATTTACTTATTTTTATGTTTTTTAATTTTGTTTTTTATCAATGATACAATCCATAACTACTATTATATTTTCAAACAATCCTATAATATAGGAATGATATTTTTTTAAATGAATTTTATTTGTGAACACCTTGTTTTTTGTTTCCTTGACTTAAGGGCATTCACATATATTCCATAAGACGATATATTAGGGAGACTTACTGACATCATAATATATTTTTTATCAACAAAGTGTACATACCCTATAGCTTATTATCTGAATTAAAGGGTATTTAACTTGAATTTTATTGATAATATTTACATACCCATTTATTTTCCATGGGTTTATCATGTTATCATAATGAATTATTTATTTATGTGTTCCATTTAAAGAAGATATGTATTCCATTTTAATTCCAGGGGTTCTTTATTATTTGTTGAATCTATGTAGGATAATTATGATATGATGAATGATTGATTTAAATTGGAACTCATATTTATGGATAATGAAGTGTGGGGTCATATATCACCCCTAATTCATGGTTAAGGATTTTTATTTGATGAGATAATTACTGGAATCTTGTAGAATTGTTTATCTCTAATATGGGAATAAATAAGTGATGCATTCTGAACTATTTTATAAGAATCCTGTGGTATAGCCTACACCACTGTGTTATTCAAATTATGTGGTGTATTATACTCTGCAATATTAGTTTTACTAATGATAATTCATTTTCCAGGGTCTCATGCTTATTCTTATGGATACATTATGTTTTCTGGTATCTTGTTCATTTAAAAATGTTCCCACACTCTTGTAATTTATTTATTATATTTTCCATTCCATACTACATGATTCAGGATTTATAATCTATGATTTGTTTGATATACAGTATTTCGTGTCTTTATTATACCCAAATTATTATATTATTCTCACTTTTCCTATTTTATTTATACTGATTATGGTTACACTCACAAAGTATATATTCTAAACCCTTTATTTTGTTTCCATTTTCCTAGATTATTAACATATGAATAATATGAAATTTATAAGAGGGTATATGATTCATAGAAATTTTGGGAGATGTTTAAGAAATTTTATAGATTATAATGATTCATATATAATTATAAAAATGTCTATTTTATTCAAAGAACATGATTTATACTAGAAAAATTTATTCCCTAATTATATAAAAGACTAAGACAAAAAAATGTCATGGGAATGTAAATGTGAAATTTTTTGGATGTTTTTATAATAAATTATGCATATCAAATTGAATATTTAATTAAATTTATTTTTATCACTATATCATGGAGTGTTGTTATAGGGTTCCATATAGAGATTGAGGAGTTGAAACTAAAAAAATGAAGAAAATAGAGAAACGAACATTGTAGGAGACAAAGGTTATTTGAGGTATGATATATTTATAATAGAACTTAGTTTATTTCATGTATTGTATGAGAGAATCATATCCCTTCGTTACACCCATTATTTCCCACGCATTAGGATATGAGGTGTTGAGACTCCCAATTCCCCTACTATTATCCATGTGAGAGAGTGGTGAGGCTATGATGATTAATTTGTGATGTGGGTGTAGACTGATGAGGGGGTTTTATCAATATATGATGTTATTTCTTTTTATTATATATACATCTTGATGAAATCTTTATAGGTCTGAATTTGAGGTATTCCATGGACATAATTATTGAGTTATTCTAAATTTTTGTATCATTTTTCAATTTGGAAGGCCAATGAGTGGTGTTCGTTGGTCACTAAGACTATTAGATGCGAAATTGGAATATAGATCCTCTTTTTTCTTTTTTTGAAGATATATCAATGGAAGATAAGGTGGTGGAGGGTCCCAGAGATATTGGGGAGTATCCAAAAAGTTTATCGAATGAGGTTGTGACATAATCTTATTGACAAGATATCGATTTTGAGATAGAGTTACAACTAAGAGTATCTATTATTTTGATGTATAATTATCTTATGATAACCATTGTGTTGTAGTATTTGAGGTTATAGATCAAATATTTTTTCAAAATGGGCTTTAACTATGCCAATGTATATACATTGGGTACTATTTCTTATTCACCATGATGGATAATGGTAGCTAGAGGCTATGTATTAGCTATTAAAGAATGATAAAGAAGGAAATTAATAATTTTTATCCATATTTTAATGTATAAAACATTTCCATCCTACTTAAGGTATCCAATTATTTTAGAATTTCAATATCTGGTCTTTATTTCATTAGATTGGGGTCTAATAAGATGATATTATGAAGATTTTCTTCGAAGTGGGCATGACGACTTCATGTTAGTATTCATTACATTTGATGTAAAAATGAATGAACTGTGTTGTCACGACCCGTACCGGTGGGGCCCGCACCGTGACTCCCCAAGCCCGCCTCCAATAGGCCAGGGGCTGGTGACTACACTGAGTAGGCATGTCACAAACATGGGAGTCATTTCCTAAGTACCTGTACACACACACACATCTCCAAGACCACAAATGCTGAAATTTAAAACACTAAGGAACAAAAATGCATGCATACAACTAAACCCAACCAACAGAGCACGACGAAAGGTAGAGTAATGTAAAAGTAAACTGGGCCAGAATACAAGCCCACCAAAAACATGAGTCTAAAAAAACTGCAAAGTCCAACCTATAAGCACAAAGGTACTGAGACTGCTGCTCATAGCCGTAGGAACTCCTTGACCTGTAGGAAACTCAGAAATCTCGGTACTGTCCTGGTCCGCCCTGGACTCTGTCAAAAGGTTGCTCGCCTGCACAAGACACCAGACGTGCGGGTAAAGCCCGTGCAGTGGTGAGTATAACAATACTCAGTAGTGGACCCTGAAAACCACAAAGCAGTACACAATGTAAAGGTACAGTCAGCTATGCATAATATATGTTTACAGAACATATGAAACCAACCAGATATACTCAAAACTCAGACCCGCGGTTTAGAGACAAGTCACGCAACCGCATACCCCCGTAAGGGATTCCGTCCGAAGATTCCGTTATGCACTCGTTCCGGGAGAACACACTCCACGAGACTTATAGTTCCGATGGTGTCCATCCGAGGAGTGATGTTTGTTGGGAACCATCACGAGATATAGCTACCCTCATTACGGGAGACACACTCTTGAGTGGAAGGGTTATGATAGATAGAAGCACTCATTATAGGAGACACACTCTTGAGTGGGAAAGATCTCGATACATAAATGAGGATCAACTTCAGGGCCATGGAGGATACCACGACTCATCCGGAATTCATCTTCTAGGTAGAGGATCAACGCCCGGTAAAGTTGGTCACGCCGATGCCTGACTCTACCTATGGTCTGGAAAGGATAATGGATCTCGATCTGGGCCTCTCGGATGGATGCCTGACTCTATCACAGAAAAGCCCTGCTGAAGGGATCATAATCTGGCAGGAGGGAGTGATGCCTGACCTTTAGGGGAAAATAAGAAGGGGCACTAACCCAAACGAAAGATGTTCAAGGCACGGTGAAAAAAAGGACCAAGCCATTTTCCAAAAAGTAGACGGCGTGTAGAAATGATACACGCCGTGTTGTCCGACCCCGGGTACTGCCCGTGTACAACGACCCGTGTCGTGAGGATGGTCAAGTAGAAAACTTTATACAGGGAGTTTAGTATGGAGTACACGCCGTGTCTGGGTCACTGGGGCTGGCTCCGTGTACTCTGGCCATGTGCCCGTACACGGTCACCAACCCGGGTACTCCATCCCGTGCAATCTGCACACGGGGTGACCTGCGCTGGTGACCTCGCCAGCCAGGTGAGGGAGTACACGGTCGTGTACTCCATCTCGTGTCCGTGTATCCGTGGCATACACGCTGAGCTCCGCTTAGCCGCCTTTGTCGACCTATACACGTCGTGCCGCCTGAAGCCGTGTAGAGCATCCCATGTCCGTGTCCCACCCGAAGTACACGCCGAGCTTCGGGAAAGGTCCAACATGCAGTGTGACCGGGGTCACATGCCGTGTGATCCTTAACTGACCCCAAAACCCTAGCCGCCACCATCAGAACTACACGGCGTGTTCTTCTGAAGTACACGCCGTGTATTTTGGAAATTTCCAGAAACGCGGACCTCCGCCGTCACGCCTCACGTGGTGCTCCGATCATTGATTTGGTCGTCCAATCTCCACAAAACCTTCTGGTTTTTGTCGCCCCGACACCACGAAGCTGTTTCCGTCGTTTCCAGGCCTCCGTTCGGCCCTGGAAACATGATTGATCTTCCCATGCAAAGAACGCTCTTTCCGATCTGGTCTGATTCATCGTCTGCCACTACCTCCGCACCTCCACAAGATCGTTGCGTTGTCGAACCTTCGATTTGGGATCATTGTGTCGCAGAAAGGATGTGCAACGATCCGTTGTTCGTCGCCCTGCAAAGAACGCGAAGAACGTGCGGGGAAAAAAAGGAGGAAGAAATCCACATAATCAAAATGAGGAACAAACCTCCACCGTCGTTCGTCATGGCGTTGATCCGCCCCCATTAATTGGTTTAAATGGAGCAGAGATCAACATGAGTAAAGCATGGATTTATTTCCCCAAAAACATCCCAAAGAAAACCCTTCAGCAAGAACGTACGATTCCGCGGATCAGCTTGTTCGTGGTTAATCAGCGTTCGTCGTTTAAATTCAAATACAGGGAAAAGAAAAATAAAAACAACAACCCCTACCTTTCGAAAGGATCGATCGTTGATGAAGACTCCACGCTGCCGTTTTCGTCGAGATCCTTCAACGTTTTTGGCGTAGTGATTCTCGACTTTGATCCGTCGTCGTTCGCCAACGCGTCCTCCTATGCCCAAGCTCCAACAGAAATCTCTCTCTTTTTCTCAACCCGTAGGGTTATGAGGCTAACCCTGCGAATTTACCATAATGATGAATTTATAGGGGAGGATTATGTCGTGCTCAAAAAAAAGGAAACGTTTTAAAGTAATAAAATAAATTATTAATTTATTTTATTACCTCCAAAGAGATTTCCTTTTTTGAAACGTCCCAAATTAAATTTTGTAGCCGACCTGCACCGGTTGAGGTTACAGTCATTATTAGGAAAATTCATCATCCCGGAAGCAACAGTGCGCTCAGATTTTTAATCTGGGCATCTGTTTGGAAACTGCCACAATCGTGCAGAAGCGCCGACTCACTTGACTTAAATAATGTTCAAACCGCCATTCTGGGCTCACTAGACCTCGGAATGATGTACCGTCTTCACGCCCTATCTCCAAGTAATTCCATAATATTTAAAAATAATAAAAGGAAAATCCGAGACATTACATTCACCCCACATTGGGGCTTTACATCCCCGAAAAGCCAAAACAAAGGTTACTCAAAATGGTGAGGGTACTGGGCACGGATCTGGGCCTCCCTCTCCCACGTGCTCTCCTGAAGATTCTCGTGCTGCCACCAGATGCGCACTAAGGGAATCGATTGTCCAAGAAGGACCCTCTCCTCCCGATCCTCGATCTCCACCAGGTACTCAGCAAAGGACACTCCATCCTCGATGTCCAGCTCACCCTAGTCGATGACGTGCGATGGGTCATGCACGTACCTCCTCTGCTGCAACACGTGGAAGACATTATGTACCCGATGCAACTGTGGCTCTAGATCCAGGCGGTACGCCACCTCGCCAAATCTACCCAGGATCTGGAAAGGTCTGATGAACCTCAGAGATATCTTTCTTCCTCGGCCAAATCTCCGCAACCCACGTCGAGGTGAGACCCAAAGAAAAACATGGTCTCCCTCCTCGAACTCCAGTGGCCTCCGTCATTTGTCAGCATAAGACTTCTGTCGGCTCTGTGCAGTCTTCATCCTCTCCCAGATAATATGCACCTTCTTTGTGGTAGCTCGCACTAACTCTGGACCAATGAGTGATGACTCTCCAGGGTCGGTCTAGCAAAGCGGTGACCGGAAAGGTCTCCCATATAAGGCCTCGAACAACGCCATACCATTGGTGGAGTGGTAGATGTTGTTGTACACAAACTCCACCAGTGGTAGGTGGTCCTCCCAACTGTGACCAAAGTCCAAGATACAGGCCTGCAACATATACTCCAGAACCTGAATGGTCCTCTCTGTCTGACCATCTGTATGGGGATGAAACTCTGTGCTCAAGCATAGCTGAGTCCCAAAAGCCTCCTGCAATCCCTTCCACAACGTGGATGTGAAGCGGGCATCTCGTTCTGAGACTATAGTCGAGGGGACGCCATGATGTCGAACTATCTCCCATACGTAAAGGCATCCCAAGCTCTCTACGGAACTCTGTTCTCTAATAGCTAGGAAGTGGGCCGACTTGGTGAGTCGGTCAACGACCACCCAGATGGAATCGTTCCCCTTGGACATTCGTGGTAATCCTGTCACAAAGTCCATCGCTATTCCATCCCACTTCTACTCTGAAACATCCAAGGGGTGAGCTAACCCTGCTGGAACCTGGTGCTCAGCCTTCACCTGCTGGCATGTGAGGCATCAAGAAACGAACTTTGCTACTCCCTTCTTCACCCCTGACCACCAGAACTGACGTCAGAGGTCCTGGTACATCATTGCCACTCCGGGGTGTACCGCCAAAGGGGATGTATGAAACTACCTCAGGACTTCCTCCTAGAACGCCACTGGTACGACAGTGAATCCTCTGAAAAGAAGTGTGTGCTCCCCACCTTTCAAATATCCATCAAGAGCATGTCCTGTGGATAACTGAGCACGTAAGGTCACACAGTCGACATCCCCAAGTTGTGCCTCTCTAACTCGCTGTATGAGTGGAGGGGTGACAACCATCAACTGTAGGTAAGCTGTGTCGTCACCATATATGAAGGATAACTCCAACGTGGCTAATTGTTGTGTCACCTCACTCAACAGCTGTGAGCTCGACCTTCCGCTAAGAGCGTCCGCCACCTTGTTTCCCTTCCCGGGAGTATAGATGATCTCAAAATCATAGTCCTGGAGGAACTCTATCCAACGCCTCTGCCTCAGATTCAGATCATTCTGTGAGAAGATGTACTTTGGGCTCTTGTGGTCAGAGTAGACAATGAACTGCTTTCCCATAAGGTAGTGTCACCGCATATTCAGTGCAAAGACTACCGATGCTAACTCAAGATCATGGGTCGCATAGTTCTACTCATGCGGCCTAAGCTGGCGCGAACCATAAGCAATCACCGTGTGCCACTGCATCAAGACACAGCCGAGCCCAGTCTCTGATGCGTCGCAGAAAACTATGTACTTGACACCCTCCTCCAGCAATCTCAAGACTGGGAAGATCGTAAAACTCTTTCTTAGCTGCTCAAAAGCATGCTGGCACTTTTCTGTCCGCACGAAAGGTTTCCCCTTCCTGGTCAAGGCTGTCATCAATGCTGTTATCCGGGAGAAATCAGGGATGAATCTCCGGTAATATCTTTCCAATCCAAGGAAGCTTCTCACCTCTGTCATGCTCTGAGGTGGCTCCCATGCTTACACAGCCTCCACCTTGGCTAGGTCCACAACTACTCTATCTTTTAAGACGACATGTCCCAGAATTTGGACCTCCTGAATCCAGAACTGACACTTCGAGAGCTTTCCATAAAACTGGTGCTCTCAGAGTACGTCCAGAACCATCCGCAGGTATCTCGCGTGCTCCTCCTCTGACGCTGAGTACACAAGGATGTCGTCGATGAAGACCACTACGAACTGGTCCAAGTACAGAGGGAAGATCTGGTTCATCAACCCTATGAACACTGCGGGGTCTTTCATCACGCCAAATGGCATCATCAAGTACTCATAATGACCGTAGCGACATCTGAAATCCGTCTTCAGTATATCCTCTTCCTGCACTCGTAGCTAGTGATAGCCTGATCGAAGATCAACCTTTGAGAACCATTGAGCCCCTCTTAGCTGATCGAAGAGGTCATCAATTCTCGGTAGTGGATACTTGTTATTCAGTGTCACCTGGTTCAGGAACCGGTAATCCACAGACAGCCTCAGACTCCTGTCTGTCTTCTTGGCAAACAAGGCTGGGGCCGCCCAGGGTCTAACGTTGGGTCTCACGAAACCCTTGCTCTGCAAATCCTCCAACTACACCCTCAGCTCGAGAAGCTCCATAGGAGCCATCCGGTAAGCCGATGAAGAAATTAGTGTCTTCTCGGGGTGTAAGTTGATGCAGAAGTCAATTTCCCGGCGGGGAGGTAACCCTGTAACATCTTCTGGAAAGATGTCCTCATACTCTGCCACCACTGCTGGGAACTGAGAGATCATAACATCTACTGCCCTGAGGGTAAGGCTAGCCAACTCATGTGTGATCGGCTACCCCCTCCTATCCATGAGACCACTTTGTGCTGCTTGGGTTTCCTTTTCTCCGACAAAGGAAAACCGTGTTCCATCATGGCGGACACACCGCACTTTTCGCCTAAAACAGTCAATCTGGGCATGGACCAAAGATAACCAATCCATACCGATAATGACATCATAAGGCCTCAACGCTACCACCAAGAGGTTCCAACCGAAACTCTCGCCTCCAAGGGTAAGATCACACTGTCTGCAAAGGTGTGTGATCGTCGAGTCTCCTCCCGTAGGTGTCTCCAAGCGTAAGGATCGAGTCAACGATTCTACCGGAATCTCGAGGTTTTGTACAAGACATGTGGCTATAAGGTAATGACTGGCACCTATGTCTATGAGTACGGCAGCTAAGGTAGAAAAGACACAGATCGTACCTCGAATCATCCCTGGAGCCCCTGGGTCGTATGCCTCGACCGCATGCACCTGTCCCCATCCCTGTCCCCCAGCTCCCTGAGCCTGGTGCAGACCTCCTGGGGGTGGTGGTGGAAGTAAGTCGAAGCGTATACCACCACCTGCATCTCTCCCTGCTCCTCTACCACGTCCGCCGCCTGGCAGATCTTCCGGATCCGTTCTCTGCCTCTGTCTCTGTGGCCCATCCATCACTTCTCTGTCAGTAGCCCGACGTGTCTGGCAATCTCTAGCGAGATGCCCCCGACCGTCCCATGCATAGCATCGCTTCTCCCTAGGCTGACTGGATCCAGACTAAGAGCCCTGGACTGTAGATCCCATGTCCTGGGTCCTCCTATAATGTCTCCCACATCCAGATCCCTGTGTCTGACGTCAGCTCCCTACTGCCAGTGTCTGCGCACCTGTCTGCCTGCTGCTGACTGCCGGCGGCTGTCTCTGCTCCGCCAAGAAGCTCTCGATCACCAAGGCCCGATCGAGCACTCCAGCATAGTTCTATATGCATAGAGGCACGAAACTAGCTCTGATGTCTCACCGTAGACCTCGCTCAAAGGTTCGAGCCCTGAAGTACTGGTCCCTGACTATATCCATCGAGTACCTGGCGAGGTTCGTGAACCTCAATGAATAGTCAGCCACTGTCAAACTGCCCTGCTGGAGTTGAAGAAGCTCCTGGATGCGCATAGCTCTCAGCGTAACCAGAGAGAACTCCTCCCTGAAGAATCGCTCAAACTCCGTCCATGAAAGAGTATCCTCATCATGAGTCTATGTGGTCAAAATCCACCATCGTCCGACCGAACCCTGAAGAAGGCTCGCTCCTAGGATCACCATCTGGTCTGCTGGTGTCCTCACTAGACGGAAAAATCTGGTCACCACCTCAAGCCAGTCCTCAGCCGCCTGAGGGTCAGGATCGCCTCGAAACCTGAAGGGTCTCTATCTCCGAAACTCATGGAGTGCACCAAGACTATGCTCCTCATAGGTTGGTACTGCTGGTACCACTGGATGCTCCACTAGTGGTGGTATAGCAGGTGCACCACCTGGTGAAAATTCCTGGGGAACTAGTCCCTGTATCGAAGCCTCATCACTGAGGGGGTCATCCTCGTGATCGTGCTGCTAAATCCTAGTTGGTATGCGTCACAGAGGCATACTGTAAAGAAACAAGATGTGTCATGGTCAATGAGTATATCTGGATAGCTAACACCAAGAATATGGAAGACACAACCCATTCCTATATGATGCATGTACCTTTTTATTTCCCCACAACCAGTTTTTTCGTGAACCGGGTCGAAAAGAAGGTTATCAGAGTTCTGGTGTATGGATACGTCGGCCGCTGCACCAACACTGGGGTCTCTGGACTAGAAGCCGAACCTGAAACACTCAACACTGTTGCCCCCAAACAAACTCACAGACTCTTCGTCCTAATGTATAACCAAACTGCTCTGATACCACTCAGTCACGACCCGTCCTGGTGGGGCCCACGCCATGACTCCCCAAGCCTGCCTCCAATAGGCCAGGGGATGGTGACTAGCACTGAGTAGGCATGTCACTAACATGGGAGGCATTGCCTATGTACCTGTACACACACACACACATCTCCAAGCCCACAAATGCTGAAATGTAAAACACTAATGAACAAAAATGCATGCATACAACTAAACCCAACCAACAGAGGACGACGAAAGGTAGAGTACTGTAAAAGTAAATTGGGCCATAATACAAGCCCACCAAAAACAAGAGTCTAAAAAAAACATCAAAATCCATCTTGTAAGCAAAAAGGTACTGGGACTGCTGATCATAGCCGTAGGAACACCTCGGCCTGTAGGAAACTCAGAAAGATCGGTCATGTCATGGTCCGCCCTGGACTCTGTCAAAAGGATACTTGTCTGCACAAGACAATAGACGTGCGGGCAAAGCCCATGCAGGGGTGAGTTTAAAAATACTCAGTAGAGGACCCCGAAAACCACAAAGAAGTACACAAAGTAAAGGTACAGTCAGTTATGCATAATATATGTTTACAGAACATATGAAACAAACCAGATATACTCAAAACTCAGACCAGCGGTCTAGAGACAAGTCACGCAACTGCATAACCCCCAAGGGATTCCGTCCAAAGATTCTATGATGTGATCATTCCGGGAGAACACACTCCATGAGTCTTATAGTTCTGATGATGTCTGTCCGAGGAGTGATGTTCGTCGGGAACCGTCATGAGATAAAGCTACACTCATTACGGGAAACACACTCATGAGTGGAAGGGTTATGATAGACATAAGCACTCTTTACGGGAGACACACTCCTGAGTGGGAAAGATCTCAATACACAGATGAGGATCACTGCCAGGGCCATGGCGGATACCGCGACTCATCCTGAATTCACCTGCTATGTAGAGGATCAACGCCCGGTAAAGTTGGTCATGCCGATGCCTGACTCTACCTAAGGTCTGGAAAGGATAGAGGATCTCTATCCGGGCCTCTCGGATCGATGCCTGACTCTATCACAGAAAATTCATGCTGAAGGGATCATAATCCGGTGGGAGGGAATGATGCCTGACCTTCAGGGGAAAAGAAGAAGGGACACTAACCCAAATGAAAGATGTTCAAGGAACGGTGAACAAAAGGACCAAGCCCTTCTCCAAAAAGTACACGGCGTGTAGAAATGATAAACGACGTGTTGTCCGGCCCCAGGTACTGCCCGTGTACAAAGGCCCGTGTCCTGAGGCTGGTCATGTAGAAAAATTTATACACGGCGTGTAGTACGGAGTACAAGACGTGTCTGGGTCACTGGGGCTGGCTCCGTGTACTCTGGCCATGTGCCCGTACACGGTCACCAACTCGTGTACTCCGACACGTGTAATCTGCACATGGGGTGACCTGCGCTGGTGACCTCGCCTGGCTGGGTGAGGGAGTACATGGTCGTGTACTCCATCCCGTGTCCGTGTATCCCCGGGATACACACCGAGCTCCGCGTAGCCGCCTCTTCCGAGTTGTACACGTCGTGCCACCTGAAGCCGTGTAGAGCATCTCGTGTCTGTGTCCCACCCGAAGTACACGCCGAGCTTCGGGAAAGGTCCAACATTCCATGTGACTAGGGTCACACGTCGTGTGATCATTATCTGACCCCGAAACCCTAGCCGCCACCATCAGAACTACATGGTGTGATCTTCAGAAGTACACGCCATGTATTCTGGAAATTTCCAGAAATGCAGACCTCCGCCGTCGCGCCTCCCATGGTGCTCCGATCAATGATCTGGCCATTCGATCACCACGAAACCTTCAGGTTTCGGTCGCCCCGACACCACGAAGCTGTTTTTGTAGTTTTCGGGCCTCCTTTCGGCCTTGGAAACATGATTTATCTTCCCGCGCGAAGAATGCTCGAATAACGCTCTTTCTGATCTGGTCCGATTCGTCTTCTTCCATCGCCGCCGCACATCCACAAGGTCGTTGCATTGTCGAACCTTCAATTTGGGATCGTTGCGTCATAGAAAGGATGTGCAACGATCCGTTGTTCGTCGCCCTGCAAAGAATGTGAAGAACGCGTGGGGAAAAAAAGGAGGAAGAAATCCACATAAAAAAAATGAGGAAAGAACCTCCGCCGTCATTCTTCACGGCGTTGATCCGATCCCATTAATAGGTTTAAATGGAGCAGATATCAACATGAGTAAATCATGGATTTATTTCCCCAAAACCCTCCCGCAGGAACGTATGAATCCGCGGATCATCTTGTTCATGGTTGATCCGCGTTCGTCATTTAAATTCAAATACGGGGAAATGAAAAATCAAAACAACAACCCCTACCTTTCAAAAGGATTGATCATTGACAAAGGCGCCGTGCTGCCGTTGTCATCGAGATCCTTTAACATTTTTGGCGTAGCTATTCTCGACTTCGATCCATCATCGTTCGCCAACGCGTCCTCCTATGCCCAAGCTCCAAGAAGAATCTCTCTCTTTTTCTCATCTCGCAGGGTTATGAGGCTAACCATACGAATTTTTGATAAGGATTCATTTATAGGGGAGGATTGGGTCGTGCTCAAAAAAGGAAATGTTTTAAAATAATAAACTAAATTATTAATTTATTTTATTCCTTCCAAAGAGCTTTCCTTTTATAAAACATCCCAAATTAAATTTTGCAGCCGACCTGCACTGGTTGAGGTTAGAGTTGTTCTTAGGAAAAGTCATCATCACGGACGCAATGGTGCACTCATATTTTTAATACGGGCATCTGTTTGGAAATTGTCACAACCGTGCAGAAGCGCCGACTCACTTGACTTAAAAAGAATTTCAAACCGCCATTCCGGGCTCACTGGACCTCGGAATGATGTGTCGTCTTCGCACCCGGTCTCGAAGTAATTCCATAATATTTAAAAATAATAAACATAAAATAAGAGACATTACATGTGTTCATGGGTAATGTGAAATCCATTATTCATGAGTTCCTATACAAGTTTTTAGCAATGTTAATTGATGAATTCCTCATATAATTGATGTAAAAGGATCAGAATATGGGGAAACATAGAGTTTTTGTGTAGGTTCTCGGGCACAATCAACTCTATAGGACACTATCCAATTGTTAGTTTTGGACAAATAAGGTGCATTTCCTTGAAAATTTGGTATATGATCAATGTGTTATTTTAGTCCCATAATTTATAGAGTAAGGTTTTATTATAAATCACTCACTAATTTTCTATAGGTTCACAACATCTTTAGTATTGCGGCTTATTATCAATGGTTTGTGTCTCACAAATATTGGATTTTAGCCCCAATATTGGATATAACTTGGAAGTAACATGAATTAATCAAAATTAATTAGTTTCATGTAACATTGGGCTACATATATGGATGTATGATCAATTCAAAAATTATCCCGTTTCCTGAGAAGGGAGTGATTTCTGAGGTCTTTTGGGTCCTTTTAATCGATTTATGCGATTAATCTTTTTACTAAATAGGCCAACGATATTTTATAGGTGAAGGAAACTATATCCATAAATAAGTAACTATGAAAACCATGACCTGTTGTTGGATGTAGTAGTTCTTTACTAATAAGATATAAGAACACTGCCTCATTGATAAGAGATCTCTAGTTTTTATAGAATAAAAAAATTTATTGTATGATTTCACTCATGGGGATTTGAATCTATATCAGCAGAGGTGAATGTATTTTATTTAGGGATTTAATTTTTACATATTCTACTTCCAAATATTGTGATATTTTATAGTTGACACAATGAGTAAGATACTTCATTGATATTTCATTCAAGATTTCAGGGATTATTGGAGGGATATTGAAAAGTTAATGCTTTGGAATTTTATAGTACAGGAGACTGATGAAAGAAATTTTTTATACCAGATGATGATGGATACTTCCATTATCTATGAATTTGATGATTCATAGTAGGGAAAATAAGAGGCGATGGTGACATGGGACTATTCTGGTGATAGTGATACTCTATAATGGTGTTCAATTAATAGAAAACATTAAATGTTATTTCATGGGAGGTTGTATGTGTCATTTGATATGTGTAAGTATGTTATCTATTTATTTCATTGATCGAATTTAGTGGTGTGTCTATGTATTTTAAATATTTAACATAGATTAAGCATAAAAATTTGGGGGCATGGGATGAAGTAGTTACAAGAAGAGTTCCAGGAATAATGTATGGTTTTTAGGAATAATAAAATTAGATCACAATGTTCATATAGAGGTTATTTTGACTTCAAATGTCCCCACATAGAAATTAGAATATATTTAGGTGGATTTAATCATTGATTTACCATATTACCAGTGAGGATATTATATCATTTGGGTGATCATTGATTAACTGACAAATTCAACAAATTTTCAAGTGACTAGGGAGTCAAGGTCTGTAGATGTTATAGTGATACATAATATAGAAAATATATGGAGTATCCATGGGATGTTGAGGACCATCATCTATGATCAGGTTCTAAATTTTACCTCTCATGTTTATAGAGGATATCATCATTACTTTGGCTTCCATATATACATTTGAACAACTTTTCAGGCCCATAAGGATGGGTATACTAAGTGAAAAAACCTTACCCTAGAGGATATGTAGTGGTCTTGTGTCATTAATTTGGATTTATTGTGGGTGTGACACAGACCCTGGGATAATTTTTCAAACAACAACATATTTCACGCATCCATTGGTATTTCTCTATCCAGGGAGTAGTATGGGTGACCAAGTTAATTTCTATTATATTGGACCATGGTTGGAGAGTCAATAGTCATTAGTCTGAATTTGGTGTATTGTATGACAGATATGATCCAAATGGTCAGGGGGAAAATAAAAGTTCCACAATACTGCTGGAAGTATTATATTTATCTGCATATAAGACACATACAGTTTAAGGTTGGATACCATGTATTATTAAGTGTTTCCCCTCAGCAATGGTAATAAATCTTTTTCATGGGATTAAGAGTTTGACATAGTTTTTTTCGTCCTTTTAAGATGTTTGGGAATATTCATAATGTGGAATATCATTTTCCAATTATACCAAATCTTAAGAGGATATAAAGTATTTATCAAGTGTCACAACTTTTTTAGTATATTTATGATAAATCCCATTTAATTTTCTAGGGAGAATTGGATATCTAAGGAAACATTTTCTTCATGGAGTGATTGGTTGATATCAAGGAGAATTTATAGAGGGTTATATACAAGAGATTCATCCCCATGGTTTGTTTGTTATAGAGGAATTACGTTTTAGAAGAGATTACATCAGAGTTATATATGCATATAAATTCACAATATCTTGTATTTTTTTGAATAATTCTTTATTCTATAATTTTTATTTAATATAGTTTGGTAATTCTAGATTACATTCTGATTTATAAAATCTATTCTATTCTCTTGATGTTTCTCTAGGTTGGTGGTCATGTTTTGGCTTTAATTTTATTCAAGATTCATTTCTTATAAAATAGTTTCGGTAAATTTCTCATCTTCCCAATGTTACCTAGGTAATATTTAATTTATGAGGATGACAAAAATTTGATAGGTATCTAATGTAACAACCTAGATATTGTTTCTTATTACATCATGTGTTGTTAGTTGATAAATGTGTCTTGTGGGAGTCTTAATGTTTATATGAGGATCTGAGAATGTATTTTAGTAGGGATATGGGATAATGACATTAATTTTGGATTTATAATGTGAATAATTCCTATAGAGGCTTTGGGATTTCATTTAAGTCATGATGGATATTGTTGTAATGTATTTTTTAAGAATTAATTTTAAGACACCTTCCCAGTTATAATTAATGACGTGAATGGTAGTATGAGACATGATTATTTTAGTGTCGAATTTTAATGGTTTTATAAAATTATTATTCTCAACATTAATGGCCATGTTCATGGTGTGAACTTGTTATAGTTTTTTAATATATGTAGACTTCAATTTTAGTTTATGTTTTATTCATGTTAAACACGTTATAAATGGAGGAGTCACACCATGAATAGTGCTTTTCATGGATTGGATGTAAACTAAAATTCTCTTTCAAGATCCATTATGTTCATTTTTATTTCTCTTATTTTGATGGAAATCATAGATAAATATTATGAGAATATCTTACCCATCTTCGTCAGCTTCAAACCACGGTATTAGGATATTTATTTCCATTAATCCTTAATGAGTTCCCATAACCCACTTATTTATTTATACTTTATTCCTCATCCAGAGAGAGTTTTTTCTTAATGATATTGTTGGATTATTTGGTAGTGTTGTGTGATCACTAGGGGGATGATGTGTTCTAGGCCAATTACTTTGCATAGTGTGTGTTAGATCTTATTGGAACCTCATTTTTTCCTTATCTCATATTGTGATTTGAAATAATTCCTTTGTTGTGGGTGATTCTTATTCATTACTCATTTTTGAGAATCTGTGATATTAGAATGCTTATGATTTCTCATTATATGGATGGTAAGGAATTAATAAATAAAATAAAAAATTAAAACTAATTAAATTGAAGGTAAAAGGTATATTGACATAAGTTTAATTAATTTTTATGATATTTCTTATGGTATTATTCCTATTTGATTCCATTCACGAAAACCCATTGTTATTATTGAATTATTTTATATGATGTAACTAATGTGAAGTGAGGACCTTGTTAATGATTGTTTCAACTCACCATCCCTAAAATATTAATCAAGTAAACATTTATATGAACATATTTTGAGTGAATATGAAAATAATATGAATATAAATATTTAATAATTTATATGATGTTATGAAATCAATCATTTAATTGAATATTTTTTAATTGAGAGAGTTAACATATGTTTTTATGTGTGGTTATTTTATCTCATCATTTCCACAATAGTTTTGGGGGTTTGGGGGTTTTTTATAGTGATTTAAATTACCTGTACAGATGTATAATATATACGGGAAGAAGGGTGGTTGTGGGTTTGGATTGAGTTATATTGAGTGTTGGTTTAGGGTGGTTGGTTGATGGATGTTGATATTAAATGGTTGAGAAATTGTAATGACCTTTTAGTGAGTTGTATCATTATTTTTTATATGGTTTATATATGATTTTTTTGGATTTTTTTGTTTCTTAGTAGATATGGGGTATGATTAGTATAGTATTTGACAATATTATAATTTTTTATAACTAGACCCATGATGGTCCCCATAATCAACTGCTTGATGAATAACTAGTTCAACAAGATGAGAACATCCTAATGGGAGATGGAAATGGTAGATATTATCCCATGATGGTCCCCATTATTCAGGGCCTAGATTAGATCGTGTTCATGGTAGTAATCTGTAGTGAGATATGGGAGTTGGATTCTATATGTTTCCTACTATAGAGGAATCATTATAGGAAGGGGTATAGGTTGTTCATGGTATAATCCATTTCTCATCTACCTTTGTTTCTAGATTTTTTGATTTTAGAGATTCACACCCCCCTTATCTCACTAACATTAGTTCCCACATTAATATTAAAGGTCGAGAGACTTCCATTTTCCTTTGTATTTTTTAATCATGTAAGAGGTCAGGATATGATATTCATTGTGTTCCTGGGGTGGATACTAATGATGCGGAAACATAATTTGATGGTAAATATAATATTATTTCACATTAAAACATATTATTTAATCCAAGACATGTATTATATATATTCTAGGTAGGTAGTTTTTTATTTATTTGTGATCATAGTAGTGTTATATAATGTGGAAGCTGAAGAGGTTGTGTTTGTCATTGAGGGTGACTATTAGAGGGAAGTGTAATGTATTGAGAAGTTATATAATAGTGGGAAGATTTTTCAATGGAATACTAGGTAATAGAGTATCCTAGAGTTAGTGAGGAGTTAAAGATGTCTTCTTTGATGTGGTTGTGATACTAGCACCTTGATGCGATTTCAAGTTCAGCATAGAGTTATAATTAGGAATATCTCCAATTTTGATGGATCATTATATATGAAACCCACTGAAGTGTGTATTTTGAGGGTATAAATTGATGTTTTATTGAAGAAGTACTTCATCTAGCCCATTTTATCCCCTTTTTTGTGTTATACTATTATTGTAAATGATGATAGACTATAGCCTATGACTGTAAGTGGAATACTAATGGCTGAACCAAGTTAAAGCTAAGAACTCTTATCCCCTTTTGGGGCAAGAAGACGTATTCGATAATATTATGGGATTTGGTTAGTTTTCATTGACCGATCTACTGTTATAATATCATCAGATAAGTGTAAAAATATATATATCCCAGACAATGAATTATGATGTAGGTATGGATGCTTCATGATTGTTTTAATGTCATTACTTATGATAAATGCATAATTTTGGTTCATGTGGCTCATAACCATGTGTTCACTTGAGTTCATGAACTATTTCATAGTTCTTCGCATCGAAAACATCCTCATATACTCAATGTTGGAAGAGAAACATCCTATGCACCTTAATTATGTCCTTCACGTTCATCAACATAATCATCTACATGGGAAGCTGTGTAATTGAATGTTTTAAGCAAAGGAGGTGGACTTACATGGACATGTCAGGTATTAGTAGGGTGTGTCAATATACCCATCAAATATTGAGGCAGTTATATCTTGGAAAGAACATAAAAATGTGTCATAGGTTCGTAGATTCCACGGTCTTGTGAGATATTATCAATTTTTTATCATAATTCTTTCAGAATGTATTCCCACTAGTGGCTTTGACCAAGATGTACATTTTAGTATTTGAAAAAGATTAAATACATTACTACTCATATTTTTTTTATATATTACAATATTCAAATTTTATTAAGTTCCCATATTTATTAATTATTTTTTGTAATAATTAATTAATTAATTTTTAATTACATGTTATGAAAAAGTATAATTGTTCTTATTATTTTTTACAAATAAATAAATTGTTGTTATATTTTTACTACTTTAGTTTAATTTTGTTCAAGAAAGAAACATGTACCATTATTTATAAAGGACCCTGGAAATCCCTCTACTGCATAAGGGACCACTTAGGGTCAACCCCATAGGAAGGCCCACCTATGGAAGCCCTTCAAAGAGGCTGGTTTTTTGTTCATAGTACATGATATTCACATGAAGGCCTATTTATAAGGCTTTCAGAGTGTTCTCACATGCACATTGGTTGGGCTAAGTTACCTGTTAGGCCACGAGCCCTATTTTTGTACATGTGTTTTAATATGAACAAATCATCATAAATCATTGGATGATACACCACTAAACCACCTTTTGTTCAATTCTTTGAGGTATTATCTTTTAAACATTAATATTCATTTGTATATAAAATATTGGATATAAGATTAGTTTTTTGGATCACTTTTATCATGACTATCTGATCCTTTTTCAAATATCATGTGTTTATTATTTCAAACAGATGTGTGTTTCTTATTATTTATTTCTATATTATCTTATTCCCCTGTATTTTTTTCATCCGATTTACTAGTGGATATACAATAGTTTCCTTAATGTGTTCCCTTATCAAAACTTCTACAATAATTTGATCTATTTGGTATTCATTTTGAACTCGTGGTACAAATTAGAGTAAATTTGGACATGGTTTATAACATCATATTTATTCTTAAGTTGTTATTCTACACCAAATTATTTTTTTCTAGATTCCCACTCTTAAAATAGTCATATGGCCTTCCCCTAATTGGTTTCTTAATGAGTTACAGTTTGATAATACCATAGGTGGGTATTTTGAGTCATCATTTGAAAATACCGACTGTGAATCATGAGTCTCTATTGGAACCCAATGGTGGGTAAGTGACCTACCACTTGGTTATCAAAGGATAATAATATTACTCACCTGTATATATCAATTTTGGGTTATTTTTACCCACCACATGCTCATCCTTCACTTTATAGAGTCTTTTAATAATGTTTATCAAGCTTCCACACAATCTTCTCTATATTAAATCGAATGAATTTGTAATTTTATGTTTATTTATTATGTTTTCCTTTGTTATCTGAAAATTATATTTTCAATTATCGTTTCCATCCATATTACAGCTTCATCTATGGGTCATATAATTCTTCTTAATTCAGTTTTTTATTTCTTATTCCTTCTTTAATTAAATACTTCTGAATATTCATTTTAGTTTTAAATTTATTAGAATATTATATTATTCATTGGTAATATATTTTATCTGTTGTTTTTCCATGTGATATAAGAAGATTATTTAAGATTCATTTACCTTCTTCAATTGGATTTCAATATATTTATTCTTTATATTTAATGTAATTTTACATTTAATTAATCTATTTATTCATATGTTGATTATTCTAGATGTTTGGAAATATTTTCTATGAGACACCATTAGAATTTTCCAACTGTAGTTCATGATTCAGCATTTTCATTATGAAATGGTGGGTCAGGAGTCACCATTGGACTTCCAATGGTATGAACATTTTCATTTCATTATATAAATCCTTTGAATGCTAAAATTTATGAATTAAACTTTTATGTTGGGTTCATTTATTTTTTCTTGAAAATTGGAACAGTATGTCATGAACTATTTAATCCACCATTAGAAATTGTAGTGGTAGGTGATAATCCAATGTTCTCTATTCCAGTAGTAGGTCAGTATCTACAAAATCTATTGTTAGTGGTGGGTCATGAGACATTATCAGTAAAAATAATCCACCATTAGTCAAATTTATTGTTTCTAGAATGTTTATTTCTTATTTCAATTTCAATTATAATTAATATAATTTTATTATTAATTATTTTATTTTCTTTTGATGAAATATATTTTTAGAGTGTTAACAACAATATATGATAATATTATAGTTATTTATACATGAAAATGAAATTTCATGACTTGCTATTTTTTTATAGTTTTTACTGTATATATAATTCATGTCATTATATTTTTTTTCTGAATTTTTAATTTTATTTTATTTTTATAAAAATAATTTATTGACATTTTAATTAATTTAATCCAATTTTTCATGAAGAAATACTAATGTTGATTGTAATTCATTAATTTCCCATGAAACTTTAAGAAAAAAATGTCAATGGTCATATTTTTATATTGTTATGAACATACAATAATCATGTGGAAATTGGTAATAGACCCACTCATATATGATGTTGGTTATAATGACATGGTAGATCTCTTCATGGAATAAAACAAATCCCAGTGTAGATTCATTCATTCCTTTATATATCATGTGATAAATACTCGATATTCTTGATACTATAAAGTGTTTATGATATTATATGACTTTTAAATTTTTGATGTTGTAAAAAAAGGACTCCAGATTAGACATTAGTTCATTTAAAGTTCTAAATGATCATCATGCTTAAAATTATTCGACATTAAAATCATATACTATTTTCTCTATATATTTTTATTTGGGTAATCTTATTTCTTTCGGTTTATAATTTCTTTTGTCTGGTTAATAATTTTTCATATTAAAATTAGTTATCAATGTCAACTATTTATTATACCACCAAAAAGGAAGCTTTAGATGTGACTCCATATCAAAATTCAAGAAACAAACTACGATGGTTCTCCTGTAAAAATATTGGGTTGTGCATTGAGGTATTTTTAAATGCATTGTCTGTAATTAGATTTTGACACCTTTAAAATTTTTGTTCTTAATGGGTTTCAGTCTCTATGTGGAGTATGCGATATTGAGGAGTGGAATATGATCATTTTGATCGAGACCGAAAAAAATCCTATTGTTCTTGACATTTTTATTTACACAAAAACTCAACATAAGAACAATTAACTCATTTCATATTAATATTAAAGAAACACTAATTTATTTTGTCATTAAATTTTAAAATGACTATTTACCATCACTCTAGTCATATTTTCCCTCAATAAAAATCCAACAATTGGTATCTGAGCTTGGAAAATAGTTTTTTTGGTTCTGATATCCACAATTTTTATTACTTTGAAGGTTCTGATAGTTTATCATTTATTTCCTTTAATTTGATATCAAATAATTGATATAAAAACATTATCTCTGATAATTTATTCAATATGATGCTAATTTTTGTAACTCTATGCAAATCTAAATCCTAGAATTAATAAATTAAGTAAAAAAGATAGTATCTTTTTTTATGATGAAATGTTTGAATGTTGATGATGGTTAGATTCCACATAAACACCTATTCTTCAGTGGGAGTTACTACGACTACGTGAAATCTATAATGTAATCCTACATGAAAAATTGAGTGTGGATCATTGAGAAATCATGTAAAATCTATATGAGCTACCCAAATTGGATCCTTATACACTAGTTGGTAATGAAATGCTAAAATATTATTTGAATTATAAATTTAAATATATTTTACATATTTTTATAAGTAGATGTATCTATAGCCATTTTCACTTATATGGAATCCCATGACATATGATGGACACTCCTTGTTAATTAGTATGGTACTGAAAAGATAAATTGAACCAAGCTAGGAATTATTCAATTAGAGTATCTAGAATTCAATATTGGATATGAAGAATATTTAAATCATAAGTTCCATCGGTTCACCAGTATAACCAATGGTATGAGTTCTATTGGATAAACCAAGGATAATACAGCTCAAATGGAGAGAGAACAAAGTTCTTTTTAAAAATAAGGCATGAAAATAAGTCTTTCATAGATTAGATTATGAATTTTCTGTAATATACATTAGATTATCTCATAAGCTCATTGCTGCATTATGTGTTAGAGATGAATAATATTACTATTGAGGAGTCCACTAAAAGAAATAGGTACATCATTTAAATAAAATTTTATTACACACAAAAAATTTCTTTAAATATCATTTCCTTGAAAGTCACAAGGATATGTAACACTTCAATATGATGTATTTCAATTTCATGAAAATGGTTGGAAGAGGCAGTTCAATGGGATGTCTGGAAATGAAATTAAAAAAAGTAAATTCTACATAAAAAACTGATGATTCAGAATTAATTTGTTATGAGTGTAGGAAGAAACATCACATAAGAACTGATTTCCCTAAACTCAAACATCAAAATAAAGGCAATAATAATAGGAGAAAAAACAAGATATTTTTAGTGGTTGTGATAGATCAAACAGTTCTAACTTTGGTAGTTATTCTATAATTGAGAAGGAGACATAGAATCTTTCCCTTGCGGGTATCACATGTGAGGTAAATTATTCCCTTTATAATCAATTTATAAATCCTAAATTTCTTTATCATTATTTATTATCCATAAATGAAAAGGATATTGTGTATAATTCTTGTTATAATTATAGTTATGTAGATTATTTTGTTAGGTAATTTTATTAAATAAAATTATTAAATAATTAATGATATAATAAGAATAATTGTAATGTATATTGACATGATAATTAAAAAATAATTTTATTAAAGAAAATGATAAATATAAAAAGGAATATAATAATTTGAAAATATGTTTTCCCTGAATGAGAAAACTAAAGATGATTGTAATTCTGAATTGATTAAACTAAAATAGGATAATGAAATGATTAAAAATATTCTAGTTGTATATCATAATGATTTAGAGAGGATATTTAAATTGGATTTTTAAAATATAAATAATGTAGAAAATAAATATAATAAATTAATTAATGAAAAAAGTTAACAATCCCAACATCTGGATCCAATGAAATGGTATTTACAGATTTAGAAACTGTACAAAAAGAGAAAAAGGTATTGAAAACTCATGATTCCAATAATATAGAGTAATTATATTCATTTTTAAAATTTCTATTTTTAGTGATAACTCATGTAATATTTAAATTTCTAAAAACTAACTTCAACATTTTATAACTAGAAACATAAGTGTATGATTTCAATTCAAAATATATATTTTTTAATAAAGGTGATATATTCTTACAATTTATTCCCATTGGGAAATAGTTAGCCCACACCATCACAAAACAATTAGATTCAGTTAAATTTTAGAAGATTAAATTTGAATAGGGTGTGTCAAAATCATAAAATCTTTGTTAATATGATCATTTTTTCTTAACAATGTATTCATATATGCTCTATGATGGAAAAATTTGCTTTCTTCTTGGAATAAATAATAATTATATCAATATATTTAAAAAATAATTATTAAAATATCAAACAATCTTAATTCTATTTATTTAATCTTTATTACAGTAATTAAATTTTTAATAAAAGGGAATAAATTTTATAAAATTTAGTAATTCAATTTTTGAAAAATTTCGAAAAGGGGGTATATTTTTTTGAAATTTATTAAATGTTTTGGTTTTTAATTTACAAAAGAAAAAAAATTTTAGTATATAAAAAAGAGAAAATAATTTATCATTATTATTTGTTTTAAAAAATTACTAAATTTAATTTTTATTAAATTCTCAATTTTATTAAACTCCATGTCTTTAAATTAATTAATAATTTCTTTAATTACATGATTTAAATAATGTTAATTGTAATTCTTATTATATTAATAACTACAAAATGTTTTCATTTATATTTTTACTACATAATTGTAATTTTTTATGTAAAAAATGTTCCATCCTAGGTAATGGTTCTTAACCATAACTCTACCACATAAGAGACCCATTAGGGTTAACCCCATGAGAATTTCGGCCTATGGAAGCCCAATAAAGATAATAGTTTTGTTGTATATAGTCCACACCTCTCATGTCTGGGTTGGTGTATAAGGCCCAAAGAGCATGCTCATAGGCACTTGGTTTGGTCTACATCAGCCACCTGTTCAAGGCCCCAGTGTGTGTTGATGTGTTTTATTATGAACCCAACATTAGTGTGGTATAGATTATAAACCCCTAGTCTTCCTTGTCTTCGATTCTATGTGGGACGATATTTGGAGAATTACTATTCATAAAAACATAAAAAGTGTAATATATACTTAACTATTGGATATGTTTTATCTTGATCATCTTATCCTTTTTCATATCTGGTTCCTTTATTGTTTTACAATCTTGATAATTTATTCTTCTTCATTTTTCAATCATATTCCATGATTTTAAATTTTCTTCTGGTTCACCAGTGGTTATGCACCCATGGTCTTCATGCATTGTATTCCCTTATAGTTCTACTACAATTTGATCTATTTTGTGTTCATGTAGAAATCTTGATGAATATTTGAACAATCAAAACAGGTCTTAGAATGTCGTCTTCCTCCTCAAGGTGGTTTTTGAATCCAAATTATTTCATCAATAATCCTAGTGTTCGATTGTTTATTTGGACTTCCACTTATTGTTTTCTCAATTATTCACCTTTGGAAAATACCAATGGTGGGTAACTCATGATTTAACATAGGAAAATATCAATTGTGGGTCATGAGTCACTATTATAACCTAATGGTGGGTCGGGGAACTACCACTAGGTTGTCAATGGTGAGTCATTGCACTCATCATTGGATATCAACATTGGGTTGTTTTTTTCCTTCCAGTTATTCTTCTTTAACTTTATAATGTCCTCTCATTAGGTTTATAATTCTCCCACATGATTTTTACTTTCTTCTATTTGATGTAGCTATAATTTGTTGTAGTTTTTTTTGATTTCATAATTTATCAAAAGAATATATCATCTATTATTATTTCCATTTTTATTGCTACATATTATTCAAATTATATATATATATATATTATTTGAGGTATTTATTTATTATTTTTTATTTAACCAGATATAAAAAAAATGTTTTTCAAAATTAATTTTATGATAATATTATATTATTATTTACTGATATATTTTATTAGTTGTTATTCCATGAACATGAAGAATATTATTCAAGATATAAATGCATTATTCAGTTATTTTTCAAAAAAATTATTTTTGAATTTGGATGTAATTTTATATTTTATTAATTGATTTATTCATTTATTCATTATTCTGGATGTTTTGTAATAATTCTAGTGATCCAAAATTGGAACTTTCCAATGGTAGGACATGGGTCACCATTGGCATAATGCAACGAGGTGTCAAGAGTAACTGTTGGACTTCCAATAGATAGAAATTTTTTATTGCTTCATATAAAGCCTTTGATTGCTAATGTGCATGGATTAATTGTTATTTTGAGTGAATTCATTAATTTTTTCTTTACAATTGGAATGGTAGGTTATGCTCTTTTTATCCATCATTCCACATTTTCAACGGCAGGTCATAAGCCACAATTCTCTGTTCCAATGTTATTCCATGACCCACTGAACTCTATTTATAGTGATGGTTCATGAGTCACTGCTAGTAAAAATATTCCACTCTTAGTTAAAAAAATATTCTAAAAAATTATTTCTTATTTCCATTGATATTATTATTGAAATAAATGTTTCCTGAAATATTTTATTATTTAATATTAAAATACAATTTAGTGTTAATTTTTTTTCATTATTTAATTATTATTTATATATGAATATTAAAATTCATGAGATTCTCTATTTATCTACATATTTTTTATGTAATTCAATTGATTATATTTTTAAAAAAAATTAATTTATTTGTTTAGAAATGATTTACTAACATTTTAATTGTTTTATGTTAATATTAAATGAATAAATATAAAAGTGGTTTCAATTATTTAATTTCATTTTTTGATTTAACAAAAAATGTCAATAATCATGTTATTATATTGTTATGAACTAACAAGTGTCATGATCACTATGGAAATAGAACCACTCCTTATGGATCATGGTCTTAGTAATCTTAGAGAACTCTTCAAGGAATAAAACAAATCTCAGTGAGCAGTCATTCAATTATTCAGATCACATGTAATACATTATCGACATTCTTACTACTCTAAATTGTTTATGATCGTTGGTGATTGTTATATTCTTGTTGTGATCACTTAATGAATCCAAAATCGACATTTTTTCCTGCCATGTAAACAATGATTTTCAAGCATAACCTTCTTTGATATTTTATTCTTTTTATGTTTGTCCTGTAATTTTTTATTAATTTAATCTTATTCCATTCTATTTTTTATTTATTGTCTATTGTTTATTTTTTCAAAATTAAAAGAAATTATTTCTTTTATCTGGTTATTCTATCACTGAAATTGATTTTTGGGTTGTGAATCCTAATCAAATGTATGGATACAGACTAGGTTGGGTCTCCTATAAAAAGAATTGGATTTTCACTAGGTTTTATAAAAGGTATTGTCTATAAAAATTTCTTGAAACCTTTAAAGATGAGGTTCATAGTGGTTATTAGTCCTCTTAAAGAATGGAAAACATTTAGGAATGGACTAGGATTTTGTGATCTAAACAATTATTAATCATAGTGTAATTTACTCTTTTATTTCCACTACAACAAAACTCAATAATACTACACTCACTTCTATTAAAAATTTTATAAAATATGGTTGTTTTTGTCATTAAACATTAAAATAACTATTCATGCCACTACCACTAGTCATATTTTCCCTTAATAATGATCCAACAATGCATGGAATTTACCTGGAAAAATCAAACTTAGGATCCATTTGAATACCCAAAGGGGAGTGGGATCAGCACCCTCGTACATTATTTTACTATAGAGGGAGTGTTTTTTGTGGTATTTTGTGATGATATACATCTGGGTTTGGGATTCCTCTTAATTTATCATAGGGAAGTGATCTCTTATGGTTGATGGTCTTTAAATCCACTTAATCATAACTATAGCTCGCATAGTTTAGATTTGGGGACAATAGTGGTTACCCTAATTTTTTGGTGACATTAACTCATTAGTGGGTGTGTTTTATTATTTAATTTCCTCAAAATTATAAGGTATTTTTTCAATCAATGGGATTTGAATCTAAGTCAGTGCATGTGGAAGGGGTTTTTTTGGAATTATGATTTATAAATCCCCCAAAACTGAAAAATAGAATTGTTCTGGCTAACACACTAATTATTAATTAATGAGAATATATCATTTGAGAGTTTGAGTATTCTTGGAGGAATATTGTGGAATCCCGCCTTTTTATTACATAATTTTCATTACATTTTACAAATAGAGTATCTTTAAAGACTAGTGTCTTGGAAATCAAGAACATAATACATGAATACTACATAAAACATTCTTCTAAACCACTTGTAAGGAGTCATTATATGTTCATCCTAAGTAGAATTACTGCATCTCAAAGCCTAGAGACATACATTCAAATGAAAGGGTGAGCAGAAAGACCAGTAAGGGTAAACATGGGAGTTAGTGTACTTGTAATATCAATAAGAACTTGAATAAAAACATGAAGACATGAGCAATAGAAGAATAAGAATATCATAAATAAAAAACATGGAACATAACATGAATATTTGGCTACAATATTTCATTTATAAAATCATTTCCGTATCACCAAGGTCTATCCCTAAGGTGTCATTAAAAAATTACAAAGGTTATTCACCAAGGTATCGTTAAAATGGTCATCTCTAGAGATTATGTCTTTACCCAATGCATTGGAGCGCTATCAGGGCGCACCCTTAATTTGTCTTTATTATCATGTGAAACACATATATAATCATCAATAATTTCATAAATAACCCATTTATCATAAAAGAAATGGGTTACATTTCATAGTCAAATCATTTTAAAAACTGCTTTAAAGACGTGATCTTTATGTCACTTTAATTCCACATAAAAAGAAAGTGGGTCTCATGTATGTAAATACCAGAATTTAAAATATAATGTTTTTATATATATGGGAATACCCCTGTAGAAGAAATATATTTGAGTATTCACTTAATAAAATAAAATAATTTGAGAAAAAGAGAGAGACATTTTGAGACGAAAATTATACAGCATAACAGCTAGGTTATAGGGTTTTAGAAAATATTGGAAATAGAGGGGACATGGGTCACTCACTCATAAATGATCCATAAAATAGTATAGGGGCAGAATATAAAGGATATAAGAAAATGTTAATGAAATTTTAAATAGATATCATATGAAATGAAAAACATGGAAGGTAGACAAAAATAAGATTTCTCTTTTGAAAATTCGGCAGCCTAACAACGTCACTTAAAAAATAAAAAAATGAATTGATGAGATAAAATAGGTTCTCTCATCATATGAACATAAAAGAAAAGTATTATGGATATATATATATATATATCATAACCAACATAATAAAAAGTATCTTTACATATGTGACATGAAAATAGAACTTGAAAATGAGAAGGGTGAAAGAATCCCCTACAAAAATTCACAAGCCTAACGATGCCACATAAAACTTCCAAAAAAAGTGAATTGATGAAATCAAATACGTAATCTCATAATATGAACTTAAAAGGAAAGTATTATGGATATATAGATAATAAACCAACATAAGAAAAAATGAACATGAAAGACTTGAAATTAAAATAGAACATTGAAAATGAGAAGGGTGAAAGAATCCTTTACAAAAATATGACAGCCTAACGGTGCCACTTAAAAATTCTTAAAATGAATTTATAAGAGTTAAATGGGGTCTCTAATCATATGATAATACAAATAACAGTAAGTTGAATATAAAATAACATCCTAAAACATAAGAAACAGGTTCATAAAAGAAAGGACATAAAATATAGTAATTGAACAGAAAGAAAGAGGTAGGATCCCTTACCTTGAAGAGTAACTTAGAAAGCGTGATGGTCGGGACCTTGGGAGGCTTGAGGGAACCTTGGGAGAAATCCATGTGAGGTAAAGTGGCCAGAATATAGTTGGGGAGGATTTGTAAATGAAATTAATGAGGTAATGTCTTGGTATTTATAGGAAAAGTGAGGGGAGAAAACATTAATTTCCAAGGGACACCTCATCGGTGGTATTGGAAAAACCATGGGCTTTCCCATGATATTTTACCACGGTATTGTCCACTTGGGACACCTCATAAATTATCATACTACTAATAATTCTACCAGAATTATTTGATAATCATTACATCCTTAATGATGTCATTAAACACCCGAAACTCAAAAACTGTATTTTCACTATTCACTAAAAATTCAACTTTCTCACAAAAATCCCAAAATTTCACCTTAACCAAATATCGATGCTATGCTTTCAAAAATGAAATTAATTTTATGAAAATAATTTTCTAAATATTTTTAATTTAATTTTTAAATAAAAATACTATTCACTGAAAATTCAACTATTTCAAAAAAATCACAAAAATTCACCTTAACCTAATATCGATGCTCTGAATTCAAAAATTAAATCCATTTTATAAAAATAGTTTTCTAAATATTTTTAATTTAATTTTAAAATAAAAAACAAGATTCACCCAAAAAAACTAATACTTAAATAGTACATTCTGGAATAGTTATTTACCTATTTTATTGAATCACATTACTTAATCAAGGTCCCTAGATTATATTAATACTTTCTTCAGTGAGGTTACTTAATCCGTTTGATGACATTACTAATCATAAGCATAAAATCACTATTCATAATTTACTATTCATCAAAATTATGTTGATCTTATTAGACTCTAAATTTCTTACTAAACATAACTGTAGAAGACCATTTTTTGAAAATAATTACACATTATTAATTATTTAAGTTTTACATAAATATTTTTAAGATATACTTTTTCTAAATTTATCAATAATATACATACTATATTTATCTGGACATTTAAAAATTCACAAACTTTACCATAATAATAAATCACAATTTTTTTTAAATCAAAGGAATGCATAAGGCAATTTTGGTCTCGTTATATAACCCCTTATAACACCAGCATAGGACCTAAGAGTAAGGTGTGCTTGGGTGATAGAATATTGGGGCGGCTCGGCCAACATTACCCGAGTAGTGATTTCTATTAGCTTCCACATCCCGCGAAGGTGATTCTGTTCCAACATAAGACAATGGTGTTTGGCTTGGGTCTGATCCAGAGAAAATCCCAAAGGTGCTACCTCCTTCCGGAGTTCCTTTATATGGGCTTCGATCGGCCCGAGACTACTGGATGGGGCCATCGAATCTTCTTTCCATATTAATTAATCAATATCACTTGTATTTAGAGAAAATAATCGCAAAATTTAGTTTCCAATGTTCATATTGACCAATGGTCAGATAACGGTTTAAACCCAATGGTCTTATTTTAATTATACTCATTTTATTAAATGAAATTTTTTTGTTGAGTATAAAATAAAATAACCCCCAAATTTAGGAAAAAAATTATTCAAAATCTCAGGTCGTTAAATTCATCCCCCTTAAGACATTACATCCTTGCAATTTTAAAATTGGGCTTGGAAAATTCATTGAATATCCCACATCAGGAAAAGAGTCAGTAAAACTATTATGTTAAAAGAAAGAAAGGGAAGTACAAAGGTCACCGGAGTTAACCCATACTAGGAATCCATGTAGGTAAACATGGATATGGAGGAGAAAAAAAAGGGTCAAGTTCTGTTGGAGAGTGATAGAAAACATGATTAGGAGAAAATTAACCTGAATAAGATCACAAAATTATGAGGTGTTAAATAGTCTTTGATTACCCAGTAAGAAACATAAACCATCAACGTTTTTGTTTTACGTTCCTTTTCATAATTTTTTGGAATTAATTTACTAAAAATTATAAAAACATAAAGAAATATACTTACCTTCAAGTAGAGTTTCATCTTTTAATAATTTTCTACCAAGACTAAGCTTTTCTCCAAATAATGAGCATTCAAAAAGACTTGGTCTCAACAAAAGCACAAGAACAATCTTCTAGAGAATCACATAATCCACAAAAGAATAACTATATATTCCCCTTGTTTTTAGTCATCAACTAAAACTAAAATTATTAGTACGAGATCATATAATCCCCAAAAAGGATAATCCATTGTATAAAGAAATATGACTATTAATCTCCAAAATTCAAAAAAAGTACCAAAAGTTACAGAAAAACATTAAATACACAATCATCCTTAAAATTCTTCAGAAAAATCTAAACTAATATTGGAACCCAAAACTCAGAAGGATTTAATCACATCGTCTTCCCAAATAAATCTTAGCATTTAACTTCAAATAACATCGACTACTATTAAAGTCTCATATAAAAGTTTAATTAACCTATTCACATATTCTCTATGCTAGGTTCATCATTTCCCAGAAATAACCCAAATCACCATATGTCCGCAATAAATACATAAAAAAATCAACCATTCCTCCTCAATTTATATCCTGTAGTATTTTATTTTCCTTAGGAATATAATACTTCATAAGAGAAAAAATCGTCCAAAATAACTTTAATAATTTGATCACCAAATAATTTTCCTATACAATGGATATCCATTTGATAATAATAAGTTTCCAAAATCAACTTATTCTTGATCCATAAAAATAGAAGGTTCATTAGTCAGTCTGAAGGGCATAACAACAAAATCATAATGCCCATATTTTTATTGGAAGGTAGTTTTTGGAATATCATCATTTTTCACCCTCAATTGATGATAACCAGAATGAAGATCAATCTTATAGAATAATTGAGTCCCACAAAGTCGGTCAAATAAGTCATCAATTATTGGAAGAGAGTATTTTTTTTCTTTACTGTGATCCCATTTAGTTCTCTATAATCAATGCATAGTTGCATCGATCCATCCTTCTTTTTCACAAAGAGAACTGGTTCTCCCCAAGGAGACACACATGGTCGAATAAACCCATTCTCCAAAAGATCTCAGATTTGTTTCTTTAATTCCTCTAGATCCACATTTTCCATCATATAGGGGGTATTTGACATTGGATGAGATCCAGGTATGAGTTCAATGGAGAACTCTACCTCTCCATCTGGAGGAGGTCCAGGTAACTCCTCAGGAAATACTCCAATGTATTCTTAGATGATGGGGACATTTTCTAAAACAATAAATCCTTCATGAGAAACTTATTTCATTTACAAATATTTTAACTAAAAATTATTTTATGTCTTAAAACTTCATGCTTAGACAATTACATTTTCCAATAATTACATCCTAATGATTCATAAAAAGCTTGCGATTAACAAAACATATCCCCCGGGAGTGCCATAACCAAAAGTAAAGAAAGGCCCGTTCTCATGTACCAGTTCTCATTCGAGTATAGATCAAAGCGGTGTTTCGAGTTTTACCCCTATGTACATCTGTGCCAGAGCCACCTCTACCTGCTCGTATCCAGACAGAGATATATTTTCTTGATAAACCACTTACTCAGTACTCATCCAAATACCAGGAAGATTTACTATATTTAATATTTTCTATAGGGTTATTCCTAATGTTTTCATATCCTAATTTCCATAAATGACTAATCTATCCTTTGATACCAACTGTGGCATCCCACCTTTTTATTATATAACATTTCATTACATTTTAAAAACAGAGGATCTTTATAGTCTTGTGTCTTGGAAATCAGGAACATAATACATGAAAACAACATAAAACATTCTTATAAACCACCTGTAAGGCTTCATCAAAAGTTCATCCTAAGTAGAATTACTACATCTGATAACTTGGAGACATACATTCCTTGGAAAGGGTGATCAAAAAGCCCTGAAAGGGTAAACTAGGGAGTCAATGTACCTGGGAGATCAATAAGAACTTGAATAAAAACATAAAGACATGAGCAATGAAAGAATAGGAATATAATAAAGAAAAGAACGTGGAAAATAACTTTAATATGTGGCAACAAAATTTCATTTATACAATAATTTCCATATCACCATTCTCCATCCTCATGGTGTCGTTAAAAAATTACCAAGGTTATTCCCCACGGTATCGTTTAAATGGTCATCTCTTGAGATTAAGTCTTTACCCCATGCATTGGAGCACTAGCAGGGCGCACCCTTAATTTGTCTTTATTATCATGTCAGCCACATATATCATAATAAATCATTTCATAAATAACCCATATATCATAAAATAAATGGGTTTCATTTTATAGTCATAACATTTTAAAAACTGCTCTAAAGACGTGATCTTTATGTCACTTTAAACCCACAGAAAAAGAAAGCGGGTCTCGTGTATGTAAATCCCAGAATTTAAAATATAAAATTTTGATATATATGTGAATAACCCTGTAGAAGGAAGATATTTTAGTATTCACTTAATAAAATAAAATAATTTGAGAAAAAGACAGAGACATTTTGAGACGAAAATTCTGCAGCATAACGGCTATGTTACATGGTTTTAGAAAATATTGAAAGGAGAGGGGACATGGGTCACCGACTCATAAATGAACCATAAATAAGTAGAGGGGTAGAATATAAAGGATATAAGAACATGGTAATGAAATTTTAAAGTAATACCATATTAAATGAAAAACATGGAAGGGAGACAAAAATAGGATTTCTCTTATGAAAATTCGGCAGCCTAACGACATCACTTAAAACTTCAAAAAATGAATTAATGAGATCAAATAGGGTATCTCATCATATTAACAGAAAATAACATTATTATGGGTTTAGATATCATACCCCAACATAATAAAAACTAACTTTAAAGACTTGACATGAAAATAGAACTTGAAAACGAGAAGGGTGAAAGAATCCCTTACAAAAATTTGGCAGCCTAACGGCGTCACTTAAATCATCTAAAAAAAGGGAATTGATGAGATAAAATAGGGTCTATAATCATATTAAAATAAAGGGACATTATTATGGATATAGATATCATACCGCAACATAATAAAAATGAACTTGAAATACTTGACAAGAAAATAGAACTTTCAAAATGTGAAGGGTGAAAGAATCTCTAAATTCGACAGCCTAACGACGCCACTTAAAAATTCATAAAATGAATTGATGAGAGTAAGAGGGGGTATCTCATCATATGAAAATAAAAATTACAGTATTTTTAATATAAAATAATATCCTAAAACATAAGAACATAGAGCATTAAAAAATGACATAAAAGAGAGTACTTGAAAAGAAATAGAGAGGTAGGATCCCTTACCTTGAAGAGTAACTTCAAAAGTATGAAGGTCGGGACCTTAGAAAGCATTATGGTACCTAGGGCGGACTCCTTGGGAGGTAAAGAGACCAGAAGTTTGTTGGGGAAGATTTGGAAATGAAATTAAAGAGGGAATGTCTTGGTATTTATTGGATAAGTGAGGGGACAAAGCATTAATTGCCAAGGGACACCTCATCGATGGTATTGGAAAAACCATGGGCTCGCCCTTGGTATTTGCCCATGGTATTGGCCACTCGGGACACTTCATAACTTATATTACTATTCATTAGTCTACCAGAATTATTTCATAATTATTACATCCTTAATGATGTCATTAAACACACAAAACTCAAAAACTGTATTTTCACTATTCATGGAAAATTCAACTTTCTTAGAAAAATCCCAAAATTTTACCATAACCAAATATCGATGATCTGATTTCAAAAATGAACTCTATTTTATGACAATAATTTTTTAAATATTTTTAATTTAATTTCTAAATAAAAACACTATTTAGTGAAAATTCAATTTTTTCTGAAAAATCCCAAAAATTTACAGTAACCTAATATCGATGCGCTGAATTCAAAAATGAACTCCATTTTATAAAAATATTTTTCTAAATATTTTTAATTTAATTTTAAAATAAAAACACTATTGACTCAAAAAAAACTAATACGTAAATAGTACTTTCTGAAACAGTTATTTACCTATTTTATTGAATCACATTACTTAATCAAGGTGCCTATACAATATTAATACCTTCTTAAGTGATGTTACATAATCCATTTGATCACATTACTAATCATAAGCATAAAATCACTATTCATAATTTACTATTCATAAACAATTACGTTGATCTTATTAGACTCTATATTTCTTACTGAACATAACTGCAGAAGACCATTTTTTGAAAATCATTACACATTATTAATTAATTAAAGTTTACATAAATATTTTTAATATATCCTTTTCTAAAATTTATCAATAATATGTATACTATATTATCTGTACTTTTGAAAATTCACAAACTTCACCATAAGAAGAAATCATAATTTTTTTATTTAAATCGAAGGATTACATAAGGAAGTTATGGTCTCAATACATAACCCCTTGTAACACCAGCATAGGACCTAATAATACAGTGTGCTAGGGTGGTAGAATCTTGGGGCGGCTCTACCTATATTTCCCAAGACGTGATTTCTATCATCTTGAACTTCTCGAGAAGGCGATTCTATTATATCTTCACATGATGAAGTTCGGATTGGGTGTTGTCCAGAGTAAAGCCCAAAGGTGCTACCTCCTTCCCGAGTTCCATCAGATGGGCTTCGATCGGCCTGAGACTATTGGATGGGCCCCTCGAATCTTCTTTCTATATTAATTAATCAAGATCACTTGTATTTAGAGTCAATAAACGCAACATTTTGTTTCCAACGGTCATATTTACCAATGGTCATATAACAGTCGAAACCCAACGGTCTTATTTTAATTATACTCATTTTATTAAATGAAATAGTTTTTTTGAGTATAAAATAAAATAACACACAAAGTTAGGAAAAAATTTATTCAAAATCTCGGGTCATTACAGTGATGGAGTCATTTTAATCTTTTCATCATAGAGAATAAGAGACTCAAGGAAAATGGTGATTATTATAGATGTTGGTGGATTCTTCTTTCATGAGACATGTTCTGGAATGTTAGTAGGGAGCCACTAAGGAAAAGGTGATGTGATTCCATGTTGATGAGGATAATTCTCTATAGGGGTGGTCATAGGATAACCAACATCAGATATTGTTTCAAGGGACGCTATTAATTCCATTGTACATACATAAGGTAGTTCTCTATGAGTTCTATAGCTCACCCATATTGCTAAATTCGAGTGTGTCAAATATGTATCATGTATCATGTAGGTAGATATTTTGTCATTGTTTGGGTTGTTAGTATTAGATTTTTTGTAATAATGTTTGGTATGTTGATAGGTGAAGGTTGAAAAAAATGTTCATTGAGAGTTTTTATATCCTTTATATTTCCCCCAAGTAGAAGTTGGAGGATATATCAATGTACTATGTCACTAGGTTACCATGTGCCCTAGAAGGATATGATGAATTTTGGGTGATCATAGACTAATTGAATAAGTTTTCTCATTTTATTATGATCATAGAATCGAGTACAATGGATTCAATGTAGAGAAAACATATGGGTGTCGGGGTGGTGATCCATGGGATGCGGGGGACCATCATCTCTAATTGGGTTTCTCAATTTAACTCCTGATTCTATAGAGTATTTTCGCATGATTTTGTATCAAAACTGTTTTATTTCACATATTTTTACCCCAATATGGATGGGATGTTGGAGAAGACCACACATACACATGTGGATATATTATATTATTTCACATTATAATTAAATGGATAATGGATTAGACACCTAACCATGGTTTTTTTTCTAACAATAATATATTCCAATCATCGACCACAAAAGCGCTACTTGAGGTGTCCCCATGGGTGGCTATGTCAACAAATACTATACTAGATTCTGGAAAAAAATTCAGTGGTCCATGGTATGGATTTGGATAAAAGTATGATAATGAAGACACATGTCATGACCTTTCCCCTAGAGCCCGTGTCATGGCTACCCCAATCCCACCTCCCATAGGCTAGGGTCTAGTGACTAAAACTAGGTAGCAATATCCCACATGTGGGAGGAATTTAACCAGGTACATGTACGCACACACCCGTCTCTAAGAAAAATCTCTCAAACCAATAATACTTAGCAGACATGCATGTATACTACTATGAAAACCCACACATATTGAATAGTATAAAATGAAAGTAATGGGGGTAGTATACAATCCCAACATAAGAAAATTACAATAGCATGGAATCAATATGCCTAAAATTCTACATGAATGTTAGGTATCAATGTTGTCATAAGTCGCTGAAGTGCACCTCATCTATTAGGCCTACCTCTAAGTACCACCTGTTTCTGGACCACTAAGTCTCCTATCAAAGTATTTTATCATCTTCACAACAAAAAACACTTTTGGGAAAAGATTATGTAGGGGAGTATAAACATTACTGAGTAGGGACCCCAAACCATAAAGGTATAACACAAAGCAATACAAGAAGTAGACTACCAAGAGGTAAATGATGTGTAGCCTCTAAGTAGTACAGTCAAGAGAGTAACTAGAGACATCTCACACCAGTATATGTCTATTTTTTACATATACAAAGAAAGTACATAGATATTCAAATATAAGGAGAGACACTCTAACTCTTCTTAGAAGACACACTCCGCATTGGCATAGTAGACACACTATGTAGAAGACACGCTATTTTAAGGCACAATAGACACACTTCATTTGATACACACTCCATGTCGGTCACATGAGATACACTCCATAAGAGAAAAACTCTATGTAGGTCACAACCATCCACTAGATTCCTTTCTTAAAGCACTCGTTCCGAGAGAACATACACTTTGAGCCAAAAGAGTCATATGCTGACCTCAATGAAAACTCTCGTAGTGTATCTCAAAGTACCACTTTTTTGTGACGGTCTGAATGCAGAAAACGGATCATCTAATGGAAAGATGGTTTAATAGTTACATGTATTTTAGTAAAAAGGTGATGGTGGGGTCCTGGTCCAGTCAGATCAACTCGAAACAACCCAGGTCCGGCTGGCACAACCCTCTAGGTCGACCCGGCCTCTTAGGACCAAACCGTAGCTAGTCTATCCAACCTACTCTAACCCATCTCGCAGTTTGGTCCACCCAGACGTGGTAGCTAACACATCCTTGCCTGGTTAACGCGGCTTCACACCATGGGTTGGTCGCGGCCGCAACAATCCACCCTACCACTGGCCTTGGTTAATGCCTATGGCCATGAACTATAGGCCCCTTCCACTGGAATTGTCACACTAGACCACACCCATCATTGATACCATTTCTAGGATCCACACTACTTCCAGTGCGAATTGTTGGTGAGCTCTGCTCCGTGGACCGCCTCATCTCCTCCGCTACCCCATTTTTCAAAACTAGGACACCCTTGCGATGCTCTAGTCATTGTCTTCACTAATGCATGCCCCACAATGTATTTATATTTCTCCAGGGGTCCAACCATGTTCAAAACCTCCCAGCAAAGCCCGATCTGACCACATGGGTCCGTCGGTGAAGAGAAAAATAATGAGGGTTAGATAAAACACTGAGAACAACCAAAGAATGAACATCGACTTTGTTCGTTTAAGCCTCCATTACTCCCATTAGATAATGGGTAATAATAAACAAGAATAATCTCTATGGCTTAGTCCCTTTAAATTCCAAAGTCTAACCATCCCATAAGAATGATTGAACAGTGGATCATCCTATTCGTGGGTTGGTATACGTTTTTCATTGAAAAAAATAACGGGGAAATAATTCAAAAGAAAACCCCTACCAGATTTTGGGTCACTCACTGATGAAAATAGATCATTCTGTAATCATCCTTAGATTAGTCTTTCAAATAGGGGGTCTTGTTTTCATTTTTGATCGGTCATTCATCTTCTGCCAATATCTTTTCTCGAGAGCTACTAGGGAATTTATCTAGGATTATGAATCTAATCCTATATCCATATCAAGATGTTAGATGAAAAAAAATGTGTTTCAGGGTTTCTAATTTGTTGTGTTATAGAGGCTATACACTGTTTTATTTTTGAAGGAAAACTGGATTCCTCGTCATGGCATCAAAGAATCACAGCATCGATGTGAAACAAAAGTAAATTAAGTTTATTTTATTCTCCATTAAAATGTCCATAGATTATCTTTCGTAGTCAACCTAATATGGTTGATGTTGGGACCTGATTAAGTAAAACAACACATTATGAACTCAACAATGATCTTAGATAATAAATCTGATTCACTGTTCATGAGTTTTTAGGATTTTAAAATAAAGTAATATTATTTATTTATTTTATTTACAGTAATGTCCTTTTCATATTTTCTCACTGAACATCCTTGCTGACTAATGTTAAGTCACACCTAAGGTAAACCCACCACTTTGAATGCAATGGGGCTCTCATATTTCATATTTGGGTTAATTTTTAGTTCTTATTCTTCTTTTTCTATAAAACCACACACACACACTGTTAAAAACATAATTGTTTTCATTTAATCATTCTCAGAACACTGGACCTTGGAATCTCATGCCGTCTTAACACCTGGTATCTGAATTTAACGAATTAATTTATAAAAATAAACTACAGAATAATATGAGTAATTACATTCTCCCAACCTTAGGGTTTTATGTCAATGAATGCCAAAACATGGGCTAATCAACAAAAATATGGTGGTACTGAGCAAGAATTGGAGCCTCCCACTCCCAAGTGATCTCATGCATAATCTTTTGCAGCCACAAAATGTAAACTAGTTGAATTGAACACCCATGAAGGATATTATCCTATTGATCCTATATCTTTACTGGGTACTCTATAGACGTCACCCCATCATCAATGTCCAGCTCTCCTTAGTCGATAACTTGGAATGGATAATGTGTGTACCTCCTCAGTTGTGACACATGAAATACATCATGCACCTGATACAGCTACAGGGGTAGAGCTATGCACTATTCCACCTCGCTAGATCTAATCAGAATCTAGAAAGGGTCGATGTATCTTAGATATAATTTTTCACCTCAAAGAAATCTATATAATCTCTATCGAGTTGAGATCCGAAGAAAATCATTGTCTTACTCCTCTAATTACAAGTCCGTTCAGCAATTTTCCCCATACCCTCATCCATTCTTGGATGATATGCACTTTTTGTGGTAGACCATACCAAATATGGACCTATCAGAACTTACTCCCCTAGGTCATTACAGCATAGTGGTGACCTGCTCGGTTTCTTGTACATGGACATATATAGTACCATACCAATGGTGGAGTGGTATCTGTTGTCATATAAAAACTCATCGAAAGGTAGATGGTCCTCTCAACTATGTCCAATGTATAGGACGAAACCACGTACCATGTCCTCTAGAACCTGGATGATCTTCTTTGTATATCCATCTATCTGGGTATGAAATGTTTTTCTCATGTGGAACTGAGTCATAAATGGATCATGTAGTCCCTTTCATATCCATTATGTGAAAAAATCCTCATTTTCTAAATTGGTTGTCGAGGGAAATTTGTGGAGTCGAACTATCTTCTTCATGTAGAGGCATCACAAGCCCTCTATGGAACTGTGCTCCTAAATAGAAATGAATTGGTCTTACATGGTGAGTCTATCATCAATAACCTATATGGTATCATTCCTCCTAGATGTGTGTGGTAAAACCATCATGATTTCCATTAATAAGAAATCTCAATTCTAATAGGACACCTCAAGTGGCGTGGTCCATCCCTCTATAACTTAGTTCTCTAACTTTTCTTGCTGACCAGTGACGCACCAAGAAATGAACTATGTAATCTCTTTATTCATCACCAGCTACTAATAATGATGTTGGAGGTCTGGGTACATCTTTATGACACTTAGATGTACAACCAAATGGGATGTTTGTAACTCCCTTAGTAACTCCTCCCACAGAGCCACCAGTATAATGGTTCACCCTCTAAAGAGGATGATGTGCACCCCACCTATAAAATATTTTTCAGGGGCCTACCCTGGGAAAAACTGATCACATCAATCCTCACAGTAGATATCACCTAACTATGCCTCCCTAACTCACTATAAGAGTGGAGGGGTGGAAATAATCAACTGAAGATAAGTGGCTCTATCATCATCCATAATGGATATCCTCATTGCAGCTAACTTCTCAAATGGCCCAATCAACAACTGTAAACTAGATCTCCAACCGAGTGCGTATGCCACCACATTCCCCTTTATAAGAGTAGAGATAATATCAAAGTCATAATCCTGAAGGAACTCATTCCAATTCCTTTATCTTAAGTTCACATATTTTTTGGAGAATATATACTTGATACATTTTGTGATTGAAGAGATGGTAAACCTCTCACCCATCATGTAGTGTCTCTAAATCTTCAAAGATAAGTCCACTGCTGCTAGCACAAGATCATAGGTCGCATAGTTTCTCGCATATTGTCATAAATGTCACGAACCGTAGAAAATCACTAATTTCCCCTGCATTCAGACACAACCCAGTTTGGTCCCAGACACATCACAGAATATTACATAACTAACACAATTCTCTTCCAGTCTTAAGATGATGGTGCTCATCGGCCTCAATTGCAGCTTCTAAAAACACTTCTAGAACTTCTCTGTCCACACGATGGGTTGTCCCTTCCATGTAAAAGTGGTCATGTGTGCTGCTATGCTTTAAAATTCGTTCCAAAACCTATGATCGTATCCATAAAAAACTATTAAACTCTTCAGCTTGGTCTCACTCTTGGGTGTCTCCCAAGTAAGAACCCCCTCTATCTTTGTCAAATGTATCACAACTATAGCCTATGAAATGACATGTCCCAGAAAGTGGACCTTCTGAATCCATATCTGACACTTTGATAGATTTTAATAAAGATGGTTCTCTTAGAGTGTATTCTGGACCATCATTATGTGTATCGCATGATCCTATATAGATGTTGAGTAGACCATGATGTCTTTAATAAATACCACAATGAAGCAGTCTAGATAAGACTTGAAGATCATGTTCTTGAGTCCCATGAACACTATTATTTAATTAGTCATGCCAAATGGAATTACCAAGTACTCATAGTGTCCATACCGACATTTTAAGTCTATCTTCAGTACATCCTCATCTTGTACATGAATATGATGATATCTAGACCCTAGGTCTATCTTTAAGAACCACCTCTCTCCCTTTAACTAATCGAAGAGATCAATAATCCTTTATTTTGGGTATTTATTCTTCGTGATCACCTAGTTTAAGCACCATAAGACAACACATATCCTCGAGTTTCCATATTAATTCTTGGAAAAAAAACTTTGGTCATCTAGGGTAAAACATAGTGCCTCAGGTAGCCCTTCCTCTAAAAATTGTCTAGTTTTACCCTAAACTCATGATTTTATACGAGATCTATCTAATATTCAAGTGTAAGTATCAATGTCTTCCCTAGGTACAGATCAATGTAGATGTCTACCTCTCTATGGAGAGGTAATTCAGGGACATCCTCGTGAAGGACTCCGTCATAATCCTCAACAAATTTAGGAAAGAGGATACCCTAGTTATCTACTAAACAGAGGGTTTGAAAAGACAACTTGTGAGAAATCAGCTGCACCCTCCTCTAAGAAAGTCCATCATATGCAGTTTGTTTTTCTTTTCATGGAAATACTAAAAACCTAGTCCTATATTCATGGAAACACCACACCCACCACCTAAAAAAATAAATCTGAGCATGGTCTATGGATAACCAACACATATACAGAATGACATCGTAAGGCCTCAACACTATTACAAGGAGATCCCAACCAATGATCTCACCCCCAAGAGTAAGATCAAACTATTGAAACATGTGTCTTATCATTGAATCCACTCTCGTAAAAGTCTCTAAATATAAGGATCGACCCAACGGCTCTAGCAGAATCTCGGATCTATGTAAAAGGTTAGTGGAAAGGAAGGATTGACTAGAACCTATGTCTACAAAAACTACATCTAGGGTGGATAAAAAACATATCTTACCTTTAATCATCTTTGGACCACCGGGGTTATAAGACTCTATCATCCATATCTAAGTTCTCCCCTTAACAATGGCTCCCAAAGACCATGGTGGACCACCTAGGGGTGGTGGTAGTACATTGATCCTCTTCCCACCTCGTAATGCTTGTACTCTTCCTTTTCCATGTACACCACCTAGAAAACCTCTATGTTCTTTCCTTCACAAATGCATCGTCTATCCCTTGACCGTATGTGGATCGGTCGTATGGACGGTCGAACAATATCTATCCATATTCCCCAAACCACTGCATGAGGAGCACAACCTCTCCTTTGACTGACCTATTCTACCTAGGAATCCTTGAACTACTAATCTGGAATCCTGGGGTGTTCCCCTGGACTATCTGGTCTTCTAGGACCCGTGTGTCAGCTATCAGCTACCTGCAATTGATGACTCAAATACCTAACGCCCAAGGGTAGCTCTCATCACCATTAACTGCTCCACTATAAATCTCTATACAAGTTGACCTTGCTCCAACACCCCATCATGTGTCAGAATGATAAGGGATATCATCAAAACCCTGATCTCTTAGCATATCCCCTGATCAAAAGTCCAGGCCCTGAAGAATAGGGCCCACACCATGTTAGTGGAGTAGTGAGAAATATCTGTGAAACTCGTTGTGTAATCCACTACTGTCTGAATACCCTATTTTTGCTGTAGTAGCTCTTATATTCACATATATTGTAACATTTTCTAGAATAAATCATCCCTGATTAGGTGCTCAATGTCTATCTTGGAGAGGCTCACCTCCTCATGTTCCTGGATCATCAAGATCCACCATCTCCTCACCTAGCCCAGAAGAAGGCTCACGACTAGGACTGTTATCTGGTCTAGATGAGTCCTCAAAAGGTGGAAAAAATGTATAACCACCTCCATCAAACCCTCATCTAAAAGAGGTTCTGTATCGCCTTGTAACCTAAGTGGTCACTATCTCTGAAACTCATGAAAATCACTAATCCTGCGTGGATCCTCCACTAGTAAGGCTGGTAGGAACTGTTTCCCTACGGGTGGTGGTATCACAGGTACCCAACCAGAAGTACCTATTACTAGAAATGATTCATGTACTGATGCCTCATCACTTGGTAGACTTTCCTTTTGGTCCTTCCCAAGAATCCGAGTTGGATACTAGATTGGAAGAATCATGAATTATAAAAACTACGTACCACAGTCAATAAAGTATACCTGGTGAGATGACATTGACTCGAGAAGGAAATGGGAACTCACTTGATTTAGATATGATTTGTGAAACTGGTGGTTTTATGTACTGAGTCAAAAATAAGATTTTAGGGCCCTTCTATATGGATACATTAGTCATCGCTCCAAAATTGGACTCCCTATCCCAAAAGCGGAACTCAAAATACTTAAAACTATTGCCCCAAAAAATTCATAGACCCCTGGTCCTCAAGAAAGAACAAACCTGGGCTCTAATGACACTCTGTTCTTACACATCCCCCAGGTCCCATTCCATGAATACCTCAATCCAACCTCTAATAGGCCATTGGATGGAGACTAGTACCGAGTATGCATATCCCATATGTGGGAGGCTTTTTCCTAAGTACATGTACACACAATTGTCTTCAAGCAAAAGTGATGATACTGATAGCATCAAGGAGACATGCATGTATACTACTATAAAATACCACACCAAGTAAACATTAAAAAATAAAAGTAAATGGGGGGGGGGGGGGTAGTATACAATCCCTACAAAAGAAAATTACATGCTCATGGAATTCATATATTGAAAACCCTACCTAATGGTTACGTACAGAAGCTATTGGATATCGCTACAGTACACCCAATCTGTTGGGCCTCCCTCTTTGTACCACCTATATTTGGCCCATTGAGGATCCCCTCAAAGATGCCAGTCGTCTGCTTAAGACACGATATCTGCATGCTATACCTGTGTAGGGGTGACTAAAACAATACTTAGTAGGGTCCCCAATCCACAAATGTATACCACAAAGCAATACAAAAAAAAGACTACCAACAGGTAAACTATGTGTAGCCTCTAAAAATTATATCAAAGAGAGTCAAAAGAGTCATATCAAACCAATATATGTAAATTTCATACATATACAATGACATTCCATGAATATTCATATCTAACGAGACACACTCTGGGTCATTATATGAGACAGAATCTGCATAGGTGCAGGAGACACACTTCATAAGAGACACACTCTATGTAGGAGAATGAGACACACCCCATAGGAGATACACCCCCAGTAGGTCATAGGAGACACACTCTATAGGAGATGAACTCTGGGTAGGTCACAGCGAGCAGCATGATTTCTCTCTTAGCACACTCATTTCGGGAGAACCTTCCCCTCAAGACAAAAGGGTAATACTTATACCTACCAAAAAATTCATATATAGTATTTAAAAAGGAAAATATCATTTTGAGGGTCTGAAATCCTCAAACGGCTGGTCAAATAGACATAAAATTTTAAATTTACAGGCCTTTTGGTGAAAAGGGGTCAGTTGGGTTTGAGCCCGGTCTGACCAGGTCGGACCGAACCGACTTGACTGGGCCCTGCTGACTCGAACCAACCCTATGGGTGGACCTAGACCCTAGGCCGAGACCATTTTTTCTTCTGGGTATACCACTGGCCCGCCCCACTACTAGCCCGACCTGCATGCTTTGGCCCGGGCTGCTCTAGAGGGCAAGTTCAGTCCACCCAGACATGGCAGTTGTCGCGTCCACACCTAGTCAATGTGTTCATACACTATGTTCATTATATCCAGCCACAACGGGTTTCTTACACACTAACTCTAGATCATTTATTCTAGCCACATGACGTGGCCTCCCGCTACGTCACGGTCCAGGCCACCACCGACCACACTATAGGTGGCCCTCGTCGCCGCCCATGGCCATGTGTCATGGGCCCCTTCTTTCTATGTTGTCCCGCTAGACCACAAGCATTATAACTTCCCTTCGTGGGAATCACACTTCCGCACACTACCATCATCTCTGGCCCCCATCAAACTCTGCTCTACGAACATCCTCGTCTCCTCCGATGCCCTATTTTTCGAAAACTCGAACACTATTATGATCCTTGGGTTTCCGGTTTCCTAGATACACGATCAAAAATGTATTCCCATCACTCCAATTGTTTTAATGTGTTAGGAGCTTGATGGTAAATCTTGACACAACCACATGGGTCCATTTTTGAAGTACACGTGAATAGGGTATGAGAAAACATGAAAAATTCCCAAAAAACAAACATTGACATTGATCGTTTCGGCCTTCATTCATCCCATTAGAACAGGGGAAAACATGAAGTATTATTATTGTGGTTTAATCCCTTTAAATCCCATTGTCTGACAATCTAGAATGAATGATCAAACCATTGATCAATCTTCTCATTTGTTTGTCTACATTCATCGTTGAAAACAAGAATAGGAAAATAAATCAAAAGACAACCCCTACCTTGGTTTTGATTATACTATGATGAAGATCGATCATTATTTTATCATCATTAGTGATATCATTTAAATGGGAGAGATATTTGTCATTGGAAATCCATCATTGTTCATCCACCATTGTATTTTCTCCAGAACTTCTAGGGAATTTTTCTAGTATTTTGAGTCTAATGTTGTATCTATGTCTAGCTATTAAATGAAAAAAACCTGTTTGAGCATTGTTGTGTCGCTATATTATAACATCACAAGGTTGTATTACTTATGAATGAAAATGGGATTCCCCATCATGGCATCGTTGTATCACTTCTGAATGTCAAAAATAAATAAAATAATATTTTTATGTTAATTTATTCTCCTTTAAAATATCAAAATTTATCTTCCAGGGTCAACCCGCGCTGGTTGATGTTAGGTCCTATCTATGTAAAACTACAAATTACAAACTCAACGATGGACTTAAATTAAAAATCTGTTTCACTAATCATGAGTTATACGTTTTTTCAAAGAAAATAATTTTATGTAATAATTTTATTTATAGTTACATCCTTTTTCATTTTTCACATTGATGGCCCATGTCGACTAAAGTTTGATCATGCGTAAGGTAAACCTTCCATTCTGAATGCAATGATTCCCTCAAATTTATTATAAAAGAACCCATTTATATGTTATTCTTATTTTATAGGAAAACCACATTTACATTCAATAAAAAACATAAAAATTTTCATTGAACCATTTCTGGCCACTCTGGACCTTGGAATCGCATGCGATCTCAGCGCCTAGTCTCAAAATTTTCCCAATTAATTTATAAAAATTAGCTTTAGAAAAATATGAGTCATTACAACAATGATGATTTTGGGTTGTAAAAAGGTGGATTCGGACAACAAGAAGTCTTATGTTCATCATAGGAGGATAACCATATAGTTTTATTTTATAGATCATATATTTTAATGGTTTCCCTTTATTGTGGGGAATAATGTTTTGGTAGAGATAGAAATCTTTATCCATAGTTTTCAAACCTCTCAACATTTTAGTGTGTACTGGAAAGGTGGAATATTGGTTGACACTTCATTCAAGGTTAAACAATATCCACACTATTTACCATATATCATAGATTAATTGGAATTTTCATGATTACTCCAATATCATTGAATGGAAAAGGGTTTCAAATAAAGGTAGATGTGACATTTTTGGATTGGCCAATTGGTATCTAGTGTCATCAAAATATGTTTCTATGTATGATATTTAACCCATTAATTCATATGTTATGGATGCATGATATGTTTGAGGACGGTACATGGGAGTGATAGAAATCGATGTGTCCCTTGTATGCTTCATTATTTTGATTTTTGTATTGATTTTTTTTATTTTCCAGATTAAATGTGTGATTAATTTCGAATTTATATATTATGTTATTTTATAATTCAATTTATTTTTTGTTGGGAGTTGTGTTTTAGCCATCATAATTTCCTTAAGTGGTATCTCCCTGGATGGTCATTTGGACCATTTCCTCTTCCATTTTAGATTCGGGTTAGTTTTTATTCTCAAGGATTAGAGTTGTTCGAGAGATATATTATGTGAAAACATGGAACATCCATAACATTACATCAGGTCCTTTCAGGTGATAAACATGTCTTAAATGAATATTGAGGATGTGAAGAGTAGTTGAGATTCATTTTAATATATGGGAGTGGTTAAAAACATGAGAATTTGGTTTATAATGACTATGAGACATGTATAAGCCAAGAGGATTAGTTCATTGAATGAAGGAAGTTCACAATATTATGTGGTTGGTGTTAATTTTTGGGTGTCTATCCAACTTTTATTTATGTTTTAATGTTTATTTCATGGTATAAATCTTTGAGGGTAAAATTATGGTTATCGTTTCCCAACACTATAAAAAAGTAGGCCTAATAGTTGTTTTTTCATCAAACGGTATTTTAAACCACAAATAAACATTTATCGGTAGTTACTAAAACTGTACTATATTTCATGTGCAATATTCATTTAGTGACAATTTATTTTTTTAGCGGTAGTTTCAGTATGTGTCATTTTTTGATCATTTTGCAGTGGTATAAGATTTATTTAGTGGATTTTTTTTAAAAAAAATAACATGAAATTAAAATATATAACCTGAACAAAATAGAAATTAATATATATATCCGTAGTTTGACTATTAATTATGTATTTTAGTTATTTATTTACTGATTATTTATAAAAAAATCCACTAAATATTTATCTTAAAATTTAAATTTTTTATAAAAAAGAGTTAATAAAAAATATAATTATATAAACATTGATATGAAATAATCTAATACATAAATCCAGAGTAAACCCATCATACCTATATAAAACGTAAAACATTCAAAGTAATATACTTACATACATCCATAACTTCTACAATATCGTTCTCCATAATCTCAATGAACAGATAACCTCAGACAACCCATACCTTTTTCATAAATATATACAAATATTATATGTTAAAAACAACCCATTCCTAATATAAATCTACCCAACAACCTCTACAAAATTCATATGCCTCCACATAATCTCATCAACTAGAATAGACCACAACATATCACAACCTATAAGAAAAAGGAAAAATTAAAACTGAACATTATAAAGCTGAATTATAGTAGAATGAAGGATTAAATATAAAAATACCATGGAAACTAAGAACCATCATAGGTGAATTTTTAAGAATTTCATGGATCATAATGTTTAACCACATATCTAATATCATCAACTATCACCTAAAATAAATACAATAACATTTTAGAAAATAAACGTGAAATAGATAAGGCACATAATATATTCCTATTTTTACACATAAATTTTTTTATTTTGTTAATAAAATAGAAGAAATTTAAACCTAAAACAAATATAATGTCATTAAAAACTCCTTAACGACAAAAAATTTCCAATTTAAGATGTGATTAAACGCATGAATCTTAATAGTGATAATAAATAATATTTTAATAAATTTTAAATCTTCATGTAGTGTTCTTGAAATATACATAATTTTTTTTAAAGACTTAGATATGATATAATTTTCAATATTTTAAAAATACCTAAATGGAGGTTGTTAGATGATTTCACATCAATTTGAGGTTGTTTTTAATGATTTTTATCAATATATGCATGTTTTAGTGTTCTAAAACAATAAAAATTTTATTATGGAAATACTAGACAGACTGTAACTTGGAATAACATGTCTTTAGTTAAAAAAGTTCATTAAATAAATCTAAGATTGTTTTCCTCTAATTTCATGCCAATCTGACATCATTTTTATTGTTTCTCCCCCACAACATACATTTTTAAATTCTTTGGTACCTTTAAAATTTTTTACCTAATAATTCAGACAACACCACACATTAAATTGTTATTTATCTATCTATAAAATTTCAAATTAAATTAATAGTGGCTTTTATGTTGCTTCATGTGAATATGAGGTCATTTTCTATATTTTTTATCATTACACAAATGTTTTAGTGTTTTAAAACAATAAAGACACATTTATGGGAATCAGGGGAAAACCCCTAACTTGTAATGATGTGATGTTAGTTAATACCTTGAAAAATTATTGTACAATAATTTATTTATGATTCCATGTAAATAAAATGTAACTGTTTTCAGTCTTGACCCCCCAAAACCTATTTTTAAAGGCTTCAATACCATTAATAACTATTTAATAATTAATTCAGACAGCACCACACATCAAATTAATATTTTTTATGTGTAATTATATAAAATAACTCCAAGATGGTTTTACCATGATTTCAAATCAATATGAGGTCATTATATATTATTTTTATCATTACAGGCATATTTTAGTGTTTTGAAACACTAAAAACACATTTCTAGCAATCTCATGAAACGTGAATCATTAAATGATGTAATATCAGTTCCTAAATTTTAAAATTCAATATACATTAAATTTATTATTATTTTATGGAAATACAAGGTCATTTACTTGGTTTTGATCCCTCAAAAAACATTTTAATGGCCTTGGTACTTTCTAAAATAGTTTACTGAGTCATTTAGACATTATCACACATTTGATTGATGTGTGTTTTTGTAATAACACTTCAAAAATAACTGATAGGTAGTTATAACATTTTTTAACTTTAATATGAGGTCTTTTTATCTTGATTTGAGCATTACATGAACGTTTTAGTATTTTAAAAACAAAAACTACATTTATAGACATCCAGGAAAAATTGTAACTCGAAATGAAATGTCATCAATTTGTACATTTAAAAAACAAAAAATTAGTTCTCTAATGAATTTTTGGTAATCAGATATCATTTTCATGTTTTTGACCCCCCCCATGATACCTCTTTTTTAAGGAATTAATACCTTTATGATCTATTTATCGAGTCCTTATAACCAAAGCACATGTTAGACTAATGTATTGTCTACGTAATCACTTCAAAACTAACTCAATAGTGGTTTTGCAATGGTTTCATATCATTATGAGGTTTTTTATGGTTTTCACTAGTACACGAATGTATTAGTGTTTTATAACAGAAAATACATTTTTATGAGAATCCCAGGAAAACCATAACACATAATGATATTCTATTCATTCCAACATTTAAATAATTAATCTACTGTCATTTTCCTCTAATTCCATAGAAATATGATTTCATTTTCATGGTTTTACCCTATACTTATTTTTCTAAAGGATTTTGTACATTTGAAAACTATTTATAGATTCATTTCAATCAACATGTTGGATTGAAATTTTATCTATGCATACACATCATAAATCACTCAAAAGTGGGTTTCCTAGGATTTCAAGGCAATCTGTTGTTGTTTTCTTTGCTTTTGATCATTACATGTACGTTTTATTTCGTTAAAACACTAAAAAAATATTTATATGAATCTCGAGAAAACCCTAATGCAAAATTTTGTTCCATAAGTTCCTATATTTCAAAAATAAATCCATAGACTTTTCCCTCTGTTTTCATATCAATCAATTATTTTTTTCCTAGTTTTAACCCCCCCCCCCAAATTTTTTTAAAGTCATTTGTACTTTTAAAAACATTTTACCTATTCATTACAACCACACTACATGTCAGATTAACTTTTTTTATATATTAATGTAAATAAAATCAATAGTTGGATTCCCATGATTTTACATCAATATGAGGACTTTTTATACGGTTTTGACCATTACACAAATGTTTTACTATTCTAAAACAAAAAAACTTGTTTATAGGCATATTAGGAAAAATATTTCTACAATTATCTGATGTCAGTTACAATTTTTTTTAAAAAAAATATGGTCATTTTACACTAATTTCATGGAAATTTTATGTCATTTTACTGGTTTTTACAACTCACACTAGTTTTTAATGGATTTGATATTGTTAAAAATTATTTACTGAGTCATCCCTATAACACCGCACATCATGTTATTATTTTATCTATGCATGAAAATAAAAAATAACTCAAAATAATTTTTCCCATTATTTAACATCAATATGATATTTTATTCTATGTTTGTACCTATTATATTTACATTTTTGAGTTCTAAAATAGTAAAAGGTCATTTTTTAGCGTCTTGGAAAAACCGTAACTCAGAATAACATCTGTTAGTTCCTACATTTAAAAAATAAAAATGCAGTCATTGTACAATGATTCCCAAAAAATATAAATTTTTTCCCTTTTCTCCCTTGACACACATTTTAAAGGCTTTGGTACCATTAAAATATTTTACCAAGTCATTATGATTAAATTTCATGTCATATTGGTGTGTTGTCTCTGAGTACACCTTAAAAATTACTCAAATATTGTTTTATCATGATTTCATTCTAGTCATGGGTATTTTTTTTTGCTATCATACACACAATTCAGTGATTTAAAACACTAAAAATGGGTTCAGGTGAATCTTATAAACCCACAACTCATAATGACATGTCATTGGTTTCAAAACTTCATTAATCAATCTATAGTATTTTTACATTAATTTCATGAAAATTCGAAGTAATTTTCTAATTCTGACCCCCTCACAAATGTTCCTAAAAGAATTATTACCTTCAAAAAAAATTACGAAGTCCAAACCAGGAAAATGAGATTTTATTGATTTCAAACAAAAGGATAACAATTTATAATTAATTTGTTACATGTATGAATGAACCACATATCAATATCACACATCACATGGTAGGTATGACTCAAAGTACATGTTTCAATATAAATGTGTCATTTAACATTTATTGGTGAATGTTTCATGTGTTATTTTTCTATTTTTGAATGATGAATGGAATTTATATTTTACCTCAACACGATGAGCCATAAGTTTAACAATTTATTCAAGGATTGTTTGAGTCATCCATTGAAATATAGAAACTAATGAACTTTCTATTACTAGAATGGCTTATTAGTAACTTATGATAATTTGATATAAAAAAAATTGATGGAGTAGGCCCATAGCACATCCCCCCATGCACATCAAAGATTCATTTATCCTAAAATGATTTCCACTGCATCATTCTGAGAATCCAATGATTATTGCGATATGTTTACATCCCATAATTCTTGAATTTTATCCTCTTAATAAAAATATATTAACATCTTTTTTTCAAAATAATTTTAATTCATAATATTATCTAATTCATAAATTTTTAATTTCTATTACTATTTATTTTATTAATATAATAATATAATATAATAAATTAAATTATAATAAAATAAAAGTCTTAAACCAAATTAATTAACTCTGAAAACATATATCAAATGATTCTAAATTATAATAATTTTATCCATATATTCAAATCCATTTATATGGATTTAATTCTTTTCTAAGGATATAATATATTTTTTATTATGAAGTTTTATAGAAATGAAATAACAATAAATAGTAATAAAAAGTACATAATCCAACATCTTAAATAGGTTCATTTACCAAACTACCATATAGTTTCATATTCACCTTAAACCATATTTCTATTTGCAAAATATAGTTATCTAATTCATTATCCTTAATAAAAAACAAGCTAAAAAACCTTGACTTATAATAAGATGATATAAATAATAATGGATAAAATACAAACTAAAATGTATCCTTTTATCAAAAATCATTGAGAACCAACAATATGTGAAAGGAATTGTTTTCATGATTCACAATATTTTTTTGATAATTCCTATAAAATGGAAAAATTAATCAAAATTATAATTTTATATTTTTTATGTAATTAAGATATTATAAAATATCAAATTACTACATGAGATGCATCTCTGTTAATATCAAAAAACTTATTCCTTTTCTAATGAGAAATAACTTAAATCACCTTTTCATAAATAATTTAAGAGATCAATCATTTTTCATTAATCTAAATCCACAATTTCATTTTAAATCCCAACATTTCACACAGAAAGTATTCTGATTACATGGGTGTGAATGAGATTTAAGAACATGAAAATGAAATAACATCATGAAAAAAAATCATAACATCTTATAAGCATATTATTAAATTTTATTAAAGAATTTTAAATTAGTTACTAGAGAATATTAAAATTAATCTAACCATCAATTTATTATTAAAGAACTCATTTTTCAAAGGTATGGGAATATTCCTGAAATCGTTATAATTAATTAGAAATCTCACCATCTCGTAAAAACGTTGTCTACGAATATAACAATAGGTTCAGACAAAGTCACTGGTAGGAACCCTAAACTCATCATGTGTAATGACAATATTTAATTTGTTCTAGTACCATAGATATTTTTTCATATTTTTATCTATTATATTTTTATCTTAATCAGCATTTAATAATACATTAAACAATTAAGAAAATATACAATTTTTTTATGCAATGAAATACACATCAGTATTTGTGACTTGAAAATATACCCTATATAGAGTGGTGACCAACTACTCCATAATTGAAGATAAAATAGATGGTGGGATACCAACAACATTTGGGGAAATGGATGACTCCCTAGTAGTACTGGGTACAAAAAAATCAAATGGTTCCACTAAAGCTGATGAAAGTGTTGTTGTGATCGAAGATGCTGATATGTAAGGATCTTTAAATTTTTTTCTCATAACATTCCAATAACTCAAATGGGTTCGATATATGAGATTTTTAGGAAACTAAAAACTAAATGATTGTTGAAAAAGAAAAATGAAAAAATAGAACAATGTATATATGTATGAAACACTTATCATTAAGAAATGATAATATATTTTCATTTCATCTTTTTTACTTTAGATTATCTTCATCCTCAATAAGTTCATTTTAATAAACCCCATTATGACAAGTTCTTCATTTTTATCCTCTCTTAAATGCTTAATTAATTTGAAATTTTTAGGAAAAAACTATTCAATATCTTGTGGTTGGTGAGGATCACAATACAAAACAACCTATTGAACTTCATTTCCCATATCATATATGTATCTCTATATTAATTGTAAAATAAAAATCCAACCTGTATATATTTTATCATCCACATCATGTAAAATATTTTACTATGCATCCAATATAAATGTATCATGCTCTACATGCTTCAAAGTAAAATGTAATGAATCTTTCAATATATCCTTATCATGTTAGACAAATTTTCATCTAAATAAGTTAACTAAATATTAAACATGATTGTTTAATTCAATCATATAATTAAGATCTCATCGTATCAAAATTATAGAAGTGTCAATAGACAATTATATCTAGTTTTCAAGTCTTCTTCATGATAAATTTTACGATACCTAAAGCCTTGAATATTTTTGGCTATAGATCACTTTTCCTGCCTTAGATGGCATCAATCCAATAACATTAAATTATTTAATATTTCAGAATTATTCTCAACATTAATTACCACAAAAATAATATATAGGGGTTACATTTATAATTGAAAATATAACTACACTTTAATAATATGACTATGAGTATATACTTACATGATGGGTAAACCATTTCAATATTCTTATTAACAACATTTTTTAATTACATTCATTTTGAGATAAACCCTTAAGTCGCCTATTTTTTTATTAAGAATTCTTCCATAAATGGATCTACAAAAATATAATTGATTATCATATATATATGTGCTTATATAAACTCCAATTTAATTATTGTGAAATTTTACCTCTTTCCAATTGGTCATCCAATAGTTGTAAATACTAAAAATTAGTTTTTAGAATGATAAGTAGTTAAGATATAATTAACACTTCAAACATGGTTGAATATTTTTTAAATCCCATCCCAATACATAGAATAGAAATTCAAATACTCTTTGGATATGTAGTTTTTTGGAATATAGCCTTTTACACGAGCATTATTCCTCACATATGATTATGGATGGCCTATGTACCTGATAAAAAAAACAAATTTTAAAAATTTAGATAATGATTTTATAAAATTGTATTCATTAATGGAAATAAAACTAATACCAATGCACCTCACAATTGGATTCATCCACCAATAGTGTACCAATTCACCAAGTTTTTCATCTTTAACCAAATAAATAGTCAAATGAATCATAAAGGTGAATAATGAAGGGGAAAAACATCTCCAAATCAAAAAGTGTCAAAATAATTCTTTATTTTGGTTTATAAAGCTCAGTTGGATATAGTGTTTTCCACAAAGCACTTGGAAAAGGTATAAAAATCAACTATAAGTACATATACTTTTTTAGTCTATATATCACACAATGCCAATGGATCCAACTATTCATTCAGAATATTCCATCCATGGATTTTCATTCCATGTAAATTTTGATGTTTTAAGTCCACACAACCTGAAATTATAGTTGAATATCATTTTGGCAATTTTAAATTAATTAATATTTGAATAAATACATCTTTCTCATGATTTTTCATTTTAAATAGCCTAAGGATACATTCCTTTCTCATTTTTTCAACAAGCCATGTTTTATATTCATTTCCTCCAAATCCTTAATAGCTATAAGGTGATCCTTCAACTTTCCCTACTCACCAATAAATAAAAAGATTACATTATCAAATATTATCTTTTAAATAAGAATTATATTAAGATTATAATGTATCAAAGTAAACTCCAAATAAGGATTTTTGAAAAATATAGTATTTTTTTAATAATTTTGTTCCAGCTACTATAGATATTGTACCTTGTATCATTTTCAGCCTTCTATAAACTAATTATAATTTCCAAACTCCTCGGTGAAATTCATCAATTATATTATGATTTCAATCTAGATAACAAATTTTGAGTCAATATTAATTCAAAATTATTATATTATTATTTCTTGTTAAACATGAATTTATGAGAAGAACCATGAAATCTATGAAAACACATAAAAACCATATTTTACTTTAAGGTAATCATTGAGGATCTAAATCAAAATTGAAAATTAACTATCCAAACTGGTATGAGTTTCCCAATCATATAAATTTCTTTATCCTTAAATGATACCACTTTTACACATTAATGAAACATTATTTTTAAATATTTTTCTCATTAAGGATTCATATGTTTTCATATCATGATCCCACAATTCTCATAATTTAATTATATGTTGAATTTATACATCAATGTCATTTATAAGAATATGATTTTTATTAGCAATTATCAAAATAAAGAAAAATAATCTTCTTTATAAAAATTCATGGAGGAATATTATAGGATATAATAACAACTTAACAAATCCAATAATTGGTACAAAAAGTATCAAAATATTTGATTCCATCATAAGAAAATTAAAAATGTACATTATTTGTATCTAAAGAATATTATGGATATAATGAGTCAAAAAATTTCAATGATGTTGAATCATTTGCGTAACATCATGTTATGTTTTCTGGTATTATTTATGTTTATAAGTACGTTTGTTTTGGAGTAAAGGCATGGGGAGAATTTGGGTGAATTTTTTAGGAAAGATAAAGGCTAGTGTGTTGTGCATGGTTTTCGCATGGTTTGACAAATCGTGCGACCAAACCGTGCCAACCTTGAAAACCTGGATAGTAGCTTCTACACGGGCGGCACACGGTTTGTCTAACCGTGTGGCCAAACCATGCCAGAAGGGTGGCCGAGGCAGTAGGTCACACACGATTAGTGCACGGTTTGTTAAATCGTGCGGCCAAACCATGCGACCACTTAAATGAGATCCTTAAATCATGGATCTCGCTCGGTTTTTCTTCTAAGTCACTCGTTTTTCCTCCTAAGTTGCCCTAACTCGGGATTTGTCTGCTCCTAAGGTAAGATAAGGTTCTCCCATTGTTCTAGAGGCGATCCAAAGGCTCCTCTATGTAAATCGAAGCTGGATTCTTGAGGTATGTGATCATTCTTCATGGTTCTTGATCTGTTTCTTAGATCTACTTCTCCACTTCTCTCAGTTTCTTAGATATACACCCGTTATGGGTAGATCTAGGTGTGTGGTACCAAATTTGATGATATTTGGTCTTGATATTTCTATAATAAGAGATCAAAGGTGGGTTCTTGAAGAATAAACCCAGTTTTATTGAGCGTTCTCAACCAATGTGGTATTGGTCAAAACCTTCAAGGTAGGTGGTTCCATCCTAACATGCCAGATTGATTATCATTATATTCTATTGAATTACTTCAATTGATGATTCAAATCCAATTTCTCAAAAAAAAATCAATTAAATTGATAAAAACTCGATTCCATTTAATTGACATATTTGAAATGGTTTTGGCATAGAAATATGGGGAAAACACCAATTCCATTGAATTGGGTGTGTTTATGTGAATTGGCCAATTTAAATTGTTTAATTTAAATTGTGAATTTGATGGAAATGATTTCAATTAAATTGTTGAATTTAATTATGGAAATGAATTTTGTAATGATGGAATTTATTTTAATGGATTTCAAACTTATGAAAATGGCATAAAATTATTTGATAGAAACCCATTAGTTTTATCTTGTGAAAAGGCATGTTTTGAATAAAACCTGTTTTGGTTTTAAATGGAATGAAATTGGAACTTTTGAAATTGAAGAATTTCATTGATCGTATTTTAAGCATTCTTACAATAGTTTTCCCATCATGTAAGAGCACATGCAAGCCTTAGGTAGTTAGTGAGTTATTTGGATACACTCTACGCTATGACAACATTCTAAAAAATACTTGTAGTGGGTCACATCCCCAACGGGTTGGTGACGAGTCTCCTTTGGCCAATGTCATAGGGACGTGTGTATACACATTTTTATAAGTTCACATAGAGACTTTGGAATCCTATAACTGGTTAATACTATCGTACCTTTTGGTATATGACCATGTTGCTTGCTTGTTTATTTATATGTGCAATATAAATGTATTCCAATTATTTTGAACTGACTTTAATGTCTGCTAAATTTATATAAACTATTTTATATAAATGTGTTTCTCAAGCCATTGTTTTATAAATATTCCATCATTTGTTAAAGCATTTCATAAAATGTTTATTTCCATCATTTGAAAATTTATAACATGTTTTTTTTAATATTCTTTTGGGATTGTCAAACCTGTTTATTTGAAAATTTAAAGCTTTTCATTGGATAATCTATTTTTTGGCATCTGTTACGGAATCCTTGGTGGTATCCTACTGGGCTTAGGCTCACATCCCAATCTTTCCATCGATTATTTGTATATTTCCTTCTTCTAGGCTTGAGAAAAGGGAAGGAATCTCTTGTAGGAGGATCCAGTTGTTGATCCTCACATGGTGAATTATGTCCTTAGGGACCTTGGGGTTGTTTTCCCATTTGTAGTACTTGGGTTGTAGTACTGTAGGGGTTTTATTCCTCTTTGTATTCTGGTACATCACTCCCTGTTGATTTTCTTATGTTATGCATACTTCTTTGTTCTCTTTTACTTTCGCATTCTTTTAGAAAAATCATTCCAACTTGTATGTTGTACGATGCCAGGTGCTATTTGTCGACCCATGGGGATCGGGAATACCCTTCGGGCTATGTCAGGGTCAGATCAGTTATCAGGTTACCAAGGTATCCGGGATGGTTCATGAAAAAATGGTATTAGAGGTTGCTTCATCATCTTTCCTTGATGACATAATGCATTTGATTATTCTTGTCGGGAGTTAGGATTTATTTGTGATTTAGTGCCCGACCATCTCTCACCATAATGAACCTTAAGTAACCAAGGTTGGTTAGGGAAATACTGCTTGTGGATTATTTATAGTATTTTCCCAGTTTTGATTTGGATAGAGTGGAATCCAAATCTTGTTAATCCCTTCTATTAATAATTCTTTTCCTTGTTACTCTGTTTGAGTGTTAATCAAATGTCTTTTTGTGTTGTTTTGCAACATGCCTCCGAGAAGACGTGGGAACAGGATCCAAAAAGAGGCTACTGTTGAGTCTCAGCAAGCGACTCCTATTGTGGATCCGTGTCTGTTTGAGTTGATTGTTCACAGTGTCCAAGCTCTAGGACATGTACCACCTCTAATTCCTATTTAGAGACCAGTTATAGATCCTCATAGTGATGTTCTATGAAGTCGTGCTCAAGAGTTCCTATGCCAGAAGCCACCAGTTTTCAAAGGCTCCACTAACCCTCAACATGCTAAGGAATGGCTGAGTAAGATAGAACATCTGTTTGGGTTTTTGGAGACACTTGATGTGATCAAGGTGAAGTGTGACACCTTCGTGCTGGAGGGACCAAGTAATAGATGGTGGGACATAATGGTGATGGCTGGAAAACATGAGGGTTTGGAGTGGAAGGACTTTAGGGTTCTTTTCACTAACCAGTTCTTTCCAAAATCAATGGTGTTGGCCAAGGCTGTGGAGTTTTTCAAGCTTGAGCAGGCCAACATAACCGTGGATGAGTACTCAAATTTTTTTTCTAAGATGGTACAGTTTTATCTTGAGATTTTATCTAATAAGAGGATTAAGGATCCACTATTTGAGTTGGTACTTTGATCAAATATCCATTATCAGGTTTTCCTACTGATGCTACCAATTATACTAATGTGCTGGAAATGGAAATGATGGTTGAGATGGACTTGGAAGGAATGTCAGGGTTGAAGGAGGTTCTATTCCCTCTTAGTGGCAGTGTTGGTTCCTTTAAAGGAAAATAGAAGTGTGACATTTCTCATAGAAGTTCTTGACAACAGAGTCATTCCAGACCTCTGATAGCACCAAGAGGGGCTTCATTGACTTGCTATCATTGTGGAAAACCAGGACATTCTATGTGGGTTTTCACTGAGGCACCCATGAACTATAGCTCCTGCGGACGTTTAGGGCACTTAAAGAGATTCTTCCATCACTTATCTACTCCACATAGTGGAACATGATCATCATCACCTCCAAATATTGTGGGGAAATCAAATGCTTCACATACAAAAGGGTTCCAGTCAGATGAATCTGGAACAAAGCTTCTTCACGTAGTGGATGAGTCTCCAGAGGTAGCTAATGCAGGTCCTACTACTGTGAGAGGTTCTATTACTATAGTTTCATCTTTAGAAACAACTCTTTTTGATAATGGAGCATCTCAATCTTTTATTTCAACCCATATTGTTAATATTTTTAATATATTTATGGAACTTCTACCTTGTGCGATGGATATTACAAGACCCCTTTATATAATGAGAGAGAACGGTCTCTGTAGTCCTGCTTGTGGATTCTCTCTATCTGATGTTGATCATTCTTGGAGTTTCTTGGTTCTTGACATGAAATCTTTTGATGTCATATTTGGGATGGATTGGCTCATTGCCAATAAAGCACGGATTTATTGTTATCTATGATGGGTCTACCTTACTACACCCAGTGGTGTGTCTCTCGTATTTCAAGGAGAATGGGACCCAAGGTCAAGCAGTGTCAGACCCTCTTATCCAGAGTTAGGGAAAGTTATATTTATGTTCGCTTTTGATCTGGAGAGAGATTCAATGTGTAGTGATCACCCCCCAATCGTCACTGAGTTTCCTGATGTTTTTCCTTCTGACATCTCTAGTTTGCCACCTGTAAGAGAGGTTGATTTCTCTATTGACTTAATTTCTAGTACTCAACCAGTTTCTATTCCCTCTTACTGAATGGCTCCAGTATAACTAAAATAACTAAAGTTTCAGTTAGATGATCTTCTTGATAAAGGTTTTATATGCCCGAGTGTGTCCCCTTGGGAAGATCCAGTTCTCATTGCCAAGAATGATGATGGTTCTCTTCGCTTATGTGTTGATTATCGAAAACTCAATTATGTTACGATAAATAACAAATATTTGTTACCACTAATTGATGATTTATTTGATCAATTGAAAGGGGAAAAGTAGTTTTCAAAAATTGATCTTTGATCAGGTTACCATCAGTCGAGGATAAATGAATCTGACATTCATAAGATCGCTTTTCGGAGTAGGTATGACCATTATGAGTACATTTTTATGCCCTTAGTCCTAACAAACGCTCCTGTAGTTTTCATGGATTAGATGAATAAGGTTTTCCATGAGTATCTAGATAGCTTCATGGTAGTCTTTGTGGATGAAATTATTGTCTTCTCTATGTTTGAGGAGGATCTTGTGCATCATTTGAGAAAAGTTCTGAGTCTTTTAAGAAATCACCGACTTTATACCAAGCATTCAAAGTGAGATTTCTGGATTTGGGAAGTGAAATTCATGAAAAATGTGGTGTTAGAACAAGGAATACCAGTTTATATTGATATGGTGAGGGATGTTATGACTTGGGAACAACCACGAAATGTTTTCGAGATTCAGAGCTTCTTGGGATTAGTAGGATATTATCACCAGTTTGTTAAAGACTTCTCAATGTTAGCTTCTCCAATGACTGCTCTGACTCGAAAGGGAGTGAAGTTTTCCTATAATGATAAATGTCAGAGTTCTGTTGTTGAGATAAAGCTTCATTTTACTACTGCGCTGATGTAAACTCTTCATGAGGCGGGGATAGGTTATGTGGTCTTCTGTGATACACCGGGTTCAGGTTTGGGATGTGTTCTCATGAAGGGTAATCATGTTGTTGCCTATGGGTCTCGTCAGCAAAATCCTTAGGAGAATAACTATCCCACCCATGACCTTGAACTTGAAGCTGTAATGCACACACTTAAGTGTTGGAGACATTATATTAATGGAGAAAGGTTTACTGAGAATTCAGACCACAAGAGCTTGAGTTATATCTTCTTTCAAAAATATTTGAACCTCCGCCAAAGGCGTTAGGTGGAGTAACTAAAATCTCTCGACTTTGACATTGCCTATACCCCAGGTAAAGGGAATGTAGTTGCATATGCGTTAAGCAGGAAACCTCCATCTCAGGTTGTGAAAGAATATTCATAAGAGTGGAGTTGGATGCCTCTTTTTTCTCAGTTGCATATTGGAGTTCAATGGAAGGGGAATAAAGTTTATTTAGACAATGTCTCGTTGACATATTTTCTTCTTGAGTTAATTCTTCAAGAACAACAACTAGATGATGAATCCCATAGCATTAGAGACTCTCTTTATGGTGGGGAGACTGACACTCAGTGGTCATTCTCCGAAGAGGGTGTTCTGTGTTATTGAAACCATTAGGTTGTGCCATTAGAGGCAAGTATATGATGGGGGGTTTCCATAACTCTCAGTGGGTTGTACACCCAGGAACCAAGAAGATGTTCTATGATATGCGATAACCGTTCTGGTGGCCAGGTATGAGACGAGACATTTCTAAGATTGTATCTCATTGCAATACATGCCAGAAGGTGAATGAAGAGCACCAGAAACCTTCAGGTTTGCTTCAACCACTTCCAGTTCCTACATGGAAGTGGGATGAAATCTCTATGGACTTTGTGGTTGGGTTAACTCAAACCCAGAGGAAGAAGAACACGATATGGGTCTTGATTGACAGACTAACCAAGTCGGCTCACTTTATACCTATTCGAGATTCAACCAAAGTTGAGGAGTTGGGAAATATCTACGTGAAAGAAGTTGTTCATTTGCATGGAGTTCCATATGCTATAGTCTCTAATATGGATCCTTGATTTACTTCTCGCATTTGGAGAGGCCTTCAGGAGGCACTGGGATCTCAGGTCTGTTTGAGAACGACCTACCATCCACAGTCAGATGGCCAGATAGAGAGAGTTATTCAGATACTTGAGGATATGCTCTGTGCATGTGTTCTCAACTTTGGATGGTTTTGGGATGATCGTATGGGTCTAGTTGTGTTTTCTTATAAAAAAAGTTACTAATTTGAGATCAAAATGGCTCCTTTTGAGGCATTGTATGGTCATCCTTGTAATTATTCTTTATGTTGGTCGGAGATTGGTGAAAGTTCCTTGTTAGGACCGAGTTTGGTCCAAGAGATGATATCTAAGCTTCAGTTGATTTGTCAGAGAATGTTTTCAACACAGTGCCGGTATAAGTCATATACTGATCGTTTCCGTAAACCTTTAGAGTTCTTAGTTAGTGACCAGGTGTTCTTGAAGGTTTCACCCCAATTAGGTCATCGATGGCTTGGGAGGCAAGGGAAGCTTTCACCTCATTTTGTGGGACCTTGCGGGGTTGTTGGTCTTATAGGGAAGGTTTCTTACCATCTAGATCTACCACCATAACTGACGTCGATACATAATGTATTCCATGTATCACAACGGCGAAAGTATCTCTCTGATCCATCTCATGTTTTGAGCTATAGTTATCTTGAGATTGAACCAGATTTATCTATGACTGAATGAACAGTATATGTTATTGATTCTAAGACCAAGGTGCTTCATGGGAGAACTAAACCTCTAGTCAGTGTGCTATGGAAGCATGGTTCTGATTCTCATGAGACGTGGGAAAGGGAGGCACTAATGAGGGAGCAGTGGCCTCATATTTTTGACGTGGAGGCTTCTTCATAGGCTTTATGAGGGCAGAAAGATCTTATGGTGGGGAGATTGTAACATCATGTTATGTTTTCATGAATTTTTTATGCTTCTATGTACCTTTTATTTGGAGTAAAGTCTTGGGAGCATTTGGGTGAATTTTTTAGGAAAGATAAAGGCCAGTGTGTTGTGCAAGGTTTGTGCATGGTTTGACAAACCGTGCGACCAAACCATGCCAAACTTGAATCCTAGATAGTAGTTTCCGCACGGGTGGCAGACAGTTTGTCAAACCGTGCAGCCAAACCGTTCCAGAAGGGTGTCTGAGGCAGTAGCTCATGCACGATTAGCGCACGGTTTGTTAAACCGTGTGGCCAAACCGTGAGACCACTTAAACGAGATCCTTAAATTGTGGATCTCGCTCGGTTTTGCTTATAAGTATCTTGTTTTACCTCCTAAGTGGCCCTAACTCGGGATTTTCCTTCTCTTAAGGTTAGATAAGGTTCTCCCATCATTCCGGAGGAGATCCAAAGGCTCCTCTTTGTGAATCTAAGCCAAATTATTGATGTACGTGATCATTCTTCATCGTTCTTGATCGGTTTCTTAGATCTACTTAGATCTACTTCTTCTCTTCTCTCAGTTTCTTAGATCTACAACTATTATTGGTAGATCTAAGTGTGTGGTACCAAATTTGATGAGATTTGGTCTTCATCTTTCTAGTAGAAGAGATCTAAGGTGGGTTCTTGAAGAAGAAACCCGGTTTTCTTGATCATTCTTGACCTTTGTGGTTTTGGTCAAAACCTTCGAGGTAGGTGGTTCCGTCCCGACTTGCCAGATTTATTATCATTGTATTTTCTTGATTTAATTCAATTGCTGATTTAAATCTAATTGCTCAAATTTTTATTCAATTAAAATGATAAAAAATAGATTCCATTGAATTGATATATTTGAAATGGTTTTGGAATAGAAATTTGGGAATAACCCCAATTCCATTGAATTGGGTGTGTTTATGATAATTGGCCAATTTAAATTGTTTAATTTATATTGTGAATTTGATGGAAATGATTTCAATTAGATTGTTGAATTTAATTGTGGAAATTAATTTTGTAATGATGGAATTGATTTTAATGGATTTCAAACTTATGAAAATGGATTAAAATGATTTGATAGAAACCCGTTGGTTTTATCTTGTGAAAAAGGAATGTTTTGAATAAAACCTATTTTGGTTTTAAATGGAATGAAATTGGCACTTTTGAAATGGAAGAATGGGATTGATCATATTTTAATCATTCTTAAAATAGTTCGCCCATCATGTAAGAGTGCATGCAAGCCTTAGATTGTTATTGAGTTATTTGGATACACTCTACGCTACGACAATGTTTTAAAACATAATTGTGGCGGGTCACATCCTTGATGAGCCTGTGATGAGTCTCCTTTGGCTAGTCTCATAGGGACATGTGTATAATCATTTTTCTGAGTTCAAATAGAGAGTGTGGGATCCTATAACTGGTTAATACTATCGTACCTTTTGGCAGATGACCATGTTGCTCCCTTGTTTATTTATATTTTAAATATAAATGTATGACTATTCTTTTGAACTGCCATACATGCCTGCTGAATTTATATAAACTGTTTTATATAAATGTTTTTCTTAATCCATTATTTTAGAAATATTCCATAATTTGTTAAAGCATTTCTTAAAAGGTTTATTTCCATCATTTGAAAATGTATTGAATGTTTTGTTTAAATATGCTTTTGGGATTGTCAAAACAGTTTATTTGAAAATTGAAAGATTTTAATTGGATATTCTATTTTTTGGAATCTGTTACGGAATCCTTGGAGTTATCCCACTGGGCTTAGGCTCACACCCTACTTTTACCTTCGGGTGTTTGTTGATTTCCTTCATCCGGGATCGAGAAAAGGGAATGAATACCTTGGAGGAGGATCCAGTTGTTGATCCTCACTTGGTGAATTGTGTCCTTAGGGACCTTAGGGTTGTTTTCCCATTTTCAGTACATGGGTTGTAGTACTATGGGATTTTTATGCCTCTTTGTATTCTGGTACATCACTCCCAGTGGAGTTTCTTATGTTATGAATACTGTTTTGTTCTCTTTGACATCTGCATTCTTTTGAAAAAATCATTCCCACATGTATGTTGTACGATGCTAGGTGCTAGTCGCTGACCCGTGGGGACCGGGAACACCCTTCGGGCTATGTCAGGGCCGGCTCGGTTATCGGGTTACCAGGGTATCCGGGCTGGTTTGTGAAAATTTGGATGTCTCATTTATCCATCATTACTATTCTGAGAATACAACTTCAATTTGATGCAGTTTTAGATGACATGAATAATCCTTTTAAGTATGGTTTCAGAGTAAATTACCATAATATATTTTTAGCATTTTTTAATATACTTCTTCCTAGGGTTTCATTGATACAAACTCTCATTATTGTTCATAAGCTTCCATATTCTCATATGAAATATTATACATTCTTCTTTATGAGACTCTTATCCCGGGTAAATTATGAAATCATTAGGGTAGGAATGTGCCTTTGAATAATCAATTCTAAGTTTGTTGATGAATTTATTCATCTCATAGAATAATCCAGGGATATTAGCTTCATTTAATTAATCATACAATAACTCTAAAATAAGGGAAATTTATTTTTTAATAAATCCAAAGAGACACATGGTATGATATACCTTATATAGAAAATAAAACGTTAAATACTTGTTAAAACCTTTATAATGTTCTTTTTGTTCGTCATCAACTAAATCATAAAACTAATTTTCTTGCACTTGGATGTTATGAAAAATATTAAACTGATCAAGATCAAATGATGATTTTATCTATCTATTAATATTTTGTACATGGTATCATATAAATCCTAATGAATCATTTATGAAATTCTGAACTGAATTATCCAATGATGAGTATAATTGTTTTTCATTGATAATATTTCCATTGTTTTGACTTTCTGTAACATTCAATTATCTATTCTATATCTAAATTACATATATAGAAGTAATAATTTTCATTATCCAATCTTCATATAAATTGTTTGTATTCAACTATCGCTTAAATTTACAATCACAATATATAAATTTTATTCTACCTTCCACTGTTCAGTTGGAAATTATATTGCATAAAAATTCATCCAAACCCTAGGCATATCATGGTTTGTTTTGATGTAACATAATTAAAATTTTATCCATATTTATTGGATTGCCAATTTCTCCATATATATTTCCATATAAATAAATAAATGTTTAACAAAAAATGTACAATTAAAATTAAACATCACCCATCTTCATAATTGACAATGTTAGGGTATTGATTTGAAATAAAACAATTTCAAAATAAAAATGATTAAACCCAAAATTATAAGGTATATATCTTTTATGATTTTCATATTATAAATTATCATTTTATATTGAAGAAAAATGAGTGTCTCTATAGCTATCTCATTCTTTCAGAATTATGAAAGTCAATATTTTTTTTATCTCAAAATAAGAACATGACATTGTGAAATCTTGTGATATAGTCTCCTTTAGTCTAGCTTGAATATTCATCCATTCATAAAATATAAAATGTATTCATGTTAAATGTAAATTCATTTAAAATCATGATATACAATTACTTAAACATTTACAAATATAAAACAAATGTGTAACACAAAAAAAATTACTAAAACTATATTTTTTATTGACATTAAATTTAAAATTTAATTGTTTCTGATTAAAGCAAACAAAATAATGAAAATTTTATCTATACACTTATAAACTATTAAAATAACATAATATGAAAATAGATAAATTTTAAAATGATTTATGGGTATTTTAAAAAATAAAGAAAAATAAAAAAATATAAGAGGAAAATGTTTTGTTATGTATCCAAATGTGGAATTTAATCTATGAAGAAATAAAAATCAAAGGATTTATAAAAATGAACAAAAGGATAGCTAGCCTATATAATGATTTAAAAACATTATTTTTAAACTGTGTAAAAAATTTCACAACTAAAATTTCAAATAAATGAGATGGTGATAAATTATGTATTTCATGGAATTACTAAAAGGATTCAATCAATAAGATGAACCTCAAAAAGAAAGATTAAAATTAACTAAAAATAATAATAAAAACTAGACTATTAATTATTAAAGTAGAGGAAGATATATATTAACAATAATAGGTAAATCTAGGTTTATATTTTTGTTCATATTTCTTGAAAATTGATTCTCTTTCTCAAATAATAATAATAAGTCATTTTTTATAACAAAAAACAAATTTACAATTTATGGTATCCAAGAAAAAGACACTAAATTACATATATTATTATATAATTTAATTAAAACCATTAATAAAATCCAACATGAATCATATACATTAAATGAAATACATATAAAAGGATCCTTGAAAATGATTAAAGTGCATGCAGTTCCGGATCACTGAGGGGGAGTAGTGGGGAAGGACTCGGTCGAAGACATGGAGAAAGGGGGTTGTGTCATCGGGATCAAAGGTGCGGTAGGGGTGAGGGGTGGTCACCATTATTGAGAAGGATATTGTGGAGAAGGTAGATTAGGGTTGATATCAATTAGAGAGAAGGCCTTATATGAGATAGAGATCAGTTAGTCATAGTCATGGAAGGCCATCAAGGAGAGGTGGGAGGGGTGGTCACCATCAATCAGGTAATGGGGTGGGGGTGATCTTTTCACATGAATGATAGGTGAGGGGATTATAAATCAGGGGAGGGTGGTTTTTTCCATCAAATAGAGGGAATTAAGGATTGAGGGAATGAGGGGAGGGGTTTGGGGTGAGGGGATTATGTTGGGGTGGGAAGAGTGGTTATAATATTTATATATTTTTGGATTTAGTAGATATTTAAACAAACCTGCTACTAAATATAATAATAAAAAATATATTTGTAGTTTAATATAACCACTGCTATCATATATATTAAATTTCATGTAATTTTTTTATTATATATTATTCAAACCACCTATAATAAATAGTTAGTAGGAGGTATTTTTTAGTGAAATGTGATTAATTACATGAATATTCTTTCTCACAACATAAATACCTTTCAGTTATATAAGAGATTTTCACATGAATTTTACTAGAGGTTGGAATGGATTAATTTATGGTTTGGAGTGTGGTGTTACATAGTGAATGATTTTTTCCATCCCTAACTATAATTTTATTATATTGATTTCAATTTTTATACATTCATTTCTCTCATTATATAGGAAATATTAGGGAGAAAATGGTAGGAAATCTATCACATCTTCACTGGATTTAATCCTTGGTCATTAGATATTGATTTTAATAAATCATTATTGAGTTCCATTCCCATCCACTATTTCTCATTCACTCATCATATGAATAATATTTTTATTCAATGATATGGTTGTATAGTGTGGGTTTTTAATTTGTGATTTCTGGGGGACATTTTTTTATTATACTACAACCTTTCATAGTGAGGTTGTCATTTTTATGGAACCTCTTACCTTTTTTGTATTGCACAATGATTTATAATGATTAATTTTATATAGGGGATCATTATTCTCTACTTATATTATGCTTATGTGAGATTTTCCTGCTTTTGTTTTCTCATAGGGTGGATGGAAAGCCCCAGGTAAAGAGGAAAATCAGATGGAACCAATAAAATAGAAGGTAAAGGGTGTATTCACATGATTTTAGTTGATTTTGTGATATTACATATAGAACTATGCATATATTCTTCAATTTATAAAAAACCACATTTATTGTTGAATCTCTACAACTAATTTTTATTTTATTTACGAATAACCTAGATTTTTTTTCATTTTTTTGACTCACCATCTAAAAAATATTATATTCATAAATATAGAAATATATATCTTATGGGTGAATCTATATATTTTGTAAAAATATCCTTTTAAGAGATGATGTAATGACATGGAATTCCACATTTAATTGATGGTATGAAAATTAAAGGAAATAAAATATAATTCTATTTTTTAATGTGCTTGATTAATTTAAATTGTATTTTTGGTGTATTTTTTGGATTTGTGTAGCCTCTCAAAATTTTACATGTATTTCCTTTGAAATAAACATAAATTATTTGATTGCTTCTATTACATGCATTTCCAAGTCTAAATGATCTCGTAATATAGTGTACATTTATAACATAACTATTGGATTGGTGAGAATGAATATGATTAACCATATTAAGAAATATAAATAAAAAAAATTCCCTTAATTCAAATGTAATTACTAATAGTAAATAAATAACCATTAAATTATTAATAAAATAATATAACGATTAAAATGCCTAATTTTCAAAGAAATCTATTTCTCAGAATATTATATATTATCATCAAAAAAATATTCATCACTATATATGTTTAAATTATTAAATTTTATTTGTAATTTAGTATAAAAATCCCATACTTTAGTGATATAATGGTTAAGAATGAAGATTAATTCATTTAAAGGTAATAGAGTTATTTTTTATAATACTTGTTATATATATGAAAAATATTTTAATCAAAATAAATTAAAAAAATTATTATTTTTTAAATTTTTAATGATATTTATATATTTTATATCCATTAAAATATTCTATCATTAATTTTATATTTTTTACTTTGTAGCAAATGGATGTGAATTCAGTTTTTTGCCTAAAAATGCATTCATCTTAAAACAGGTTTTCGTTGTGTTTCATGCACAATATTTAAAATTATTTTATACCACAGATTGAAATGGAAATTGATAAAAAAATTCCATGTTTTGAATTATAATTTGTTAAATTTTAGTTAGGATACATTCATTTTTTGTCACAATGAATAGTAAAAATAGTAAAAACATGTTACCATTGTTAAGGTAAAAAAGGATTTTCCAGGGATTAAATTACGATTTATGAATATGAATTAAAAATAAAAATTTATAATTATTATTTTTTGAGTCCATATATTAACTTATATTTTAATTATTTTCCATTTCAAGGCACTTCCATAAGAAAATGACATTATATTTTTAAAATATTTTAACTAATTCCATGAGTGTCATCACCCACACTTATAAAAGGGAACCACCTCTCATCCCATATTAAAAATTTTGGTTCCTTATAAAGAATCCGAGAAATAATATAATACCTTAATATCTCCAAAAAATATTAGATCTCCTGGTCTTATCTTAATACCAACATTACAGGGCTTATGGTGTAAGTCAAAGTTGGTCTTTCAAAGAAGTGGTATAAAATCTAAAGAAAGATCTTTCAATTTTATTTATTCATAAACCATAAATAAATATGTTTTTCCAAAATAAATGAGTAATATAGAATCATAACTATAATGAGATGTTATTATGATTATGTGACAACATTTTTGGACCCCCTTCCATCAAATCTGAATGCTTGTGTGTATGTGTGGACTACCACATGTGCATAACGATATGATTTATTTTTCACCACAACTTCAAAAAAATATTTTTAATGATGATTTTAATGAATAAATATGATAAATATGATATAAATATTATTTATTAATGATAAAATATTTTTAATTTTACCCTCATTTTTTAGGATATGAAAATGTTGTTCTTATGTACGTGCAACCAACTCTCTCCCTGAACATATTAAATCATTTTTCTATCTATATATTTCATGGATTATTATAAATATGCATAGAATGAATATATATGATATTTATATCATTAATAATATTAAATAGATAATTTAACCATGATTAATATAATAGGACCATGACATCCAAATCAAAAAATACATGAAAAAAATAGTTATCACTAAAAATAGAAATTTTTTAGAAAAAATTACCGAAACATTTATATGTTGTTATAAGTAAAAAAATGTATTTTTTAAAAAGTATTAATATTTTTATAGTATTCAATTATAAAAAAATTAAATTTATATAAATTAGTTTAGAGAGCATATGAATTAAGATAGATTTGAGGAAAGTTTTTTATGTTACCCTATCATTTTTTCAGGTTAGTTTATAATTAAATTTAAAATGAAGAATTTATAGGATATAAAAGTCATAGATATCATTTATTATATTATCCTCTAGTTATTTTTAAAAATTACATGTTTTTCTATCAATTCTATCTCTCTATGTACACAAAAATCCAAAAAAATGTTTTAATGGAAAGATAACTTTATTTTTATCTTCTATAAAAAATATTTTTCTTCCAAGTCCATATATTCATTAAAATATTTTTAATATTTTATTTATTATTCCAAATTGAACTATTAAATTCATTTTAACCAAATTTTCAATTTCATAAAAATATTTTAAAATAAACCACTTGTTGTTTTTTTATTGAGTTACTTTTAACCAATGGTGTGATAGAAATCATTGATTAAACTTATACCAGATAAATGATTTTTTCATCCATCATTAATAAATTTTCATTGAAGACTATTTTTCATGACAACATGAATCTTTTCAAAGAAACATTATTCCTTAATATTTTATAAATTTTATACATGAATTGATTTTAAAATTCAATGGTTTTTTCCCTAGGAAATATTCTAGTGATCTCTTAATGTTATTCTTCATATATGATAACATATTTGATGTTACTCAAGATTTTTTGGGGATAAGATCCAATTTAACCATATTTACTATTTTTTTTATTTTTCATTATTATTTTGAAATATTTATGACACCGATTTTATTTTCCCTAAGTTAAGATATGAATAAATGATAAATGTTTTTTTGGATACCGTGGCATATATATTCGTAGATGATGACTTTGTGTTATGAGGGATTTTACAGGTCTATAATGAAATCAGTAAAAATTATGTTTTATAAGATCAAAGGGTATAAAAGTATTTATCCCATCCCAAAAATAGGGTATACAGGAAGTTATCACAAGTCCAAAATTAGGCACACATGAGATTATCCCAAGCTGAAATTTAGTGCACATGTAGTTATCCAAATATTAACTTGAGATTAATGTATTTTTTGTTATCCTTGATATAATATTACATTTATTTATTTTATTTTTAACATTTTTAGACTATTTTATTACATGGTATTATGCCAATTTTATTCTCACATAGAACATATTCTTTGATTTTTTTTATGATTCATTTATTATGAACTATAATGTTTTCTATAATGACCCCTATTTATGATAATTGGTTTTTTTTGTTTGGTTATCAAAATATAAGATCATGTTTCCATACCCTTGTAATCAAGTTATTCTTAAATGAACATTAATATCTATCATTTTCCCTTACATAGAATTTGATCATTACCATTATTATATTTTATTTTTCTCAAGATATAAAAAATTATTTTTTGTTTGATATTCCCAATAAGGATTCTAGTTGTGAATAACATACTCTGAGATGATGTAAATATTTTATGTACCAGATTTTTATGTACCCATGTTTCCAAATAAACAAAACCTTTCCATTTATATCATGGATCATAATTTTATTTAATGAATATTCATGTAATAAGATATAATACTTATTTATGAATGGATGGGTTCAACTTAGTTGGTATGAGAACATGTTTTTGTTTTTTTATAAAGTAGGATAATTATACTTATGTCAAAACTCATTGGATAAGACTAGTTATAGGAGAATAACATATGTTTTGGAAAAAATGATTATGGTTTAACTATATAATACATCCATGTCTAGATACTGAAACATTGATGTGACTATAGAATAGATGCACCTAGGGGAACAACATTAAAAGTTTAAAATTCTGTATTATCTCTATTTTTTATAGTACATGATGAGTAAAACTTGGATTGCAGACCAGGAAAAATACTCATGTGTGATATTCTTGGGTTTACTCAAAATGTCTTTATATACCATTATAATGAATTTGAATAGATTTTGACCATGGATGACCTACATGAAACCAAATTTATCACAGATAGGAAATGTTGTTTCATGGTTTAGATACCAAATGATTTTTTTTGATAATTATATAGGTTCAAACTATGATTATTATTACTCAAACTCTGTTTTTTGGATTTATTAAATGAATGGAACTATAATAAAATATTTTAACACTGAATGTGATAGATAATGAAACAATTTTACTCCTAAGAAAACAAATTCCATCGGATCTCGAATGAAAAATCATGTTGTTATGATTAAAAAAATTATCCAAAGTATGAATAATGATATGTTTTCAAACAATAAAACAAGGGATCAATATTCTATAGAGTCATTCATTAGGAAAAAAATACATTTTTTGTGGTTTCACTAATCCAATAATTTCAAAGAAATGAGTCATTTTAATTGAGAATATATTTTTCCATTATCATGTTATTCGAGCATAGAATATATGATTTTAATGATAATTGATTCAAATGCGAAAATGAGAACTTGAAACTTTTTGAGAACATGAGGAAATATGAATAAATATACTCTATAGGGTAGAATGCGTTTATTGTGTTTTTAACAAGTATTTTCCCTATATTTTTAGTAATAAATTGGAGAAATAAATACCTATGCTAATGTTGAAGGATGATTAATTAATTAGTAAATATGAGAAAGATTTTACAGGAATTTTGAACAAATATTCTAGGATTATCATTATAATATAACGTAAGATTGATCATTTTATTAGTTTCACAAATCAATATCATTTAAGGGTGTTGTCTATAAGATAATTCAATATATTTGAATAAAGTTGTTGACAAGATGTCATGGTAGAAATGGATATTGGATTCACACATAAATATTATGGTTTCGATAGAAAATAATATGGATTTTTTTTCAAATTATAATAATAATAACCATTGAGGGAAGAATATGAGTATTACATTAGTCCATAATTTTTCAATGAAACATGGAGGAAATTGTCTTTAAGGGGACCAATAATTATTTTATGTAATGAAATGAAGGACATCATGTAATTAAATAAGAATATGATGGGAATAAGTTATATAATCATGAGATTAGAGAGAATGCTCCAAGTAATACACCACCCAAAATCCAATTTTTCACATTATAGGAGTGTAGTAATTATTATAAGATTACTTGAATATGAGTGATAATGATTAATGTCAATACTCTCTAAATCATAAAGAAAAATGGAAATATCATTTGGTATTTATTGTATATTTGGGGTATGATAACAAAGTCATGAAATGTACACTTAACATCCCCTCTATGACAACTAATGTATTATTTTATTATATATCAACCCACTCTTTTATATGTAAGGATTTTTTTTGTGGAATCACATTACCAGCTGAAAAATTAGATGTTCAATTATGAATGAAAACTCCATAGGGTTTCATGATCACATTTGAATTATATGATTGTTATCTCTTCTTTCGGAAAATATTTTTATTCTAACCGTATTTTAATTTGATGTTATTTTGTAAATATATTGGTTTTATTTAAACAAAACCCATATCATTTTACAAGTAATAGAAGTAAAATTTGATATTTTTAGCCAAAGTATGATCATGTTTTTGTGTGAGGATAATTATTTTCTCCCAATGTAAATTTGATCCATTATATGGATACTGATTCCTACCAAACATGGGTGTTTATCTTTGATGGATAGGCATAAACTCAACATAGAAGATATACCTATTTTATAAGAGTTTGTTGATTTCTTTCCAAAAGAGTTTCCCAGTGTGCCTATAAATCGTGAATTTATTTTTTTACAGAACTCAAAATTAGTGATACAAAAATTTAAAAGACTAAAAATATATTTATATTAATTTATTTACCAGATTTTGGAAACAACTCCATGATATTATTAATAAGGGATTCATTCCTCGAAGTGCATCACCATGGGGTGTCTCTATTCTTTTGATTAAGGGATCAATGTTATTCTATAATTATTATTCAGATCAAAAAAATATTGTGAGAAATAATTAGTATCCTCTTTCCCATATTTATGATTTGTTTGATCAATTATCAGGATATTGATAATTTTCATTGATTAATCATCATTTTGGACACTAAATTAATGGTAAAAAAACAATTCATACCCAATAAAACCTCTTGTATGTGGTATAAAAACCATTTATTTATATTGATTACATTTTATATTTATACTTCCCACATTATCTTCCTAGATTTAATGAATTGAGTCTTCAAATACTATCCATATCATATTTTATTTTTCATTATAATTGATATTATTATATATTCCAAGATTAAAAAAGCTGATGTAGATCACATTAGTATTGAATTTAATAACGTAAGTATATGTTGTATAAAAAATTAATAAATGTGTATTTTTGATATAGAATGTTTTATTTTTAGGGTATATAATCTCAATTGAGGGTACATCAGTGGAACCTTCAGAGATGAATGTTATAGAATATTGGATGAGACTAAGATTTGTGACATAGATTCATAGTTTCCATGGATTTTATAGATATTATTGATTATTTTCGATTATTTTATCATGGATATATAGACTACTCAAAATGTAACCTTGAAGGAATTAAAATTCATTTAGATAAATGAAATTGAGGAAATTTTCAAGGAGCTAAAAAGATGGTTTCTCAATAAAATTTTGATCACACAACCTGGCATTGGAAAAGGTTTTTTGATCTATAGTGACACATGAAATAAGGGCGTGATATTTATTTTTATTTAGAATGATATGGTGATATATTATAACTTTTCCTAATAAATTTTTTATTAGAATAACTACCATGCCCATGAAATTGACTAAACAACTATAATTTTTATCATTAATGATTTAGGTAAATTATCTATACAGTGGAATGATTGACATATATGCTAATAATAAGTCTCTATAGGTATATATTAACCATGAAGGATTTAAATATGACCTATATAATATGAATTTAGTTGATTAATGATTATGATTGATCAATGAATTTCCACCTTGCGAAAGAAAGAAAGGAGGATGATGTCGTGAGTCAAAAGAATCATGATAGATTATAATTTAAGAGGATTTCAAGAGATATAATTTCTATATATATTTTTAAATAATTTACCTCTAGATATTTAATTAATGGAAGAAATATAATATTTCTCAAATAAATTTTCATTCACCTATCCTTCTATGTAATAAAATGATACAAAAGGAAGTTGTAGAGCTGAAAATAAGTTAAGAAATTTTCTTTAGTTCAAAAACGAATATAATAGAATTATAAGGTTTAAGAACGATGTATGTATCAAAAAATACCATACCTAAAGAAGGAACTATTTGTAGATTCTTATAGTTCATCATTATCTATTAATCCAATACATTAAAAGATGTATATAGATCTGAAATATTATTTCTAGATGGATAATATGAAGAGAGGTATTTCATAGTATTTATCTCAATGCTTGGTATTTTATAAAGTTATAGATAATAGAAATAATTATAATGATCTATTACAACAATTACCCATACTATAATGGAAATCAGAAAACATAACCCTGAATTTCAACCTCAAACTCCCCAAAACATCAAATCTCCATAATTTTATCTAGGTTTTAGTTAGTTTATTTACAATGTGAACAAGTTTCATTTGTATTATAGAAGATTTATCTAGTGTAAATATTTCCAGGATATAAATAAATTAATTTTTTTTGGTACTTGGAGTACCAAATTCTATTATATCATAATGAGATATAAGGAATACCTTAATTTTTTGGAAAATTCCTCATCAATATCTAGATATAATGTTGTGATTCAGTACTACATATAATAATTACATAGATATATTGTTTGAGAGAACCATTTTAACCCTGTAGAATATGATAATATAATTCTCTCTATATTTCAATGGTGTTTTTGGTCCACACCTCCCTCTAAATAAATTATCTTATAAAAATAGCATTAACTAAACCGTTCAGATGGTTCATTATGAAACCCTTTGCAGAAGGATTTGAATAACTCTATTATGTTGGGATGATTTTAGATAGATAATTTTATTGAGACCTAATCTAGTTTATAAAATGTATGAGAAGTTTAGATCCATTCAATAACACATCAAGGTAGATCAAAGTCAATAATAGAGTTAAAATGACAATCACTTATGAGATCTTGAATTCAAATATTGTGTGATGGTAGTCCTAAAACATTCTATAAAGAATAATGTTTTGTGACTCAGAATGAAGTGAATGATTATACCAAGCTATTTTGGTAAATTTAGATTCATTAATGATTAGGGAAATTATCTTATCGATTAGTTCATTCATAGAAACTCTCTCATGTTCATGTGGTGTTCCATGTAACTCTCCTGAGGAAGTACATACCAAAGACTTCAAATGAGTTGAACTCAGTGGTATTACCATTGGATAATGATAATTCCAAGAACGAATAATTTTTATATGTCATTTATGTAAGATATAAAGAGATATAAAATAAGACAACTCACCTAATTAATGTTTTCTAGAGGAATCACAAATACGAGGAAGCTACATGGGATCCTGAGGATGTGATGAAGCATATATATCCAATTTTTCTTCTATTAGAGTGATTTAAATTCATGTAAAAACCATTTTAGTTGTGGGTGGATAATTTAACTCCACATGATTTCATTTGTACTTCCTTTGAAATGTACATTAAGTACTTGATAGTACGCTTTACATGCAACCTTATGTTTAAATGAACCAAGGATATAATATACATTAATAACATATCCATTACAGTGGTGGGTCTATATAGGATTTAAAATATTGTTAAATATAGGTTTAAATATTTCTTAAATAAAATATATTCATTAATTCCTAAGAAATAATCATTATATATTAAATATGATTAATTAATATTTAAAAGATATATTTTTAGAACATATGTATTTATCTACATGTATTGTATTATTATCAAAAAAGTATATTGATCAATATTATAATTTTATTTTAATGAAATTGTTTAGTATCATATTAATATACATCCGTACATTAGTTATCTAAATGTTAAGAATGATGATGAAGTCATTTAAAGGTAAATTAGTTATTTATTTAAAAAAACTACTTTCAGGCACATAATGCGTTTTGGTTATAAAAAATTAAATAAATAATATATTATTAATTATTATAAAGAAATAAAGAGATTAAATGTAAAATAAAAAATTAAATTTCATTTTATAATTTTACTTTGTATGGAATGAAATTAAATTTGATTTTATGCTTTTGATTTTTTTAAAAAGAGGTTTTTATTATATTTTATTTGGTTATGGGAAATTTGATTTCATCCATTAATAGAAATTGGATTTTATAAAATTTATTACTAATTTTCAAAAATGATATCCAAATTTGTTAATGCAGATGTTTCCATTTTTTTCATAAAAAAATAAAAACAAAACAAATTAACGTGGTTATGGTTAAAACAATTTAATCAGGTGTTAACTAAGAGATAAGGGTAATACTACCATAAAAAGTTATCTAATTCTTATTTTTTTATTTAATTTTTTACCCTATAATATTTTAACATTGAATTAGTTTCCATTTGGATCTACTTTTAATGAAAAGATAATTGACATTTATAAACATTTTAAGGTATATTATTAGTGTCTTATCCCTCATTTAGAAATGGGAACTTCTTATACTTCCTTATTAGAAAAGTTTGAGCCTTATATATATGAAAATAAATACCCTAAAAACTTATTGTAATCCTTAAATTATTCTTAGATATTGTGATCTTATCATAATACATATTTTTCATATATTAAGGTGTATGTCAAACAAGGTCACTAAAAGAATATCTATACATCTTAATCGAGAACTTTTAATATTATTTATTCCTACAACTTTTTTATATATATTTTATCCCACCTGAATAATTAATATAGTGTCATAAATATAATTAGTTGTTATTATTGGGCAATAAAAACTTGTTTCCTCCCTATTTCCATCAATTGGGAAATGAAATTATTACTCTTGCGTACATGTGGACACCCACCTACAAGTAGTGATATGATTCATTTTCCATCACCTCCAAAATTGGATATTTATAATTATTCATTTAATGAATATATATTTATTTTTTATAGACTAAATATTTTTTATGATAAAAAAATTATCAATTTTTTTATTTTTTTCATTTAAAAACGAAAATATCCTTCATGCATACATATAGACAACTATCTCCATAAACTATGCAATAAATTTTTCTATATTTTACATTCATTGATGACTATAAATATTTATATAAAGTTTAAATATTAAATTTATATCATTATTACCATTCTAAATTTGATGGAACCTTGATCAATATTGAAGTACCATAACATCTGATTCAAAATGTACATGAAAAAACAAACTAGTTATCACGAAGAACAATGATTTCTTTATAAAGAAATGTTCAGTAAATCTTAATAAGTTGTTATAAGTAAAACAAAATTTCGTACTATATGTATTAATAAGGTTTATTTATATAAATATAATAAATTTATATTTATAATATAAGATGTTTTATCAATTATAAAGCATTATTAACTTGAGGTAGCGGTTTTAAATTAAAATATTATTGTTACCAGGATTGTTTGTGTTTACATTTTTAATGAAAAAAATTATTTAACATGGTTTTTGTTAAAAAATATATTTTTTATTTTAATTTTTTTCTTTCTATATACTCAAATATTTAAAATATATTTTTTAAAAAAACTTAAGTTATTGTTCTCTTCTCATATGGATATTTTTCTTACATGTACTTATTTTCTTTAATATATATATATTTTTTAAATTATAAAAGTAATAATAAAATTAAGTTTTAACCTATTTATATAAAATAATTATCTTTTTTTGTATTAAAAACTAGTTAATTATTAATATAATTTTGAATAAAAATTATTATTTTAATATATAACACAGAGATGGATTTTCCTGTTTTCATGATTACACTTTTGTTTAAATATTTCTTTACTATATAACATGGTTTTCTACATAATATTTTTCATTAATATTTTGTAATTTTTTTTTATATACTTACAAAAATAAAAAGGTTATTTTCCACATGAAATATATCAACAGTATTTTAATGGAATTTTAAACTATGTTAACATCATGTGGTGGTACTTATGCTTTACTGGGGTTCTGATCCAATGATAACAACATTATTCATTTTCTATAGAGTATATTATTATGGTGATTAAATATTGATAAAACCAATTTTCTTTTCCACTGGTTAAGTTATGATGAAATGATACATGATTTCCAGATTTTTTGATATAGATTTAAATGGATAATGACTATGTGATGGGTGGGCCCACCATACAAATATAATTAATTAGGCAATGAATTCTATTTAATAGGATCAAATAAAACAAGGGAGGTTATCCCAAAACTAGAAATGGGTACATGGTAGGTTATCCAAAGAATTAAAGTGGGTAAAAATGAGGTCAAATCAAACCTATAGCAAGTACATGGGTGGTAATTTGAAACATATCATGCAATGAATGTCTCAATGGTATCCCTTGAAATGAGATTTATATGATTGTCATTATGAAAAACATTATTCTAAATTTTATGACATGGTCTTATGCCAATTTTATGCTCTCATTGATCCTGTTCTTTTGTTAATTAATGACTCTTTTCATATAAAATTATATGTTTTGTTTCATCACATTTGATTATGATCGATTAATTTATGGGTATTATTTTCAAATGATAATTTCATGTTCTCATACACATTAACTCTCATTATGTAGAAATTATCATTGATATCTCCAATTTTTACGCTTAATGAGAATCTATTCTCATCCATTATTATGTTTCCTCTTCCCCAAGATATGAAGAATTATTTTATTTATGTTAGGACCAAGGGGGTTCTAGTTGAAAATACCTTAGGAAAAAAGGATGTAAGTATTCTATATATTTGATGATTATGTATCCATGTTACCAAATAAACTAAACCTTTATTGTTTAGATGTTGTTTGTAATTATATAAAAATAATAATTATCCAATAACATTTATAAATTTATGTATTAAATTAGTAAGTCTCTTTAGTTTGTTCAGTGATGGTAGTGAGGTGTTCATATGTGAAATATGCTAAAGTTGTGGGGTGACAAATTTTTTCAGTTGGTTATTTGTTAGAAATTTATATATGATAGTTGAGATACAATGATGACATTGAATTGAGTTATTGAATTTTTATTATTAGATGGTTGGTTTGGGATATTTTGGTATGTTGTGTAGTGGTGTTGCATATTTGGGATGACAACAATAAATTATGTGATGGTAATGAAATTGGCTATAATTAAGTAAATATGGAATGGAAATCAAATGTGGTAATTTAATCATGAATTTAATTATAAAATGGAATTGAATGAAATTTTTAATGATCAAATTAACCATGGGGTGTGTTTGAGTTTTTTTCTTAAATATAGAATTTAATGATAATTAAATTAAATGTGATTAGTAATTTGTAAACATTAGAAAATGGATGAATGTGAGAATAAGGAAAGGAAATGAAAAATGTGTTGTGAAAATATATTATGGTTAGTTTCATTTAGTGGTGGAAGTAGATGGCGGTGGATATCATGGGGTGATGTTTTTATGATGTGGGATATGAAAATGTTGATCATGTAAACACTTAAGTTGGATTTTCTGTTTAATTAATTTTATTTTCAAGTGATTTATATATGGACCCCACCCAAGTCAACCATTTAGTACCAACACTCAACATGGGATTTTGGTTCTAGGTGTTTCCCCCATTCTCACATTGGTGGTACAGATGATTTCCCAATTAGGGTGAATCTTTGAGATGATAGATCATTTGGTGGTGATTCCTATAGATGTTAGTCTAGTTCAGGGGAAATGACTATAGATTATGATTTATTTGGTGGATATTCTTAGTAATAATGTATTAGTTGGTGTTAGTGTCTTGATATGATGGATTGGTCGATGGAAACACCTAAAGGAAATGACTCAGTTGCTGGATATTCATAGAGATTGTGATAAAATATGTTCTTATGGTTAATGATAATGGACTTTTTGTTGGTAGTAATACTATTTAGGAACCATATTGGACGTCATACATAGTATTAGGGAAGGAGAAAGGTTGATTTCCTTTATATTCATGGTACCCTATAACCACAAATATGATACACATGGATGATGATGATGATGATATGGAATTATGATTTTTGGGTATGTAATCACATGCCACCCAAATTTATATTCCTTTTATATTACTAATTTGTATGTTTTATTATGTAAGTGAGCCTTGGAGTGGTTGGGTTGGGGTAGTTGACTAGTCTAAATGATTATTCATTATATTTTTTTTATTAAACAGAGCATTGATATAATTTTTTCACATTTTCATGAGAGTCCTTGGGTATTCCTCTTTATTATACACTCACCCTTATTATAATTTTTTTTTTGGGTTTACTGGATAGTTTTTGAGACCAATAGAGACAATAATATCTTCCGGGTTCATTCCATTGCAGAGTTCGTTCTATATTATTTATCTTGTTACTGTTTTATTCAAGAGATTTATTTGTATTGATTGATTTGAATTGTGATGTTTTTGTTTTCTTATATTTATTACATGGTACATATTAGAATATAATATCTTATCTATGGTCCTTGATTTATTTTATGGGGTTGATGTCTCCTATTTCATGTTTTATACCATATGTTCTAGTTTTCCACCTAAGGCCTATAAGAGGTATTATTTAAGGGCCACACCTATTTATTTACCTCAAAAGTGTGTATGAATGGGGGTAATTTTATGAAATTAAGGTATTACATTTCAAAAATTAATTAGATACAAAAGAGTTACTTGGGATGGATAGTACTTGAAAATAATGTCATAGTGTATCTTTTTTATTAAAAAGATAATAGATCATCCCCACTATGATGAGAACATTCAAATTATAATGATATTTTATAAAATAGTATTCAATGTTAGAATAAAATTCTATAATTAGATAAGTATCATGTTGATCTTTTGGTGGAGTACTCGTAATAGGATGAGACTCCATCTTATGAAGTTCACACATAGTAATCTGTAAATCAAGAGATTACGAGAACAAAACCTCCGATATAATTTCCACTTGTTTTTATCTTATTTTATATTATTATCTACAAGTTCATGTAATGATTATTTTTCATCAACATCATAATAAATTCATGTTTTGACTCAAACACATTGATGTCCTTCTATAAACATTGATGACATATGATATTGACAAAGTTGGGTATATTGGGTGTGTCACAAATGTTGGATATTAATGAATAAGCTGAGGAAAGATTTATCAATTCTATATTCAGTTAAGTACAAATATCATACATTTTATGGTAATTAAAGAATCACATTAAATTTCATGGCCATGGTGTATAGGCAAGTTTATTTTGGGCAGTCAAAGAAAGTCATATAAAGCATAAATGTGGATGACATAGGAGTATATCTAGAATAATAATATATCATGAAAAAGGTATTGTATTACATTGTGAGTTTTTTCATGTGTTTTTTTGCATTACATACCTTGTTCTCTTATGGGTGTCTTCACCCATTGCAAGATTGTAGTCACTTACATTACGGAATCCTCACCAATGATACTAAGCAAGAGGCCTTGAGGGTCGTACCCAAAGTATTTTCATCAGTCTTAGTTTAATATTATTTTTACTAAATAGTAAGAATAAATATTTTCCTACAAATAGAGGAAAAATATTTATTCTATATTTATTAAATAATCATAAATCTAAAATATTTATTTATTAGAAATTTATTTTATAATTACTCAAATATATAATTTTAAGTTATCTCTTAACATTTATAAGTTAATTAACAATTTTTTATTCCCTAATAGAAATTTTATTTCTCTAATAAAATATAAAATAAATATTTATTTTATAGAATGTGAATGTAAGATTTTTTTAATTATCAAATGTATAATATTTATTTAAATATTAATTCAAATGTTCAATAAATATTGTCAAGGACAAGTTGATTAGATTTTTCAAAGTTCCATTTTCTTTCTTACCTAATATTTAAATAAATATTTATTATTTCATGGGTCAATGAATACAATAAAATAAAATAATAATAATAATATTTTATTACATTTTATGAGGTTTGTTAATGGTTTAATATATTATTAAGGTCCTTTATGAAACTAATTAAATATTAAATTATAACCCTAGTTATGTAAATATATTTCATTCCCATTTTAGAATAGGATAATAATTACGAAAAATAATACTTATAATTACTTCCTCTTCTTTTTTTCCTCTCTAGATCAAGAAAAAGAAGAAATATTCCTTCTATCCTAATGAAATGCAATGGAATAAGGAAAACTATGTAAACAGACCAAAGAATCATGCTAACACTCAATTTTTAAATGATGTTATTCAAATGTGGAGTGATAACAGATGAATAAACACTATAAGAGATACTCTTTAGGTCCTTATGAAGAAATAATGATACACATACTAGGTTTAGAAAATCAATACTATAAAGGAAGAATGACCTTAAGACTAAGTTAATATTTCTTCTTTTGTTTTAAATAAATTGTAAATTAATGTTCAAAGGATCATCTCTATTGTTTCCAATGAAATAATTTGTCGATATTATTTGGGGGGATTTATATTGGTCATATCATTGACTAAATGAACATTGTGGTTGATTTTATTATTCTGAAGAAACTACAGTTTTCTGTAATTCTAATACGTGCTTTTGTTGGTTCCAAAACCAACAAGTGGTATCAAAGGGGTCACATTAAATTTACATTTACATATATATTTTTGATAATTGTTTTTATTTATAGTAATTTTTATTTTTATGAAATTAATTCATGGATATGATTTTTTAGATCCATTTTTCCTCATTTAATTTGTCACTCATATAATCCATAGCCAATTAATTATAATTTCTTCATAACCTGCCTTTAACAACACTCTAAATAGAATTTATCTGCGCTAGAAATATGATGACTAGATGGGCGAGGATAAAATAAATTGAATTTTATCCAAATTGAATAAAAGTTGATAAAGGGGTCCTTTCATAGGGTTTAAAAAAAGTGCTGATAAATATGACCATTATCAGCGCATTAATTTAGCACTACTAAAGGAACTAGTTATCAGTGCTTATAAAATAATGGGTAACATAGACATTTATCAGTTATTATTTGAGAGATGATAAAGTTGGCCTTTATCATTGCTTTAAAAAAGATTACAAAGGGTCACATTGTAGTGTGATATAATAGCACACCGCAAGACAATAAACACACCAAATATAAAAAATGTTGTCCCAATATAGGATTTAAATTAAATGAAATGTACAACACAAACACAAGGAAAAAACACTATATTTTAGACATTTTAAATAGTGTTTCATCACATTACATAAATATAAATTATTACATACATTAAAAAACATTAATGTTTCATTATCATTTAATCATGAACTGACTCATGCTATTACCAAAAAAAACCACCGCTACTCGAGAAAAACAACACAAGTGTATAAGAAAAAAATTCTTATGTTAGTAATAACATAAATAATTAAATTAACAAAAATTTGTTAATATTACAAAAATTGATGATAATTTAAAATAAAGAGATGCACTTAGAGTTATATAAGTCACACCAAACATTAGATTTAGGTGCTACTAATTCATGCACATCACAAATGACTAATGTATCATTGTATCAAAGTATGGAAGAAATATAAATGTGTTTGTTCAATTTTGATAAGGTCATTTTTTTAAATGGAAGTCAATTTTATATAACGAGGAACTTAGAGTCATACCAATCACACCATGCATATAATTGAGGTGAAGCTGATTCCTACACTTTCTTAATCACTTATGGATAGTTTTCCAAAGGTATCTAAAAAATATGAATGTATTTTCATTTTTTTGAGTAAATCACTATCATTTTTACTATAATGTCATTTTAAACATGAAACACAAACTTTGACTCACATGGATCACATCATGTATTGTTTTGACATGAGATATATTCATACACATCACAAATGATTTATTAATTGATTACCAAAATTATGAAGGAAATATAGGCATGATTCATTGGTTTTCAGTGAGTGAGACTTTTTAAATTCAAATATCGATTTAAAAATTATAACATACACATTTATTCAGTTCTATTTTTTACTAAAATTGATGGCAATTTAAAATAAATGGAAGTACTTTGAGTCATAATGGTCTCATAGTGGGTCAGATTTCGGTTCAGTTGATTCCTATACATTCCAATGTCTCAAAAAAATATTAACTATAAATTTTATCAGAATTTCCATTGAAATTATTTTTCAAACTATCATCATTGCATTATTAGATTCAAACAAACTACATTGGGTCAAAAAAATAAGTCACATGTATAAGAAACAAATTATTATGAGTAATACTGAAATTAAATAAATTAAACATAAATATGAAATAATACACTAATTCTGTGGAAAATGATTTTATAGTGAAAATATGATGATTAAATCTATTATTGAGTAGTGGAGGTAACTTGAATGAATGTGATAAATGTCAGCATTGTATAGGTGAAAGGTTTTGAGGGAGAAGATGTCTCAGGAAGTTTTGGTATAGAATGTGATGAAATATGGATAAAGTATCCCCAACTCAAACAAACAAAATCCATCAGTATATGAAAACAATTTTTATGTGAGTAATTCTAAAACGAAATAATTTAAACATAAATGTGAAATAGAACATAAATTCAATGGAAAATTATTTTACTATGAAATCTTCAATATTACCATTTTAATTAAGTACAGGTAGTGTCGTTTCTTGTCCTAAAAAGATGGGGGAGAGAATATAAAAGAATGTGATAAATGTAACATTATAGGGATGAAAAGGTTTTTTGGGTGAAGAAGCATGAATGTTGGAAAAATAACCCTAACTAAAACCAATGAATCCATATATATATATAAAAAGTTATATGTGAGTAATACTAAAAAGAAATAAATTGATCATAAATATAAAATAATACATTGATTCTATGGAAAATTATTTTACTCTGAAAACATAAACATTACCTCTTTGATTGAGTAAGAATATCACCTGTTCTATTTTTAAAATGTTAGTGGAGGTAAATTGAATGGAAATAATAAATTCACCACTGAATTGGTGTGAAGGTTTTGAGGGAGAAGAATTATGAATGTTGGACAGATCACCCGAACTCATACAAAAAGAATACAATTATATAAAAAAGTTATTATTATGTGGGAAATACTAAAAAATTAATAAAACATAAATATGAAATAATAAATTAATTCTATACACAATTATTTTACTATTCAAACATAAATATTACCTATGTGATTGAGAGGAGACATCATTGTTGTTCTTCCTACAAAGGCAGTGAAGGTATCTTGAAAGAAAATGATAATTGCACCACATTAGTGGGGAAAAGGCTTTGAGGGAGAATAAATAAGATTGTTTGATAGATCATCCCAACTTGAATAAAACAATCCACCTTTATAATAAAATGATTATTATGTGAATAATACTAAAGAGAAATAAATTAAACATAAATATGAAAAAATACATTAATTCTATGTACAATGATTTTACTGTGAAAACATTTATATTACCTATGTCATAAACCAAATATAACATCATTTCACTAAATAAAATGGCATTAAAAATGAAAAAACATTAAATTAACTATAAGGAATAATTAAAATTAAATCAATATTTTGTTATATTTTTTTGGGTAAAATATGGAAATTATATAGTAAAATTACATTTACATCTATCCAAAGGGGTTACATCATTATAGATTGTTCTTCCATAATGTGTTGGAGACATTGTTTGCATTAGTAGTGAATAATTTAATTTATATTATGTTAATGAAATAGAGAAAATTTAATATTATGAAGTATACCAGAATATGTTAAAAAACCTTTATATTCTCATTGAAAAATATTATTTTTTTAAAAGTTTTAGTTATTTGGTTTTCTAGAAAGAATCAACATCCCATTTTTGTGGTCTCCTCTAACATACAAAACATTTTCTATATTGGGGATGACATGAACTTATTTTGATGTCCTAATAAAAGGGACATTATTAATTGAATATTAATCTGAGTCAACATTTTTTAGATGTTAGTATGACAATCAAACAATTATTATTTTTTACATCAGAGACATAAAATACATTCCAAATTTGTTATTCCATTATTAACTACACATATTTTTCCCTTCCATAGAGAATTTAACCATAACAAAGACCATTTCATCCACTATCACTCCATTGATATTTTCATCCCATTTTCAATGGGAATGTGGAACTTGAAATGTTGTATAATCCATCTCATATATCTGTTCAATAATTCCAAAATATGTCATATTTTTATAAATTATATTTCTATCCTTCAAATAAAATATGTGCATCACTTCATCCACCAGCATAAAACCACTTTTTTCATCTTATTAATGCCGTCATGTTCTTTTTTATAGAACATATAACCCTTATTAGAAAACTAGTGGAAGTTATTACATTTAAATTCAATACTATGGCTATTCCACTAAACCCATTTGATAATTGAATTCATATTTTCATATATCTCCTTGTAAATTTTATATCTGAACCATCATATAATCTATTGATTATGTGTATTTTATATGCATCATTCTTCCCATGATAGATTAAAATATATAATAATTTCTTTGTCAGCTTCAATTTATGGATCAAAATCTTCACTATTATGTAATATGTAAATATATGCTTCTTCCCTCTCTGTCAAGGTAATTGTAAAAACATCTCTTCCAGAAATCCATTCTTACATAAGGCATTCACAATAATGAGAATTTGGGAGACCGATTATTTCGGCACCTAATAGGAAATCAATATATAATTAAATATCTTTTTCTAAAATATATCGTTCTGCAATAAAACCTTCAGGATGACATCGAATCATGACATAACATTTAAAAATCATCATATATCATTCAATAGAGAACATCTATCTTTAATGGAAATGACCACATAGTTTAACCTCTCTGAATAAGTGAACCATTAGGTGGACCATTATATCGAAGAATTATTATTGGAAGAACATCTCTAAATCCCTCAATTTTACTGCAATATCCTTATTCATAATGGGAAACATCACGGATTTTTCATCTTTACTACATATGGATTTGAAAAATAAGTAGAGTCGTGTTAATGTATGTTGTACATTTTTATGTAGAATGTAATTCAAGGAAACATTCATTAAAATTGAACAAAGATATGATAGTCACGTGATTTTAGTCCTTGTAAATTTAAATTAGTCATTGAAACAACATTCTTGATATTTTATGAATACCCCTGGTGAACTTTTACACTAGTAAGGAAAATGAAAAATTGAAATTTTTCATGTCTACATAGAGTGTAAGATGTTGGAGGAAGAAATTTCTGCCTTTTAACCATCACAGGTGCCAACTCTTCCCTTATCCTTATTTCAATCAAGTTATTCTTAACATTGATTCCATATTTAATTTTTCTAGGATAATTTAGTATAATTATAATAACACTATCAAATACATTTTTTTCTAAAAACATAACATCAATAAAATGTATGACATACAAAAAAATCTAGTAAGGTATTTCAAAGAATATTTATCCCTTCTTCTAACTGGTCTTTTATAGTTTTTAAAAATTGGATTACTAAAAATAGTATAAATCTATTTTACTTTTTTGAATAAAAGATCACGTGTTGTGGGAGATTGTTTTGAACCTTGTTTGACATTCCCATAAAATGCTTTCATCTCTGGTTGGTATTTATGTCATCATAGTAAAAATTTCCAATTTCATAAAAACATAGTCTTCGAGGAATGTTTCAACCAAACTGAATATGTGTGTTTTTCAAAAATGGGATGCCCCAACATTCTTTTATTGTTATATCCTGGTAAATTTCTCTAATCAGGGAATCCATTTATCTTTCCGTACATCATATCCTACAATGTTAATTATTCACCTCTATAAGAATCATATATTGTAACACATGTATCCCACATAAATATAAAATCTTCTTTCTAAGGATCTAAATAGACATCAATATCATTATCGGGTTTCATTGGTCCCGATATAACTAGAGACATCATAATCTACTTTCATTTCATGTATAACACTGGAAGAAATTTATATTTTACAAAATGATGGTACATGTACTTTCAGTATTTCTCTATACACCAAAAAGTTATATTCATTCTATTGATAAGGCAAGAAGAATGTGTTTCTATTTATCTCTAAAATCAAGAAACTCATAATCAATTTTCTTATACAATAGAGAATAAAATTGATGACATGGGTTCCCATATTTAATTCTCATATATGAATTCCATATTAATTTTCCCATAAATTCCTATCATCTATATAAGCTTCTAAACTATAGAGTGATTGAAAATTTCCATAACGATTTGAAGGACGTGATTTATTTTTCTTATATCAATCGTCTCCACACATAGGGAATTTTATGAGTGATTCATGGTGTTTGAGAAACAATATTCAATCATTTTTAAAAGAATGTATTATTTTTCAGATCATTCCCATGGAAAATAAAATTAATGTAGCATCATATGTTTGTCATGGTAGTTCATTTTATTTTATCATCATATATTTTTGAATACCAAGTACTCTTATAAATCTGGTGTCACTCTATCCACATCCATCTTTCAAATTATATTACTCAAATAATAGTGAATTTTTTTTGTATTTAGTAAAACAGGAATACAATGGTATCTTGGAAAAACTATTTAACTCCTCAGACAACATTGGAAAATCATGAAGGTCATATAAATTTCACATTATCATTTCTTCCAAGCTATCACCATTATTTTTTGAAAAGGTGTTCATATCAAATGATTCATACACCGTAGTATCAACTCAATTGATGTCTAAATGCATTTTTTCCCATGTTTAGTTCATTATTTATCTATTTTATCTATTCTGTGAAAAATTAAATGTTCTTCCAACTCCCCAGACTATGTTTTCTTAAATAAAAACAACATAAACATTTATATAGGATTTTATAAAGGTCGTCTTCACGCTCTATTGCAGACTTGATGAACTCTTTAACTCAATCTTCATATTCATTTTTCAAACGATTATAATGTATACATTTTTGGTTCATAACCAACCTATTGGGTTCATAAAAGAAAAAATTTATACACTATATAATCCAATACACATAAGATATTCATTATCAAAATTGAAAGTTATATAAAATTATTAGAATGGAAACTCAACATTTGATTATTTCAAAACAATTCAGTATGTTGAGGAAAAGGGGTAATTTAATTTAGGAATATAATTACTCTATATAAAATCTTTCATGAAGACCCCAAAAATGAAAATATAATACATGAAATAAATTAATATTAAGAAACTCAAATATGATAAACAAGAATAATAAAATCTCATTTAATCAACAAAAAGATATAAAAATGTGTAAGAAAAAGTGACGTAGAAACCTAAGGAAACATTACATTTAATATTAATGGTATATCTATAGTCAAAAACATATCATGACTCTTGGGATGTCATATCACCACACTGACCCATGCCTCAGAAATTCAAGGTACTCCATCTTGATGTAAAATTAGAATTTTCTAATGGATTACATGAATAATATGTTTACATCAAACAAAATGATAGTTTCTTCATTATTTAATATGAGAATAATGTATGTAAATTGATAATGGTAATGTATGAATTAAAACTAGGACTAAGATCATGGTATTGAAGGTTAGATGACTTATTAAAGAAACATTAATTTAAAAAATTTGAGGATTAATCAGAATTATTACATAAAAAATAATTTTATCGATAGATTGAAAGTGTTTATAAATTTTTATGACATAATATTTAGAGTTCCCAGAGATGAACAATGATATTATTTTCTATATTAATAATGTACAATGTTTTAATTTTTGTGATTCGTGAGTTGGAATTTTCCATAGTTTATAGGTGACTCTTGGAATTCATGGGATATTTATTTCCCAATCCATGAATATGAGGGAACTGTTTTATCGATTTCATAAAGAATATTGAAAACCCACGTTGACACCCGTTGAAAATTGAATAAAATTTTAAAATATTTTGGATGGAATGTTAATCTATATCATGAGGGGTGGTAGATTCATTATTTCCCATATTTTTTTATATGAAAAAGTATTGGCATAATAAATTTTTAAATGTAACATAGCTAGGTATCAAAGTGATTCAATATAAATACCATTGTTATTAGTTATATAACTACTAGAAAATGCAGAGAAATTCAAGAAAATATCTATTTTTGAGAAAGAAATTATAATGTCTTATAGTGAAATGTAGGTCTCAAAAAAAGTGGTATAACTAGAAAGGGGTAATCTCAAAAGGATACATCTTTTTTTTAAATTATAGGGATATGGGGAGTATGATGAAGATTAAAAATTATAATATATTTTGAAAATATTATATAGAATCAAGGTATAATATTTCATTAATTTGTATTAAAACGATTTATAAATAATGTTGGATTAATCTAAAGTGGGAGAAAAATAAAATATATCTTTTTAAAAGTGTAGAGACATGTGGATTTAGGTTATATAGAAAAGGTAAACAAATTTATCAATAGATGTAGTTTAGAAAAACAAACCCAAGAAAACCATATATCAAACACTCAATCTGGCCCATGATAGTGTCGAAGGGACATTCTCAATCCTCCTCAGGTTGGAAACAAGAACCATGGCATGAAAAAAACACAATGGGAATGATTTGGCCAAAAAAATAAATAATACTAGTAGAAGGAACATTTATATAAAAATATCCATGATGCATCTATACATTGGATTCGTACACCAATCTAAACAAGTAAAAATAATAATATTTGAATTAATATAATAGAAATAGAAATACCATAACCAACCTTCAACTCCATCACACAAAAAATCCCCAGTTGTAATTTCTAAAATTTAACAAGTATGGAATATCATTGATAATATAGAGAATTAAAATTTTGTATAAAATATTGGGGGATCAATTTAGGAAATGTAAACAAAAAACAACCAACAAAGATCTATCTGACTTCATGTGTCACCTTCAAGTCCAGAAACAATAAAATCATTAGGAGTGATCAAGAGATGAATCAAAATTGGAAACATAGAAAACTGGAAGGCCTACCACACTCGTATAAAATCACCAGACTTCAAATAATGACATCGCCAAGGAAGAAATCAAAAACAAAACAAAAATGACACAATGAAAATTGGGAGTCCTACCTCACTAGCTTTAAGAAAATTCGAAACCCTCTTAAAAACCCTAACTTCAATAAAACATCAGACATCAGACGAGATGTTTAGGAGGAAGTCAAGTGGTGTGATTTGTGGTTTGATTCATCAAGAAGGAGTGTCGGTACAAGGTGGATTCTACTAAAAGGATTTGATATCATGATGGGTATGCAAATGGTTAGGGTGTTTTATTTAGACAGGGAAACATTTATCAGCACTTTCTTAGAACTGATAAATGTAGGTCTTTATCAGTTCTAAAATTATATCACTAATAAATTTTATTATTTTTAGTTCCTTTTTAGTACTGATAAAGCCATATCTTTATTAGTGGGAAAAAACTACTGATAAAGATTCTTTTATCCAAACTTTTTACTTAACTGCTAATAAAGGATTTATAATTATAATTATAAATAAAAAAATATATTTATTTATATATAATTAATAAATATAAATATATATAAATATTCTAAATATATTCCTTTTTAAATATGTTTATTATAATTTTATAATAATTTATTTATAATTATTGAATTACTTTTTAAAAATAATATTTCTATAATTATATATTTATATAATTATACATATATATATTTATAGATACACATAAATATTGTAAATATATGGAATATTTAATTATATTTATTATAAATTTAATAATTTTTTAAATATACATATATATTTATAATTATAATTATATAAATAATTTTTAAAAATTATTTATTTATTAATAATTATAAATATATAATTGTATAAATATAGTAAATGTACATTCATAAATATATTTATTTATAAATATTTGTTTAATTTTATTAACATTATTAATGATTAACTAATTTTAAGTGCATTCAAATGTGTTAAAAATGTGTGAAATTGAATAATTAAAGAATAAGTTCACTTTAACATTATTGAAAAAATAGAAAAGTTTTATGTGTATGCATTTTATATAAAAATGCATTTATAACATACATGTGAAATAAATATAACATAAATTTTATCTATGTTAAATTGAAAAATCAATCTCCATTCAATAATATATTTAGTACTATGTAATTAGTCAATATTTTCAATTCATATTAATTTTTAATTATATTCCATTATTCAATAAATATATGACAACTTAATGTGAGGCACATAAATATTCTGTAATATATAAATCTTTTTTATTTAAATTAATATATATCTATATATTTAATATATAAAATTTAATAATATTAATTTTTATAATTATCTAATTAATAATAAGTTTAATATTTAATGATGTATAATGAATTTGTTGTTTTTTATAAATAATTATTTAATTAATAAAATTTGTAATAGATTTTTAATAAACTCATTTTTATTTTTTTATTTAATTATTATTTTTATTTATTCGGGCATTTATTATCTCTAAAACGTGGTAATGAAAAAAAATTATATATGTTATTAAAGGTTACCCTTTATTAGTGCTCAAAATAAAGAACTGATAAATGATACCCTTCATCAATACCAAAAATAATGGTCTGATAAAAGGTTAAATTTATTAGCACTTTCCCTAGCCCAGATTAATATGCCATTTATCAGAAATTTCTATAGCATTTATAAATACAAATGTAAGACCTCAGATCTTCATTTCAGGTATGATATTTCTTTTTCTGGAGTTTTTAAGAAAAATGGAGTTTCTGGAAAATTTTGAAGTACATGCCATGTACTTTCTGAGTGCACGTCATGTACTCTTCTCCAGCTCGAAGCTGTGTGCTGGCTGTGCCCAAGCCACACACACGGTGTGTAGGGGTGACGTGGAGGTTGATTTTGGCGGAGTACGGAAAGTCCCACTACATGTCGTGTACTTTTAAAGTACACATCATCATTCTTTTCACTAAACGCACCAGGGTCACGCCTGACGGACTGAACACACCCCTTCTCCCGGTTCTTCGTCCGAGAGTAACCCGTACGGCCGGATCTTCCCCGAGTCCCCGCCTCTCCGTCCATTCTCCGATTCGAGCACGGTCGATAGCGTTGGAAGCGCAGCGGTGAGTTCTCCTTTCTGCTTGAGCCTCGTTTTCCAATTATTCCTCTTTCTCAAGTTATCTAAGGGGAACGTTTTGTGTGTTTTCTCAGATCTATGATGTTCTAGGGAGAATTAGCCATCGTGGTTCCAGTATATCGATCTCCTAGGATCGAGGTAGGTGGTTTGTGCCTTACCGTTCAATGTCTCTGAGTTTTATCTACAAATTACACTGATACCTATGAACGAGGTATTGCGGGTTTACCTTTTTGTCCTTTTTGTTTTCCTGCCTTGCTTGTATGCTTGTGTAGAGGTGATTTGACCATGTTAGAGGATAATTTTTTGTGCTGGGATGTTCTATCCCTTTCTTTGTTCTGTTACGACCTTTGGGTCTTGTTTTCCTTTGGCCATTATAGCTATTTCCACGCGTTGAAGTTATAGGATGAAGTGAAATTCATGACATGCTTGTTGCCTTTTAGACAGTTTATCTAAGTAGCTCTATAGGTGTACTTTGGTTAGCCAAGTAGCTCTATAGGTGTAATTTGGCCTTATAGAATTATTATGCACTGACTGGCACAGAGCTGAGAGAACCTGGTGCTATAGACTATAAGGGATAGACTGATTGAGCTTCCCAGAGAGTCTTAGATAATACAGACTACAGAGGGGATGGACAGAGTGAGCTCCCAGAGAGTCTTGGATTTTATAGACTACTGGAGGGGTAGACCGACTGAGCTTCCTCAGAGAGTCTTGCCTTGTTTGAATCTCTTTAAGAACCTTCCCAGACTAGAGGGGGAATTGACCGAGTGAGCTTCCTCCGAGAGTCTGGGGTATACCTAAGGCTATAGGAGGAATTGACCAAGATATCTTCCTCAGAGAGTCTCTAGACCTTGGGGATAAGAGGGTTAGACCATGTGATCTTCCTTAAGAGATTCCCTGACTACCCTAGACTACAAGAAAAATTGACCGAGTGATCTTCCCTAGAGAGTCTCATAAATTCATATGACTAAGCCAGAGAGGTTAGGCTGAGTGCACTGCCCAGAGGGTTGTGGTACTTCTCGGATATGACCAGAGGGGATGGCTGCGAGTACTTCCCAGAGTGTTTCAGGCTTTTTAGCTGTTTGTTTCAATATTATTGATTTGGTTGTGGATTGATTGCTACTATGTATCATCCTATTTACTACTTACTGTTTACTGCCTACTGTTTTCTGTTGTTGTTTACTGCTTATTGTATTTTTACCTTCCATATAATCACTGACTGTTAGACACATATCTTCGGGTGAATGACTACTGGGATTTTATCTCACACCCTGCTTGGTTCATTCTTTTGAGCCCAAGAAGACTATTTTGTTGCAGTTATAGACAAGGGAAAGCACCCTTCGACATCTAGAACTTTATTGCTTGGAGCAGGAGAGCATGGGACCAAGATTTGTCTTGCGATGCTGAGGAGCTGTTTACTTTTCTTTTGTATTTTTTTTGGTAATTTAGTGTTTTCTAACATTGTGACTTGTTTGGATGCTTTCCTAGTTATGTATCACGCATCTTTTCATACATACATATGTGCTCCAATTTGTTCATTTAGTCTTCTGCTGTTATATTGTTGGTTATTACTGCTTCCGCTATTGTATGTTTATTTTTCTTCCATTGTGTACTCTACCAATGAGGGCATAGTTTCAACATTATCACACCCAAGGCCCTTTCTGCTAGTCGGTAGCCTCTGGCATTTGGGGAAATGCGCTTGAGGCCATGTGACCAACCAGGTACGGGGTGCCTCTGGGTGGCTTCCGGAACCGAGACGTTACAAAGTGGTATCAGAGGGATTATTTTCCCTTCCTTTACTATTTAAGACTTTATCCAGGGATGAGACGGATTCGGTACATGGTAATAAGCTGTGCTCGGGAGTAGCTAACCTATGTACCGGGAAAATCCATACTACCTCGTTTATTCCAGTTTCTGGTTTTGAGGTTTTATAGTTGATACGATTTCACCTAGAGTGATTCACATGATTTGTACTGTTATTGTGTTGATATTACTAGTCTATTTCTGTCGCAACCCGATGAGATGAGGGTATGCCATCTCATGAATCATATAGACACTTGTAAATATCACATGCCATGCATTCTTTCCATGCCATTTAGGGTGCATTAGTGATTGCATGCTTTTGTGATAGACGTCGTGTAGATTATGCAAGTTGTTGTGATAAATGCTTTATAAAATCTTTGTTGCTTGTTAGAGAATAGATTGTATTGTACTTTGTTTAAATGAACGCCAAATTTTGATTCTTGAGGTGTAATAGGCCCTCTTGAATCGGAAATTGGTGGATCATGATCCTGTTTTCTCTTTTACATGACTGTAGGGGATGCAAAGCTTTGATTCGTGGGGAGTATGGGCCCTCACAGATCAGAATTTGGCACCACTTTGCCTTGTTTTCTGTGTTTCTAGGCTTCTGTGCGGTTTCTGAGCTACTGCCCAGAAAAACCCAGAATACACAGTGTGTACTTTCTGATTACACACCGTGTAGTTTTTAGGCCGTGTTACTGACTGTGTGTATAGGAACACGGTGTTATGAAAATAACTTCAGGCACACGCCATTTACGGTATGTACGCGTCGTGTAGTGTAGAGCCTTGTACCCGGCCATGTCACTAAAAACACGGGTCAGGGAATCTCACGTAGAACATGTCGTGATGTCAGGGAACATGATGTGTAGTTCTGTCTAGGTACCCAGCCTTGTCACAAACAACAAGGGTCGGTGTGACCTTCTCTAAAACATGCTATGTTGCTTTTGGAACACGTCGTGTTGTCTTTTCCAGGTACTCGGTCGTGTCACGAACAACACAGGATGATGTCACCTTCTCTTATACACGGCGTGTTTGTTCGGAAGACGCCGTTTAAGGGCCAGTCATGTAGACGGTTTTGTAACTAATAACACGGGCCGCTGAGTCAGTGACTAGTACACACCGTGTCCCTAGGGAACATGTTGTGTAGTCTGAGGTTAGTTTGAACAGTGTGAGTTATCCATGTAAGGAGACTCAGGAAGGGGAATAGTTTTCAAATACACGCCATGTGTTGGGTCAACACGCCGTGAAGTTTGAGGTGTTACACGACCTGTAGGGTAGGGGTACACGCCCAAGTCAGTGGCTTAAGAAGACACGTCGTGTAGTTTTTATACACATCGTGTAGTCGTTTTTTTAAACTTGTGTGTTTTTCTTATTCTGTTCCTGTTTTTCACTCTTGTGTTCTCCTTCCTTGTTTTTCTGATCTAAGTTGTACTTATGATCTTTCAGAACTATGCCTCTGAGAAGTCCTCCGGTTGTGCATCTGTCGTCAGGAAATGATCAGATGCCAGATATGGCTGATCAGGTACTTCCTGCCAATCCTCTAGTCGAGCTAGCCTTGGCATCAGATTTCATAACCATTGCAGGCACCGAGGCGCAGTTCAGGGAAGACTTCATGAGGATGATGCAGACCTTCCAGGGAGTGCCTCCTCCCACCCTGTCGATGGTTGAGTTGACGCGGGTATTCCAGCAGCAGCATCCTCCTACTTTTTCAGGGGATGGAGGACCCCAGGCTGCAGAGTTGTGGATAGAGGCCACATTGACCATCTTTGAGAACATAGAAATCCCTCCAGAGAAAAGGGTAAATTTGGATACTTAAATGCTCTGAGACACCGCCAATAGGTGGTGGGAGGTGATCTCACAATCAAGGCATCAGCATGATATGTCTTAGAAAGTGTTTCGATGCACCTTCTATGACTACTTCTATCTGGAGACCCTGAGGGCCGATCGAGCCCGGGAGTTTATGAGTCTGCATTAGTTTACTCTTTCGGTTATGGAGTACTTGTCTCGCTTCACTAAGCTGCATCGTTTCACACCAAACCTAGCAGGTGATGAGTTGTTCCTTGCGAGGAAGTTCGAGGACGGTCTCAGGCAGGAGATATGTCCCCAAGTGAATATATTCCAATTGAATTTTATATCATCCATAGTCAACTAGGCGCTGATCACTGATTGCAATTTGAGAGATTCTAGAGCAGTGATCCAGGGCGGTTCGTCATCCAGAGCTGGTGTTCCTCCTACGGATAGTAGGAAGCGTCGAAGAGAGTCTTATCGAAGAGATTGAGGTTAGCGGGATGTGTCTCCTGGAAGCCAGGTTGTATGCTACCAATGTCGTAGGAGTGGGCATACTAGGCCTCAGTGCCAGAGGGATCCGATGGAGTGCCGGTCTTGCGGCAAGATGGGCCATCTTCAACGTTTCTGTGACATCTTTTCACCTTCCTATGGTAGTAGGGGTTCCTCTGTGACACCGGGTTCTAAAGATGCTTCACCAGTTTCCCACTAGTCAGGGAACTAGAGTTCTTCTAGCCGTTCAGGCTGAGGCGGAGGTCGCGGCCATGGTGGTCAGTCACCAGGTCATCAGCGACAGCAAAGTGGATCAGCTCAGAGTGGTCAGTGAGGGGCGCATGGCCACAGTGCAGGCCAATATTTCGTTGTACATCATACCTACCAGGAGAAGGATCCCGTCCCTTCTACAGTTCAAGGTACGATCTTAGTAGCCTCAGTTTTATCTTCATCCCTTTTCGATACTGGTGCTTCCCATAGTTTTATCTCTATTGCGGTTGTGGAGAGAATTGGGCTCTGTATCTTTTTGTCTTCCGAATTGTTGACTCTTGACACACTGTTGGGAACGAGGACATCTAGCATACGTCAGTGCAAAGAGTTCCCTTTCATGTTTTCAGGGTGTCGTTTATTATAGGACCTCTATTTCCTAAAGATGACGGGCTTTGACTTCATTCTTGGTATGGACTGGTTGGTTCCCTTCCAGAAAGTTGTTGATTGCTATCGCCACAGGGTGAGTTTCATATCACCAAAGTGTGGATCCCTCCTTCAAAGAGGTGAGTGGGATATCCAGGATGGTAGAGATGTACTAGATCATCATGGGCTAGGGGAATTTACAACCCAGATTGCCAGTATTTATCTAGATGATCACGGGACTTCACAGTTAGACTTTTCTCCGGTGGTGGATCGTTTCAGGGATGTCTTTCCAGAGGACTTTTCAAGTTTACCTCCAGAGCATGAGGTAGAATTCTCGATTGAGCTTGTCCCAGGAGTGTCACTAATTTCTATTCCTCCTTATTGGATGTCTACACCTGAGTTGTAGGAGCTCAAGAAGTAGTTGGAGGAGTTTCAGAAAAAGGGTTTCATCTGACCCAGTACTTCTCCATGGGGATCGCATGTCTTGTTTGTGAAGAATTCAGACGGTACCCTTTGGCTTTTTGTGGATTATCGAAAGCTGAACCAGTTGACAGTCAAGAACCAATATCCCTTTCCGAGGATCGATGACCTCTTTGATCAGCTTCGAGGAGCCCAGGTGTTCTTGAAGATTGACTTGAGGTACGGTTATCATCAGTTGCACGTTATACCATTAGATATACCTCTCACAGCTCTCAGGAGCAGGTGTGGTCTTTACGAGTATACAATTATTCCATTCGGACTTACGAACGTGCCTACAGTCTTCATGGAACTGATGAACCGAGTGTTGCATCCGTAATTTGACTCCATTGTCGTGGTCTTCATGGACGATATCTTGGTGTACTCTCACACTCGACACGACCATGCCACACATCTTGAGATAATTCTATGTACACTAAGTGAGCATCGGCTGTATACTAAACTCTCTAAGTGCCACTTTTGGATGGATCAGATTCACTTCCTGGGTCATGTTATCTCGGAGACAGGAGTGTCAGTAGACCCAGAGAAAGTGAGAGCTGTAGTTTCCTGGGAGCAGACGAAGAACATCTTTGAGGTGAGGTGTTTCCTAGGAGTGTATGGATACTACAGACGCTTCATTCAGGACTTCTCATGCCAAGCAGCACCATTGATAGGTCTGACCAAGAAGGGGGGGGAAGTTCTTATGGTCAGATTCTTGTGAGTCTTCCTTTTAGGAGCTGAAAGGGAGTTTGAATCCAGCACCGACACTAGTCATTCCAGAGCCAGGAAAGGGCTACACTGTCTACTGTGATGCTTCAGGTATCAGGCTAGGAGCTATGCTTATGCAGGGAGATGGGGTCGTTGCTTACGAGTCTAGGCATTTGAGGCCACACGAGAGAAACTACCCGACACACGATCTGGATTTGGCAGCAGTTGTTCATGCCTTACGTTGTTGGAGACACTATCTTCTGGGAGATCACTTTGTGGTTTTTACTGACCACAAGAGTCTCAAGTATATCTTCACTCAACGCGATCTGAATATGAGACAACGTATGTGGGTCAATTATCTCCAGTCCTTTGACTTAGAGCTCACCTATACGCCGGGAATGGGAAACACAGTTACTGATGCTTTGAGCAGAAGAACTTAGATTCAGGCAGTTCAGGAGGCCAACAGTGAGTGGAATCTTATCGCTCTGTTCTGAGAGATGCATCTAGAGGTGTATGATAGGAAGGGACAAACCTTTCTTTATTTTGTAGCTGTTACCTTTACACTTCTTGATCAGGTACGAATGAGGCAGGTGTCAGATTCAGAGGCCTTAGTCCTATGGGAGAGTGTGTCAGGAGGGGACCCACTTCCTGGATGGACAGTAGTCGATGATGAGATCTTTCATTTCTAGGGACGCATATGGGTACCGGTAGACATACGCGAGGTGATGATGTAGGATTTTCATTCCTCAGTTTGGGTAGTACGTCCTCATGTCACCAAGATGTATCAGGATCTTTATCGCTAGTACTGGTGGACAGGTATGAAGATGGATGTGTTTGGTTTTGTTATGAAATGTTCTACTTGTCAATAGGTGAAAGCAGAACATCAGCAACCAGCAGGGATTTTACAACAATTACCCATTCCGGAGTGGAAGTGGAACGATGTCGTGACGGACTTCGTGACAGGGTTACTGAAGTCACCTCGAGGAAGTGATGTTCTTTGGGTCGTCGTCGACTGGCTTACAAAGGTAGCACACTTCTTGCTAATCAAGGAAACCTTCAGTGTTGATGATCTGGGATGACTGTACATCCGAGAGATTGTAATTATACATGGAGTTCCACACACCATTGATTCAGACAGGGATGCGCACTTTACCTCTTGGTTCTGGCAGAGACTTTAGAAGGACTTGGGTACATAGGTACTTTTGAGTACAACATACCATCCCCAGACCAGTGGCCAGTCCGAGTGTACGATCCAGGTGAGAGAGGATATGCTCAGATCTTGAATTCTTGACATTGGAGGTTCTTGGTAGAAGCATATACCCCTTGTGGAGTTCTCTTACAACAATAGTTTTCAGGCGACCATTCAGATGGCACCATACGAGGCTCTGTATGGTAGGCTATGTCGATCACCCTTATGCTGGATGGAGGCAGGAGAGGCCGATTTTCTAGGACCTCATCTTGTTCAGGAGACCTCAGAGCAGATATAGTTGATTCAGAAGAGGATGGCTAAAGCACAGTCTCGACAGAGGTCTTATGCTGATCAGCGGAGATGACCTCTGGAGTTCGAGGTCAGAGATCAGGTCTTCCTACATGTCGCACTGAGGTTGGGACACAAGAGGATTCAGAGATAGGGTATGCTTTCACCGCAGTACGTTAGGCCGTTTGAGGTGTTGGAGAGTGTTGGGCTGGTTTCTTGTCAGTTGAAGCTACCTCAGAGGTACTAGGCTATGCATGATTTTTTCCACGTCTCTCAGCTCCGACGTTACTTTTCAGACCTGTCTCATGTCTTTCATCCCGAGGAGGTTGAGCTCAAAGCGGATTCTTCGTTTGAAGAGCATCCTATCCGGATTTTTGATAACAGTACAAAGGTATTTCGATGTCGTTCTGTTCCTCTGGTATGAGTGCGATGGCATCATAGGAGAGTACACGACGAGACTTGGGAGGGGGAGGTCGAGGTTCGATCGCAGTGGCCGGAGCTGTTCGAGGATCCTTCTTCGACGTCCACCTAGGGAAATTCGGGGACAAATTTCATTAAGGGGGATGTTTGTAAGAACCTGGATCTTTGATTCAGGTACACATTTCCTTTTTCTAGACATTTTAAGAAAAATGGAGTTTCCGGAAAATTTCAAAGTGCACACCGTGTACCTTCTGAGAACACGTCGTGTACTCTTCTCCAGCTCGAAGTCGTGTATTGGTCATGCCTGGGCCACACACACGGTGTGTAGGGGTGACGTGGAGGCCGATTTTTGTAGATTACTGAAAGACCCACTACACACTGTGTACTTTAAAATACACACCATGTACTTTTATTTTTTTCACTAAACGCACCGGGGTCACGCCTGACGGACAGAACACACCCCTTCTCCAGGTTCTTCATCAGAGAGCGACCTATACGGCTGGATCTTTTCCAAGTCCCCGCCTCTCCGTCCATTATACGATTTGAGCATGGTCAATTGCGTTGGAAGCATAGCGGTGAGTTCTTATTTTTTTTCTTGAGCCTTGTTTCCAATTATTCCTCTTTCGCAAGTTATTTAAGGTTGAACGTTTTGTGCGTTTTATCATATCTACAACATTCTAGGGAGAATTAGCAATCTTGGTTCAAGTATATCGATCTATTATGATCGAGGTAGGTGTTTTGTGCCTTACAGTTCAATGTATCTGAGTTTTATGTGCAAATTCCACCGATACTCGTGAAGGGGGTATTGCGTGTTTACCTTTTTGCCCTTGTTGTTTACCTGCCTTGCTTGTATGCTTGTGTAGAGGTGATTTGACCATGTTAGAGGATAATTTGTTGTACTTTTATGTTTTTTCCCTTTCTTTTTTCTGTTACAACCTTTGGGTTTCGTTTTACTTTTGGTCGTTACACCTATTTCCACGCCTTACATTTATAGGATGAAGTGAAATTCATGACATGCTTGTTTCCTTGTAGAGAATTTAGCTAAGTAGCACTATAGATGTACTTTGGTTATCCAAGTAGCTTTATAGGTGTACATTGGCCTTATAGAATTATTATGCATTGACTAGAACGGGGCTGAGAGAACCTGGTGCTGTAGACTATAAGGGATAGACCGAGTGAGCTTCCCAGAGAGTCTTAGATATTATAGACTACAGAGGGGATGGACCGAGTGAGCTCCCAGAGAGTCTTGGATTTTATAGACTATATGAGGGTAGACCAAGTGAGCATCCTCAGAGAGTCTTTCATTGTTTGAATCTCTTTAAGAACCTTCCCAGGGTAGAGGGGGAATTGACCAAGTGAGATTCCTCAGAGAGTCTATGGTATACCTGAGGCTATAGGATGAATTGACCAATATAGCTTCCTCAGAGAGTCTCTAGACCATGGGGCTAAGAGGGTTAGACCATGTGATATTCATCAAGAGTGTCCCTGACTACCCTAGACTATAAGGGGAATTGACCGAGTGAGCTTCCCCAGAGAGTATCATAAATTCTTATGACCAAGCCAGAGGGGTTAGGCTGAGTGCACTACCCAGAGGGTTGTGGTAATTCTTAGATAGGACTATAGGGGATGGATGTGAGTACATCCCAGAGGGTTTCTGGATTTTTAGATGTTTGTTTCACTGCTTTTGATTTAGTTTTGGATTGATTACTACTATGTATCATCCTGTTTACTGCTTACTATTTACAACCTACTGCTTGTTGTTGCTGTTTACTGCATATTATATTTTTACGTACCATATACTCACTGACTATTAGGAATAGATCTTCGGGTGAATGCCTACTGGGATTTTATCTCACACCCTATTTGGGTCATGCTTTTGGGCCCAAGGAGACTATGTTGTTGCAGGTATAAACATGGGAAAGCGCCCTTCGACTTCTAGAACTTGATTTCTTGGAGTAGGAGAGAATGGGACCAAGCTTTGGCTTGCGATGCTGAGAAGCTGTTTACTTTTCTTTTGTACTTGTTTTGGTACTGTACTGTTTTCTATCATTGTGAATTGTATTGATTCTTTTCTAGTTATGTATCACACATCTTTTCATACATACATATGTGCTCTAGTTTGTTGATTTAGCCTTCCGCTATTATATTGTTGGTTATTACTGCTTCCGCTATTGTATGTTTAATTTTCATCTGATGGGTACTATGTGAATGAGGGCATAGTTTCTCCACTATCACACCCAAGTCCTTTGCTACTAGTCATTAGCCTCTGGTGTTTGGGGAAATTCACTTGAGGCCATGTGACCAACCAGGTACGGGGCACCTCTGGGAGGCTTCCAGAACCGGGATGTTACAACAAGCACTCTTAAATGCGGGTTTTATAGATGTTTATTAACAAAGAAAATTTAAAGAAACAAACAATAGGCGGCGAGAGGTATCAAAAAATAACATAGGATTACCCAATGTATAGCTAGACTATACATTGAATATCAATGTTCATTGCACCAGTTTTAGTTTAAATTTATTCACTGTGACATGTCATAAAGGATAATATGTGCATTAAACGCACTGTGTGTTAACCAGGCAAGGATAGAACGTGACATGTGAGGCTACATGCTATCTAACTAGGATACACATCGTTTTTTCCATGAGTTTACAAAATATTAACTAGTTATACATTCCATTTACCCCACACATAATTACACAAAAAAACATGACTAGTCCATAGGCGTGTATCAAAGACACATAATAAGATGAATATTGTCACAACCGTGAGTTATTTTGAGGTATGTTTCAATTTATGATCAGAATAACTTTTTCTATTTAGGTTTTCATTGAGATAATTTAGAAAATAGAGAAAATGTGGGTGGAAAAAATGTGTTGCATTGTTGGCATTAGGTTAGTGCTAATTATGTGCCCTTGTCTGGGTAACCATGCGGTAGGTGTAAAGTTGATGTAGAAGCTACTACATGGCTTGTAAATGTTATTTCAGGCCATGCATGATAACCATGTAGTTGGTTTTTCAGGGACAGAAGGAGGAGCACAATCATCACCTGATTTTTCAAATAGTGTGGACTAACCGTGTAACCTGTCCAGGTCATTAAAAATTTCAATGTGGGTTTTTTCCTCTCCCCGATTTTATCACTTTATGCCTCAAACTCTCCTCCCACATATGATTTCCACCGTATGTGTACCTCCCCCTCCTTCGAATCTCCATTATCCTCCTTTTTGGTGGATTTTTTGTTGTAATTTTCCCCCATATCTCCATGTCAGTGTATTCTTTCTTGTCTTCCTCCACTATTCTATGGTTTTATCTTATTTTAATTGTGGTTTCACTCTTCTAGTGGGTTTGGTGTCGATTTGAGGGCCATATCTTTGTTCCTAGGGTTTAATCGTGGTGTTATATGTTTAATATTACTTCCTTAAGGTACAATTGAAGTGTGTTTGGTGTTTGGCACAAGATTCTGAAAGTTTTTACACCCAATGTAGGTGATTCCATGCTTAAGCATAATTTAAAAAATTTAATATTATTTTTTGAATAATTAAATGTGTTCTCTGATATATGTGTGTGGTGTGAAAGGTGTTTTTATGGTCATTGAGGTGTGTGTGGATTAAAAAATGGGTTTTCTAAGGAAAATTGGGTTTTTCTCAATTGTAATCCCTTGTTGTGAATGTTAAATGTGTTTTATAAATTAGATGACATGTTTAAAAAATTGTACAAGTGGTGTGAAACATGTTTTGAAATGGTTTTGGTGTTCTTTTGGACACCAATCCCATTTGCGTTGTGGAAATGGTGATTTAATATGCATGTTTACATTTCTTGGCTTCTGTGTGTACATGTGGTAATTCATGTGTCTTGTGGAATGAGAAATGAGTAAAAATGGAATCCTAGGTGAATAAGTGGGTAGAGTATGACTAGTATTATGGGGATTCAGAAGTGTCTTCGTCCCATTTTCACATAGTAGGATTGAAGATGACTATACTATCTAAATACTAATGATTTTTGGAGACCACTATAATTTTGGATGCTTCTCCTCTCTAGTGGATATTGCATGAGAACATGTCTTCTGATGGTTACTATACAAATTTTATCCATGATATGATTTCTATAAGGTCCCTCTCATATCTATTACCTATAGGGATCTCCCGGGACTTGGTGCTATATTTGGATTTCATACATAGCATCGACATACAATATAACTTGTTGGTTATTTCAAAAGCAAACTTGTTTTATTTAAAAAAATTACATAAAAATGTTTACAGCCATTATTTTATTAGAATTTAATGTTTATTTTTTTATAGTGTTTATATCATTTAATATATTTTTTGGTGACATTATAATAAGAATTGGATCACACCCTACTTATACCCTTGGGTGTATGTAGACTTGGTTATGTTTGACATAGGTAAAGGCACGTTGTTTGGAGATGGTGGTATAGGTTGCTAGAGTTATCCTTTGTATGGGGTTGATTGTGGTGGATTAAGGTTGATTCTCCTCTATTCATATGGTGGTTTTGTGGAGATTTTTCATTCCCCTTTATTGTAACATCTTTTTTGGATTTTGATTAATGCTTTAAACTAGAATCTTGAAATTGATTATGTCATATTTGGATGAGTATTTTTAGTTTTGGTTTATTTTATTTTTGGTTGTATGATAACTATGAAATTAGATAAAATCATTCCCATGTTTTATTATTGATACACGAGATCTCATTTCCAGTCTTCAGGGATCAGAAATTCCAATTTTTCCATTCCACAGGTCAGGTCGGGCACCAGTTCAATTGATGTCCTGGCTTGGTTCAGGACAAAATGTTATGGAAGGAGCCTCACTCATTTGTGGTCAAGTTATTTTGAATGAGTCTGGATAGATTGGATCTAGGATTTTTGAGTCTATAGGTTCTGGTCTTGAGTAGTGTGCCTATCCCAAACACCTCATAGTAGAGATCGAGTCACCATGGGATATTGGGAGTTTTATTTAACTTCTCCCCCCAGTGTGATTTACAGTCTTTAGACTATATACAAATGATTGATCTGGGTGGAGTGGTTTTTTTTCTTCTCTTGTTATTGTTATGGGCATGTTTTTTATGGATTTATAGAATGTGGTTGTCTGTTAAATTTTTTTTAAATTTTTTCAAAATGGTTGTTTTGATGGGTTTTCTTTTGATCCTTTCTTTTTTTAACAAAATTACACCATGATGAATTCCATTACAACCATGGGAAGAATCCGGAGAGATTTATCCCCTACTACTTGATCAGATATTAGTGGAATCTATGGTCTAGGATATTCAGGATTTTGGATAGGGAGTGGGTACATGTCCTTCTCCATTTAGAGTTGTTGAATGTATTCCTAAGAAGAGAAAAAAATCAGGTGTTCCTTAAGAACAAACCTTTTTCTTTTTAAGGTATCATGATACCTCATGTAGAATATTAGTTGATTGAGAATATATAGTGAATGTTTTACCTCATTAACAATACTAAATAAGTTACGGTGAATGTAAGCTTATTTTTCAAGAAGCTAGTATTCAATGTTTGTGTGACTCAGTGGTTTAAATAGGAAAGAACAAGCAGATGAGATGGAAAAGATTCAAGGATGTCTTCAATGACTATTATTTCTCTATTTTCTTGGCTTATGCTAGATATTGGGAGTTTATGGATCATGTTTAGGGGTACTAGTCAGTAATACAGTATTCCAACCACATTTTTGATCCAGTTCGGTATGCTCCCAAGATAGTGTCCAATGAGAAGATGAAGGATCACAGGTTCGAAAGGGGGGTGGAGACCATAGATATATTCTTAAGACTTTCGGTTTAATCTAAAGACCTATGATGAAGTGGATGATCAATCTTGTATAGGAGATATTGACCATAGTGGTAGGTCTGTATCATCTAGTGTTATATCAGCAATGGACAGTGGTAGTTCATACAAGAAGTAAAGTATGTGAGACAAGTAAGAAAAGAAGGGTGATGGTATTTCATGCCACTCTTCCCAAAAAATAGCATATAAAGCTTCTGATGCAGGGTATGTGGTGTTCCACCAATGTGGGATAGTAGGGAACATATGAACCACTTGCACATATCCTCCCAAAACATATCACTGATTTCGAGATATGGGGAATTTGAAGCTATTCTGTCGAGCCACACATTATTGTTAAAGTGGGGAAAAATCATTGGCCTCTATGGGTATTCATCCCAGTAAGATACCACTTGGATAGTGGTATATTAGTTCTGTTGTCATGGTTTTAGGACCAGATCTTCTTCTAGGTATTTCCAATTTAGGGGAGAGAAGTATATGAGTGGTCATTCTCAATTTTTGGATGATGTGAAGTGTCTTCATAAAACGGATCATGACCAGTGGTACTAGATGCAATATATTCAACAATTTAAGGTTTCATTTTGATTACATCATATATAGATGCAGTTTTGATTGATACCAGTGCTTCTATTTTGTTTATTTATTCTTGTTTTGTGAATCTGTAGGGTTTTCGAGCTTAGATTATGTCTTATGCAATGGAGTTAGTAACATCGTTGGGTAAGAAGAAAGATAAGGGTTTCCGGTACCCATCTTTTTCACTCACTATGTCAGGGATGGAGCTAGAATTGGATTCCCAAGTTTTGGATATAGAACTTTTTGATGTAATCCTTGGTATGGATTAGATGGTTCAATTTCTAGAACATATCAACTACTATAGGCTGTGGGAGAGTTTTTTGGAACATGATAAAAGATCACATGTTTTTCATGGAGACTGGGATCCTGGGTCAGGTCTTGTTGGACATCCACTCCTAGAATTTGGTAATATTTTATAGTTATTGTCACTCCTACTATATAAGGATGGTAATGATTTTGAGTTCATATTACCTCATGTAGTGGCTAAGTTCCCAAAGGTATTTCCATATGACTTTTTATGTCTACCTCTGGAGCGGGATGTAGATTTTTCATGTGAGTTGGAACTGAGAATACAACTGATATCTATCCCCCTATATCATATTGAGCCCACTTATTTGATGGAATTAAAGATATATATATATTATTTGGAATCCCAAGGATTCATTCACTCAAGTGTCTCTCCTCGGTCCGCCCTTGTCATGTTTGTGAATAAGGACAACATGTCTCTCTAGTTATGTATTTATTACTGGCAGCTGAATAAGGTAACAATAAAGAAGAAATATAATTTTCAACTTATTAATAAATTTTTTGATCATCTGAAAGGGTCGTGATGGTTCTCAAAAATTGATATTCATTCCATTTATCACCCTGTTTGGGTTAAATAGGTGGATGTTCTTAAAACTGCATTCTGAAGTAAGTATGGTCATTTTGAGTATTTGGTTATGAATTTTGGAATGACGAATGCTCCAATGATTTTCATGGTTATTGTTAATATGATGTTTCACTAGTAACATGATTTTTTTGTTTTGGTATTCATGGAATACATCATAATTTATTACAGAACTGAAGAGGAGTATGATAATCATTTGGGAGTTGTTTTTGGAACTCTGTGTATTCATCATCTCTATGAAATTTTTTAAAAGTGATCTTTCTTTATTAGAGAAGTAATGTTTCTAGACCATGTGATTTTATATTAAGGTATTTCAAAAGAAATTGAGAAGATCAGTGTAGTGATTTTATGGGACCAAGAGAGTAATGTGTTTGAGATCAGATAAGTTCTTGGTCCTGATGGATATTATAGGTTGTTTTTTCAGGACTTATCAAGGATTTCATCACCCATAACAATTCTCACCTAGAAAGGGATGAAGTTTGAATGGAGACCATTTGTGATGGTAATACTTCAAAGAGCTAAATAAGAAATTGATTACCACTCATGTGTTGATTTTTCCAGAATTTGGAATGGGATATACGGTTTATTTTGATTATTTTAGTAAGGGTATCAGATGTGGGATTATGCAGGGTGATCCTAGTGGCATATGTTTTGTGACAACTCTGACCACATAATAGGAATTACCCAACACATTACCTAGAGCTAGTAGTGGTGATACATTCCCGAAAAAACATTTCCTCGTTATCTTTTTCTGTATAAATTCGTGGTCTACACTTATAATACTATCTTAACCAACATCTTCTCCCAAAATTATTTAAACATGAGGTATCAGTGTCGGGTGGAGTACCTTAATGGGTTTGAAATTGATATCATCTATACCCCTAGTAAGCATAATGTCATGGAAGACACTTTGAGATGAAAATTAACAATGCAACATTTTAAGAAGTCCAGTGATGAGGTAATATTTATGATGATGTTTTTCCCAATTGAACGTAGACACCAAGGAGAAAAGTGGAGGTGGATTACTAGCTAGTGTTCAATAGAAACCTTATCTTTTGGAGTTAATTGTGTAGGACCATCCTAGTGATGAGATGTTCCAATAGTCTATGAAGTCTATTCAGGGTGGAGGGACTCCTCATGATTGGTTTTTATCTCTCGAGGGATAATATTCTTTAAGGGCTACTTTGTGGTTTTGTATTCAATGATAATGTTTTTGGTGCAGGATAATGACCAATCATAATGGGTCATTAAACCTAGAGATACCTTGATTTATTATGATGTGTCTTTATAATTCAAGATGCTAGGAATGAGATGACATATAGCTGAATTTGTATCATGGTGATATAAAGACACTGTGAAAAGGCAGAGAACTAGAGGGCCTCCGGTTTTCTCCAACCCCAACCCATTCATACTTGGAAATGGGAAGAGGTATTTGTGGATTTTATTATAGTATATCATCTTACACATAGTGGAATGAATTCCATTTGGGTATTTATGTACTATTTTACAAAATCATTCCAAATAATTCCAGTCAAAGATTCAACAAAAGTTAAATAATTGGGACGTTTGTTCATTCCGGAGGTGGTAAGGCCTCATGGTGTGTCTTCAGTAATTGTTTCTAATAGATAACCCATTTTAACTCTCAATTCTGGGAATGACACAAAAGGCCTTGGGTTTTCAAACCAAGATGAGTATGACATACCATAAAAAAATGGTCATGAAACATGGGAAATTAAGATTCTGGAATATATGCTTTGGGAATGAATCGTGGATTTTGAGGAATTGTAGGATATCCCTTTTGGGATTAGTCAAATATTTATATAATAATAGCTATTGATCCTCGATTTGGAGGCATCCTTTTGAGGGGATCTATGATCGTCCATGTTTATCTCCTTAGTGTTGTCTGGTGAGGTGGGTGAGACATCACTATTAGGACCAATTCTTGTGCAAGAAACATAGGATAAAGTAAAGATAATCATAATTCAACTATTGAATGCTCAGAGTTTCCACAAATCTTATCCCAATCAAAAATTCAATGATATCAATTTTTTCAATGGGTTGTCAGGTGTTATTGAAAGTGAACCCTCTCTAGGGTCATTGTCATCTGGGAAATCAATGGATTCTAATTCCGAGATATATCAAGCCATTTGAGATCACTAAATGGGTTGGTAAGGTAGAATATAAGTTATCCTTGCCTTCACAACTGACCTCAATTCATGAAGTGTTTCAGGTTTCCCAAATGGATACATATAACCTAGATCAATATCATATATTGAATTGGGTAGAGTAGGAAATAGAGCTTGACTATTAAGTGTTTGAATGACCTTTATTAATTATAGATTCTATGGAAAAAGTGCATAATTTTAAGTCTATACTGATATTCTGGGTTCATTGGAAACATGGAAATAATGTGCATGAGACATGGTAGTATAATTCATGGGTAGAGCAGGAAAACCTCTTTTTATTCTCTGACAATCCTTCAAGATGTATTTTTAGGGATATAATGTTTTCATGCTGGGGATAATTGTCACACTACTGACTTCATTTGATGTATTTTTCTATTTATTTTTTTTCTAACAATTTACCTTTGGGGTTCTTTTGAGTTCATTGATAATAGTGATAAAATTTTCATGGACAGAATATAGAACATGTTTGGATCACAATTAGTGGAAACTCTGTGCCCCTGCCCAGGTAACCCTGTGGTAGGTGGCTAGTTGAGGTAATAACTATTGCACGACTTGCACATAATAAGTCAGACCATAGAGGATTATCGTACGAAAGGTTCTTCTTAGAAAATCTTGGGAGCATAGTCTCCACAAAATATTCCAAACCATGTGGACTAATAGTGCGGACTATCAAGGTCATTAAAAATTTGATTTTTGGATTTATCCCTCCTATGTTTTAACCCCAAATCTGTCTAGATCTCATGCCACTCAAGATTTATTACATAGAAATAACCCCCTTTTCCTCTCCATTGGGATCCTTTTTATGGAATTTTTGGTGTTATTTCCCTCCATATCTCCACTTAAGTGTCTTTTTTCTTACTTTCCTCCTCTATTCTAGGGGATTCTCATATTTTCTTGGATTTTTCTATATTCCCATGGTTTTGGTGCCTATTTTAGGGTTAGATATTATTTTCAGGGTTTAATTATGATATTATAGGTCCAATATTTCTTCCCTATGTTTCTATTGAGGTGGGGGTGAAGCTTTCCAGTTGATTAAATAAGTTTATATCACCAAGGTATGTGATTTCATTCATAAACACTCTTTGATAATTTTAATATGCTTTCTTGAATAATAAAATGTGTTCTATGATTTATGCATGTGGTGAGAAAGGGGTTTTTAAAGGGATTTTATGTGTGTATGGATTGAAATATGGTTTTCCAAATTGAAATTGGGTGTTTTAATATGTGAACCATTTTTTTAATGTGGAATGTGATTTATAAATTATTTGGAATGTTTTTTAAAATTTTCAAGAGTTACGAAACATGTTTTTAAAAGGTTTTGTTGGACTCAAAGTCACTTTTTTATAGAAATAGTGATTTCATAAGCATGTTTATATTTCTTTTATTGTGTATCTCAAAGTGATAATTCATGTGGCATTTGAAATGATAAATGAGCATAATTGGAATCCTAGGTGACTAGGTGGTCGGAATATGACTATTATTCTAATGACTTGGAAGTGGATTCATCTTGGTTTCAGTTAGTGGGATTGATGATGACAACCCTAACTAAATAATGATGATTTTTGAAGACTAATAGAATTTTGGATTCTTCGCTTCTCAAGCGGCTCATTCACAATAATGTGAATTGTCATGGTTATTATTCCAATTTTCACCCAGAAATAATGTCTCGATGGTCCCACTCGAAGCGAGTACCAATAATGATCTCCCCTGACACGGTTCTCTATTGGGATTTTATACATACCATCTAAATATGGTATACCTTGTTGGTTATTTCAAAATTCATCATGTTTTCTTTAAAATTATTTTCCAAAAAAATGTTTCTAGTCATTATTTTATTAAAATTTTATTTTTATTTAACTTATAGTGTTTATAACATTGACTATTTTGTTGGGTGGTATACTAATGGTTGATGGATCACACCCTAATTACACCATTGGTTGTAACTAGACTTTTTTATGTTTGACATATGTAAAGACAAAATGTTTGGAGATAATGGTTCGAGTTTCTAGAGGTCTCTATTGTGTGATGTTACTGTTGGAGTACTGAGAGAAATTCTCCTATTATCAAATGGTGGATTTTGGGAGAGTTTTTATTACCCTTTATTCAATACCCTTTTTGTATTTGGTTTAATATAATAAGTTGAAATCTATATATTGGTTATTTCTTATTTCTTGGATCATTTTTCAGTTTGGAATTATTTATTTGATGGTTGTTTTGTGACTATAAAATTTGTTATTTCCATATAATAAATACTTACTTTCTGTATTAATTTTTTTAATAAATAAATTTATTTAGTTTATATAAAACCATTGTGGATGTGTATTTTGAAGATAAATTGGATAAAAATTAACATAAAATGAAATAATCAACTAATCATATAAATAATAATATTAATTTATATATTTTTTATGTTAAAAAAATAATAAATCAAAATGATTTCTATCATATAATTTTAAATTCATTGTCATTGTAAAAGTCAATTATCAAGATTTTAGATTAAAATAAGTTTGTGTATAGTTTCTTTTTATTTAATTATTTCATGTTTTTTGTAACTATTCTTTAATAAATTAAACTCATTGTCTATGAGTCATCACTCCCTTCTAATTTTGTACGGGTCTTCATTCCTTAAATTACCTTTATTTAAACCCCATTTATTTTTACCTTTATTTTTTATGACATAAATAAAATTTGTTGATAGAATTCCATAGTGCGTATAGTCGGTTCCAGACATTTCCTTGGTGAATCCAAAGTTATAGATAATAAGACATAGTTGGAACGATAAAACTTGAGCCCACACTGAATCAATGATTTTTCACCAAATATAAATTGTTTTTTATCATCCACTTTATAAATAAATTTATATTTATTTTTCTTGATAATTAAGAATTTAGTTTTTTAATTTCTTTCAGATGCATGATTTATTTTATTGATTTAAGGCTCTGATCAAATTAATTAATTAATTAATAAGAAAATATAGAATTAAAAAATTTGGATTATGAAAAAATATTTTATCAAGATCATTGTTAATTACTTAGTTAAAATATATTTAACATTAATAAATAATGTAAATGGATAAAAATAATAAATTTTATTAATGGTAAAAAAAATACCATAAGTTAATATTATTCAATTACGCTTGCAATCATCTGAATGAAGAGAAACCATATCTAAATTGTTTGTTCATTACATATTTTTGGGCAAGTTAAATTATCATAGAGTCATAACTATGATGATGGGTTAAAATAACAAAAAAAATTATGAATTTTACAATTATACTCTATTCGTGAAATATTTGGAAGCTAGTGTTTAGGAAATCGGAGTCACAATTTCATGATGTGAGAATTCACTCAACGGAACAAGGTGCTATTAGATAATTATTGATAACACTACCAACCTATACACCTTATTTTATTTAATGAACCTATTAATGATCACAATAAGGTAAATATATATCCTTATCAAAAGAATGTCTAAATTTATGAGACATATTGAGTAAAATTATGAGGGCTATTTAGACTCAATAAAATAGTAGAGGATTTAATAAATTTAAAATAATTATGTCTTTCATAATTTCTTATAAACATAAGTTCTACTAATATAGTATCTTATTAGTGTGAAATAATGAAAATATTATTAACCACGTTATCCATGTGATAAATTATTGTGAATTATAATCTCTTAACTATTAGAACTTCCTAGTATTCATCAGACTCTTATGGGTTGTGTTGTGCGATGAACAGAAGCCTTACGTGACAGAATTATCAATCCCTGCTCCATATATTTTAGTGGTGAGTAATGTATAGTTCATTTTTTATAAGAAACACAAAAAATATCTGATTGATGATATCATCCATTTCTAGAAAGATCCTGTATTCCCTTGTGAACAAGGATCCCTAGAGCATTCTCTAACACCTCTATTTTCTTTATCAGAAGATATGAAGATAGAAATGGCATGAGACCAGAAAGGATATTTTTAGAAGTAATCATAGTGATTTTATACTATCTGGACCCTACATATTCAAACTTTTTGGCCACATTTAGTGCTTATATGTTCTAGGGGTCAATAAACCTGATTAAATTCATGTTAATCTCATTTTTTCATCAATCCATTATAGTTTACTTTGCTTTTTGTTATTAATATTGATATTAAAATCATAGATATATCTTTAACAGATCTAATAAATACATATATACATGTTAAAAAATATGGGAATAATAATAATCCTTATCATCTTAAGTTGAATAAAATAAATGTCTAAGAGAATAAGTATATAGTGAACTCCAATTTTAATGATTCTTTACAATGAAATTACATGAAGAGAAGTATTAATGGGAATTCAAGGGAACATTATGTTATCAATTTTTCATGTGGATTGAAGTTCCACTTAGAGATAAACTGAAACTATAAAACGAAGAAAGGGGAATCTTCCTATGTTTTTATATTTAGTGAAATCTTTAACCTTCTAAGAATTGGGTATTGTATATAGTTTGTGGTTCTCAGATATGTACTCAAATAAAATAATTGACTATATTCAAAACGATTACCCATGGTGAGGTAGATCAATGTCCATACAAAGAGGATAGACTTTCGTTTGGGGATACTGGTGACTACCATGGAATATTACTTTCTAGAATGGTCTCGGTTTTGGATGATTTAAATTATGTTACATCAAATACAAAAAAAATTATTTTCAGGTTTATAAATTATACTTAGGGATTTATTTTCAAATTATAATATATGATTTTCTTCTTTTACAATGAAATATTTTATTAGGTTAAGTCAAATTTAAATAACAATCTTAAATTGTTTGATAAGCTAAACCAAGAAATGGAAATCGATTACCAAAATAGGTTACATGACTAATACTACACCCCAAATATAGAATCAATGACTAAGCCATGTAATGAAAAGTGTTTGGATATATTACACCAATATGGATATTTGGCTTCATTTTTACAAAAACAATTTTATGTATGTCACACATTTATATGAGGAAAAATGATAAAATTTTCAAGTTGTGTAAAAGGTGAAAGGACCATAGGGATTCTCGGGTTGGTTAATATTGATGTGTGATGATCATTTCGATTTAAATCAATGTGTGGGTACTTATACTCCCTAACATTAACTAATTATTTTATTATATATGGATGTGTTTTATTATTGAGTAAATATTAATATTCTTTTCTTAAATTTAATGATTATAAGAATGATCATGATAACCAGTTTGGTATTAAGTTTAAGAAACACTCTTAAGACCTTGGAATAAAATATATTAAGAAATAATTCACTAATTATTTATATAATTTTAATATTATATCCAAACTATGTAATACATATCCACTAAAATGAAATGGTATAAGTGAAAGGAGGAACTTCACCATAATATATATGGTGATATCAATAATGATTCAATTGTCACTTAAATTTTCAATTTATAGAGACTAATTACAAAATAAAATATAAATACTTATTTGAGTTCCAACTAGTGCATAAAAAATTATTCAAAATATTCTTTTGAATGGAAATAATCTCATGTAATCACATGTATGAGTGTAGGGTTGTGGAGTCTTTGTTTATGTTTTTTCAAGAATAAAATTTTCAACCTAAGACACTAAGTTTATCTTAATTGGGAATCGAAAGTAAAATAAAAGACATTAACTATTTAAACCTATGGATATAAAATATATGTTTAGTATATTTATAACATTTATTGAAGGGTATTAAATCTAAAAAAGAGGTAGTAGGAGAAACATCGAATTTTATGAAGTTGCAACTAAAAAACATGAATTGGTATATGAATAGATTCTCAAAATTCACATGGAAAAAAGATATTATAGAGATAGAACTACTGTGTGGGAGTAAAATAGAGTTTATAAGACATGAATGAAATTGTTTTTTTGTAAATAAGCATGGTGACTCATTAATAATAGATAATAATGATCCATTAAACTATAAAGAAGAATTAAGTGGAATAGTATATGCCTGGTGGAAAGAAGATATGAATTATAAAATTGATTCCATGTACCAAAAACATATTTTAAATCTGGTAAACAGTTTGATATATATTAATTCTATTTTTTTCAAATGGTTATTCAAGAAGAAATAGGAAATGGATTGAAAAGTCAGTACCTATAAGGCATGAATATTATCAAAAGTGTTCAAACAATATCAAGGTACATAATACAAAAAAATCACCATTTTTTATGTTGAAATAAATTTGAATTTGAATTTCCTTAGTAGATTAAAATGAAAATGATATTTGGCATATTGATGAAAAAACTGATTTATATATTGGTAACATTTTAGAATATGTATATATGATGAAAAATGTTTGGTCTATTAATCTAAAAGATGATAACAAGGTATGAATATTATAAATATCCATTAATGGATCAAATAAAGCATCAATGTTCAGAAATAATCAATTTAAGAGATCCATTATGAAATTTGGTTTTAAAAATATTTAATATGAAATTTATTTATGTAAAATGTTTAGTGGGAGTGTGGAAATTTTCTGAATAGTGTTTTTAAATAATATACAACTTATTTAAAAAAATACCTATCTTGAAATCAGTTAATGCACAGTTAAATGAATTATTATTCATGAATTTGATAGTAATTTAAATATATATTCTTGGGGTCAAGATCCATTTTGAAATATCTAAGCAGTTTCATGGACTAATTAAATATAAATACTTTAAAAAGATACAACAGAGATTCAGTATAGAAAAATACAACATGGCGTTTTTTTAATTAACCAAACATTAATAATAATATTTTTTAATGAAAAAATCAACATTATATTATATATCATTATTCACATACAACACATAGTGAAATTAACAACACATTATTTCATTAATGAAGATCATTACACTGATCAACAACTAAACACATGAACATTACATATATTACAATGAGAAAAAAAATAAGTTATGTAGAAAAATCTAAATGGAATAACTTGGAATAGTCCATTCATCTAGAATTATGGCCCCTGTGAAAAAAATTATATATAGGAAATACAATATTTGTAAAACAATTGACATCTCAGAAAAAAATATCAAACCATTGGATGAATCGTAGTGAATAATGAATGAAGGAATAAATAAGATTTTATAGGAGGTTATATGATCGTTTCAATAGTAACGTGACCTTTGAAATAGAAATTAGATTGTTGGAATAGTAACATGGCCATTATGAATAGTAACCTAACCATTGAGAGTAGTAACATAACTATTAGAATAGTAATTTGATCAGAAAATAATAAAATGCATTATAAAAAATATTTATAAATAATAATTTAGGAAAATATATATTATAATTTAATAAAATAAATTACAATATGAACAAACTCAATGAAGTTATACACAGTTTCTTATAAACTCTATTTTAATGTATTTAATGAAAAATATAATTTTTTGTTAATAATTATAATTAACTATTATGGAAAATAATGTTGATAAAATAAATATCATTTTTTCAAATAGGATATCATAATTTATGATGATTGAATTTTTTATATTTTTTTGAAGAAGCATACATTATTACATGAATAATAAAAAAAATATTTTCAAACACGTCATATTTTATAAAATAATGATGATTTAATAGTGAATTAATAAATGATAAATTGGTTATTTTTGAAAAAAATTATTTAATTTGATAAATGGTTGATTAAGGAAAAATAAACAAAATTTAAAATTCTTATTTTTTTCCAGAATTCCTAAAAGTGTAAAGTGACCTTTTAAATAAACAATTTTTTTATTTTTCTACATTCTAATTGATTAAACTAAATATTAGATTTATAATATGACTCAAAGTCTATAAATCATGTTATTTTATTCAAATATATTCCCTAATGTCCTTATTAAATGGTTTACATTGGATATAATAATTTATGTTATATTTTTCCCAAAAATTCACCTCCACTTAATTATAAATTACTCAAAAACACTCTTTTGTAAAACAACATACATCTAACTTCCCAAAGAAAAGGATATACCCAATACTCTAAATTATTCTGCCTATCACATTTGGGTAGTATATGAATCCACAATACTCTAATAAATTAAGTATTTTTTACCATAAAAAAAAGAAACACTGAGAAAAGGGTTTGTTTTCAACTAATTGTCTTTTCATTTTCATCTTCTTTACATCATTATCAATATTATTTTCCAAAAAAAAATTATAAAATTAATTTAGTATTATTTTAAAATTATATTAATGATTATACCCTACAAAAATGATTAAATTTATAATTTATTTATATTTCATTATTCTCTTTCATCGTCTTTCGAAAATGTCCCATTAAATGTAGGTTAACCATCAATAAGGAAATTTCCTATTATTTTATCATCACCAGCCTTATGGAAGTTTATAATAATTTAATAATGGTATTTAAATGTATAAATATAAATATTTTTTTTTATTATTTACTATTAATAATTTATAAATAGAAATAATGAAATACCATTAAATAAAAGAAAGTCTATATATTTTAAAAATAATATATTACCAAAATGTTTCACCATTAACAAAGGGAATTAGAGAATATAATAAAATTATATTAATTTTTAAATAGTGAAGAAAAGGAATATAATGCACTTATGGTTCCATAACATAATAGACTATTTCTATTATTTAGGAGGGGGAAAAGTGATGAAATAAAGATGGATTAAAGGTAAGAGGATTCTCAAACACAATTACTTCCTTTTGTGTTTTATTCTATTTCAAATTATTCTCTACATGGAGGTTCCTTTATTATCTATTCATAATTTATTCCTTTTTTTCCGGGATATAGAAGTTTTTACCTTTTTTTAATGGACTTCTAAACTAATTAAAATGATTTTTAAAAAATTAATTTTTTTTGAAAACATCACTTTCACTCATATTGTGTTGTTTCATATGCAATGGAAAATTATTTTTATTCCAAAATATTATCTCCATTATTAATTAATAAATCCAAAATAATATTACTGAATATATGATTTAGAGAACTCTTATAAAACCCATTCTATTACATTGATTTTTTTAACGAATACAATTTTTATATGTTCTATTTCTAGATGTAATTCATGATTATAAGCATGTTATGTGTAGGAATAGAATTATATATCCCTGTAGTAAAATTAATTAATGGGATGTATCTCATGAATTTATTTGTATTATGTGTGAAGAATATGTTATCTTTCTAAAAAATTATGATTTCCTAATTTATCTATACATTTCATTCTTAAACATGATGCTAGATTTGTTGAAAACTTTGTGTGGGTTATTACCAATATTTTGATGTTTCATTTTAATTTATATTCCACATTCCAATACATTATCAAAATTTTTATTCAATATTATTATGAAGATCCAATTCATATTATATAATGATTTTGATTATTCTCAACCATTTACTATTGAATGTTTTATATTAACCCTCTCAGGACATTTATCCCCTTACAAGGATTTTAGATCACCCATTTCATTGATTTATATCCTCGAATGATTTCATATACTAAGGATAATGTGAGATTTTTTAGGATGATAAATAACATGTGTTTTAAATAATTTTAACGTTTTATTATATACACGGGACATATGGGAATAATTTTCTGAATATACTAAATCATTCAATAATTGAATTTAAAAGTATTATTTTTATTAAAAAATTGTTCTAATAGTAATGTATGATAAATTTGGGTCTCTGTAGTTTGTATTATTAGTTCAATTTAGTGAATTTTGAAATTAGGACTACAAAACATTAGTGAAAACCAAAGGTATAAATTTTGTTTAAAAGAATCATCTTGATGTGTTGGTAATGTGTTAGAGTCTATGGTATAACAATCACAAGGGATGGTCTTTAGTTAATAAAAATATATACCCAAACCATCATGGAGGAAAAAATAACAAAAAATCTTTCCTCTTAAAGATAAATAATGATTAAGGTAAATGATTATTAAAAAATAATTTGAGAAAAAAGGATCAAAATATGGATCCTATATGAGATGACTTCATATTTTATTTGTCTATAAGAATAAATTAATTATTCATTCATTATTGGTTTATATTTTCTCAAACATTTTTTGTTTTATAAAATTTTGGGAACTAGGTAAAATTAAACCAACAACCAGTTTGAGGGACAATGAAATGATTTTATGAACAATATTCCCAATCAAATGGTAGTTGGAGTATAGAAATTAATTTTTATTCATACCCAAATGTCTCAAGATATGTAAAATAACACAAACTATGTGGAATGTATAAATTCACCAAAGAAGTATAAACAAACCATAAATTACTTTATGTTTTAACGGCCTTAGATTTTAATCAGATCTTCTGATCCACATGTTGTGGAAATGTGGGTTAACATAATGTAGAAGATATTTTATATCCTCTAGTATTTTAAGAAGGAAAAGATGACTTTTTTCAGTCATTTAGATGAATATGATAATCAATGATGTATATTGGTAAATAATTCTAGGATCAAGAATTTAATGGATGAAATAGAGTGGTAATACTTTAATAAATTATTTCATAACAAGTATTTCCCTTGAACAAATCAAACAAAAACGGTGAAAGGCTTACTAGAGCTTAAGAAAAAACCAGGTAAAAATTTCATGACTTATGAGGATATTTTCAATTGAATTTCAAGATATGACTCATGTTTTTTTAAACAACGATAGAAAAATTGATAGATTTATTTTTTGTTTAAAACCAGAATGTTTAAATGTTATATTTATCTGGGACTTTTGGATTTAAAAATTATTAGTTTTATTTTTTCTAAAAGAATATATTTTTTATTTTAAAATAGTTCTATGGAAATAAATATAAGAAATGAAAAATGGAAATTCAATTTGGGAGATCAAATGAAAAAATTAAAAACAACATCCTTGCACCTATATGTCAAAAATATTGAAATAGACATCATAGTAATTTCTATAAAGAGAAAATTATATACTTTTTGTGTGAGATATATGGCCACCAAGATACTGAATGTTGAAGGTATATAATGAATCCATCCAATAATATAGATGAAAAGAAGAAGCCTACCAATATTCCACCCATGATTTAGTGCTTCAGTTGTAATGGAAAAGCTCACTAAAAAATCTAGATTACTAAATAATGATCCATTTAGGGAAATAAACATTAGCACCCCCAAATCCAAAGGAAAAAAAATGAAAACATATTCCATCACTACCACTAAGGTGAAACATTAAAATGAATTCATACATGGTAAACATTCTCTTCACTCAAGAATGGAATTTTTTATATTTTATTCTAGAGCTATACATTATTTTATATCATACAAGTTTGATAGAAATATTTAATCACAACTATGATACGTTAATGAATATATATGGATAAAAAAACTGGTTTTTTTCATTACAAACTATGTATTATAAAATTATTAGGTATTCATTTGTGGTAAAATTATTCACACAAGTATCATAATCCTTTCCTTGGTGGAATTTGATGCTATATTTGGAATATATTGGCTCTTTTTATATATAGATCATATCAAATGTCAGGAAAAAAATATATTTATATTTTTTTAATCATTCAATACTCCTGTGAAATCACAACATAGATCATAAATATAATTTGTAAAATCCTTCAATTCCATGGGTGTTGATACCCTGTGAAAAAGTATTTATTAAAAATATGGTTATTTCAATGGAAATCACTGACAATGAGAAAAATTACAATTGTAATGGAATATAATGTTGTATTTATGGATTATTTACCCATAAATTATTTATATAGTGAGGTATTGTTCTCAATAGAGATTATACTAGGGGCCATTTCAATCTTCAAATTCCATTATCGGATTCCCATGATCGAACTAAACTATTTTAATATGTGACTGAAAAAAAAATTATAAAAATGTTTCATAGGGCCTAGTTCACTGATTTAGGGTGAAATGGTTTACTTTTTTTAGAAAAAGGAATGATCAATGTGGTTCTAAATAGATTATTGGGTGCTCAACAAGATCACCATAAAGAGAAAGTATCCCCTTTTGTATGACTTTTCACAGATTTGATAAACTATAAAGTCTTTATTTTTTACCAAATGTGTATATTCATTAAAGATATCAAAAAATGAATTTCAAAAAAGAATTTTTTCAAAAGATAACCTTGTATAAAATATATGTACATTATGTGTTCTTAGTGATTCCCTTCAAACATACTAATTCACCAAGAAACATCACAGACTTCATGAATATATAATTCAGTGACTATATTGAAAAAAATTGGTAGTTGTTATTTATGATATTCATAATAACTCTATGATTATGGTGGAAAATGAAGAGTAAGTATTTATTATGAAAAAAACATTAATAATAGATAAACGCTTGATGAGTTCATAAAGTGTTACTTTTGGGTACATAAAATCATATTCATGGGCCACGCGACTATTGGAGAAGGAAATTATTTGGACCCTTTAAAATGAAATGGGAATTAAAGAATGATCTAAACCCTCAGATGTCATGAAAAGATGTATTTTTCTTGTATTAGATCAGTACTACCAATGTTTTGTGAGAAATATACCATGATTTTCTCTCCCACTAACATTGTAAACATAAAATGGGGTAATGTTTGTCTCTATGTTCTAATATGGGTGAAATATTATGGATCTCAATAATAGGATAATCACTGGACCTATACTCATAGTAAAATCATCTAGAGAAGGGGTTATGATATACACTGTTTATTTAAAGAAATAATGTGGTTGTGTACTATGTTGAAAGATAAAGTGATATCTTATTCACTATGATAGTTAAATATCTATAAGAAGACCAACCTAATGCATGATATGGAGTAATAAGTTGTCATCTTCACAATAATTATGTGGAAGTAGTATCGATATGGTGAGGAGTTTAGAATATAAACAAATCAGAATAGTTTAAATAATATTTTACCTATAATGTTATAAACATTTATCAATTAAGATGGTTAGAGACGATAAAGGACGAAAATTTCTCTATTCATTTCCATCCTATAATGGTGAACAATGTATCTGATTCTCTTAGTATAAATTAATCTATCACTCTATCCTTCATATAGACTGATAAGTACCCTATATTCATGGATATGAAATGGATAGATCTATATATCATAATGGAAGGGAATACATCAAATATTTCACAAATGACATTCCATATAACTATCCAATATAAGGCCAGTACGAAAAAAGGGATGATATAGAGACTCCAAATAATATGGAAGAAGTATAGGAGGTGAAGAATCATTAAATAAAAATTTATGAAGATAGTGTTATTCGGATTAGGGTTAGAATTTGGGTACCTAAAAATCCTAATATAAGGAAATATATATAGATTATGACCAAATATCATATTTTTCAATCTGTCATGAAAGTACCAAGATGAACCACTATCTTTGAGGGGACTTCTGGTCATACATCATAATGAATGAGATCAATAAGTACACAATAATGCTCTTGTTATGTTATCATGTTAAATAATAGTGGAAAAATTCCAAGGGTATGATGAATCCATTTCCCATACCCTTATAGATATAGGAGAGCACCACTTTGGAATTTATCACTGGTATCTAGAAGACATCCATTAGAATATATATGACATGGGTTGTGAAAGATTGGCTCACCAAGACTACCCACATCATATCTGTTTGAGAATATTTATTTTTTGAAAAACTTTTTAATTTATAGATAATTAAAGTGGTGACTCTGCACGAGGATCCAATTTTAATAATATCAAATTATGATCCATGGTTAACATCTAAATTCTTAATATTAATTTAGCGTTCTTTGAATGATGAAGGAAATTTCAATATGTCTTTTTACCCCAATATTATGTAAAATCTAAAAGGACCATTCAAAAAATTAAGTAATTTTTTAGATATTTCACAATGGAATTTAAAGGTGGATGGGATCAACATATCTCATCATTTGAGTTATCATACAACAAACAATTTCACCTTATAATAATTAAAATGGATCTTTATAATTCTCTATATATGAAGTGATGTAGAAGTTCTAATTTTAGGATGAAGTTGGGGAAGTAAATATACATTGAGATAATATTTTGAAAGATATTATAGAGAATTTTTAATCAATATAAAACATATATAATATGCCTAGTTTCATAAAAATATATATACTAACAACCATCAACGGAACATGGATTTTGAATTTAGATACAATTTTTTCATTCAAATATCACAGTGGCTGAGAGTCATGTGTTTTGGAAATAAATTGAAACCTAGAACTTGGTACATTAACCCCTTTGAGATCCTTGATCATAAATGAGTTGTGAACTGTCTTCTAGAACTTTACAATAAACATTTCTCATGTTCATGATATGTTACATGCATATCTCATGAGGAAGTGAATACCTTAATCTATTACTTATACTAAATCTGATGGTGGTAAAACATGAGTACGGCCTATCTTATGGGGATAATCCAGTAAAAATATAGGACTATAAAGAATAAGTTATACAAAAAACATAACTCACCTTATCAATGTATTGTGGTGATACCATAAATAGGAATAAGTGATGTATAAACAACATGAAATGTTAAACAGAATTACCCACATCTATTCTCAACTGAGAATATTAGTTGAAATTTCAAGGATTAAATTTATTTAGGAGGAATGAATGAAACAACCGATAATTTAAAAATAATTGTATGTTTTATGGATAAATGTTTGTTATTATATTTAAAATTATACTTATAGAACACAAAGGGAAACTAACAACACATTACTTCATTAATGGAGATCGTTACCTTAGATAAAAACAGAATCTAGGAAAATTAAAATTATTAAAATGTGAAAAAATATTAAATACAAAAATTATAATGGGAAAACATGGATCATTCCAACTTTCTAGAACTATTTCCTCCATTAACAGTATTATAAAAAATAAAATGAATATTTATAAACCAATCAATATCCTAAAAAAGGAAAAGGTAAAACCATGTGAAGAATTATACTGAATAACATATGAAAGAATGTAGAGTTTTTTATTGGGGGTAATGTGACCATTTTAATAGAAATGTGACCACTAGATTAGTAATGTATCCATTAGAATAGTAACTTAACAGTTAAGAATTTTAGTGTTCTTGTTGGTAAAACTTTATCATAGGAATAGATATTTTCCCAAAAATAAGAAATTTTTTTATATATAATATTTATAATGATTAATTAAATAAATTATTACTATTATAATACCAAAAATAATACCATTATTAAGGAAGATAAAATAAATTATACATAATTTTTAATAAACTATATTTTATTGTCATTCATGAAAATAAAAATTTAAATGTTTATGATTATAAATAGCTAGGAAATAAGTTGATATTGACTAAATTAGTTTCATTTTTAAAATCATCACATCATAATTTACCAAGGTTTTGTTTTTCATAATTTTCTGAGAAAATTTCATTTTTAAGTGAATATAAAAAAATGTTTTTCAAATTATACATGTTTTATAAAATAATGATGTTATAATAATGAATTAATAAATGTTAAATTATTAATCTCCACGCAAAATAATTTTCATTATATAAATTGTTCATTTAGAAATAGTAAATTTAATTTCTAAAACTAAAATGTATTTTTCCAATGTATAAATGTCTAAAGTGTCCCTTTAAATAATTATCTTTTAATTTATGTTATTTATAATTAATATAACTAATAAAATCAAATTATAAAGTAATTTAATGTATTGAAATAATTTTATTTTATTCAAATATATTTCATAATATAAAAATATTAATTTTTAATAGTTTACCTTGGATATAGTATTTTATTCATCAATTTATTCTGTAAATTCTCCACCACTCATTTATAAATAATCCCCCACCAATCCCTCGGAAAATGACATACCTTCAACATAAAAAAATAATTATATTATAAAATACAATATATTAATCTACAGATAATACTTCGGAACATTTATGATCCACTCAACTCTAATAACACAAGGAGTTTTGTGTTCTATAAATTTAGAAACACTAGGAAGTGGGTAATTTTTCATCTACTTCTATTCCCATCTTACCCTTCTCTTCTTATTTTTATCTATTTTCTTCATAAAAATACTATAATAATAAATTATTATTATTATTAATTTATATTAATGATGTTAAACTAATTTAATGATTATATTTAAGATGTATTTATATTTCATACTTCTATTTCTTCTCTTTTTCATAATTTCCCATTAATGGTCGGCTAACCACCAATATTGTTGTTGGAAATTATTTTCTTATCCCCACCCATATGGGTGTTTATAATAAATTATTTATAAAATATTAATGTATAAATGAACGTTTGTATAAGATTTTGAATTTAATCATAACAATTTATAACTAGTACCATATAAAAATCATTAAATCGAATTAAGATGAGATATTTTTAGAAAAATATTATACAAGAACGTTTCACCTTTGAAAAATAGAATTTAAAAATATAATTCCATGATTATAATGTATGAAGGTGAAAAATATAAAAATAATTAAATTTATGTTCCATGTTTTAATAATAATATGTTTATTATTCAAAATGTGGTTAAGCGATTAAATAAAGTGAGATTTTATGTAAAAATATTCTCACAACCAATTACTTATTTATGGGTTATCTTCTCCATCACATTATTCTTAATATGATTCTTACTATATTTTATATAATGTTTACTTTAATATTTCAACTCATTTCCTTTATAGGGATATTTTTTTCACCTTTTCTAAAGGACTTCTATGAAAATTTCAATGATTTTTTAAAAATGACATTTGTTTTTGAAAACCTTACTTTAAATCCTATTAAGTTGATTCTTATTAAATAAAAATTTTCTTTTATGCCAAAATATGACGTCTTTTAATAATATGGGACCCCCATAGTCTATTCCTTAAAGAATAAATTTTCACACCCATATAAAACCCATTACCTACAATGGGTTTATTTGATGATTACAATTTCTATATGTTATCTTTCTATGTGTAATGCATGATTATGATAATTTTGTTACGTGAAGGGTGGGACCAAATTTTTATATCCCTTAGGTAATGTGATATATGTCATGAGATTTTATGTTTTATATATTTACATGATACTAAATTTTACCAAAATTACGATGTTATAATTTATGTAAATAAGTTTTTGGTGAATAGAATGTTATATTTTTTCTCAACTATAAGTTGAATGTAACTAGTATGTTAAAATGGTTCATTATTATTCATATAAAACATTCAATTAATTTTTCAAATTTTAAAATCATTATTATGATGATGATTCATTTTTTATGATATGATAATGTTTATTATGATCACCGATGTTCTATTGATTCATTACCATTATTATTACCTTGATATTCCTCCCCATAAAAGGATTTTAGCTCACCAATTTTTTAATGTATATAATTAGCTTATTACTTATACTAAGGATAATATGAGTGATTTATAGAGGATAATAAATAATTATTTAAATAATTATTTAAATTTTATTTTGTACAAGTGATGTATGAGCCTAATTTTCCTAAGATAATAACCATTTCAATCCTTGAATGTAATACTATTTAGTTTTTTATCTTAAAAATGATGTAATAGTCGTCTAATAAATATCCAGGCTAGAATAATTGTTTTTAGTTTCCCATGAAATCATATTTCCCATAAAATATTTCCAAAAACAAAGGAGGAAAGGCAGAAGATATCAAGGATTCTATAGAAGTAATGGATTGGGTCAGTCAGGTATTTTATCGGATGTACATATCAAGATATTGACTACACCTATTCAAGTGTAAAAAGATATCATCATATCCTCAGTGATCACTACATGAAAGTAGTAATGAATATATATAAGTATATAAGGTTTACTAAGGTTATTTTCATGGTCAATTGAGGAGATAATGAAATATTATTCATAGGAAGTGTTGACGCATGTTTTGAAACATATTTATATAATATGAAATTATATTCTAGATAAATATTCCCTCTTAATTGAGGTTATGTGATCTGGAAGACCACATTCAATGCCCTGGTTATATATTATATAGTGGATTCCATGTAAATTTCATCTATATTTATTTCTAAAGAAATGGATTAAAAATTACATCGAAGATACTAACATGGTTCATAGAAGTAAAGACTCTTTCATTCTCTGTTATGAAAATATTATAGTAGAGGATCTTTCAAAGGAGACAAGGAAACATCAGCTAATGAATTGTATAATTTATTAATATATTCTTTTGATTGATTTTCCATATTGATTTTATGTAAAAATGTATAGAGTTTCCTTAGAACCAAATTTGGAACACCCCTTAAATATATCCATAAATCATTATAAATAAGATTATAATGTTCAATTTTTTGAAAACAATTATTGGTATTTAGATCTAGTCCAACTAGTAGTTTATTAGAGATGGTGTTTTGTAAATAAATATTTATACATTATATTTTACAAATATTTATATTTATATTAAAGGATTATAATATTTATAAAATATTTTATTACATATTGTATAATGTTATGTTTGAATTTAGTTTTATAATTTCATTGGATATATGTCACATTAAAAAGTTCATATAAGTTCCCCAATATTATTATAACCTTGAAATGATGTTATGATATTATTAAATATAATTATATAGTCAGATAACATTCCACCATGGCAATCATAGTATATATATTATCATAAAATAGTAATCATAATATAATTAGACTTTATCTCATGACGTTCACACTTAATAATGTCCATGACATGATATTATTTGAGAAAACATATGAGTAGAAATTACACATATTTTCTTGTCATTATATATTTCTATATCTGAGCATTCATAATGATAATTAATCCTTAAGGTTATTATTTCATAGTGCCATGTGTCATGAACTTTAATGTGTTGATGTAAACTATGAAAACATTTGATCCTAATGAATCTGGCTGTGTTGGGCTTGTAACAAATTATTTTTTTATTAATGAATAAGTTTATGAAGGATTTCTTCCTTAAATATTTTGGGAAAACAATATCTCATACATTTAATTCAAGTAGAATGTCCACATTAAATTGAATGGACTGGGTGTATAGACAAGTACAATAAAAATAGTTAGAGTATGGAATATCAATAATATAAGTTGATTACATGAGTATAAAACCTACATTATGAGATATCACGAAAATGGATTATATTAAAAAGTGATAATTTGATATTCATTGTTTTCATTGAGATATATCTTCTTCCTTTATCGGTTTTATGACCCATTAATTGACAGTAATATTATATTTTAAAAAATACTTTCTAATTCCACTAGTGAAGAGTACTATAAGATCACACTAAAAATGTTTCCCTTGATATTAATTAAATATTACTTATATTTAATAGTTAGAATAAATATTATTCTCTTAAATGAGAAGTAATATTTCATTAGAATTTATTATATAAATAAAAATAATAAATAAATATTTTTTATCATATAATAATTTAGCTATCAGAATATATAATATTTAAATATATATCAATATTCATGATGTAGTAAGTGATTTCTTTTTCATTAATAAATTATTTGTTTTAATATATTAATATTAAATAAGTATTTTTTCCTGAATTTATATGAAATATTTATTTATTTATTGAATGAATAAAATTTATTTAGATATTTATTTTATATTTTAATAAATATTATGAAGCTTTAGATAACCATATTTTTTTTGGGAGGAAATTTGAAATTACCATATTCTAAAATAATTATTTATCACTGTTCAGTTTAGCGCAAGACATGAAATAAAATCATAATAAAAATTGATCATAAGATTTGGGGTCCCTTTTGGGTTTAATATATTACTAAGGTACTTTTTGAAATTAATTAAACACTAAATCCCATATTTATGTCTATAAATATACAAATACATCATTTCAGAATAGGTTAAAAATTGTTCAAAACATTCCCCTCAATCTCTTCCTCAACCTCTCTTTCTCTTAATACTGAGAATAACAAGATAGATTCCTTTAACCATGAAGGTATGTAAATTGGACAAGGTGGAAAACATAACATGATAAATCATCCATTCCAGAATCCAACATTTAATTGTTGTTTTTAAAAGATAAATGTATAATATTTAGATAACTTCTAAAGGGGTTCTACTTTGAGACCACTAGATACACCAGTGATGCACCTATTAGGTTTGGGTGATCAACACCATCAACAAACAATTTTCTCAAGACCAATGTATTCTATTTTTTATGTTTAAAATTTTTATAATATAAAATTAAAAATATCATATCTATTGGCTGTAGAAAAACATTTTCCAATATTCTTCATGAAAATTTCATTGGTCACTTAATTCATGTCATGTATATTATGGTTCATCCATTTAATATAAAAAACTATGTAATTAACAACACCAATAGGCACACATTCTATGTCTAAAACCATTATCCATAATCTATAAAAGTGTCAATGTATTTTTTTGTCATTTTAGAAGAAATGAAGCTATATAGATTTTGAAATAGTTACTATTCAATGAATCTTCTCAAATAATATATTTTTTAATATAAAATTGACAGTTTAATTTTAAATTTAATTCTATGGTGTTATTTTACCAATATAAAATCATAATCTTGAAATTACATAAAAATTAAGCATATATTTGATCATGAAATTAATTTTGAAGAATAAAATTTGTTCCCATGCTAGGTGAATACCATGAGAGGGTGTTTTTAAATTAGGGCATGTCTAGTTTTCAAAAAAACTTAACCAATTATCTTGTTCCACTCTTATTCATAAAAATCATCTCCCTCTATATTTATATTAATAAAATAAGTAATTTAAAATTTTAAAAAACTAATTTTACTTAATCAACACAAATGAGGATAACCCAAGAATCTTGCAACCATAATGTGTTTTGAAAATTAAACAATAAGATCAATAATATTATTTAAATTAAAATAATTTTAATTAAAATTAGAACCCAAGAATTTTTGGTAATTTTTTCAAATAAAATTAATCTTGGTTAACTTTTCCTTTTCATACAAAATTGAGTTGTCCCTATGTTACACATAACACCATGTTTAAATGAAATATGGTATACTATTAAAATATTATTTTTTAATATAATAGTAATCAAGTAACCATTAGCATATATGGTTTAAAAATAATTAACTAATTAATGAAAATATATTATTTCAACATGTGTGTTAAATTAATCCTTTGGTGACCAATTAATTTGAAATAAAATTCAAAACTATTGGAAAATAATAGAAATATTTTCATAAAAAAATATTTTTATGAAAAAAAATTAATTAAACCATAATAATTAACAAAAAAAAGTTTTAATGGATTACATTGATGAAATTTATATATCATATATTCAATAAAATGTTTAACATTGATCATACATGCATTTTAGAAAAAATTTAAGAATAAATTTAATTTTACGCTTAAAACCTATATTTTTATAAAAGTTAGTTTTGTCACCTTTTTTGAAATTATTTTAAATTTAATTTTTGAAATTTATATAAAATAAATTATTAAAATTTCTTTTTAATTTTTTTAATAAAATTTAAAAAATTATATTACGATTAATTTTTGAGAGTTTTTTATAAAGAAAAATTGTTTGATGGATAGTCAAAAACACATGTTTTTATTATGAATTATCATTTTTTAAAACTTTTAAATAAATAAAAATTGTTTTAATATGGTTTTAAAATTAATATCAATGAAACTATATATCTATTAATCCAACTCATATCATTAGACTCTTTATCATATTGAATTTTGGATTACCATTTTTCACATTATAACATTTATCTTTGAAAACCTTCATTCTCATCGCATCTATGTGATTAATTTAAAATAAATTTATTCCAAATATATGAATGGAATATTTAAAAATGGATTACATATTTGGAATGATCAATAATTATGTGATCTAATGATGTTTAAATAATTTTTGGCCATAATTAATAGAAAATAATATTTGACACTATTAATGTAGAAATAGGTTTACTATGGGTTAATTAAAATGATTAGGGGATAATACGACACTAAACATGTACCAAAATCATTTATAGACATATTTAGAACATAAATATTATAGTATTTATAGTTTCCCTGGTTATACCCTAATGACATGTGAAAACATGCGTACAACTTTTTATTTTCGAAACATTCAAGTGTTCCACACACCTCACTTATAAAAGGCCTCCTCCTCTCCTCTCCTTTTCAAACATAAAAACCCATTATATCATCCATTTCCTACCAAAATTATATATTTAATTACCTATTATAATCCCATAATTTTTATTTTGGTCATAAATTAAACACAGAAAATCCATTGGTTCAAACATAACGAGGTTACCTGAAGAAGTGGTAATGTTCTTCAACGAGAATAATTATTTTATTTCCCCCTACACCTAAATCAATTGTTATTAAACCATGATGATATAATAACATAATTATCTTCCATATAAATATACAAATTTATGTTCAGGTAATTACCTACAACTATCTCCTCTTCGGTTAAATGGGTTTTGAAGTCATGATTCATGTGTACGGTGGACTAAGACAATGCTAACAACTGTCTTTGATTTTTCCATTACCAAATCTCAATGATAGTATATAATGATAAATTTATTATTTATATATTATATATATATATATTATATTTTATTCTTATTTAATAATGGTATTACATATTCAATATTTCTTTCCATTTAGTGGGAATACGATAACGTCACTTATGTGTACGGTACACTACCACCTCACGATGAAATTTTATTTGTTCACACTTTCCAAAGAAGGTAATAATAAGGGTTTAATAAAATCATGATATATATATATCACTTAAAAATTATTATTTAGTGTTAATATATTATTTAACATTCTTTTGTTATTTCCTTCAAGAAAATGGAAACAACGTTCATGCATAGGTACTGCTTACCGTCTCTATGAATGGTGTATTTCATTTTTTATCACTATATTTTATGGATCACTATAAATAAATGTATACTTAATATATATTATATTTATATCATGGTAAAAATTATGGATATTGTGTAACCATTATAGGATTAGTAGAACGAAAAATAAAATATCAAAACCTATACGGAAAATAAAGCAGTTATTATCTAAAAGGTTAATTTAACATGGAATTGTTGGTAATAAGGTCATTAAAGTTCCTAATTAAATCATATAGTGTATGATATATATATATATATTTATATATTATTGGATATTTAATAGATTATTAATAATTATGGATTTATTATATAGGTTTTTTGAATGTGTTTGAAGGAAATCAAGAGTAACGGTTATGGATTTTTTGAACCATTTAATTATGTTTGGAAAATGTCATATTCACCACATATTTGTTTTATGTGGTGTATATACTACCTCTGAATTTATATTAATATTATTATAATTAAAAATATGGGTATTTAAAAATATATTAGATAATCTATCAATCATGGGGTTTCTGGTTCAAAATTTTCTAATGAGGTATTGCAATTTTTTTGAATTGCAATCTTGGAGACCTATATTATATTTCGAACAAATCTTCCTCAATAAGGTGTATATACTACACCATTAGAATGTTATATAATAAATATCAATTTTCTTATTATATCATTATATTCATTTAATGAAATTATATCCTAGGTATTATGATTATATATTACCATAGTGGCAAGAGTTTTATGTCATAATCTCATCATTTATCAAGATTGTTTTTTATTACTCTTAAAATGATGAAATATTATGATATATCCATAAAAAATATCATGAAAATTATTATAATATTATTATTGATTAATTATAAATTATTCCCATCATTTTTATCTTTTTATTTACTCAATATTTTGAAATTATGATTTTCATAAAAAGTGTCTTTATTTCTATCATCAGTCGAAAATCATTTTTTATTCCAAAACCATGTTAACAATTGATATTATCAAAAACAATTTATAAAAATATAAAAATAATTTATTATGTAAATTTATACTCATGATTTAGTTTTTAAAATTTTTTGGAATGGAATCATCATGTCATTTTCCAAACAGTTCCCATTTGAATTTAATAGAAAATGTGAATGAAATATTTGTTTTAACACATAAATAATGAAGACAATTTCCCACCATCATGACCATTATTTTAAATTAAGATAACTTATTATGTTTTAATGATTATTTTTAGTGAGTTTTATCTTTAAATAATTTTATAATGTTTAGAATTAAAAACTTATTTTTAAATAAATGTTATTTTTCTTAAGAAATGTTATAACTGATGTTCTAATAAAAATAATTATTTATATAATATTACCTAAATTAAAGTTAATTATTAATTACAGGGTATAATATCCCATGATTGATTTATTAGTCATTGTATTTATTGTTTATTTTTATGAATACATGTTTATGAATCCAGTTTCCCTTCCACTGGTTATACCATGATATAATTATTATGAACCCACTTATTTTCTAGAGGTTATACTGTGATATAATTTATATGAAATATGTTTCATATTCCATGGGTTATACCATTCTATAAATATTATTAAACCAACTTCTTTTTTAAATGGGTTACAACATGATATAATTCTTATGAAACCCTATTCTTTTTCTCTAGATTATACCATGATAAAATTTTTATAACACATTATTGTTTTTCAAAAACAAATCCATGGTATAAAAATCATGAAACCCACTTATTTTCACATAGCTTATTTAATGATATAATTCTTATGAAATGTGATTTATTTCCCCTAGTTTATTCTTTGATGAAATTATGAAATGATTATTAACCTGTTTTTTTATCATATGGTATACTCTGATAAAATATTTATGAAAACCATTTCCTTTAAATGTTTTTGATATTATTAATGTAATTTGATATTGTGGAACATATTTATATTATTTTAGTTATGTGATAGGTGGGATATATATCTCAATATAATTAATTGGGTAATGATAACTTTTATATTAACTCAATCAGTACAAAAGTGGTCATCCAAAGCCATAAATAGGTAACATGAGAGGTTATCCCAGGCATGAAGTAGGTAAACGTGTTGTTTGACCAGTAAAAACATGGTATATATATCTTTGTTGGTAATCTTGAAATTATATTTTTAAAGACTAGGAATATTCCATAAAGCTATGTCTTTTTTCAATTTTATTCTCACAAAATTATTATCAATGGATGAATATTTTGACTTTAGAGATTATGGGAATTATGAATATTTATGTCTTATGTAGAATAAAAGTGCAGAGAATCAACAAGTTGGTGTGAGTAAATGGTTATAAATGTAATATTTATAGAATATAAATGAGTTATAAAAAGAATGGTATGTTTTATAGTACTTTTTTAAACAAAAGAAGCATGATTAAATTTAGGTTGAGGAATTTTAAGACATGATTCATATTTCATATTATAGTAAAGAGGAGTTAAAGAATAAGATGATAAATAATAGTTAATGGTTAAAGAATGAATTTGGTTTATTAATGGGTTTATGTATTGGAAATAAATAATTATGTCATATGAATCAAAAAATGTATAAATATATATAGATTTTTAAGTACAAGTTTTTTGTTAAGTATTTTTACAAATATTTTTTTTGGTAATAATGACCAAGAAGATTCAATAAATGGAAAGGTTATATTATATAAAAACCACATGATTATGGGAATTTAACCTTTAGTATGTCCCTGATGTTGATAAAATGGTGTTTAGTTTGGGAAATGGATGATTGATATGGATAAAGGGAAATTGATATTATTGATGACATTGGAACTGATAAATGATTTATGGAAATGTGGTTTATATTAACATTTATTGAGTTTACATAATATTTGGGTTTAAAGAGTATATTAAATAATATATGGTTTAATTCCAGGAAATAGGAAGAATGATTTATTTCAGTACTATTTTATGGTAATTTAAGTCATTAAAATACTTCAAGATAGTACATGATTAAGGTATTAAAATGTTTTGTATGTGAAAAGTAAGAGGTACATAAATTCTATTGGGATATTAATGATAAGTTAATTTTATATATTTAGTGGAATTATTAATAAAGTTATGGATTTTTTTCATTTGTAATGGTCATAAGGTTAACAATTTATGAAATATTTTATTATTAAAATTGGATGAGGTTTTAGACATTAATGTATTAATTTAATATATGATGGATTGTGTGTATTCAATAAGTTATACTAACAATTTTCTTATAATGATAACTAGAGATACAAATAATGCTTTATTATTCTTTTGGATATCTTGTGATCTGTTAGTGCTCCAAATAAAATTAATTCAACTTCAATTCTAGGAGTAAGTGAAGAAGTGTAAATTGATTAAAACACAACTAAAGGATTAAATTATGATTATGAAACAAATTAAAAGATAATACCAATGACTAATATTCCCAATGAAATTTATGATTCTATCAATATGGTATCATATATATTTATTATTCCACCAAATCTCTCTCAATTCCATTATGTGTTATATGTATATCTCCTGGTGCTGTATAAAACTGATACTTCACATGTACTAAATTCAAAGATCGTACTAATATAGAATGATATTTATTATGGGGAACAACAGGTGGAGATTCATGATCTATTAAAATTATAAAAAACAATCCCACTCCCATAGTCAATGGTTTTTAGAGAAACAACCATCTTGAGAAAGATACTTAGGAACTAGAGGATGTAATGAGGCATAAGTATCCTCAGTTATTGGTACCAAAGTAAAAAATTTTGAGGGACCAATTTATTTTAAGGGTGTGGATGTAAAAAAGTTATATTTTTGTGAAATATTTTCTCTAATAAATTTTATATTTTATATTTTATATTTTACACGCAACGGTACAATTAGTTTGTGTTACACACAATACCGAGTTTATCTTCTGTAACATACAACAAAGAGTTTAAATGAAACACAAATTACTAACATATAATTATTTAAACTGATAGTTATTATATATCCATTAGAATATTTTTTATGAATATTATTAAATAAATTAGGAAAATATATAGTCAATATTCGTAAAAAATGATTTCTTTGGTGAAAGATTGATTATAAATGAAAACAAAAACTATTTGAAAATAAAGAAATAATTTTCATAAAACCCATTTTTATGAAACAAAATGTGTTCTACATTAATAATATAAATCCAATTTTGGTTAATTATTTAAATTAAATATATATATTATATATTCGATAAAATTTATAACATTCATATTAGGTGTTTTCTAAACAAAAAGATAAGAATAATCCATTTTTTTCATTAAACCGTACTTTCATAAAAAGTAGTTTTTTCACCTTTGTGAACTAATTTTAAAACTAAGTATTGAAAATTTAATAAAATTTAGTTGAAAATTTAGTCTTAATTTTTTAAACCATCAAGTCAAAATTATCATTGGGGGAATTTTTAATTATTTTCTAAGAATATAATATTTTTAATGAATTGTGAAAAATAATGGGTTTTATTAAGAATTTTAATTTATTTAAAAACATTTAAAAACATCCAAATTGTTTTATGATTGTAATAAAAGAAAATTTTGAGCAATTATATAGATATATATATCAAATTTATTTTATTTTATTAATTTTCATATTGAATTTTGATATAAATACTATTTAAACTTTTGAACATTTTCACTTTGGAAACAGGTTTTCATATCACGATCGTGGGATTACTTTTAAATGAAATTTAGAAACATATGTTAATGGAATTTGAAAAAATATATTTGGTATTTTTAATCATAATAGTTTTGTTATATAATGCATTCAACATAATTTTTTACCATAAGGAATAGTAAAAACTGAAAGAAAAAAATCACCGTTTTTAATGTAAAAATGAGTTTACATGGGGTTCAATCTAAAATGATAAGTGTTAAAAATAGAAAAAACTTATGAAAAACCACTTTTATGGCCATATTTATACTCCAAGCCTTATTTATGATAAAAATCTATCCTATGATGGATTTGGGTTCAAATAAATGGAGTTTACTTAAGGAGGAAGTAAAATTCATCAATGCATGTTATTATTTTATGTCATCCTCCACATTATTCAATTATTATTAAAAAATAAAGATATAATAGATTAATAATATTCTATATACTATGATATTTTTATATTATGTTCATTACTTACATCCACATCCTCTTACATCTATTGGGTTACGAAATCATGATTCGTGTTTACAGAGGACTACCACCTTGCGTACTAATGTCATTAATTTTTACATTACCACCTTTCAATGAAAGGTATATTTAAGGATTTATGTCTTATATATATGATATATGTGATACTATTATTTTTATGGAATAGTGGAATAACATATTAATTTTACATTCAAATGCATGGGAATATGATAACGTCGATTGTGTTTATAGAGGATTACCTACTCACAAAGTGATGTGATTCGAACAAGCATGACATGGAAGGTAATAATGATGAATTTAATGAAAATATGTGAAATTTATTAAATAAAAATTATTTTTTAATGGTTATATATTATTTACTATTCCTTCATTCATTACACAAGGAAAATAAAATTAATGTTCATGCTTATGTATGACCTACCCTCTCCATGAACAGTGTATTTCAAATTTTATCCCCACCATTAATGTATCACCCTAAATACATGTATAATGAATATATATTACATTTATATAATGTTTAAAAATTTTATATTATTAAATCATTATCAAATTAATATTACAAAAATTAATTAATCAAAACACACACAAAAAACATACCAATTATTACCTAAAACTTGACTTTAAATAAAGATTTGTTAATAAACATGTAATAAATGGTCATAATTAAATCATTTATGGTTGTATATATGTTAATGGTTCTATAATAAATTTATAATAAACTAATATTTATTATATTATAAGATCTACAGTGTACAAACGAAGTTGAGACTTATGGTAAGGGATTTCCATCTCACTTTTTAACTTTTATGGGAAAGATCTCATATCCACATAAAAATTATTATATATGGTGTATATAATAACCATGAATTTATTTTATTATTATTATTCATAAATTATGGTGGTTTACATTTGAATTTTATGGCCTATATTTAAAGGGGTTTAGGTTAAAAAGTTACCAAATTAGTAAAGGAGTTTTTCTCAAATTGCCTTCATGGAGACCTAAGTTATGTTATACACCCAACTTATAATAGGATTTTAATATAATGACACATTAAAATTTTATATGTAACATATTTTTACCCAATTTAAGGTCTTCTTCTCCATCCTTTCATGATTTCATCTTGAATTGGGTGCGTCTTGGGACTCCCGAGGATGGATATCATTTGTTAGGGTAAATGTCTTAATGTTTAGAGATGGATGTATCCTTGGATAAATTGAATATACATAAAACAATTTAATATATTTGAGGCATTATCCCGGATTTTAGATAATTCATTAGTTGGTTTTGGTTTTTCATGTATAAATCATCATTTTTACTCTCTACAATGCAAATACATTCCATTTTAAGGTGCTACATTCGGTATATGTTATGGAGGAAAGATTTATTGAATTTAGTTCACAACATACTGTGAGTACAAATCCTGTAACGATAACATCCCATATATTAATAAATTAGAATTTTTAAATAAAAATGTTCTGGTGTATTTAGTGTATCCGACCAATAAAAATATCATGATGTGGAATGTGATTAAAATTTGTGAAAATGTCATAAAAATGTATTTTATGGAACCGAATAATTTTAATTTTATTTCATTCATCCAAATATACTTTTTATATCATCCTAGAAGGATTATTTATTGATTTTTTGAGTTTTAATTTTATCTGAATTGATTTTTTTGTTGGTTGATCAATGTTGTTGTTGGATCTTTTCTCTCTTGGTGAGTTAGCCTTTTTGATTCTTCATTGCATTGATCATGGTGGTGCCATTGCATTTTGTTATCAGTTCTATTGACCATGTTTTTATTTCTTCTTATTTCTCTCTATATTCATTTGGTGATCTTTTTCCAAGGGTCTTTACTTTGTTTGTGGTGGTGTTTTGTGTGTGTTTTATTGAGTTGTGTGTGATTTCCCCTTCTCTTCTAACCATTTTTAAAATTGTATCAATTCTAAAATGTGTAGATTTATTATTGGGACTCCATTAACATTATCTCATTCCTCTTATTGGAAAATCTTTTCAGGGAATATGTGATCCCATGTTATGAGGTTGGTGGTTATATATGTAGCTTATATTCATAAACATACTTCCTCTTGTATTGATAGATTGTTTTATTTAAATAAATTTCATGATATTATTGATTGAAATTTTATTTTTTGTACTCAATTTTTATAAAATATTCTCCCCTAGTTTTGGTAAATAAAATGAGTTGTTTTATCTTTGTGAAAAGGTTTTCAATGCATTAAATGAAGAAAATTTATCGACAAAAAGTTTCAAAAATTGAGAAAATTGGAAGCCTTGGATACTTATGTGGAAGATATTGCAATAGGTCTCATCCACTATTGGGGGATTTGTTCATGGGGCTTATATCCCCTCCCTAGGAATGTTGTTCTAGGGACTTGTTAAACCTATTTGGGGGTTCACATGTGATGGTGTTCATACACCCTATTGAATCGACTCATATGTCTAGAGGATTAACGCATATATGATTTTCTATGTTAGGTCTGATTTTATTTGCTATCATGACCCATTGCAATCCTCGGTGTGATGTTACCGTGCTTCTTGTCCAATTTTTTCTACATTTGTTTTATACTATTTTGTTGTAATTCCATGGATTTGATATGACATGAGCTAAATTCTCTATTTTGACTTGGTATATCTACCAAGATATTTGGATATGAAATGATTTGATACTATTTTACCTCATTTATTTGGAAATGTGGAAAAATGGGAAATTAAACTATTTCTTCCATTGTTTCGATATAATAAAACCATTAAATTATTATCATGCATTGATTTCTTTAAAACCCAATATGATTATATTTTTATTCAAAGACATGATATGGTTCACTTGGGCGAGATGCTATTGATCTTGTTAGCTCACAACTGGTATACCTCTTCAGCGGTGCATATACCTACTTATATTTTTGATTGAGGGAATTGTAAGGTGATATTGCAAGTGTTGAGGTTTTATTTTAGTCAGGATGGGTAGATGGTGGTGAGATGGTGTGAATCTTCCAATGTAATTACATGGAGAATATGTGTTTCATTTTTTAGCAGTCCTTAATGGTTCGACTTGTACATTGACATTTTCTCTACACATTAGGTGTGTAGTTGAAGTTGTGTATTATATTTATCTTCTCATTTCTATGTATATATATATATATATTCACTATCATTCCATCTGGTTTCATGAAATAATTCCCTTTGTTTATTGTTTGATACTCTTGTGCTAGTAAATAGCCCATGGGGTTTGGAAAATGACCTTCTAGAATATGGAGTATCGAGTTGGGTACTGGTTTGAGAGGGTATTCTTTTCTGCACATTAGAGAATGCTATCAGATCCCTTGTAGTATATGGAGTTGTCCAAAATTTGGGATATTTAATAAACTGAAGATAGGATTCTCCGGACATGAGAGGTAGATTATAAGAAGTACTTGGACAGCTATTACTTTGGTGAGACTCAAGTAACCATGGGATGTGGGTATGTTTGGATCCTTTTCTGAGTCCTTGTTTTTAATATTTGTTTTTTTATCGGGTTTATCATTTGAACTACAATTGTTTTGTTATCTAATAATTTATTTTGTTTTTATATGCATTCGTATAAATCCTAGACGTGTTCAATGAGATCCTCATGAGGGTTCTAGCAAATGCTCCTTGCGAGAATCCACTGATGGATTGGAATATTATCTAGGTTATCATGCGATCAATTTTTGTTTTTGACCATAATATTAAACAGTCATATAACACAATTATTGAGGTAACTCCAAGAGATTTAGGAGAAAAAAATCGAAAATGGAAGTTCTAACATGATAATCCACCACTCATTAATTGTATAAGTTAACATAAAGAGGATAATGACTCACTTGATAAGATTGATCAAATCATCAACATCCTAGAAACAAAATATAAAATCAAGTTGAAGTGTGAAATGTTATTACTTGAGGGTCGAAACATGTTTTGGTGGGATCCAATGGTACTTGAAAATAATCTTTTTTCTCTTAGACTGAAAGGGTTTAAAGATTATTCTTCTAATAGTGATGTATAGATTCATTAATTATGGTAATATCTTTTGAGTACCTCTCTTTATGGTAGTGAGATTTTTCATTATGGGTATACATATTTTTTCCCTATATGGTTCTTTTTTCTTCAGTGGTTATAAAAAATACCAACTGAAAGCTCAGATGTACCTATAGCATTGATGACTAGATATTAGATCATATGTAGTTATGATGAATATTTCAACCTATGGGAAAAACATTTAAATGATGACATAAATCAATATGGTATGAAAGGATTGATATTCCTCACCTTCTCTTCTAGATAGTGACAACATTAGTGGCATGTGAGTAAAAAGGATAATGTGGAATGATTATTACATTAGTTTGGGAGGTTCTTCTTGGAAACATTCTTCATAAGAACCATTAATTGTAGATTATTATGTGACTCTATCATTCTATTAGTGTGTCATGGTCCAAAATAGACTATTTTTTATCCTTGATATACAAATATGTGTAATATCTATTGATATTATGGTTATCTTCAAAACTTTTTTCAGGGCATATATACTGCTCAATATGTTTAGGGATCATCAACTCTAATGGATTTTTCTGCCCAGTCAGATGCTTTAGAAAATATAGGGGTTCCATTTATAAGATTAATGGGTGAATCATATTCACATATTAAATGATTTTCTAGAATATGTAGGTTTAGGCATGAAAACAGGGATATGTTTTCTTATTATTATTTCCTGATTATAAATTTTTTTTGATACTGGTTCTTCCCACTCGTTTATATCTGGCATCTTTGTTGATATAATTGAACATATAACAAGATCTCATTTGATTTCTTATATATTTGTCAAAATCTATTTAAAAGGATAATTAATAGGATTTTTATGTTCTTATTTTGTGTTATTGATAGCTTATGTAGAGATAGAATGTGTTTTGTTGTTCTCCATGTGGATCTATTCAACATCATCACCGAGGTGGATTGGATTGTTTTTCATCCTGTTGAGGTTGATTGGTAACATTGGTATTTATTTTTTCATATAAACCATGGTATATCGTATGTGTTTCAATGATAATGGGATCCAAGGTTTTTATATGAAGGACCATCCAACCCAAATATCATGTTTTTGATTCCTAGTGTTTTAATTGAGCCTGATGAGGGTTCTTCTATTTATTATCGTCCCACATTTTCTCAGGGTATTGTTGATATTTTACCAGATGGTTACTCTTGGATTCCTCCAAATAGGGATTTAGAGTTTACAATTGAACTAGTTGTAGTGATGAAGAAGATATCAATACCTTATTGTCATATAAAACTAGAGTATTGGAAAGCAATCAAGATTTAGATGGAAGATCTGGTGGAGAAGGGTTTTGTTCCCCCGTGTTTTTCTCCTTGGGCTACCCCAGTGCAATTTTATATCATGATAGATGGTTAAATCCAATTTTAAAAATACTAACTAATGTTGAACTGGGGAAAAATTAATAAAAATTATCATTTTTCTCATGTGAATGATTTTTTTGATCTATTATAGGTGGAAAATTTTTATTTGAAGATTGATCTTCGGTCACATTATCATCATATTAGAGTTTGAGAGTGTGATGTACCAAAGGGAAATATTGGGAGCATGTATTTCCATTAAAAATATATTTTTATATCATTTGGTCTTAAAAATTACATCATATATTTTTCAGATTTGATGAATCAGATGTTACATAAATATCTTGACACTTTCGTGGTAGTGTTCGTAAGTGATATTTTGGTTTATTCAAGACCTAATCAGGAGCATGTGAACCATATGAGTTTAGTTTTTTAACTCTTGGGGAGTCAAAATTTGTTTGGAAACACTTAAAAATTCAACTTCTAGATTCATAATGTGATATTATTTGTGAAAGTGATTTCAAAGCATGTAATATCATTTGATCATGATCCTGGTAAATGATATGTTTTTCTTTGATGCTTTTGGTGCTATTTTTGGTTGTGTGATCTTGCAGGATGATCTTACGGTAGCTTATATCATTCAATAGATTCAACCTTTTGAGAACAATAACCCAACCCATTATTTAGATATTTCTGCATTTATTATTGTACTTAAATGTATAGGCATTACCTTTCGGGGAGAGGTTACAATATTTTTTGGCCATAAGAGTTTAAACTATATCTTTTATCGAAATGAATTGAATCTTATACAAAGGTTATATGTCGAATACCTTCAGAATTTTGACATTGTTATCACCAAGATCATTAATAAGTGGATTTTTATTGTATATTCTCATAGTAGGAATGTACCATCAAAAGATGTTTAGGAATCGACAGAAGAGAGAAGCCATATGTGTATTTTTTTTCTCAATTTTATTTCGATGATAAGAATGATATTTTAGGTATGGCTATGAATAGGGTTTTGTTATCATCATCTCTCTTTGATTATACTCTATACAATTAGAAGTTTAATAAAATTTTCATTGGAATTCATGAAACCATATATGGTGTGGAGATGTATTCTAGATATACTCTCTTTCCATATGGTATTCTCAGTTTTGGTGGACTTTTTTTGATACCATCATCTGTGAGGAACTCATTTTTCTCTTATTTTTATATTCATTCATGGTAATGTCATCTAGGTTCTATGAATATGTATTATGATATGATACATCTATTCTATTGATTGGGTATGAAGTGTGGCATTTCTGATTTCGTTTTCTGTATTTATATTTCTCAATAGATCAAGGTAGATAATTTGAAACATTTTTTTTCTTTATCCCCTTCTATTGTAGGTTTTGAAATGTGGTGATGTATCTAAAAAATTATATGTTATATTATCATGGGATACCCAAGAAAGTAATTCTATATTGGTGGTTAATGTTCAATAGAAAAAGAAAACTCATTTTATTCTGATCAAAGACATCGTAAAAGGTGAATATCTAGGTAAATTTTATGTGTAAGAAGTTGTGAGGTTCATGGAGTTTCTTATACTATTTTTTAAAAAGGTTGTAACACCCCGAGATTCCATGATACACTTCTCATTCAATAATGCAATAGCTTGCATTGTACGCAACTTCGAGTTCTAACACACCGCGACTAATCAAAGTAGCTATTATGAATAGTAATACCCACTTTTTAAAATTATAGAAATTTTATATTTCAAAATGGACTTCATTTTTGTATTCGTAATATCGAAATTATCCAAAGTTGAATTTTTTGTAATTTTCTGAGAACATCCAATTTTTATGAATAGTGAAAAATACTTAAAATCATCTTTTTTAATCAAAGTATTTTATAGTGATAAATTATAGTATTGAGTGGTTTTAAAGTACAATTAGAATATATTTTTACTATTTTATCCAATGGTGGTCATTAAAATTAATTTCACTTTAAAATTGGACATAAACAATTGTCAATCTTTTGATATAAATTGTTTCTTAAAAACACGCTATTTGTTGTGACAGCGGGAATTAATTATAAAATTAATTAATGAAACTTATATGTTTGTAATTTTGTAAAATAGACATCATTTTTGAAATCGGAATATCAAATATAGCTTAGGGTGAATTTTGGGGATTTTTCTGAAAAACGTCGATTTTTGATGAATAGTGAAACCACTAAGTGGTATTTATAAAAGATGATTTTTCGTTTAAATGAAATTTTACCACTTCTGTGTTTTGAATTTCAAAAATCCGACATACATGGTTGTCATTAAGAAGTAAAATGTGGTTCAATGAGATTAAAATAATTTTTTGGTGAATAGTAACTTTTAAGTTCTTAATCGCGATTCGAGGTAATTAGTGTAGTTTAAGGTAAAAATAATGTTTTAATAATATGAGATGAGCTTAACACATGTCCTACCCTCATTGGATGTGCCATGGCCGACCAAGACAATCCATGGGTCAACTTGGGGACCCCATGGAGCCACTTTAGTGGTAAAATGACATACATACCTTTTATTTAATGTTAAAGTAAAAAATGACACCAACATGAAATGTTTTACTAAAACAAATTTTAAATGGGGTTATACAAGTCATATGTTTTACTATAATTAGTCATTGGAAAGCTAAAAAGCTTTCCTACATCATAGTATTTTTTTTATAATTTTTACACATTAAATAAATTAAATTATTTATGACATCATGATGATGCATCGATGACCTCATTATTTAATGATTTAAATAAAATGGAAGGATAATGTAAAATCTAAGGCTTACACTTGTCAAAAACCTATTGGATGAGGATATTTCGAACCCTTATCACCTTAGCCTCGAATTATATATGTGTGGGACCTTTAGAATCCCAAAAGCATTGTATAATAATGTAACATTTCAATCTTTCCAAAAGAGACCCTCCTCTCCTCTTATAAAAGGCCCCCACCTCTACCCCCTCATTCACACTTTCAAGCCATTTCTCTCGGCCAACCTCTGCCCAAATACGCTCCCAACTTCCCCCTCTTACTCCTAGAATCCTCAATTTGTGCAGAACTCTTCCCAAGGAAGCCATTGGCTCAAATCAAAAGAGTTACCCGATTTTAAGGTAATGTCTTCTCTAATGTTGTTTTGTTTTATTTTTCTTCTCCAACCCCCTAAACACTTTTTATTCATTTCTTTTGTAACAAAACCAGTATCCTCAATATACTAGGAAGTTGTTATAAGAAGGATTCGAGCTACACTTACACACACCTACATCTAATGGTTAAATAACATACTGTTTCTGTGGATGGCGAATTTTTGCCTCACGAAACGATGATTGTTCAACACTCATATAACACCTCTAATGGTGGCCATTATGATGACACTATTTTTATATATTATATATATTATGTTTTTGTTTTCCTTATGATTTTTTATTTTTCATTTATGGCATACCTTTATGGTTTCCATAATGGGTAAACACGATATTTTCATTTTAGGAAGTGCGGACTACCGCCCCCTCAAAGTGATTTGAATCGTTAATACCATATGTGGGATGTATAAAGGATGGATTAAATGATATTTTATACTGGAATTATAATACACCTTTATACTGTAATGATTTAATTCCATTAAATACAAAATAGAAATGAAATTAGCGTTCATGCGTACGTATGGCTTACCGTCTCCATGAACGGTGCATTTCATTTCTTACCTCTAAATGTTATGTAATATTATAAATGAATGTATATACTGGATATATATGATATATATATATATATGATATCTACATTATGAATATAATTCTTGATGTAATGGATATTTCACCACATGAACAACTTGTAATTATAAGAAGTTTATTTTTGACTCAAGTACCTAAGATCGACAAAACGACCGTTATAAACTTAAATAATTACATAATGTTCATGACATGGTAATAAGTGATATAAAAGGAATAATGAACTTTAAAAAGGTTCTTAAGAAGGTAGATATTAACTCTAACTTATTATTCAGGAGGTTAAAGAACGGTCGACTCAAGTCGGACACAAGGTAAGGGAATTTCTTAACCCAACTTCTATTTTTTGGGTTAATCTCCTACTTTCAAATTATGTCATGATATTATTATGTCCTATTTTGTGTTTTTACTTTCTTCATGTGTACCTATAGTGAATACACATAATAGATCTATTTTATTTTAAAAATGATCTTTTTATGGATTTCGTATCAATCTCCTTTCATTGAGGCATATTTGGTTTTATACACAACTTTCTTTTATACGGTGTATAAACCCCTTTTACTTTTACATTTATTCAAAAGGAATCTTTTTATACGAAGCATTTTACTAAATGAAAAAAAAGGGAATGTTTTTCTTTCTGTACATATGCGGTGACAACGACTTCTCCGCCGCTGTGACCATTATTTGAGTTTCGGCTTCCTCTACAAGCCATCATTTTTTTTAATGAAAAATAAATACAAAGTTTTAACTTTCTTTTATTTTGGTATTGAAAATGGTTTTTAAAGAGTTTTTATTATATCATTGTGTTGTATTGATATCTTGTGATTGAAATGTGGAAATGTTATGTTTCCTTTATGCATGTTTTATGTGATATGATTATGTTATGGTTTATGATATGTTTAAACCTATTCATATGAGGAATGCATTGGACTTAATAAGTGATGGGTGGAGCCCTCTATAGCTCCTCGATGCATCGGAAGGTCTCATGAGACAAACTAGTGTCTTGGAACGAGGCCTTGACAAAATATTATTTGTGGTCTTGGCACGAGTCCTTGGCTACGTGGTTATGATAGTCTGGAATTATGTATTCAATCATTATGAAAGTGGTTATTGATATTGCATGTGATTATTCGACCAGTAGAATATCCATGTGAATAAGTAAATGGAATTATCTCATTTTACTTTTTCCATATTATGTTGATGTTCATGTTTAAAAGGCTTTTGTTTTAGTTATACATTGCCTTAAATGTTAATGTTTATTTATGAAAGCTTCCGCAATATTGTTATCCTTACTGAGCATCTGAGCTCACCCCTTTCAATGTTTTAATATTTTCCAGGATGTGAAGAAGTATTTTATGAATTACCTGCAGGGATAGACAGAAGAGGATATGATTGTGGATTATGAAAACTTTGTTATTAGTTTTTCACTTTATGATATAATGTAAGACTTATGAATGTATCTAGTGTTTCCAAGGCTACTAAACTAATCGGTCTTTCGAGACTTGATCTTTTGTGATCATGCCAATGTTACGAAGTAATGCACCGACTCTGGGTAGCTGGGGTCGGGGTGTTACAGTTGGTATCATAGGAAGTTTAGTACAATCCTTGGAAGCTAGATTTAGACAAAATCTGATTAGAGCACGTAGACATAAGATGAACTTTGAGGATTAGTATAGAAGAACTTACTAAAATTTTGGTATTGTAGAGATTTTGTGAGTTTTCCGAGCAATACATCCCTGTCTGGATAAGAGCAGGTAGAGGCGGCTCTAGCACAGATGTACCTAGGTGTAAAACCCGAAAACACCACTTTGAGCTAGACTCGAACGGGAACTGGTGCACGACAACGGGCCTTGCTGCACTCTTAGTTACGACACTCCTGGGGGATATGCTTAGGATAATTCCCATTTTCTTTACAAACCACTATGAAGGGTTACGAGTATATACTTCCTCAAAGAAAACATTTTTATAATTATGGATTATATCCATAATTAGTTCAATTTATGTTAAGTGTTTTACAAGTATGGAATTATGTATTTTGATTCATAAACTAATCTAGTTTATGCCATTATTTAGAAATGGCGCCTAGTGGAAGGAATAGAAACTGTATCAATGCACGCACTTCGTGTAGGGATTTCCCTCCTGCTCAAGATAATTATGGTGGAGCTAGTGATACAACTGGCGCTGATTAGCTTCTCACCGTACTGGGACAACTCACGCAGGTTATGAATAATAACCTTACTCATATGGAGCACCCTGATCCGCAACGTGGAGGATCAATGCTAGACCGTTTCATGAGGCAACAACCACCAACCTTCAATGGGAGTAAAAATCCTATAGTAGCTAAGCAATGGATAAATTCCATAGAGAAAATATTCCATGCCTTGGGGAGTAGTGAAAGGGAGAAAGTTGTCATGGCAGTTTACCGCCTCACTGGAGATGTCGATCAATGGTGGTCATTGATTCAAAATACAAAGGAAGATGAAGAAGTATCAAGTATGGAATGGAGAGAATTCAAAGATCTTTTCTTAGAAAAATACATTCCACATGACCATCGAGGAGATATGGAAAGGCAATTTCTGAGTCTGAGGCAGAAGGAGGATGAGAATGTCACAAAGTATGAGGATAACTTTACAAGGTTAGCGAGGCATGCTGCAGATTATATACGTAACCCAAGAAGTAAGATTGATCATTTCTTTGATGGGTTAAAACAAATTCTCCATCGAGCTTTAGTATCACAATCCTTCTCATCGTATGAAGATATTGTCTCATGTGCTATCAAGACAGAAAAGGAATTCTCTAAGTCTTATGACAATAAAGTAAAGCAAGAGAAGATGAGAACGGTGGAACAAGAGATAGATAAAGGGAAAAAGGGAAAGAAGGATCTTCCAGTATGTGATAATTGTGGGAAGAATCACCCTGGTACTTGCCTAAAAGGAATGGGAGTTTGTTATAAATGTGGGGAAAAAGGTCACCAGGCGCGTGATTGCAAGGGAAAGAAAAAGGCTATCAATGTTGAATGCTACAATTGTAGGGAATTGGGGAATTATTCAAATGAATGTCCTAAGCGTCAGGAAAACTTACCTCAGAAAAGGCCAAGGGATCAAGGCCAAGCTTATGTTGTTACTACAGATGAAGTTGAATAATTATTGTATTTGTGTTTTTGGACTCAAGAACTAGATTATGGTTATAAGAATAATGTGATATATATATATAAGGATTGTACTGCAGTACATGTTGTTTTCATTAAGGATTTAATATGATGAAGGTAATCATATTTTTAGTATGTGACAGTAAGAAAAACTTTACTTTGTTTGGGGAATATGAGGTTACAATTGATTTTGGAATTTAGAGACCTTTTAGAGAAAGTCTGGACGGAGGTATTTTGGATAACTATAAAGGTTGGAATGGGTTAAGTTTATATTTGGATAGTATTGTTTAAGGTTAAAACATTTCTAAAGATTATTTTTGGAATATTATAATACTATAGTTTTAGGAAAAGGACAACCTGCAGGGTGGGGCATAACCTGTCGCGTCCGACAAAGCTGTAGGAATCGAACCCACAACCATAGTGCGACATGCCTTTATTACCTACCACTAGCCTACAGGAAGTTCCTGGTTATTAAAAAATATTTTTCCTAATCTAAATGGTATGTGGTAATATTTTTAACCTTATACAATTAGGATAAATTGAATATTTTTGAGTTTTATTACCTTTTAGAGTGAAAAATGGGTTTGTGGTAAACATTTATTAAAGAATGAAAGTCTACATGACAAGTATGTATATTCCCTTACGTTCTTAGTAAATCTTCTAAATAAATTCCTCTACATTATAAAAGGTAACTTAAAACAAAAACGTTGCTGGTTAACTTTTCCAACTGGGGAATCAATGATCATTTAACAAATCACAAGTTTGTGATTTTATTATAGTTAACTTTCTCCTAATCCTGTTTTCTACAACTCTCCATCAGACCTTGATGGTTTGTTTCTCCTCCATATCCATATTTTCATAGAATCCTATAATGGGCTATCTTGGGTGACCTTTGTACTTATCTTGCTTTCTTTTAATGTTATATTTTTATTAACCTTATTTACGATGTGGGTTTTCCACAAAGGTATTTTCTATTTTCAACCTTTTATTTTCCAAGAAAAATTTCAAAATGCGAGGATGCAATTTATTGAAGGAGGGGAGAATGTAACACCCCGAGCTTCCACGATACACTTCTCATTCAATAATGCAATAGCTTGCATTGTACGCAACTTCGAGTTCTAACACACCGCGACTTATCAAAGTAGCTGTTATGAATAGTAATACCCACTTTTAAAAATTATAGAAATTTTATATTTCAAAATGGACTTCATTTTTGTATTCTTAATATCAAAATTATCCAAAGTTGAATTTTTTGTAATTTTCTGAGAACATCCAATTTTTATGAATAGTGAATAATACTTAAAAATCAACTTTTTAAATCAAAGTATTTTATAGTGATAAATTATAGTATTGAGTGGTTTTAAAGTATAATTAGAATATATTTTTACTATTTTATCCAATAGTGGTCATTAGAATTAATTTCACTTTAAAATTGGACATAAACAATTGTCAATCTTTTGATATAAATTGTTTCTTAAAAACACGCTATTTGTTGTGACAACGGGAATTAATTATAAAATTAATTAATGCAACTTATATGTTTGGAATTTTTTAAAATAGACATCATTTTTGAAATCGGAATATCAAATATATCTTAGGGTGAATTTTTGGGATTTTTCTGAAAAACATCGATTTATGATGAATAGTGAAACCACTAAGTGGTATTTATAAAAACTAATTTTTCGTTTAAATGAAATTTTACCACTTGTATGTTTTGAATTTCAAAAATCCGACATATATGGTTGTCATTAATAAGTAAAATGTGGATCAATTAGATTAAAATAATTTTTAGTTGAATAGTAACTTTTAAGTTCTTAATCGCGATTAGAGGTAATTAGTGTAGTTTAAGGTAAAAATAATGTTTTAATAATATGAGATGAGCTTGACACATGTCCTACCATCATTGGATGTTCCATGGACGACCAACACAATCCATGGGTCAACTTGGGGACCCCATGGAGCCACTTTAGTTGGAAAATGACATACATACCTTTTATTTAATGTTAAAGTAAAAAATGACACAAACATGAAATGTTTTACTAAAACAATTTTTACATGGGGTTATACAAGTCATATTTTTTACTATAAATATTCATTGGAAAGATAAAAATATTTACTACATCATAGTATTTTTTTTATAATTTTTAGACATTAAATAAATTAAATTATTTATGACATCATGATGATGCAGCGATGACCTCATTATTTAACGATTTAAATAAAATGGAAGGATAATGTTATATCTAAGGCATAAAATTGTCAAAAACATATTAGATAAGGATATTTCTAACCCTTATCACCTTATCCTCGAATTATATAAGTTTGGGACCTTTATAATCCGAAAATCATTGTATAATAATGTAACATTTCAATCTTTCCCAAAGAGCCCCTCCTCTCCTCTTATAAAAGGCCCCCACCTCTACCACCTCATTCACACTTTCAAGCCATTTTTCTTGGCCAAACTCTATCCAAATACTCTCCCAACTTCCCCCTATTACTCCTAGAAGCCTCAATTTGGGCATAACTCTTCCCAAGGAAGCCTTTGTCTCAAATCAAAAGAGTTACCCGATTTTAAGTTAATGTCTTCTATAATGTTGTTTTATTTTATTTTTCTTCTCCAACCCCCTAAAAACTTTTTATTCATTTATTTTGTAACAAAACCAGTATCCTAAATTTACTAGGATGTTTTTATAAGAAGGATTCTAGCTACACTTACACACACCTACATCTAATGGTTAAAGAACATACTGTTTCTGTGGATGGCGAATTTTTGCCTCATGAAACGATGATTGTTCAACACTCATATAACACCTCTAATGGTGGAAATTATGATGACACTATTTTTATATATGATATATATTATGTTTTTGTTTTCCTTATGATTTTGTATTTTTCATTTATGTCATACCTTTATGGTTTCCATTATGGGTAAACGCGATGTTTTCATTTTAGGAAGTGCAGACTACCGCCCCCTCAAAGTGATTTGAATCATTAATACCATATGTGGGATGTATAAAGGATGGAGTAAATGATATTTTATACTGGAATTATAATACACCTTTATAATATTATGATTTCATTCCATTAAATATAAAATATAAATGAAAGTAGCGTTCATGAGTACGTACGGCTTACCGTCTCCATGAACGGTGCATTTCATTTCTTACCTCTAAATGTTATGTAATATTATAAATGAATGTATATACTGGATATATATGATATATATATATGATATCTACATTATGAATATAATTCTGGATGTAATGGATATTTCACCACATGAACAACTTGTAATTATAAGAAGTTTATTTTTGACTCAAGTACCTAAGATCGACAAAACGACCGTTATAAACGTAAATAATTACATAATGTTCATGACATGGTAATAAGTGATATAAAAGGAATAATGAACTTGAAAAAGGTTCTTAAGAAGGTAGATATTAACTCTAACTTATTATTAAGGAGGTTAAAGAATGGTCGAATCAAGTCGGACACAAGGTAAGGGAATTTCTTAACCCAACTTCCATTTTTTTGGGTTAATATCCTACTTTCAAATTATATCATGATATTATTATGCCCTATTTTTTGTTTTTACATTCTTCATGTGTACCTATAGTGAATACACATAATAGATCTATTTTATTTTAAAAATGAACTTTTTATGGATTTCGTCTCAATCTCCTTTCATTGAGGCATATTTGGTTTTATACACAACTTTCTTTTATACGGTGTATAAACCCCTTTGACTTTTACGTTTAGTCAAAAGGAATCTTTTTATACGAAGTGTTTTACTAAACGACAGAAAGGGAATGTTTTTCTTTCCGTACATATGCGGCGACAAAGACTTCTCCTTCGCTGTGACCATTATTTGAGTTTCGGCTTCATCTAGAAGCCATCATTTTTTTTAATGGAAAATAAATACAAAGTTTTAACTTTCTTTTATTTTGGTATTGAAAATGGTTTTTAAAGAGTTTTTATTATATCAATGTGTTGTATTGATATCTTGTGATTGAAATGTGGAAATGTTATGTTTCCATTATGCATGTTTTATGTGATATGATTATGTTATGGTTTATGATATGTTTAAACCTATTCATATGAGGAATGCATTGGACTTAATAAGTGACGGGTGGAGCCCGCTATAGCTCCTAGATGCATCGGCAGGTCTCATGAGACAAACTAGTGTCTTGGCACGAGGCCTTGACAAAATCTTATTTGTGGTCTTGGCACGAGGCCTTGGCTACGTGGTTATGATAGTCTGGCATTATGCATTCAATCATTATGAAAGTGGTTATTGATATTGCATGTGATTATTCGACTAGTAGAATATCCATGTGAATAAGTTAATGGCATTATCTCATTTTACTTTTGCCATATTATGTTGAAGTTCATGTTTAAAAGGCTTTTGTTTTAGTTATACATTGCCTTAAATGTTAATGTTTATTTATGAAAGCTTCCGCAATATTGTTATCCTTACTAAGCATCTGAGCTCACCCCTTTCAATGTTTTAATATTTTCCAGGATGTGAAGAAGTATTTTATGAATGACCTGCAGGGATAGACAGAAGAGGATATGAGTGTGGATTATGAAGACTTTGTTATTAGTTTTTCACTTTACGATGTAATGTAAGACTTATGAATGTATCTATTGTTTCCAAGGCTACTAAACTAATCGGTCTTTCAAGACATGATCTTTTGTGATCATTCCAATGTTACGAAGTAATGCACCGACTCTGGGTAGCTGGGGTCGGGGTGTTACAAAGGTATCCTATATTTACTTTTATATTCTAGAGGAGTATTCTAGAGGTGATGGGGATTCCTTTTAGGTTGAGTAAAATATATCATCCAAAGACAGATGGTAAGATAAAGCATGCTAATAAGATCCTTTATGATTTTCTCTGTGCATGTATCTTTAATTATGGTGGATCTTTAGATAGCTAACCCAGACTAGTGGATTTTTATTATAATACAAATTATCAATCTTTGATAAAAATTTATCCTTATAAGGATTTGTATAGTTTCCTATGAAGATTTCATCTTTTTGTGGATGTGGTGGGTGAATATTATTTAGTGGGACATTGTTTGGTTCTAAAGATGTCTGTGAAGATTTTGGATTTAAATTGGTATTTAATTATAGCTCACAGTCGAAAAAAATCATATTTAGATCAATAAAAATTTCTTTTGGAGTTTTCTTCAGGTGATCATGGTTTCTTGAAAGATTCTCCCGGGTTGGGTCACCATCACCTTAGAATATAGAGAAAATTTACTCTGAGATATGTCGAACCATTTGAGGTCCCTAAGTTTCCTATATGGGTTAATTATCAATTGACATTACCAGTTCAACAGATATTAATTCATGATTATTTCTGCATATCATAACATATGAAATATTATCTTGATCCCTCTAATGTTCTGAGTTGGAAAGATATTGAATTAAAGATTGATTTTACTATTATTGATAAGCTTGTTGAGATCATTGACTCTCCAGTGAATTTCTTGTGTGGGAAGATGATTCTGTTAGTCATGTTTTTTTTGAAACATATATCATATTTTGAAGAGACATGGGAGTGCAAGCCATTAATGAGGGAGAAGTGGACCCACCTCTATAATAGATTATATTCTTCCACCCGATTTCCCAGGGATGTAAAGTGTTATGGTTGGTAGTTTGAAACATCATGTTATGTTATTTTAGGAAATTTTCATTATCTATTATTACTTTACTATTAAATTGGTTGTTTACTGGGACTCTCGATGATAGAGATCACTTGTTGGATAAAATTTCTCAATGTTTAAAGACATATGTTTATCTGAATTAATGGAATATTTATATAAACATGTAATTTCATTGTGTAATTCTCTATGTGTTTGGAGAACACCTAAGTTTGATTTCTCTTTTCATGCATGAATCTACAATTTTAACTGTATTTAGGAGAAATACACATTGTGTAATGGGAGTACATAGAATTTATGTTCTGAAGGGATGATGTTGTGAATATGTTGCATAGCATGAAGTGAGTATGCAATGTGTAGATATTAAATTCCATATAATAATAAAAGAGTAGTTTTTAATGAATAGTCTATCTATTTTTATGTGATCAAACTCTAGGGACTATATAATTTCTAAAGGAACAACACTATTTAATGTCATGAATATTAATTTTAGGGCATTGAATTTATTGTATTTTATTTCATTCTTCCACAGTTTCTTTGGATATTTATCTAGAAGGATTATTTGGTGTTTTTTAGAGTTTCCATTTGATCTTGATTGATTTAATTGGTGTTTGATCACCTTTTAATTTAGAATTCATCTTTATAATTGAGTACTCATTTCAGCTTCTCCGTTGATTTGATTTCAGTGTCTCTATTTAATTATGTTATCAAATCTATTGAACTATGTTGTTATTTCATTTTATTTATCTATATATTTGTGGGGAAATATTGTTCCAAGGCCATTACATTGTTGTTTTTTTGAAAGGTGTGTCTTCATGGGGATTGTGTTTTTTACGTTTCTACACCAACACTTTTGTTCAATTAGATCAATTCAAATATATGTATATTGAATCTAGGTTCTCTCTTGTTATCATTTTGTTTCTATTTTGGGTGTAGCCTTTGTCGGTGTGTTCAACACCATGTTTTTATGTAGTTGGGTATTTATCTAGCATGTCTTGATGACCTACATTTCTTTTTTTGATAAATTCATTTATTTAATGAAATTTAATGATATTATTGAATGAAATTGTGTGTGTGGAAGTGGGTTTTATTAAAAAATCATTTTTTTTGTAAGTAAAAATGGGTTTTCAATGGATTTTGAAAAGGGTTGTAAAATTATTTTAAATGCATGAAATGATAAAAAATATATTGATAAACTATTTTGGAAAATATATCACATTGGATGACTTGGGTACTTAGGCAGAATGTATTGTAATTTTTCTCACACACTATCATGGGATTTGTTCATGAGGATTATCTATAATCTGTTGCCCTGTTATTCTTGGGACTTGTTAAAATTGTTGGGGGTTCTCTTGATGGGGTGTTCCTCTAACCTCTAGATTCGATGAATATTTCGTGTTCCCTTATGTGTACATGATTTCCTATGTAAGGTATGAGTTTCTTAGTTATCCTGAATTTTTTTCATCCTTGGTGTGGCGTTACCTGAGCTTCTAGGATTATTAAGGATTCTTCTGGTTTTTACTTTTTTTTGTGCTTCTTTGGATTTTTATATTTAAAGTGATTCATAATTTATTTTGAATTGATATATATAAAGAGATATTATATTATAATTACTTCTAAACTAGTTCATCCATTTATAGAAATGTGAAAAAATTATAAATTAATCAATTTTTTCCATGTTTATTTATATGAAAAATGATAAATTATTATCATTCCTTTTTCATTTAAAGATGATCATTCTTGGATTATTTTTAGTGAATTAATATAGAACACCTATGTAGGACCCTACTGATCTTGTCAGCTCACACCCTACATACCTATTTGGTGATGTGTAGACCTATTTTTATCTTTCAATATGGGCAAAATAAAGAATGCGTAATTAGGGGGGATGGGTTTTCTATCAGTTTGGATGAGTAACTAATGATGAGGTGGTGGGAGTCTTCCCACAATATCACATGTTGTAGTTCATTTTTCTTTTTTAGTAGTCCTTTTTTGTTGGACATGTAATTGGATATTGTTTCTCCTCTTGTATTGTTTGATTTTTAATATTTGGTTTCATTTAGGAATAAATTTATCTTCCAATATTTCTTTATATTATATATATATATTCTATGTCTTTTCTTCTAGTTGGTAGAAATGATTCCCACCTTTTTTGTTTTATGCCATTTTTCTAGCCTCCAGATAGAGGATATTTGGACCGCCCTTCATCTATAGAATGTATTGGGATGGGTACCAATTTGAGAGTGTATTCAGGTTGGTTCATTAAATTATATCATGCATATACTTCTTTTCATGATATTTTATTTTTAATTTAATTTTATTATTTAATGGGAATTATGATTCCATGTTAACAATGTGGTAAGTGTTTTATTTTACAATCACATCATTTATCAAGATTGTTTATGTGTATGCTTCTAAGGATGAAATATTATAATCTATCTCAAGAAACTATTACATTTTCTTCTCCTATGGTTATTTATGTTGAAAATATGTTTTCCCATAATTTTTTAATATTTATATTTTCAAAAGTTAAAAATTATGTTTTTAAGGTAAATCTTTTTAATTTCTCTCTTCCGTCACAAACACTTTTTCTTCAAAAATAATTTTTCAAAAAAATATTTAATTTTTTTTATCATTATCCAAATTATTTATTAAAGAAAATTTTTCCCATATTTGAAAATTTACAATATTTTTTTAATGTAATCTTCATGTCATCCTCTAATAAAATTCATTTTTATATTTTATCTAAAATGTAAAATAATATTTTTTTAATGTGTAAAAAATGAACAAAGTTTACTATATTCATGAAATTTACTTTATTTGAATATTAATTTTTATGTTATTGAGTTAATTTCAATTTAAAATTATATCCAAAAGTTTTTATAAATTTTAATTCTAATAAGATAATTTTGAAGAAAATTTATTTTCTTTAAGAAACATTCCATGTGATTTTTCATTCAAAATCATTCTCCATCTATGATGTCATATATTGAGGATACTTATTATTTACTAGATATATTTTCAAGGATCTTTCATATTAATTCTCTAGATGGTTTATTTTTATTATTCCATGATTTTAATGGAAACAATTTCCCATCCATTTGTTATATAATGATAGAATTCCTATGAAACCATCTTATTTTTTCATGAGTTTTACAATGATAAAATTCTTGTCAAGCCTCTTATTTTTTCAATGGGTTATACTATGATATAATTATTTTGAAACCTAATTATTTTTTCATGGGGTATACAATGATATAATAATTATTAAACACAATACTTTTTCCAGGGGTTATATAATGATAAAATACTTATAATGACAACTTCTTTTTCTATAGGTTATACAATGATATAATTCTTATGAAACACACTTATTATTCATTGGTTATATCAAGAATTTTTTTTTGGAAACCAATACTTTTTACATGGGTCATGTTATGATGAAATGAAGAAATTATTTTGAACCTCATTCTCTTCGACATGTTATTTTATGATTGAATATTTCTAGAACTCTATTTCTTTTCTTAGTTTCTGATATAATGAATGTTTTATAATCTTATGGAACAAATTTTTATGATTTTAATTATTTTATGGGTGGGACCTGTATCTACCTACAATGGATTGGGTAATGATTAATTTTATATGAGTTAAAAGGTCACACGAAAGGTTATCCTAATCCAGAAAGAGGGAAAGCAAGAGGTTATCCCAATCTAGAAAAGGGTGTATGGGTGGTTATCCCATGCTTGGAAGAGGGTGCATGAGGGTTTATCTGAAGCCCCGAATAGGGTACATGGGTGGATATCCAAAGAACAATGCTAATACATGTTTTTTATCCCTATAATATCAAGTTATCAATGTCCTGGTGTGTATCCATAATATATGATTTTTGATGAATCATTATATACCACAAATTTTTGTCTAATTCCAATGTTATAATCTAATGGATCACATTATTCGATTCCATTATGATTAATTTCTTATTAACTACAATCATTTTTTCCATGATTCATATTTATTTTCTATGTTATATACTATATGATTTTCATATATAATTCTATATTTCCTTATACTCATATACTCATTTTATATTGGCGTCTCCCTTTTTTACACTTACTGATCATATTCGATAACCCTTTCATATGTTTACTTTCTCTAGGATATAAAATAATTGTATATGTAGGATATTTCTAAGGGTTATAGTTATGAAGAACATAGTGTGAGATTACATGACAAACTTATGGAGTAGTTGTTTTTGTGTCCATGTTTTTAAAGTTACTACAACTCGAAGATCCTTGGTTGTGTGTCTGTTACATTGAATGAATATTCATCTAAAATGATGTGATATATACGTATGAAAAGTATGGGTCACTAATTTGACCTTATATGTTTAAAAAACCAATATAAATAATTAATTTTCTACTCTAACTAAATTTAATATCTCAATAACTTCATGAGTGTTATTATCTTGAACTTCATCAACAAAGAGTGATTTTATATGAAAACCCAAATATTTTTACTTACAAATCACATGTATGTGTCATTAACATTAATGATTATTAGTTGATATATATGATTTAAACATGTTTATATGATTATAAAATTTTTCAAATGATATTACATAATGAATTAGATAACAATGATATATTTAAATTTTTAATATTTACATTTTGATGGAAATTGTGTGTTATTTAAAGGTAAAATTTATTTTCATAAAATGGTTACAAAATGTATTTTTTCATTCATATTAAATCTGTAAATTTATATTATTATTTTTATTCTATAAAATTTTATTAATTTATGAAACAATGATATGGTTATTTATTTTGAAACCAATATGTTTTATTATAAATAAAGTATTTCTTTGTGTCGTATTTTTTCATCAAAAATTAAATTTTCTAAATTTTATAATATGAAAATTTTAAAATATAATTAATTTTTGGATTTATAATTTAAAATATTTCTTATGTTTAAATGTTTATATTTTTTAAAAAAAGGATGATATTTTATTGAATAGTGGAAAATATAGTTTTTTATAGAGAAATGAATTTTATGACATCATCATTAAATAATCACAACATAAAAATTTATAAAACCGTCAAATAAAATAAATATGTTTTTAAATAGTAAAATAAAACTTTTAAAATTAATATTTGGAATTTGAAACTAGCGCTTAACATTTTGGAACCTATGTTATATTTTTTTAAACTATTTATAGGATCTTTTCATTTAATTTGGTATTCAAAATGCCCAATATTTATACGGATTTATTTTAATGTTAAAAAATATAATTTTTTTTACATATAAATTAGTAACAGTCCTTTGAAATAATTCTCTACATGATTTTCTTGTAAACATAATTTTATGTTTAACAACACATTCTTTTTTAAAATAAATTTTATTACATTAAGCATACATTTAGTAAAATTTATTTTTACCTCCACCAAAAATTGAATCCTTTAAAATGTTTCAATTATTTATAATAAGAATTTTCAAACTAGTTATTATGTTAAATTTAATTTTTAGTCATAAATATATGTTATTATGGGAAAAGTGTTTCACCATGGTAAGGGATAAAATAGGGTTTAAGTGTTATATCACGGGTTAAACCATAAAATATCACAAAAATAATCAATAAATGAGTGAATAAAAAAATTATATATCTTCCCCTTATAGCATGATTATTTTTACCAAATTTGGATCAACTATCATCAAACATGTCATTTTTTATAATATGAAATTAACTTTTCCATAAAATATCACCCCCTCGCTTATTCTCTGAGAAATGTTATCGTGAAGAGTATATGTATAAAAATAAATTATTATGGATTATATATGATTATATATTTGTTTTATAAAATATATTTATGTTATAACTTGTTTTCAATTTTTAATAATAGTTCAATTTTCTAAAAGCCTTACGTAGAATCAAAACAACAATTGTAAAATATGTAGAGTAATAAAAGTAATTTATTTTAAAAATATTAACACTTATTAAATATGGATAAAATATATGATTCAAATAATTTTAGGTATTCATAGATTATAATTAATTTCAATTTTTAAATTCTAAATTCTTGTTTATCTATATATCATTGAAGTCAAATTATTTGACTTCTCTTGAAAATGACATAAAGGTTATTTAAAGTTAATCCAAATAGTATAAATTTATTTATAAATTAAAAATATATTATCTTAATTAAATTGGGTTTTAATTTGTTCTTAATACCAAAAATGGTATATTTATGATCAACTTCCCTTTTTAAAATTGTATTCTTGGCCCATAAAGACTTAATATTTTCAAAAAACCCATTGATTTTGTCCCAAAATGGGACTTGTTTTTTATCTTTTAAATGAAAAAAATGAGTTATATTTTATATCATAATTATAATTAAATTATTCTACCAATGTCCCTTTCTATATTCTCAATCCCCTTGTCTTAACATAGACAAATATTCTAATGGCATTAAGTTCAATTGAAATTAGAATATATACGAGGGATGTCTTTTTCAAAACTGATCTCTTTCTGGTTATTTTCTTAATAAACCTCCCCTAAATAAAAGATATCCTTAATAATATAATTACATTATTATCATTAGTCTATAAATATTATATTTTTTTATATAACAACTATTACATACCTTCCTTCCAGCAAATGGAAAGTGAAATTTTTTGTTGTTTTATATGCTAGTTACAACCTCCATAAATGACGTATTTCATTTTTAATGATTATATTACATATATTATTCAAAAAAAATATTTATAGAATATATATGTTATTTAAAAATTATTACTTTTCTTTAAATTTAATTTGTCTATTTTATTAAAAATATTAATTATAAACTGTAATCATAAAGTTTGTTTACCCTAAATGATCATACTGAGACCCTCTATAAGTAATAAATTATTACCATTCACGTTAATTTATATTTATTATATAACCATTATTAACTTTTATTTCAAAATATCATATATTATTTAAAAAATATTTAGCTTCTATATAAGTGATATTATTACTATATAATAACATGTTCATACTCATTCTAGTTTTATAAAGTATTCCTATTTGGGTTGGTTTTACTACTTACATGACTCGTGTTATAATTTGTATACCATAAATGATTATTAATAATTAAATAATATAAATATGTTTAAATAATTATAAAATCAACATTTTTCATAATTTTTTCGTGTTAATATTAAAAATTATATTTACTGATAAATTGAATTATTTTGATAATTTGATACTCACCCAAAGTTGGGTTTTAGTCATTACATAAAAACCTACAATATAGGATTCAAAAAAAAATTGTGGGATTCTATATATATACATATAACATTTAATACCTGGGAATGAGGATTTTTTATCTTATTAACCAATGATAAATACTCAAGTACTTGAACTTCTAAATTAAAACATGTAATGCAAACATAACGATTAACACCTGAATATTAATTTTAATAATAAATAAATAATTTATTTGTAATAAAAAATTATAAAAGTTTTTTATAAAGTAAAATAACATAAAATTATTTATTATTCAATTGTTTAATAGTCCAAAAGTTATTATATAATGATTTTATAGTAAGTTCTACTGAGTGGAAGTCATAGGTTAGGGTTTCTTTTCTAAATTTCTCTACACTAGGATATGCTTCCTATTCACAACATTGTTTATTTTATATGGTATTTATAACTCATAAGAATTTATTTTATAATTATTAAAATTAATATTAATGAATTTAAAAATTAATATAATTTTGTCTTCAATGATATCTAATTCAAATTTTACCAAGGCAGTACTGTTTCTTTGTCTTAATTTTAATTCCTTAAGACATGTTTTATATTTTTAACCATGTTCCATTTTATATAATACCCATTTCAATAAAATATCAATTAAATTATTATATTATTTTTAATATAATTATTTATATTTAAAAATGAAAAGAAACATATTTATTTAAAATGATTTTGATTTAATTAATTTGTAAAAGTTTCTCAGCAATATTTTTCTTCTTTGAGAGGTGTTTTGAAATTTAAATACATTTTATTTTATATTGAGTATCTACCACCTATTTGAATATATATATATATATATATATCATTATTATCTCATTAATAATGTAATTTAATTTTTTTCTTAATTTTATATCATTCAAGATGGTCTGATTTTATGGTTACCAGAGATATAGGGGTGTTTCATCTTAATATTCCTTCTTTTAGAAATGTTTTATATTAATCACTTATACTAATATATATAGAGTATGTTATTTTTATTTTTGATAATAAATTATGTTTCAATATTATAAATGGTATTTAATGTTAAAATTTATGTTCTTTGTTTAAATAATTTTTGTTTAAAAATCTATAATGGTTTTTCCAAAAACATTTAAATAATAGTTTTGCTGTATTTTAACCCACTTTATTTCCACTAAATCAATAATAATTTAAATATTTAAATAATATAATTATATATAAAAAATGATATCACAATGATATTTTTTAATATTTTTCAGTTTCATTACCATTTTTAAAAAATATTCTTCTTAATTTTTTCCATATGGGGTTTTTTCCTCTCTTTACTGACATGTGAAAATATTTTCTTTTAAATCTTCCATGTAAACAAATTTTTCCTACCATCAATAAAATTATTCATAAATTAATTTCGTTCAATGTTTTATATTATTTAAAATAGAAAAATATTTCCATTTTTCTATACATTTTTTCTTTTATAAAATATTACAAAATGTGAAGGATATTTATTACTGTTCTTAAAGAATATTTCTAATGATTTTATTAAATAATTTTTCATTCTTTTCCATATCATTTAACTATTATTTGGTTTATCTAAAAATATCCTCTAATGATATAGTAAACTTTCTTTTCATCGATTTATTTTTCTTACATTTAATATAAATTATCATAAAATTTTTTTCTTTTCTATAGGATAATTATTGTATGAAGTAATGATTAACCTTTTATGAGTTTTATAATAAAGTGGAAGATTTTATGTGTTTTAATCATGTAATAGTTTTTTTAAATAATATATAATGATTTTTGTGTCAAAAATAACACTATAATGAATTGTGTATTAGTGACAGAGTATAGTGGGTATAAGTTACTCCTATAAAGATGTTATAATTATTATATTATGTGATTCTATTAAGAAAATATGTTTGAATTACTTGGGTTGGTTCTTCTATTATAAGGGTGGTTCTAAGAGGGATATGAATATTAGTCCAAAATAACCTTCATGATTAGTCATTTTCATTTATTCTATATTAATTAATTATTCTATTAAAATCTTGAACTATGATGTTTAAAAATATATAGGTTATATATTCATAAATCATGTTTGTTAACTCATGATTTCTCAATCCAATTACACATATATTATTCCAGTCAGTATTCTAGGAATAAAAACATATTATTTAAAATTTATTAGTGATTATTTTCATAAGATGTGGTCATATAAATTCCTTATGAAATTACACCCATATATTATATTATTCTCACACATTACAATGAATTTATTACATTTATAATTACCCTTATTGAGAATTTTTTCTCACCCTTTTTATATTTCAATTTCTGTAGGTTTTAATGTGGAATATTATTTAAAATTTCTCTAGAATGGCATCATGTTTTTATAATTTTATTAGAGATGTTTAATACTTATTAATTAAAATAAATTATTGTTATATTGAAAAAAATAACCATTTTATTAGAATTATATTGGTTTTTTAGTAAATTATTTTCCATATTTCCAAAAACCTCTAAACAAAAAAGGGCTTCTGTATGTGTATGATTGAATATTGTTTATTAATTTTATAACCATTTATTGTAAAATTTTTGTTGTGTTATTTCTAATCAAAGAAGTAGGTATGGAATATTTTGTTAGCACCTATTTAAGGTGTACAGGACTGAGGTGATATATAAGGTATTAATTTCTTGTATTTATTAAGTTATAAATTAGCATGTTATTAGTTCAGTATAATATAAGATTAATGGATAAAATTACAGGATGTGAAAATTTTTTTGATCCAAAATTAAGGGGAATAGATACCCGTTTTGGTATTATTTGACATTGATTAATGATATTTTGGGAAAAGTTTTGTTTTTATTAAAAAAAATACATGATTGAGTTTTATACAACCTTTTATGTTGGTATGAGATTTAATATTGAGGTAATTATGATTAATTAGGAAAAATTTTTAATTGATCTTGGGAAATGGTTTCTATATTTTGAGATAACTTTTGATAAGGGTATCTATGAATTTAGAATGTAACATCATGAATAAATTTACATTATTTTGGGATAAAACATAAGTTGATTTTTTAAGAATATGTGGTCATGTTTTTTTTTCAGATTTTTGGTTTTTTATCTTTTCCATTCGTGTGATAAAGAGTTTTAGGCTTTATTTACTTATGTAATGAATTAAGTAAATAATGGGTTATTATTTTTATATTTTTTTATTGGAGGCTAATTTATTACATCTTTATATGATTTGTTTATTCTTATATCATTTTGGATTATCTTTACTCATCCTAACTATTTTTTATTAGTTTTTTATAAATAGAAAGAATTAATTATTTAAAAAATACATTATCCAATGAGGAACATTACCTTATGGTGGATCTCCTGATTAATTAAAAGTTGATTGTAATGTTTGAAGCATGAAATGTTTTATTGGATAATCATTTTTTGGATTGAGGGATGAAATATGGGTGAAAAGTGATTGAAAATCACAACCAAACAATGGTTTTATACTAATAGAAATCGAATAAAATCAATAATGTTTATTTTTTTTAATATTACGTATTTTTATTTTCATATAATTCCTAAAAATCTTTGAAAGAGATGATATTCTTATCAATTATTAAATATAAATAATCATCTTCTAATCATGTTACCATTTAGAAATAAGTATGATCCTTGTAAAAGTATAAAAAATGTTACAAAAACATAAAAGGTTTTTATTTCCAATTATATGTATCAATTAAATATTATTCTACACATTTCTTATCTCTAGATACGTTTTTTTGTTTTTTTATTTGGAGTGAAATTGAAAATTATGTATTTTAGTCCCTAGTTATATTTTAAATTATTTTTAAAAATGATTTAATTTATAAACCCATTTCTCATTCAACTGAAGTTATAATTTCATAGGCAAAGTATAATTTAGGTGGGTAGAATGTGATAACCTTATTTTTTAAAAAATATATCACTTTTATGGTGTAATAACCATAACCCAAGAAAACCAAAGTTTTTTCCTTTATTTATAAGGTTCGCATAGATAAAATGGGTTTAATACAAAAGGAACTATAATTTTAGTAGTTTTGGAAAAATAGATACATACATTATACCGATTTTATAATGGGTAAAGGAAATAAAGAATAATATCAGTAAAATATTATCATCATTGAAACTCATTTTGAGAATTCATCTTTATATCTTGGGGAATTGAAAGAAAATAAGGCTGACTTAGAATTCTCAATAAGGGTTATGTATATTAAAACACATGTTGAATACATAATCATAATCAATAAGGAAATGTATATAACTGAACCCAAATTCAATTTAAATAACTTGACTATCATGGTGAGAGAAGGAAAAATCAATATGATAAGGTAAATAATTAAATCAAATGTTATTTAATCAATATATGGGGATTGAAAAGCATTTATAGTTGTTATCATATAGAAAATGTTAGGGATAATAATAATAATAGACTTATAAATGGTGTAGATTATTAATTATCTGTACTTATTGTTTCCCAAGTTCATGAAGCATTTACCTTCAATACCATTCTTCAAACAGTTTAAAACATACTGGGTAAAAATCCATCACTTTTGTAGAACAAATTCCTCTCATGAGACTACTTTTGTCTCAGGGGGCTTTATATAAATGTCCCCCACCATGTTTCATACCTACCCAAATAATTTTTCTTATATATTGTATTATATTTTGTTCATAAATAGTGGAATTTATCATCAAGTATCCATATTGAGTAAAGGATACACATTTATCAATATTTCCATAATTAATTAAATAACATTCAATGAGTACACCGTATGTAAAAATCGAATATTATTTTTTAAATAATCATATTCATAACACAATTATATTTATATTTAAGATAAATTTTAATGTCCAAAAAAATATCACAACAAAGTGATTGTTTCATGATAATGATAACAATCACAAAATAAAGTGAAATTGTACAATAACCTTTACCACTTGGTAATTTTCAATTCAAAACCACTTAGATAAGATAATTCAAAATAGAGCTTAAAGTATCGTGGATTATGAATGAAAAATGGTGTTTCATGTCAAATTAGTAGTATAAAAACTATATAATTTGAGTTGGTGCATACTAAAAAATTAGTCCAGAGGGAATGTAAATTGAGATAAAATCCCTTAACTCATGCATTAGTTTGGTTAAAGGTACATTAACCTACTAAATATTGTTTTTAATAATGTTAATATCATATCTCATAACCATATTAATGTTTATAATATCATATATTACCATTTTATAATATTTTATCACCCATTCATTAAACAATTTGTATCGTTTTCATTGTTTTGGGTGTTAATTTCCATTTATTCTCATACGTGTTTCATCACGAATTATGGTTATTGAAAATATTATATTATTATATAATCTTTATAATAATAATAATGAAATAATTATCATATATATACATAATTTTTACTTATATTATCAATCATAAATGATGGTTATTAAAAACAAAGTATATTTCCATTATGGAGATAGTTGGTCATATGTACGCCTGAGTGACATCTCCATTTATCGATGATAATTATGGAAAGAAGGTAAGTAATTTTTTAACTGTAAATAATGTTAATAATATCATATATAAAATATTATATAATTATATATATCATCCATGTGGTTTGGTGATGAATAGGGAGTCACATCATTTCATATAGGCGGTAGTATGCACATACACAAATGACATTATCATCTTTACGTGAGTGAAAGAGAAAGGAAGAAAATAATATATGTTATCCTTCTATAATGGTATGTATTTCATGAATATCATAATTGTGTCGAGTATCTACCATTTAATCTTAAATTTTATATTTATCAAATTATATGTCAAGATTAAGTGAAAGATGTTTCACATCACATTGTGAGGTGACAATCTTCCATACATACAAGTGACATTATTATGTCTCCCATTAAATGGAATTTAAAATGATATATAGGATATAGTGACTCCAAAGGAATAAATATTTTATAAATATTATATATATAATTTTGATCAATAATATACCCTATAACATCCCGGGCAAATAAAGAACAAGACATTTTTCATATTTATTAATAGTTGTGAATTAAATATTAATTTTAATTTAAAGGGGTTTTTATGTTCGATAATGTACCTGATACGCAACAATAGGTTTCTTTGAAATCTTATGTTGCACACTAATAATATAATATTATTATTTTAATTGGTAGTTAACTCATAGACGTTGTATTGGTGGGAATGAAAAAAACAAACTATAATATGATTATACATGTCTGTTAAATGTTTTTACATTTCTCCAATAAAAGTAGATGCTTAAATTGTGAATGAATCTAATTTTAAAAAAAATTACATTAAAAGGTTGATTTACCGCCTTTTAATGGAGAACCCTCTTTAAATCTAGTTGTGGTCATTTTTTTATGTTTTAATTGACCAAATAGAATCCTTATTTAGAATGCAGACATCAAATATTACTTTTGGTAAATTGTTTTGGTATTTTTCTGATAAAGTTCATTTTTAATGAATATTGAAAAATATTGTATTTTAATTCTATAGTGTCTTTTAATATAATTTATTTATATGGTTATATTATCTTTTTAGTTGGTTTTAAAGTGAAATTAAAATATATTTTTACCATTTAATCAAATTTTTATCGTTGAAATTAATTTTATTTTGAAATTGGACATAAACAAGTATCAATCTTTTGATAGTTATTGTTTCTTAAAAACACGCTATTTGTTTTGATAAAAGGAATTAATTTTAAAATTAATTAATCCCACTCCTATGTTTTGAATTTGGAAAAACAGTCATCATTTTTGAATTCTGAATATCAAATATAGCTTAGGCTGAATTATGGGTATTTTTCTGAAAAACATCAGTTTTTTATAAATACTGAAATCACTTAGTAATAGTTAAAAAAACTGACTTTTTCATTTAAATGAATTTTAACACTTCTGTGAATTTAATTTCAAAAATACAACATACATGGTTGTTATTATTTAGTAAAAAGTGGTTCAATAAGATGAAAAAATTTTATGATGAATAGTAACTTTTGGCTTTTATTTACCGCGATTAAAGGTAAATAGGGTAATTCACGGTAAAAAGAATATTATAATAATTGAAAATTACCTTAACACTTGTACAAACATTATTGGTTGAGTCATTAACTACCATGGGCATCTATGGGTTTATTTTGGGACCCCATTGAGCCAATTGGGAGTGATAATGACAATTTAGATTAATTAACTTAAAGTAAAGGTAAAAATGACAAATGAAAATATCTTTTAGTAAAATAATTTTTAGAAGGGGTTATATAAAGTATCGTTTCAACTATAAATATTAATTGGAAATCTAAAACTATTTTCTATATCATGGTATTTTTTTATTAATTTTTTGACATTAAATAATTTAAATTATTTATGACACAACAATGATGCAGTGTTTACCTAATTAGTAAATCATTTAAATAAATAAGATTATAATTATTAAAATGTTATCCAAAACCTATCCAATTACTACCGGATTATTTTATTTCTACTATGATTCATTGTATCTTCGACTATAATGATTTTTGGACCATTATAAACCTAATATCATTATATAATAAAATAATGTTTTCACACTTTCCTAAAGAGCCCCTCCTCTCCCTTATAAAAGGAGTCCACTTATAACCAATTCCACACACCTCTAAAGACTTTTGGCCCCTCCAACCTATACCAAATTAATCTCCCTACATCACTCTCTTTCTTCTAGAAGCCTTACCTTAGGCATAAGGCACTTCAAGAAGTCTTTTGGTTCATACCAAAGGGAGTTCTACAAATTAAAGGTAATGGTTTTTATTAAATTGTTTTCTTTTATTTTACATCTCCAACCCGTAAAATATTTTTATTTATTTCATTTGTGACAAAAACATTATCCTCAATATACTAGTAATTTGTTATGATATGTATTCCAACTACACTTACACACACCTCCATCTAATGAATGAACAACATAATGTTTCTATGGATGGAAAACTAACGCCTCACGAAACGATGATTGTTCAAATATCTCCAACCACATCACATGGTGTCCATTATGATGGAACTGTATTTATATATGATATATATTATATTAATTTTGTCTTTATGCTTCTGTATTTTCCATTTATAGCATGCCTTTATGGTTTCCATTATAGGTAAACATGATAATCTCATTAGAGGAAGTGCGGACTACCGCCCCTCAAAGTGATATGACTCGTTAATTCCATATGTGAGACGTATAAAGGATAGAGTTAATGATATTATATATGATATCATATATGAAATTATACTAGAATTATAATATACCTATGTATCATTATGTTTTAATTCTATTAAAATAAGAAATAGGAATGAAAGTAGTGTTCATGCATACGTACAGCTTACCATCTCCATGAACGGTGAATTTTATTTCTTATCTCTAAATGTTATGTACTATTATAAATACATGTATATACTAGATATATATGATATATATGATATCTAAGATATAGTGGACTTTTGACCACATGAACGACATGTAATTATAAGAAGTCCATTTTTGTCTCAAGTACCAAATATCGACAAAACGAACAATATTAACTTAAATGATTACATAATGTTTATAACACAGTAATATGTGATATAAATGGAATAATAAACTTGAAAAGGTTTCTTAAGAATCTAGATATTAACTTTTTGTTTATTATTCAGGATATTAAAGAACGAACGGGTCAAGTCAGACATGAGGTAAGGGACTTCTTCTCAATCTCCTTTCATTGAGGAATATTTTGTATTAATACAAAACTTTCTTTTTACACTGTATAAACACCCTTGAATTTTCAAAGAGAATATTTTTCTATGAAGCGTTTTACTAAATGAAAAAATGTAATGTTTCTTTTAACGTAGGCGGTGACAACGACCTTTCTACTACCGCAAGTATTATTTGATATTTGGATTCCTCAACAAGTTGTAATGTTTTTTAAAAGAAAATAATTACCATGTAATCATTTATGTATTTTGGTATTGAAAATGGTTTTGATAATGGATTTTTTATTTCAATGTATTTAAGTGTTATTTTTTGATTGAAATATGGAAATTTGTTCTTTCCTTTATATTTTTTTTATGTCTTATGATTTTATAATGGTACTTGGAAATTTTACGGGTGGTTACGTGATAAAAAAAATGAAGGGTGGTGTCGTGAATACCAGGATGGGTGGTTACGTTATAACCTCCAATGCATTGGGTATAGAAGTTGGCCGTATTGCTATTCTATTTAGTGATATGTGCACAAGTCGACTATATGGTCATTCCATTTAAGTGTGTTTATGTCCCAAGTAACCTCCATATTTTATGTGTTCTTGATTTGGGTTTTATGGTAATATTTTGGTTACAAAAGGGTATGAAGTGATCATTTATTCAGTGAACAGTATTTACTACTTCATAAAGGTTAAAAGTGATACTTGTGATTAAGTATTCATGGTTTACATGTTGTTTTGAAAAACTAAGAGTTTCCTTCTTTGGGTGTCCCTTACTGAGCTTTTTATACACATCCCAGATTTTGAAATGCTTTTCACAGGATATAAAGTGGAATAGGATCATGGATGGGATCAAGGAGAATTCATGCCTGCTAAAACATGGAACTAGACAAGACTCTTTTTTTTTCAAACGGTTTTATTTTATGAAAAAAATGGAAACTAAGTATAAGTGTCTTCTTTGTAATATTTTTCAATGTAATATTTATGGCCTAACTCTCTAAAACTCTAAAACTGAAAAGATCCTCAATGTGAATTATTCATTTAATTTAAGATTATGTAATTTTTTATGTCCGGGTCCTTATAGTTGGTATCAGAGGTCGGTTTAGAAAACTCTAGGAGTTATGGTATTGTTAAATTAATATCCCTAAAGAAATTTATGTTAATATTGAAATGATATAGAATTTAAATATTATCATGTTGCTTGGCCTAATATATTTCATTGTTCAGAATGGTTTTTCATAGAGGAAACACATCAGTTGTCATGGGAAGGCATACAGAGGTAAATGAACTTCCAAATCAGTATACTGGGATATTTAGAATCAGAATTGAACAGTTTAATACAGTGATGGCTAAGTTGACTCAGGTTATAAATGGTGGTTGTGATTATTTATGATATTTTGGTCTATTATAAAGGTAAATAGGAGCATGAAAGTTATTTAAGGGTTGTCTTGCAATCCTTAAAAGAAAAGAAAATTTATGGGAAATTCATCAAGTGTGAGTTTTGGTAAAAAAAAATTTTTTCCTTGGTCACATTGTTTACAAAAATGGCATAATTGTTAATCCTTCTAAAACAAAAGTTGTTGAAGAATGGCCAAGACCCACAAATATAACCGAGATTCGTAGTTTTCTTGGTTTTTCAGGTTATTATCAAAGGTTTGTTGAACATTTTTCATGGCTGTCTAGTCTAATGAATAAGTTAACTCGAAAAGGTGTTAAGTTTATTTGGACAAAAGAGTGTGATTATTGATTTCAGGAATTGAAAATAAGATTGGTGAATGATCCAGTTTTGGCACTGCCATCCGGAAATAGTGAGTTTGTTATATACAGTGATGCTTTGTTGAAAGGACTCGGTTGTGTCCTCATGCATAATGATCAGGTAATTCTTTATGCTTTACGTCAGTTGAAACATCGTGATTTAAATTACCTTACACATGATTTAGAATTAGCTACTATTTTTTTGCTTTAAAAATTTGGAGGCATCATTTGTATGGAGTGAAGTGTGAAATATATACTGATCATAAAAGTTTGAAGTATATATTCACTCAAAAATAATTGAACACGACACAGAGGATATGGTTGGAATTAATCAAAGATTATGATAGCACGATCCTTTATCATCCAGGAAAAGAAAATAAAGTGGCTGATTCTTTGAGTCGAAAAAGTAATACTTCATTACCCATGTTATGTTTGGAATGAGATCCTTTGGTTTTTGATTTGATTAACTTTGGAATAAAAGTATTTTGTGTAAGAAATGTTTCTGTGTTGTTTCAGGTTTCATTGAAATAATCTCTATCAGACAAAATCAAGCAAGTGCAGAAAGAAGATAGTGAGTTGAAAAAAAGGTAGTGTTGGTTCAGAAGCGTAGGTTGCCTGAATTTAACATTTGTAATGATTTTTTTTAAGGTTTGGGAAGAGATTATGCATGCCTTGTGATTCAAAGTTGAATAATGGGTTGTTATGTGAAGCTTATAGTTCTCTGTTTTCCGTTCATCCTACCAGTACTAAGATGTATAGAGATCTTCGTGAGTATTACAGGTTGGATGGAATGGAAAGATATATTTCTGATTTTACAGTGAAGTGTTTGACTTGTCATGAGGTTAATGTAGAGTGATAGTTACCAAAAGGAATGCTTCAGCCTTTACTGGTACCAGAGTAGAAATGGGAAAATATATCCACGAACTTTGTTGTGGTATTACCAAAGAGATATCGAGGTAATAATGCAATCTGGGTTATAGTTGATTGATTAACTAAATCTGATCAATTAATTCCTATTAGAGATACTTTATCTCTAGATCAACTTGCTCGGTTGTATGTTAAAGAGATAGTTAGGTTGCATGGAGTTCTCCTCTCCGTTGTATCTGATCATGATCCCAGGCTTACTTCTAATTTTTGGAATGACCTTTAGAAGTCATTGGGTATTGAATTAAATTTTAGTACAGCTTTTCACCTTCAATCAGATGGGCAATCAAGATGAAAAATTCAAACATTGGAAGATATGCTACGTGCTTATTCGATTGATTACCAGGGAAGCTGGGACCAACATCTTTCTTTGGTTGAATTCTCATATAATAACAGTTTTCATTCTAGTATACAGATGGATCCATTTGAGGTATTATATGGAAAGCATTGTCGAACTCTAGTTTTTTGGGATGATGTTGGTGAAAAGAAGCTGATGGGACCAGAATTGTTAGAATAGATGGAAGAGAAAGTTTAGTTAATTTATAAGCACATAAGAACAACTCAGAGTAGGTATAAAAGTCTTTCAGATAACTGGAGGAAGGATCTTTCTTTTGAGGTAGGTGATCATGTCTTTCTCAAATTTTCTCCATGGAAAAGTGCGATGCATTTTGGAAAGAAAGGTAAGCTGAGTCCAAGGTTCATTGGACTTTATGAAATCCTAGAAAATGTTGGATCAGTTGCATACAGAGTGACATTACCTCCAAGTATATCCCGGGTACATAATGTTTTTCATGTTTCGATGTGGAGAAAGTATATGCCAGATCCATCTCATGTTTTCAGCCTAGAGGTAGTTCAGTTGGAAGAGAATCTCTCTTATAAAGAACAAACAGTAGATATTCTTGACCATAGAGAGAAAGTGTTGTGGAATAAGGTAATTCACCAGGTAAAGGTTTTGCGGAAAAACCATATGTTTGAAGAGGCAATGTGGGAATCTGAAAATGTTATGAGGGATAAATACCCCTCACTTATTTTATAAGTGAATAAAATTGCGAGGCTGCAATTTACAAAAGGGGAGAAGGATGTAACATCCCGGGTAAATAAAGAATAATAAAATTTTTATATTTATTAATATTTGTGAATTAAATATTAATTTTACTTTAAATGGGTTGCTATTTTCGTTATCATACCCAATACGCAACAACGGGTTTCTTTGAAATCTTACGTTGCACACTAATAATATAATAATATTATTTTAAATAGTAGTTAACTCCTAGTCATTGTATTAGCGGGAATGAACAAAACTAACTAGAATATTATTATACATTTATGTTAAATGTTTTTACATTTATCCAATAAAAGTTAGAAGCTTAAATTGTGAATGAATCTAATTTTAAGCATAATTTACATTAAAAGGTCGATTTACTGCCTTTTAATAGAGAACCCTCTTTAAATGTAGTTTTGGTCATTTTTATATGTTCTAATTGACCAAATTAAATCATTCTCTAAAATGGGGACATCAAATTTTACTTTGGGTAATTTTATTAGGTATTTTTCTGATAATGTTCATTTTTAATGAATAGTGAAAATATTGTATTTTAATTCAAATGTGATTTTTAATATAATTTATTTATATGGTTATATTATATTTTTAATTGGTTTTGAAGTGAAATTTAAATAAATTTTTACCATTTAATCCAATGTTGGTCATTGGAATTAATTTCACTTTGAAATTGGACATAAACAAGTATCAATCTTTTGATAATTATTGTTTCTTAAAATCCCGCTATTTATTTTGATAACGAAAATTAATTTTAAAATTAATTAATGCCACTCCTATGTTTTGAATTTGTAAAAATAGACATCATTATTTTAATTCAGAATGTCAAATATAGCTTAGGCTGAATTTTTTGTATTTTTCTGAAAAACATCAATTTTTGATGAATAGTAAAATCACTTAGTAGTAGTTAAAAAAACTGACTTTTTCATTTAAATGAATTTTACCCCTTATATGATTTGAATTTCAAAAATCCTACATACATGGTTGTTATTAGTGAGTAAAATTTGGTTCATTGAGATGAAAATAATGTTTGGTGAATAGTAACTTTTGACTTTTATTTACCGCGGATAAAGGTAAATAGGGTAATTCATGGTAAAAAGAATATTATAATAATTGAAAATTACCTTAACATGTCACGACCCCCTCCCCACAAAGTGTACCCCTCTTGGTCCGGCAATGTGAGAAGGGAGATAATGACCCTCGAGTCTCGCCTCCAGTTGGCACCGGGTTGGCGACTAGCACCGAGGGTATAGTAACACACAAATAGAAGGCATTACCCTCAAAGAGAACAATGTGGAAGAGAGAGATAAGACAGACACCGACCAACGCCAACTCAGAACTGAAATGTAAAAAAACCCCAAGTTCATATATGTAATGTCATGCAAAAAGTACAAAAGTTAAAGGGGAAACTACAAGTACCCAAAAGAAAGTAAAATAGAAGCGATCAGAAGCCTGAATAGATCCTGCAACTACAAGCTAGTAGCAACCAAACTAATCTCCAACCTTCTCTAAGGGTCCTGAAAAACAGTTTATATATACATAGGGTGAGTATAATAGTATACTCAGTAGGATCCTCCCTGAATCCTCTCATGCAAATGTAAATAAAGCATGTTAAAGCACAGTGAACAACAAGTGAAACTAACTGATCTCCTAAATAGGTATACTGTGTTCCCAACCTTACCATGGCTACTCTCACAAAATAACGCATACAAGAATATATAATATAGAAAAGGATATCAAGGTTACCCCGCTACTACTTCCCCACTGGTTTCCCGCTTTGCCCCAACGACATACGTCCTGTGCATCTCTCTCCAAAGGGTCGCCCGTATAAACATGTTCCAAGCTCCACAATCAGCACCACGTGCACCACAAAGGCATTCCCACAGACACTTGGGCTAATCTCCACATCATCCTCACAAAAAAAAGTAACCAGGTAGGTTCCGGTAGCCACTACAGCCCACATAACATGTATCATATGTCGGGTATTTTACCTTAAGCAATTACAGCCCATACACCGCGTAAAGATCATCAAGCCATCACAACCTATACATGTTACACATATAGTAGTCCATAGGATACTATATCCAAGATATATGTGTGGAAATAACCACAAGCCATTACAGCCCTCTACACACATATATGGGGAAAACTAACGGTTGTGCCCACGACACTAGTATTTTCCAAGAGAAGAGAGCGGGGTCAAAGGGGGTACTCAGCCATTCCTCCTCCCTTCGGAATGTTGGGGAAAACACCCCCTAGGGCTCATAATCCCCGGAGTGTCAGTTTCCCTTACCGACAGGGTGGATTAGCATATAGAAACACAAAAATTACAGAATATAAGTAACTCACAACCACACTATGGGAATAACCTAGTCTTAACCTCAACTGCAGCTAACGTCTCTCAGACTCCGAGCTTCAATTTCTAAGACTAGGCATCCTATAAGCACACAAACATTTAAAGAACTGCATTAGGTTACATCATTCCCTTTTTCATCAATTCCATTGTACATTAATTACTTATTTGCACGTAAATTACACATTGAACAAAACCTCATTTGAACTTTCTTTGCATCACATTCAAGATTTACTATTTCTTTAATGTTACAACATCACCATTAAATTCCAGCATCTCTATCCCCATGGATTATCACCATTTAATCAAACATTCATTTTAGAATTACTTTCCCATATTCTCAGGAATTCTAAGAAAGCATCCTATGCTACTAAACACAAGGGGGCTCAACATGTGAGTAGATATACTACCTGTCGAGTCATTGCCACCTATAGCAAGTGCGTAGGCCCATTATCCCTCGAGAGGCTAAACACAGAAAGCACGTGGCATTCCCCATGCGTCTTCGCATCTTTCGGAAGAAGGGTATGAAAAACCAGCTACCTTGAGTAGTGGGGAAAAGTAAAGTGGATAACAACTAATCAAACCACCAAACATCCATCCAGCACATCCATCCCATACCATCATCCTTAGTGTCCTCCCCGACACCCATATGTATAAACCGATGCATATTTCCACTCTAGGCGTCATCTGCTGCCACATCCACAAGGCCTCCCTGCCTCCACATATCACAACACCCCTCCAGGGTCACATCATAGTACAAGAAGTAGGAAAACAATCATCACATAAAATGGGCTCTTGTCCTTTTATGAAGGCATCCAGCCTTCATAGATAATGAGAACTCATGGCTCCAAACCATAAGGGATTCGGCCTTACAAGCAAGAGGGTAACTCAAAACCCTATCAGGCATTATCTTTTATCAACAACAAGTTCTTTAATCCCTCTTGAGTTAACCAGTTCACTATTGGTAGGTTCCAACTACGGGAAACCTAACCAAAAATCTATCATAGCTATCAAAAAGTTTAAACATGCTTAATATTCCAACTTAATCAACAAGCACCAACAACAACAATCAGATTCGTTCACATTCCTCTTTATCTTTGTCCAATTAATTTTCAATTAATTCTGGTTTTACATTCTTTATCAATTAGTCAAGAACAACATGCTAACAAGAAAGACATAGATATCACAATATCTAGAAAATCAATAGGCAAACTGTTATCATGGTACAAAGCAACACATGTGATCAAACCAATTATTTTAATCCAGTCCAAGTATTTAATTAGGTCAATTCCATTTTGATCCAAAGGCTAAAACATGATGACTCTACGATTGAACATAAAAAAATAGAGAAGACACAAAACCCCTACCTCGATGGTTTTCAAGGAAAACCACAACGATCAATAAATTCCCATGAACTGGGTCGATTATCCATGATTCCTCCTTAGATCTCCTCTCCTTGAGAAACCGGCTTCGATTCGCGAAGAGAAGCCTTCAGATCGCCTCTAAAACACTTGGGAGAGCTTCTTCCACCTCCAAGGAAGGGTAATCCTGAGTTATGGCCAATTAGGGGCTTAAACGAGAAAGATAAAGGCTAAATGGTCGAGATCCTAAAAATTAGGGTCTAAATTTAAGTTCCCTCACAGCCTAGTCACATAGTTAGACAAACTGTGTGCTAACCGTGCAGTCACCACTACCTTTACCACTCAGCTCGCACGGTTTGGGGGAACGGTTTAGACAATTCGTGTGCCTCCCATGTGGTCTCTACTTCCATCAAGTCCAGCTACGCATGGCTTGGCCTCACGGTTTAACAAACTGTGTGCCAACTGTACGAAAGCTACAGGACATCTAGTTTTCTTTAAAAAGGCCACCCAAACGCACCTCCAAACTGCCTCGATCCCCCGGGACACCTCTAACACAAAATTTTCACAAGGGAATGGAACAGATAGGTCTTGGCCATTACATCAGATACCTCTCAAAACATTCTCGTCCTCAAGAATCCAAAACCCACCTAAAGGGAAAAAAACACGGTTCGAACATCCACCCACTGATATACCTCTCAAAAGAGAGCTAGCCACAAAACTATAAAGGGAGCCATCTCATAAACCTGAAGGTTTCATAACCACACTAGTTACATTGAGACACGAAAAGAGCTAAACATTAAACAACTCTGGGTACTAAGCACGTATCTGTAACTCACGTTCCCATGTACTCTCCTCCATGCCACTGTGTCACCACAAGAAACTAACTAAGGGGATGGAATGTCCGCAAAACACTTTATCCTTGCGGTCTTGGATCTCCACAGGTCGCTCCTCAACGGTGGAATCATCATCAACACTGATCTCTCCCCAATAAATGATTTGGGAGTCGTCATGAAGATAATGATGTAGCTGTGATACATGGAAAACATCATGTATCTGACTCATCTTTGGAAGAAGTGCCACTCGATACGCCATAGCTCCAACATAAGCTAACACCTCTAAAGGCCAAAAAAACCGGGGGAAAAGCTTACTCCCATGACCAAAACATCGTTTCCTAGGATGGGGAGTCACCTTCAGAAATATATGATCCCCAACATCAAACTGTAAGGGTCTCCGTATTTGATCTGCATATGATTTCTGTTGATCTTGTGCTGCCTTAATCCACTCAAAAATCACCTGAACCATCTTTGTTTTATTCTTCACTAGTTCCGGTCTGAGAATTGATGACTCTCCAACCCCAGTCCAGCACAACGGAGAACGGAAAGTTCGGCCATACAAAGCTTCAAACGGCGCCATACTGATGGTGGAGTGAAAAATATTATTGTAAGGGAACTCCACCAAGGGTAAGTGCCTCATCCATGAGCCTCCAAAATCAAGAACACAAGATCGTAACATGTCTTCAAGATTCTAGATGGTTTGCTCCATCTGAAAATCAATTTAAGGATGAAAAGAAGTGCTAAGACATAGCTGAGAACTGAAAGCATGTTGGAGACCTTTCCACACCTTGGAGGTTAAACGAGGATCTCGATCAGAAATGATCATCCTAGGGACTCCATGAAGTCTTACCACCTCCTCCAGATACTGCCTCGACAAAACATCCACTGAGCTCGACTCCTTTATCACTATGAAGTGGGACGATTTTGTTAAAAAGTCCACTACCACCCAAATTGCATCGTGTCCTCCTGGAGCTCGAGGTAAACCTATAACAAAGTCCATTGAGATATCCTCCCACTTCAACTGAGGAATATATAATAGATGGAGAAGGCCACCAGGAACACGGTGTTCGACCTTCACCTTCTGGCAGACTAAACATCGAGACACAAACTCTGCAACTGCGTGCTTCAGCACAGCCCACCAAAACTGACTCCTCAAAGCTAGGTACATATTTGTCACGCCAGGATATACTGATAGAGGTGAACTACGGAACTCTCTGAGAACCGTCTCGTGCATCTCCAAGGGAACAAAAAGATTTCCATGATACAAAACACTGTGTAGATCATACTCAGACCAACCATCAGGGGCCTCACCACAAACAACTCGGTCTCTCTAGACCTCCACCTCAAGATCCCCCAATTGGGACTCTTCCACCTTCTGCATCAGGGATGAATACACCATCATATGAAAAAGACAACCTCTTCCTCCGACTTCTCCCATATCAAGATGCAAAGCTGACAGTTCCTCCATTACTCTCCTGGAATCACCGAATTCACACACAGCATCACTACGTGACATTTGTCTCAGCGCATCAGCTATAACATTCTCCTTTCCAGGTGTATATTATATTTCGAAGTCGTATTCCTGCAAGAACTCCATCCACCAACACTGCCTAAACTTCAAGTCACGCTGGGAGAAAACATACCTCAAACTCTTATAGTCGGTGAAGACCACAAAGCGCTCTCCAATGAGGTAATGTCTCCACAACTTTAGAGAAAACACCACGTCTGCTAACTCACGATCAGGGGTGGCATAGTTTCATTCATGGGAACGCAACTGCCAAGACCCATAAGAAACAACTGACCTCCGCTGTATGAGAACACAGCCTAAACCCAGATGTGAAACATCATAGAGGACATCAAACTAGACTCCCTCTGCTGGAAGACAAAGGACTGAAGCATTTACTAACTTCTCCTTTTGATACATGAAGGCTTCCTGGAACTGATCAGTCCATATGAATGGATGATCCTTCTTGGTCAAAGATGTTAGAGGAGTCGCAACCCGTGATAAATTAGCCACAAACCTCCTTTATTAACCAGTGAGACCAAAAATACATCGCACCTCGGAAACTGTCTTGGGGGCTTCCCAAGACACAACTGCTTCTATCATCGATGGATCCATAGTAACACCCAGTTGGGACACCACATGCCCCATGAAACAGACTTCTCGATCACGAAACTCACACTTTGACAACTTCCCGAACAGCTGATGTTGACGAAGAACTCCCAAAACGGCTCGTAGTTACTTATCATGCTCCTCTTCAGACTTGGTGTACACAAGGATGTCATCAATGAAGACTACCACCAACTTGTCCAAGAACTCATGGAACACAGCATTCATCAAACCCATGAACACAGCTGGAGCATTTGTCATGACGAACGACATTAAAATGAACTCATAATGCCCATGTTGACAACGGAAAGCAGTCTTCGGGATATCCTGATCCTTTACACGCATCCGATGATATCCTGACCGTAAGTCGATCTTTGAAAACCAACTTTCACCCTTTATTTGATCGAATAAGTCATCAATCCGTGGAAGAGGATATCGGTTCTTTAAATTCAATTTGTTTAAGTTATGATAATCGACACACAAACGCAGACTACCATCGTCCTTCTTTACGAACAAAACTGGTGCACCCCATGGTGACACACTTGGCCGAACAAAACTGCACTGCAACAGACCATAAAGATGTATACTTATCTCTCGAAACTCAAAAGGGGCCATCCTATACAGAGACATAGAGATAGGATACACTCATGGCTGTAGCTCGATCCCAAACTCGATCTCTCGTCAAGGGAGTAAGGCTACAACCTCGTCTGAAAAAACATTAGGGTACTCCTCAACGACCCTAGGAAACACCAACTGCTGAACCACTAAAGATCTTATCATCAACTCGGCCATCATAGACGATAAGGATGGAACGCACTTATGACCCATCCGAGGATCTTGCTCACCAACAAACACCACCTGCTCTCCATCGGCACCAATGAAGACAACCTTCTTCCTGAATCAATCCACAATAGCCTGCACCGAATACAACCAATTAATTATAAGGATGGAATCATATGGTTGTATTCATAAACATAGGATATCACCCCAAGAGCGGTGTTTCCCCAACACTAGCTCACAGTCTCTACATTCTTCAAACAAGTTAGTATGACCTCCAACTTGCGTAGTCAACGCCAAGGGAATTGGAAGCCTCTCTACCTCAAGTCCCAAGTCATGGGCAAGGGTAGGTGATATGAAGGAGTGTGTCGCTCCTAAATCAGACAAGGCATACACCAAGGAAGAAAACAAGAAAAGGGTACCTCGAACGACATCTGGCTCGTCTAGTGCTGGTAAGGCTAGAGCATGAAGCTGACCACGGCCTCCTCCACGGCCTCCTCCACGGCCTCGATGACCCTGATGATGACCACCACCACGGCCGCGCTCTGCTCTCCGAGGACGAGGGTAATCATGGGGATGTCCTTTTCCTTCCCCATCTACCCTCTGGTGATCTAAAGGTGATGCAAATTATTGTTGTTTCCTCGGCTGGAACTGTCTCAAAGGAGGAACCTGGAGCGGAGCGCCCGATACACGATGACTGCTCTGAAAGGTCGGGCACTCCTACTGCTGATGGCCATGACCACCATAAGAAAAACAAGAACATGATCCCTTGTCAAAGGCCTCAAAGTTGCTGCCTCTAGTGAAACGAGATGGGAAGTGCTGAGACATACCCCCAGGTGAACGGAAACTCTTTTGTCCCGAAAACTGGGAACCCCGAACCACGGCTTTGCTCCGTGAGGAATCGTGTTGATTCCCCTCATGTGACGATCTGGTCCTGGCCAAAGTCCTATCAACAACCTCCGCTCTCTCCAGAACCTCAAGATATGTCATCAACATAAATGGGTGACCTCGCGCTAGATCTCGGGACCCAAAGCCTTATCGAAATACCTCACCCTCGCCTCCTCATCTGGTAATAGGTCCAAAGCATATCGTAGAAGGTTACGGAAATGGATTCCAAACTCCCTAAAACTGGAGCTCCCCTACCGAAGGGTAAGAAGCTCCTTACGACTGGACGCCTTCACAATTGAATAAAGGAACTCAACTCAAAACTTGTCTCGAAACTCCTCCCATGAGATCGCTGACTCCTCGCGATCCCTGAGGAACAACAGCCACCACTGCCTCACTGCTCCACGCAGCATTGTCACAACCACGGACACCTAGTGATCCTTCCGAGCACGGATCAAACTGAAGCCTATCTCGACCTCCTCCAACCAGTCTTCCATGACTGCATCTGAAATGGATCCCTCATACTTCTACAAACTCTGCCACTAAAACTCTCGGAGTGTCTTCCCCCAAGTGTCGTCGTCGTCATCCTCTACCCTGCGGCGACCTGCTGGAATAGCCTGCTGAATGTTTTCTACGCAAACCTGAGGAGGACGTTGACCTGGAGCCATACCTGTAAAATAAAAACCAGTTAGACCTCCTATGCCTGGATTATGGAAGACTCAAGGTTAATTAATTAATTGTTTTCTTTCATTTGTTTTAGGTTATCCCATCCCAAGGTCTACCCATTCACACACATGTAGAAAGAAGAATGATGCATGATCCTTTCCTCAGTCTCTACCCTAAAACTAGTATCACCTTGTTTAGTAGCCACTGTAAACTTAAAGGCCCATACATAAGATCATAGGGGTACCTAAATGCCTATTTCTATGTCGTTCTCCAGTGTTTACCCCACTTGCTAAACATGAATAACACCATTTCCCTACAAACATATAAAACCTCACCTGTGCCTAAATCCAATCTCCATCCTATCCCTCAACCTGCCTCTAATACCACTCTATCACGACCCCTTCCACACAAAGTGTACCCCTCATGGGCCGGCAATGCGAGAAGGGAGATAATGACCCCCTGAGTCCCACCTGCAGTAGGCCCTGGGTTGGCGACTAGCACCGAGGGTATAGTAACACACAAATGGGAGGAATTACCCTTTAAGAGAACACATACGAAAGAGAGAGATAAGACAGACACCGACCAAATCCAACTCAGAACTGAAATGTAAAAAAACCATGTGCATATATGTAATGTCATGACAAAAAGTACAAAAACTAAAAGGGGAAACTACAAGTACCCAAAAGAAAGTAAAACAACAGCGATCACAAGCCCGAACAGCTCCTGCAACCACAAGCTAGTAGAAACCAGCCTAATCTTCAACCTGCTCTAAGTGTCCTGAAAAAATAGTTTTTATATACGTAGGGTGAGTATAACAATATACTCAGTAGGATCCTCCCTAAAGCCTCTCTTTCAAAAGTAAAGAAAGCATTCTAAAGCATAGTGAAAATCAAGTGGAACTAACTCTTCACCTAAACAAGTATACTATGTTCCCAACCTCACCAAGGCTACTCTAACAAAATAACTCATACAAGAATATATCATATAGAAAAGGATATCAAGGGTACCCCACTACTACTTCCCCACTGGTTTCTGCTTTTCCCCAATGACATACGTCCTGTGAATCTCTCTCCAAAGGCTCGCCCGTATAAACATGGGCCAAGCTCAACAATCTGCACCACGTGCACCAAAAAGGCTTTCCCGCAGACACCTGGGCTAAGCTTCACACCATCCTGAAAACCAAAAGTAACCAGGCAGGTTCTGGGATCCACCACCACCCGCATAACGTGTATCATACATCGGGTATTGTATTTTAAGCCATTACAACCCATACCCCACGTAAAGATCATTAAGCCATCACAGCCTATACATGTTACACCTATAGTAGTCCATAGGATACTATATACAAGATATATGTGTGGAAATAACCACAATCCATTACACCCCTCTACACATATATATCGGGAAAACTAACCGTTGTGCCCACAACACTAGTATCTACCAAGAGAAGAGATCATGGTCAAAGGTGGTAGTAATCCATTCATCCTCCCATCGGAATATTGGGTAAAACACCCCCCCCCCCTAGGGCTAAAAATCCCCAGAGTGTCAGTTTCCCTTACCGACAGGTTGGAGTAGCATATAGAAACACAAAAAGTACAGAATATAAATAACTCACAACCACACTATGGGCATAACCTAGTCATAGCCTCAACTGAAGCTAACGTCTCTCAGTCTCCGGGCTGCTATTTCTAAGACTATGCATCCTATAAGCACACAAATAGTTAAATAACTGAATTATGTTACTTCATTCCCATTTTCATCAATTCCACTTTACGTTACTTAATTCTTTGCACGTAAATTAACCATGAACAAAACCTCATTTTAACATTCTTGGAATCACATTCATGATTTACTGTTTCTTTAAAGTTACAACATCACCATTAAATTCCAGCATCTCCATCCCTATGGATTATCACCATTTAATCAAACTTTCATTTTAGAATTACCTTCCCATATTCCCAGGCATTCTAGAAAAGAATCCTATGCTACTAAATCCAGTGTGGCTTAACAAGGTGAGTAGATATACTACCCGTCGAGTCTTTGCCGCCTGTAGCAAGAGTGTAGGCCCATTCTCCCTCGAGAAGCTAATGACGGAAAGCACGTGGCATACCCTGCACATCTTCACCCCCTTCCGAAGAAGGGTAAGAAAAACCAGATGCCTTGAGTAGTGGGGAAAAGTAAAGCAGATAATAACCAATCAAACCGCCAAACATCCAGCCAACACATCCATCCCATACCATCATCCCTGGTGTCCTCCCTGACACCCATATGCATAAATTGTTGCATCTCGCCACTCTAGGCGTCATCTTCTGCCACATCCACAAGGCCTCCCTGCCTCCACATATCACAACACCCCTCTAGGGTCACATCACAGCACAAGCAGTAGGAAAACAATCATCACATCAAATGGTATCTTGGCCCTTTAACAAGGCATCTATCCTTCATACATAATAATCACTCATGGCTCCAAACCACAAGGCATTCGGCCTTAAAATCAAGAGGGTAACTCAAAACCCTATCATGCATTTTATTTTATCAACAAAAAGTTATTTAATCCCTCTTGAGTTAACCAGTTCACTAATTGTAGGTTCCAACTATGAGCAACCTAACCAAAAATATAACATAGCTATCAAAAAGAATAAACATTCTTACTATGCCAACTTAATCAACAAGCACCACCAACAACAACCAGATTCATTCACATGCCTCTTTATCATTAGCCAATTAATTTTCAATTAATTCTAGCTTTACATTCTTTATCAATTCATCAAGAACAACATGATAACAAGCAAGACCTAGATATCACACTATCTTTCAAATCAAGAGGAAAACTGTTATCATGGTACAAATCAAGACATGCAATCAATCCAATTCTTTTAATCCAGTTCAAGTATTTAATTAGGTCAATTCCATTGTGATCTAAATGCTAAAACATGATAACTCTACGATTTCAAATAAACAAATAGAGAAGCCAAAAATCCCCTACCTCAATGGTTTTCGAGGAAAAACACAACGATCGATGGACTCCCAAGAACTGGGTCGATTCTCCATGAATCCTCCTTAGATCTCCTCTCCTCGAGAAACCGGCTTTGATTAGTGAAGAGAAACCTCTGGATCGCCTCCAAAACTCTTGGGAGAGGTTCTTCCACCTCCAAGGAAGGGTAATCCCGAGTTATGGCTAATTAGGGGCTTAAACGAGCAAGATAAAGTCTAAAAGGTCAAGATACTACAATTTAGGATCTAACTTTAAGTGCCTGCATGGCCTAGTCTCACGGTTAGACAAACCGTGCACTAACAGTACAGTCACCACTGCCTTAGCCACTCAGCTCGCACAGTTGGGAGTTATGGTTTAGACATGCCGTGCGCCTCCCATGAGGTCTCTACTACCATCAAGGCTAGCTACACACGGCTTGGCCACACGATTTAACATACTGTGCACCAACCGTGTGAATGTTACCGGACTTCCAGTTTTCTCACCTCTAACACCACATTTTCACAAGGGAATGGACCGGAGAGGTCCGGGCCATTACATAACACTTTTAAAAACCATATTGGTTGATTCATTAATGAACATGGGCATCTTTGGATCTATTTTGGGACCCCATTGATCCACTTGGGAGCGATAATGACAATTTAGATTAATTAACTTAAAGTAAAGGCAAAAATGACAAAAGCAAATATCTTTTAGTAAATTAATTTTTAGAAGTTTTTATATAAATTATCTTTTCAACTATAAATATTCATTGGAAAGATAAAAATATTTCCCATATCATGATATTTTTGTTATAATTTTTAGACATGAAATAATTTTAATTATTTATGCCACAATAATGATGCAGCATTTACCTCATTAATAAATTATTTAAATAAATAAGATTGTAATGATTAAAATATTATCCAAAACCTATACAATTCTTATTGGATGATATTATTTAGAACATGGGTCATCTTATGTTTGACTATAATGATTTTTGGACCATTATAAACCGAATATCATTATATAAAAAAATAATGTTTTCACACATTCCTAAAGAGCCCCTCCTCTTACTTATAAAAAGAGACCACTTCTAACCAATTCCACACACCTCTCAAGCCTTTTGGATCATCCAAACTCTACCCTATTAATCTCCCTACATCCCTCTTCTCTTCTTAGAAGAATTACTTTAGGCATAAGGCATTTCTAGAAGTCCTTTGTTTCAAACCAAAGGGAGTTGCAAAAAATTAAAGGTAATGGTGTTTTTTAAATTGTTTTCTTTTATCATACATCTCCAACCCCTAAACTCTTTGTAATCCTTTATTTTGTGACAACACTAGTATAATAAATATACTAGGATATTGTTATGCTAAGGATTCAAACTAATCTTACACACACCTTGTAAAACCCCCAATATTCCACAATACGCTTCCCTTTAAATAATACAGTAGCGTGTGTTCTACACAACTTTGAGTTCTAACACACATCACAACCAATCAAACTAGCCATTATGAATGTTAATACCCACTTTTTGAAATTTTATAAATTTTATCGTTCAAAATGGACATAATTTTGGATTGGGAATATCTAAATTATCCTAGGGTTAATTTTTGGTATTTTTTAGAAAACATTCAAATTTTGATGAATAGTGAAACTACTAAACATTAATTAAAAACAACTTTTTTAATCCAAATAATTTATAGTCATAAATTATACAATTGAGAGGTTTTAATGTAAAATTAGAATATATTTTTACCATTTAATCCAATATTGGTAATTTTATGTAATTTCACATTTCAACTAGATATAAACAAGTGTCAGTCTTTTGATTGTTATTATTTCTTAAAAAACACGTTCTTTGTTCTGACAACGGAAATTAATTTTAAATTAATTTCTGAGACTTATGTGTTGTGAATTTAGAAAAATGGATTCCATATTTCGAATCAGGAGGTCAAAATTGTGTAAATAGATAACTTTTATTTTTAGAAATTTTGAATAATTACTTCGGTAAATATTTTATTTACCATGGTTAAAGGGTAAATCTGGTAAATAAGGGTAAACAAATAATATTATAATAATATTAAATTACACTAAAATGCGTCCTAACCCTATTGGTTGATACATTTCTTCCATGGGAATATTTGGGTCGATTTTGGTACCTCATGCAGCCACTTGTAAGTGATAATGACACTTTATATTAATTAAGTTAAAGTAAATATAAAAATGACATAAGCATATATCTTTTAGAAAAAAAATTTACATAGGGTTATATATGATATATTTTTTACTATAAATATTTATTAGAAATATAAAAAGATTTAATAAATAATGGTATTTTAGTTATAATTTTTGTACATTGAATAATTAAATTTATTTATGACACAATAATGATGCAGTATTTTCCATATTAATGAAAGAATCAAATTATTGGTATTATAAATGTTAAAATAAATATAATTTGAAATTTTTTATAACATCCACGAATTTTATTGATTAATATGACATATTATAATTTCTTAAATGATTTTTTTAGAATTAATAATGTTTTTAGGACTTTAACAAAAATCAATTATTAAATAGTGTCAGAAGTGACATTAATGAGTTTTTTAATAAAATATTATATTATTAATTGATATTATATTCCTAAAAATATATATTTCAGCAAAAGGACTTATATAATGACAGGTGTATTATTAATGTACCACTTGGGGGTCTCATGGAACTATATAGTATGTTTATTAACTTTATAATATAAAAATACATAGAGACATGGTAAATGTCAAACTATTTAACTAAGATTTAAATCAAAATGATAAAGTTAATATAGTGACCCAAACCTATCTAAAACCAATTGGTTGAGTGGTTTTCTACCTCTACCCAATTTAACTTTTAAATAATCCACTTTGGTTCCATTATAAACTGAATATTAATTTATTATAAAATAATATTTATAGCTTTTCCTAAGGATCCCCTCACCCCTCTTATAAAAGGGACTCCCGCTACTCACAAATTCACACCTTAAAAGCCTTTTGGATCGGCCAAACCCTGCCCAAATATCCTCTCAACTTCTGTCACATGATCCTAGAGTCCCTCTTTTGGTCATAAATCCATCCTAAGAAGCCCTTTTGATCTAATCAAAAGGAATAACCCGAAGAAGAGGTAATAATTTCACCACCCTCTTTCAAGTTCTATTCTTCTTCCACTTCTTCTTTATTGTTGTTTTCATTATAAAATAATAACTCCAGTATCATATATATACTATGAAGTTATTATAAATATGGTACATCCATCTTTATTATTATATCCATCCTTTGAATGACATTTTACCATACATGTGTACGTACAGATTACTGTCTCCACGTCGTGGTGTAATTGTTATTCAATACTTTATTATTTGGATGGGTGTAATAATGATGTGTAATTCATGTAAATAATAAATATAACATGATAATTATTCTTTATTTATGATATACCATCCAATTATATATTATGTTAATATCAAAAGAGTGATATTGTCGCTCGTGCGTATGTACGGATTATTGTCTCTAAGAACGCGATGAGATTCATTCCCCATCATATCCATTCAAGAACAAATTTCATTATATGATTAAAAATAATGTTTAGAGACATGATATCATTATGGATATGAATAAGATACATCCCATCCATTACAAATATGGCTCACATAACAAATAATATAAAGAAAAATCAATCCGTTAACACCCAAAACGACGATAATATTAAGATATTATTGACAAATCAATGTTAAAAGATCATATATGATATAATATTAATGTATAAAATTATTGTATAATTAAATAAAAATTATTTGACTATTATAAAAGAGTTTAACCTACCCAAGACCAAATTAAAAAGTACCAAGTAAGGGGTTTCTTATCTCACGTTTAATTCCGTGATATTTCCATTGTTCACCACTTATTTATTGCATGTGGTGTGTGTACTACCCATGATTGTATTCATTGTGTAATATACTTTAATTTATGTATATTTACATCATCATTTTATGATCCATCTTTCATGGGATGTATGTTTCGTATGTTACCAAATTATTAAGGTAATTACAAGTTTAAATTTCCACTCATTCGGCTTTACGCATACTTCATTAATTATTTTACTCCAAGATTATGTGTGGAATCACTATTCATTTTCTTATGAAATAATTCCCACTCCCCTTTATTTGTATATAATTTTTATACACATAATCACTCCATTGATAAATTCTCAAGTCATCGATATGAACTTGACAAGAGTAATTTTAACTCAATCTCCATTTGTTGAGTTAAATAACCAATTCATTGGTGTTGTTTTTACAAGAATATGTGGGAATGTCATCTGATTGATTTACACTAAATATCCAATAATATTGAGTTTATTAATTTTTTTCACACATAATTATGTCGTTGATTTATTCTTAACCTAAGGATATGGTCTTTATAAGTGATTTCATCTCAATTTACATTCCATTGAGATTTTTTTGTTGTTATACACCAAATCACTTTTATATGGTGTATATAATGTACTTTGACATAATATATCATGAATACATTTATTCTCATTATATTACAATGTTTTTATTACCTCAAATATTTTTATTCAAGTTTCTCTCTTTTGGTTAGGAACTCTAACAAAAAAAATCATTTTAAATGTTTTAAATATTTATTATTCTAAATCATTCTCATTAATGTCCATGTTTTAAAAATGGTTTTAAGGATTTATTTATATGGATATTAATGTTTTAAAATAAAAATTCATTTTAAAAGATTCAATGTGGTATGGGACACTCTGATTCAAAAATCTATTTTTAAATGGCTGCTTGACAAATAGTGTGACTTTTAAATGATTTCAAGAAAAAGGGTGATATTTCTCTCTAATAGTTTTGATGATTATTTTCATCTATATAAATATCCATCATTGTTCTATATTGAGGTTAATCGGATACAATACAATCTTACATATTGTATCAAATGAGTTATGATTGACTGTGGATATACTATTTTTATACCATTCATGGTTTGTGGATAAAGTATTGAAATTTCGTATGTTAGATTTGATACGAATGTTTATGTTATGTTTCAAACTTCTCATATGAAGAATTAATTGGACTTATTAAGTGACGGGTGGAGCCCGATATAGCTCCTCGATGCATCGGTAGGTCTCATGGGACAAACTAGTGTCTTGGCACAAAGCCTTGACAAAATTTTATTTGAAGTCTTGGCACAAGGCCTTGACTATGTGGTTATGATAGTCTGGCATTATGCATTCCATAATTATGAAAGTGGTTATTGATATTGCATGTGATTATTAGACTAGTAGAATATCCATATGAATAAGTAAATGGAATTATTTCATTTAATTTTTTCTATATTATGCTGAAGTTAATGTTTAAAAGGCTTTGGTTTTAGTTATACATTGCCTTAAATGTTTATGGTTATTTATGAAATTTTTTACTATATTTTTATCCTTATTGGGAATCTGAGCTCACCCCTTTATATGTTTTATTTTTTCCAGGATGTGAAAAATTTAGTTAAGAGTTACTTGCAGGCCTAATCTAGGAAGCTTGGATTTTTTAATGGAATAATTTAGTGTTGTTTTTCTTTTCAAGTTGTAATGTTGACCATATGAATGTATCTATTACTTCCAAGGCTAATAAAATGATCGGTCTTTCGGGACATGATTTCCTTGTATCATGCCAATGATACGTAATAATGCACCAACTCCCGGCTTCTGGGGTCGGGGCGTTACAGTTGGTATCAGAGAAATTTATTATAAAACTTGGAAGCTAGATTTAGATAAACTCTGACTAGAGAACATAGCCCTAAGATAGACTTTGAGGATTAGTATTGAGGAACTTCCCATAATTATGGTACTGTAGAGATTTTTTGAGTTTTCCAAGAAGTACATCCTTGTCTGGATACGAGAAGGTAAAGGTGGATCTGGAACAGATGTACCTAGGGGTAAAACCCAAAAACACCGCTTTGAGCGAGACTCGAATGGGAACTGGTGTACGACAACGGGCCTTGCTGCACTCTTGGTTATGACACTCCCAGGGGAAATGCTCAGGATAATTTACATTTTCTTTACAAACTTATTTGAAGTATTTTAATATAAGATGAGAATAAATGACCTTGGTTAATCCTAAGGTGTTTCAAATTGAAAATATGGTGTCATGATATTCTCTAAATGATTTTATGACTACTGTTACTCACTCAATGATTTCTGGTTTTATTTAGTGGCTGGATTCCAAGGAAGTCATAGTAACTTTGAGAATGATGTACAAGGTGGGAACAGTGGTGGAAATGAGAAACAAAATGGAATGTTGATAGGTGTCAAAGATATCATGTTCATGCCAAATCAGTTTTCCAAAAATATGATCAACGACATATATATTAACCAACTCCATGACTCAGCAAAGAAGAGAAAGTAGATGAATGATAAGATCTCCAATAGTGGAGACCATAGAGAAAATAATCCTTAATTTCCATCATGCAAGAAATTTGGAAGGATACACCCAGGAAAGTGTCTCAATAGAACAAAGAAATTCTTTACATGTGGGAAAGAAGGACAAAAGGTGAAAAATTGTCGAGGAAAAATGAAGAGTACTATAGGATAAAATAAAAATTTTCCTAAGAATTAATTTACAGTCATTTGTCGTAAATGTAGGGGACCTAGCCATTACCCTAGTGAATTCCCTATTCTATAGGATATTTTCATGGTCAAAGAAGAAAAAATGTGGAATTAAATAGTTTGAGAAATTTTTAAAAGTACTAGTAATTCTTGTTAATGGGATTACTTTGGAATAATTTTCTCTTGTATTTGTAACCCTGAAGTTTCTCATGTGAAAATGATATTTGAGGAAGATTTATCTTTCCTTTTGTGGATATAGTTATAAATAACCATTTGGTTTTATATGATCATTGGGTTTGAGGTAATTACAAGTTATTATATTTTGGAATGAAAATGCAAGTTATGAGATAACATTTGTGGTTAAATTATGTTATGGTTATTTTGAGTAATTTAACTCATTTTTTAATGTTATAAAATATATTTTTTGAAAAAGGATAACACAAAGACCATGTGACAACCCATCATGTCAGACAATGTTATGGGAATCGAACCCACTACCAAAGTACGATTGGGATTTATCACCAACCACTGGACTATGTAAAGTCTCTGGTTAGTGTGACTAATAATTTTTAGTTAAATGATTTTATTGATCAATAATAAGTTGATTTGGGATCTTATGTCTTATCAAATGAATACCCTTAGTATAGGAAAATAATTCGGTGATTAAGTGAGAAATGTTATTTTGGAAGATGTTCTCTTTGTTGGGAACACTACATGCCCTCGGAAAATAGAATACTATGGGATATCATTTGAGGAGTAATGGTAAATTTTTATCTATGTTTTTATTGTGGATTTATAGTGATTTGGGTTATTTATGGAAATTATTGACTAATAATAGAGAATATGTGATTAGGTTAATTACTTTTTATTATATGACTTTAAGAGTAGTTGATGTCATTTGGAGATAAAATTTAACATGGAAGAGTACATAACAAAATTCTTCTAAGTTTTGGGTTTCAATATTATTTTTGATTGTATTGAAGGATTTTAAGGACAATTGTTTATTGAATGGTATTTATTGAACTTTGGGGTATTATTGGTTTAGTTTTAGAAATTAAGATTAGTGTTTCTTTCTCTAATAGAATATATTTTTGGGGGATCATTAGATCTTATACTAACAGTTTTGGTTTTGATTAATCTCTAAATACAAGCTAAATATATAGTTTATCCTTCGTAGATCATGTGATTCTATAGAAGTTTATTCTAGCTCTTCCAGTGTGACCATGTCTTCTTGTATACTCATCATTTTAAAAAATGAGTTATTGGTAGAAATTTATTAAAAAATGAAATTATACTTAAAAAGTAAGTATATCTCTTTATGTTTTTAGTAAATATCATAAATTAATTCCTCATCTTTATTTAATGTAACTTAAAACAAAAAAAATGTTGTCCGTTTATTTTTCCTACTGGGAGTCTAATGACCGTTTGTCCCATCACAAGTTTGTGGTTTTCTTGTTGTTAAATTTCTCATTATCATGTTTTCTATCCCTCTCCATTATAACTTAACACATTGTTTATCATCCATATCTATGTTTTCCTACATGGAATCCTAGTATGGGTTATCTTGGGTGACCTTTTTAATTCTCTTTTTTTCTTTTAAAGTGATAGTTTTATTGACTCTTTTTCCGATGTGGGACTTTAAATTATATTCCCAATCCAAATTTTAAAAAAAAATTCGAGGAAGAAATTATTTGAAGGAGGGGAGAATGTAACACCCCATGCTTCCACAGTATGATTCATCTTGAATAGTACAGTAGTGTGTGTTGTATGCAACTTCGAGTACTAACACACCACAACCAATCAAACTAGCCGTTGTGAATAGTAATACTGACTTTTTGAAATTTTATAAATTTTATCATTAAAAATGGTCATAATTTTTGGATTAAAAATATCGAAATTAGCCTAGGGTGAATTTTTGGTATTTTTAGAAAACATTAAAATTTTGATGAATAGTGAAAAATACTAAACATTAATTAAAAACAACTTTTTAATCTAAATAATTTATAGTGATAAATTATACTATTGAGAGGTTTTATAGTATAATTAGAGTATAGTTTTAACATTTAATCCAATATTGGTAATTTAATGTAATTTCACATTTAAACTAGACATAAACAAGTGTCAATTTTTTGATTGTTATTATTTCTTAAAAAACATGCTCTTTGTTTTGAAAATGGGAATTAATTCTAAATTAATTTATGTGACTTTTGTGTTTTGAATTTAGAAAAATTTATTACATATTTTGAATAAGGTGGTCCAAATTGTGTAAATAGATAGCTTTTATTTTTAGACATTTTGAATAATTACTTCGGTAAATATTTTATTTACCATGGTTAAAGGTTAAATCCGGTAAATAAGGGTAAACAAATAATATTATAATAATATTAAATTACCCTAAAATGTGTTCTAACCCAATTGGTTGATACATTTCCGATCATGGTCATATTTGGATCGATTTTGGGACCCCATAGAGCCACTTGTAAGTGATAATGAAACTTTATATTAATTAAGTCAAAGTAAATACAAAAATGACATAAGCATATATCTTGTAAAAAAATATTTTTACATATGGTTATATAGGTTATATTTTCGACTATAAATATTTATTAGAAATATAAAAAAATTTCCTACATAATGGTATTTTATTTATATTTTTTAAATATTGAATAATTAAATTTATTTATGACACAATAATGATGCAATATTTTCTTTATTAATGAAAGAATCAAATTATTGATATTATAAATGTTAAAATAAATATAATTTGAATGTTTTGATAACATCAATGAATTTTATTGGATAATATGACATATTATAATTTCTTAAATTTATTTTCTTCAAATTAATCTAGTTTTTAAGACTAAAAAATCAATTATTAAATAGTGTCAAAATTGACATAAATGAGTTTTTAAAACAAATATTATATTATTAATTGATATTCTATTCCTAAAAATATAAGGCTTGGCCAAATGACTTATATAATGATAGGTTTATCATTAATGTACCACTTGGGCTTCTCTTGGAAGTATATAGTATGTTTATTAACTATATAATATAAAAATACAAAGAGACATGGTAAATGTCAAACTATTTAACTAAGAGTTAAATCAAAAGGATAAAGTTAATATAGTGACCCAAACCTATCTAGAACCTATTGGTTGAGTGGTTTTCGACCTATCCCCGCTTTAAAATTTAAATAATCCACTTTGGAGCCATTAGAAACGGAATATTAATTTATTATAAAATATTATTTCTACTTTTTCCTAAGGTTCCCCTCACCCCTCTGATAAAAGGGAACTCCCCCTACTCACTAATTCACACCATCAAAACCGTTTGTCTTAGCCAAACCCTGCCTAAATATCCTCTCAACTTCCCTCACTTCATCCTAGAGGCCCTCTTTTGGTCATAAATCCAACCTAAGGAGCCCTTTTGATCTAATCAAAAGGAAGAACCTGAAGAAGAGGTAATAATTTCACCACCCTCTTGCAAGTTATTTTCTTCTTCTAATTCTTATTTTTTGTTATTACCATTCTGAAATAATAACTCCAGTATCATCTTTATACAGTGAAGTTATTATAAATATGGTACATCCATCTTCATTATTCTATCCATCCTTTGAATGACATGTCACCATACGTGCGTACGTACGGATTACCGTCTCCACGTTGTGGTGTAATTGTTATTCAATACTTTATTATTTGGATGGGTGTAATAATGAAGTGTAATTCATGTAAATAATTAATATAACATGATAATGATTCATTTCATATGATATACCATCCAATTATATATTATTTTAGTATCAAAAGAGTTATATTGTCGCTCGTGCGTACGTACGGATTACCGTCTCCATGAACGTGATGTGATTCATTCCCCATCATATCTATTCAAGACTAAATTTCATTTGATGATTAAAAATAATGTTTAGAGACATGATATCATTCTATATATGAATAATATACATCCCATCCATAAAAAAATATGGCTCACATATCAAGAATATAAGGGAAAATGAATCTGTTAACACCCGAAACGACGATAATACTAAGATATTATTAACAAATCAATGTTAAAAGATCATATATGATATCATATTAATGTAAATAATTATCTTATTATTCAATAACAATTATTTCACTATTATAAGGGATTTTAACCTACCCTATACCAAGGAAAAATAACAAAGTAAAGAGTTTCTTATCTCACTTTTAATTCTTTGATATTTCTATTGTTCACCACTTATTTATTGCATGTGGTGTGTGTACTGCCCATGATTGTATTAATTGTGTAATATAATTTAATTTATGGATATTTACATCATCATTTTATGTTCCTTATTTCATGGTTGTAAGTTTCGTAAGTAACCAAATTGATAAGGGAATTTGAAATTTCAATTTCCACTCATTTGTCTTTAGGCATAGTTCATTGATTATTTTACTCCAAGATTATGTGTGGAATAACTATTAAATTTCTTATATCATAATTTTCACTCCTATTTATGTGGATATACGTTTTATACACACAATCACTCCATTGATAAATTCTCATGTCATCGATATGAACTTGATATGAGTAATTTTAACTCAATCTTCATTTGTTGAGTTAAATATCCAATTCATTAGTGTTGTTTTTACAAGAATATGTGTGAATGTCCTCTGATTAATTTACAATAAATATCCAATCATATTGAGTGTATTTATATTTTTCACACATAATTATGTCATTGATTTATCCTTAACCTGAATATATGGTCTTTATATGATATTTCATCTCAATATACATTCCATTGAGACTTTTTTGTTGTTTACACCAAATCACTTTTATATGGTGTATATAATGTACTTTGACATTGTATATCATGATTCCCTTTATTCTCATGATATTATAAAGTTTATATTACCTCAATTATATGTATTAAAGTTTCTCTCTTTTGTTTAGGAACACTAACTAAAATATCATTTTAAAATGTTTTAATGATTTATTATTCTAAAGCATTCTCATTAATGTCCTTGTTTTAAAAATGATTTTAAAGATTTATTTATATGAACATTAAAGTTTTAAAATTAAAATTCCTTTTAAATGTTTCAAAGTGGTATGGAACACAATGATTCAAAAATCTATTTTTAAATAGCTTCTTGATAAATAGTGTGACTTTTAAATGTTTTCAAGAAAAAGGGCGACATTTCTCTCAAATAGTTTTGATGATTATTTTCATCTATGTCAATATCCTTCATTATTTGCGATTATGGTTAATCTGTAGCAATAAAATATTCCATATTGTACTAAATGAATTATGTTTGACCGTGGATATGCCATTTTTATACCATTCATGGTTTGTGGATTAAGTATTGACATTTCGTATGCTAGTTTAAATATGAATGTTTATGTTATGTTTCAAACTTTTTATATGATGAATGCATTGGACATAGTAAGTGATAGATGGAACTAACTATAGCTCCTCGATTCATTGGTAGGTCTCATGAGACAAACTAGTGTCTTGGAATGAGTCATTGACAAAATCTTATTTGTAGTCTTGGCACAAGGCCTTGACTATGTGGTTATGATAGTATGGAATTATGCATTCCATAATTATGAAAGTTGTTATTTATATTGCATGTTATCATTAGACTAATATAATTTCCATGTGAATAAGTAAATGGAATTATTTTATGTTATCTTTTCCATATTATGCTGAAGTTCACGTTTAAAATAATTTTGTTCTAGTCTTATACACTGCCTTAAATGTTTATGCTTATTTATGAAAGTTTCCACTACAATGTTATCCTTACTGAGCATCTGAGCTCACCCCTTTCTATGTTTTATTTTCCCAAGATACAAAGAAGTATATTATTGTCTCCAAGAATGCGATGAGATTCATTCCCCATAATATCCATTCAAGAATAAATTTCATTATATGATTAAAAATAATGTTTAGAGACATGATATCATTATGGATATGAATAAGATACATCCCATCCATTACAAATATGGCTCACATAACAAATAATATAATGAAAAATGAATTCGTTTACACCCAAAATAACGATAATACTAAGATATTATTAAAAAATCAATGTTAAAAGATCATATATGATATCATATTAATGTATAAAATTATTGTATAATTAAATGAAAATTATTTTACTATTATAAAAGAGTTTAACCTACCCTCTACCAAATTAAAAATTACAAAGTAAGGGGTTTCTTATCTCACATTTAATTCCGTGATATTTCCATTGTTCACCACTTATTTATTGCATGTGGTGTGTGTACTGCCCATGATTGTATTAATTGTGTAATATACTTTAATTTATATATATTTACATCATCATTGTATGATCTGTCTTTCGTGGGATGTATGTTTCGTATGTTACCAAATTAGTAAGGGATTGCAAATTTCAATTTCCACGCATTCGGCTTTACACATACTTCATTGATTATATTACTCCAAGATTATGTGTGCAATCACTATTAATTTGCTTATGTCATGATTCCAACTCCCCTTTATGTGGAAATAATTTTTATACACGTAATCACTCCATTGATAAATTCTCAAGTCATCGATATGAACTTGATAAGAGTAATTTTAACTAAATATCCATTTTTTGAGTTAAATATCCAATTCATTGGTATTGTTTTTACAAGAGTATGAGTGAATTTACTCTTATTGATTTACACTAAATATTCAATCATATTGAGTGTATTTATATTTGTCACATGTAATTATGTCATTGATTTATCCTTAACCTAAGGATATGCTCTATAAGTGATTTCATCTTAATTTATATTCCATTGAGATTTCATTGTTGTTATACACCAAATCACTTTTATATGGTGTATATAATGTACTTTGATATAGTATTTCATGAATCCATTTATTCTCAGGATATTAGAAAGTTTTTATTACCTCAATTATTTGTATTCAATCATCTCTCTTTTGGTTAGGAACTCTAACAAAAATTTCGTTTTAAATGGTTTTGAAGATTTATTATTCTAAATCTTTCTCATTATTGTCAATGTTTTAAAATGGTTTTAAGGATTTATTTATATGGATAATAAAGTTTTAAAATTAAAATTCTTTTTAAATGTTTCAAAGTGTTATGGGACACTTTGATTCAAAAATATATTTTTAAATGGCCTCTTGACAAATAGTGTGACTTAAATGATTTCATGAAAAAGGGGTATATTTCTCTCTAATAGTTTTGATGATTATTTTAATCTATGTAAATATCCTTAATTGTTCTCGATTGAGGTTAATATGATACAATAAAATCTTTTATATTGTATCAAATTAGTTATTTTTGACTATTGATGTGGTATTATTATACCATTCATGGTTTGTGGATAAAGTATTGACATTTCATATGTTAGTTTTAATACGAATGTTTATGTTATGTTTCAAAAATTTCATATGAAAAATGCATTGGACTTAGTAAGTGATGGGTGGAGCCTGCTATAGCTCTTCGATGCATCAGTAGGTCTTATGAGACAAACTAGTGTCTTGGAACTAGGCCTTGAAAAAATCTTATTTTTAGTCTTGGCACAAGGCCTTGACTATGTGGTTCTGATAGTCTGGAATTATGCATTCCATCATTATGAAAGTGGTTATTGATATTTCATGTGATTATTTTACTAGTATAATGTCCATGTGGGTAAGTAAATGGCATTATTTCATTTTATTTTTTCCATATAATGTTGAAGTTCATGTTTAAAAGGCATTTTTAGTTATACATTTCCTTAAATGTTTATGCTTATTTATGAAAGTTTTCGCTAAATTGTAATCCTTACGGGGCATCTGAGCTCACCCCTTTCTATGATTTATTTTTTCCAGGATGTGAATAAGTTAGTTATGAGTGACTTGCAGGCATAATCTATGAATCTTGGATGTTTCTATTGGAATAATTTAGTGTTCTTTTTCTTTTCACGTTGTAATGTTGACCTTATAAATGTATCTAGTACTTACAAGGATACTAAATTGTTTAGTCATTCAGGACATGATTTCCTTGGATCATTACAATGATACATAATAATTCACTTACTTTGGGATTCTGGGGTCGGGGCGTTACACACCTCTATCTAATGGATGAAGAACATAATGTTTCTGTGGATGTCAAACTAAGGCCTCACGTAACGATGATTGTTCAAATATCTCCAACCGCCACTCATAGTGGCCATTATGATGGAACTATATTTATATATGATATATATTATGTTTATGTTTTCTTTATACTTCTGTATTTTCCATTTAAAGCACGCCTTTATGGTTTCCATTATGGGTAAACATGATAATCTCATTATAGAAAGTGCGGACTACCGCCCCCTCAATGTGATATGACTCGTTAATTCCATATGTGGGACATATAAAGGATGGAGTTAATGATATTATATATGATATTATATATGGAATTATACTGTAATTATAGTATACCTATGTATAAATATGTTTTAATTCCATTAAAATAAGAAATAGAAATGAAAGTAGTGTTCTTGCGAACGTACGGCTTTCCATCTCCATGAACGGTGCATTTCATTTCATACCTATAAATGTTATGTACTATTATAAATACATGTATATACAGGATATATATGATATATGTGATATCTAAATCAAGAATATCATTCCGGATATAATGGACTATTGACCACATGAACAACATGTAATTATAAGAAGTCCATTTTTGACTCAAGTACCAAATACCAACAAAACAAACCTTATTAACTTAAATGATTATATTATGTTTATAACATGGTAATAAGTGATATAAAAGGAATAATAAACTTGAAAAATGTTCTCAAGAAAGTATAAATTAACTTCATTTTATTATTCAGGATATTAAATAACGAACGGGTCAAGTCGGACATGAGGTAAGGGACTTCGTCTCAATATCCTTTCATTGTGGCATATTTTGTTTTAATACATGAATTTTTTTATGCTGTATAAACACCATTGAAATTTAAAAGTAAAACTTTTTCTATGAAGAGTTTTACTAAATGAAATAAAAGGAATGTTTCTTTTAACGTAAGCGGTGAAAACGACCTTTCTATCTCTGTGAGTATTACTTGATATTTGGTTTTCTCAACAAGCCGTAATGTTTTTAAAAAGAAAATAAATACAATATAATCTTTTATGTATTATGTTATTGAAAATTTATTTGATAATGGATTTGTTATGTAAATATATTTAAGTGATATATTGTGATTGAAATGTGTAAGTGTTTTCTTTCCATCATATTTGTTTTATGTCTTATGATTTTATAATGGTACTTGGACATTTGACAGGTGGTTACAAGATAAACCAAATGACGGGTGGTTCCGTGAATTCCTGGATGGGTGGTTATGTTATTAGCTCCAATTCATTGGGTATGGAAGTCGGCCATATGGCTATTCCATTTAGTGATATGTGTGGAAGTCGGCCATATGGTTATTTCATTTAAGTATGTTTATGTCCCAAGTTACCATTATATGTTATGTGTTCTTGATTTGGGTTTTATTATAATATTTTGGTTACAAAAGGGTAAGAAATGATCTTTTAGTCAGTGAATAGTATTTACTACATCATAAAGGATAAAAGTGATACTTATGATTATGTACTCATGGTTTACTTGTTATTTTAAAAAACTAACAGTTTCTTTCTTTGTGTATCCTGTACTGAGCTTTTTATGCTCATCCCATGTTTTGAAATGTTTTTCATCAGATATAAAGTGGAATTTGGTCAAGGATGGGATCAAGGAAAGGTCATGCCAGCTAAAACATGGAACTAGAAAAGTCTTTTTTTTTCAAAGAGTTTTATTTTATGAAAAAAATGTAAAGTTAGTAGAATTGTATTCATTGAAATATTTTGAAATGTAATAGTTATGGCCTAACTCTCTTAAACTCTAAACCTGAAAATATTCTCAATGTGGATTATTCATTTAATTCAAGATTATGTAATTTTATAAGGTTGGGTCCTTATATACCCAACCTTGAGTTGTGGAAATGAAAAATAGATTGACGTGAGTTCATTTGGTGGTAGTCTTACATACATAGGAATGATGATTTCATAAAAAAAAATTAATGGGAGTGGATATTATTCATGTTAATGAACTTTTTATAAAAACATACCAATATATGAAATATGTTTTTGTTATTATATCATCATGGATCAATAAAAATTTAAGAAGGTAGAGAAAGAGGTAATTTTAACTTGATTGTTTAAAAACATTTTATATTTGTTTGGGTATAATCCTACAGTTTCCAAACAATCCATCCTAGGGTAGATTTATACTAGAAATATGGAACCTAGAATGATTAGAGGGGTGTAGGGAAGTGATTTGGGTTGGGATTTGCTGAAATTAAGAGGCGTGAATATGTGAAGAGGATAGGTGGGTGTTTTGAATTTTTTTAGAAAGTATAAATTATGCTGATGGTAAATATAGAATCCATTTTAAAAATTATAATTCAAAAAAGGGGAAATAACTAATCAAAATCTATTGATGTAGAAATATTGAGAATGTAGGATTTTAAAGTGAAAATTTTAAATGTTATACATTTTTTATATTAAAATTCACTATAAATATTATTACAATGACCTAAACTAGAGTACATGATATAAAATTTTATTATTTATACTTTGAAACAAATTAAGAATAAAATGTATCAATAAAAATTATTTCAATGAAAATGAATTTTTCGATTAAAATTTAGTATTATTTAACTATTCATCAAAAAATGAATATTCTTGGAAAAACACTAAAAATTCACCCTAAATTAATTTTGGTTTTCCTTTTCAAAAAATGATATCAATTTTTTCAAATAAATATTCCAAAATTGGTCAAATTTAATATTAAATTATGTTGGTAAAGCATGACTAAACCAGTTTTTGTTTAATCATGATGTTCCATGCATCTCAACATATCAACAAAAATAGATATATTATAAATAGGACTATATTGTAATTTCATGGGGGTGTTTCATTATTACCTACCATAAACATTTCTCCCGAAATATTTCATGGATATTAACTTTTAAAAATATAAGTGTAGCTCTTCTTTATAATATCACCAGATTCCTGATTAGCCACTGTAAGAGGATAATATTCATTGCTAATATATGTAGTTTTCATGTGCCTTGCTATTCATAAATACCATTTTAGTTCATTTTACATTTCGAACACCCATTCTCATCATTTGTGCACTTCATGCCTAATGTGCACCAATTTAGGCCCAATGATTCATCTGATTTTAAAGAATGCAAATATCCATGTTTTAATTTGATATTTTTTGGAAATGGATATTCACTTAATTATGAACATTTTTTATTCAGGGATCAATGGATTATTAATAAATTATGATGGAGATATTTGGCGATTAAAGGAAACAATTCTGGAGAAGGCAGATTGTATATCATCCCACTGATCGGACTATGGGGCCCACAATACAGGCCCAATGAAGTCCAAAATTTATTGAAGGATAGAAGACATATAGGGGAACAAATCATTCTTCTGGAGACAGTGCTAATTCGTTCTCAATGGGTGTGATTAAGGCGGCCCAAGTTGAAGATTTAATTTTGGGCCAGAGTCTGCGGCCCAGAAAAACAGTCCACCATTTTAATCATATCTCCCGAACCAAAAATTATTTTGGGCTGAAATTTTACATGCTGTTAGGGGACATCCGGTTCTTCATTTAAGTCTTTTATGGCCCACTCCAATTCTGCCTTCTAGAAGGTCCTTGAGTCGCGTCTTTCCGGTGGATGCAAGCTGGCTGCAACTTCGGGGCAAGAAGTGGAAAAGTCTCTCATCATTAATGTTCCACCCACCTTTCCCCAACATAATTAATTAAAGGCACATGGGATGTTGGGGGCTCGGCCAAGGCTTCATTTTTTCCTATTTAAGGCAGGAGTGGTGGTGGATTTGGGAGGTTGGATGCTTTCTTTTCATTGTAATGTTATTATGCCAATTTGTCTTTGTAATGTTCTTCCTTCTCATGTAAGTTGTTCGAATCACCTTAGTCTTCAATAAAAGTTCTTCCTCTTCTCTTGTTCTGTTATTATCCTTATCACCTTGATACCGTTGCCTTAAGGTGTGAATTTATTCACACCAAACCTTGTGATTTTGTTCACACAACGGTGGAGTGATTGTTATTTTTGTTATTTTTACTTCTTCAATTCCACCCTCATAAGTCTACCTTCCGCTTCCATTGAGAACTTGTAATCAATGGAGGGCTAGCTCTTTTATGGGTTGATCCAAGGGAGTAGAAAGGGGCTGGATTGAATGTTATTTCTCATGCCCTAAATGTTATTAATTTCTTTTAATTGAGTTTCTTTCATTCAATGATTTTTATTCTTCCTCTTCCTTATTGAATTTATTCACCCCACTTTCATGTGCTAATTACATCCTTTACCTTGGAGTGCTCATGAAAATGATCCTACAAGTGTATAGGTGATTATCATATGTTTTGAAGGTGTTTAATCAGTAAGTGATGAGGTTAGTTTGAATTCATTTCCTGAATCCTTCTCGAGTTAATGAAATTAAAATTGTAAAAAAAAGGAATTCATTCAATCCACCCCGAGCCATAACCTAGGATCAACTCATTTTCTCTTTATTTGTATTCACATAGATCTTTTAGTTCTCTTTAAAAACAATATAAAATCAACCCAAGTTGGCCACTTCATAGCCAAAAATCCATCTCTTTTTGTTGAGTGTCTAAAGGTTCTTCTTAGGTCTCTGAGGATTCGACAACCCAAGCTACACTACAAGCGACCGCTTGACCCTTAAAACTTGGGTAAATTTGGGCGAGACCAAATTTTGGCGCCGTTGCCGGGGATCAAGTAAGTTCCTTAGACAAAAACCTTCTTTCCTCACCCCCATTCTTCTACTCTCACCCAAGATCTCTTATCTTGTCCCTTTCTCGCTTTTTTTTTTGGCGCATGTCCGCCTACACCCGCGATTTCTCAAACAGACTAGTTAGGGTGGATAGTCCTAGGATAGGGGAGTCAAGTGAACCTAGGGGATTGTTTAAATCAGATTCAAATACTCTTAAAACCCCAAAGTCAGAACTTGAAACAAGTCCAATGGATGGTCATCCACAAAATCAAATTGTAAACCCTGGGGGGAATCAAATGGGAAACCAAAACCAAGAAGCTCCAAACTTAGGGAATGTAGTTGATCAAACCATGAACGACTACCTCACTCCAGCTTGGACCAATGCCCCCTCATGCATTAGACACAATTTCATAGGAGACACCAACTACATATTCAAACCCCATGTCCTAAACCACCTTCCAACCTTTCATGGGATGGAGTCAGAAATGCCATACCTTCATGTCAAAGAGTTCAACGACATTGTTGAAACCATGTGTCCCCCACATCAACTAGAATCTGCTAAGATGAGGCTCTTTCCTTTTTCATTAAAGGATCGAGCTAAAAATTGGCTAAATAACCTGAGACCTTCATCAATCCACACTTGGAACCAACTGCAAAGAGAATTTTACAAAAAATACTTCCCCCATCACAAAACCATTGCACTAAAAAAGAGCATCCAAAATTTTTTTGAAAAAGAGGGAGAGTCATTTTATGAAACATGGGAGAGGTTCAAAGACACCCTAAACATGGTTCCACACCATGGTTTTTCTATTCCTGAACAAGTAAGAATTTTCTATGAAGGTTTGGGCCCAGGGAACAAACAATTCATTGACATGATGTGTAATGGGACCTTTAAAAACAAATCCCCAAATGATGCTTACGAGTATCTAGAAATCCTTGCTGAACAAAACCAAACATGGGGAACATCACCTTATTCTGAAAAGCCTCAAAGAACTACTGGAATGCATACACTTAGGGAAGAGGAAAGCCTTAGGGCGAAACTTTCAGCACTCTCTAGGAAGGTTGAAGAGATAGACCATAGGAAAATCAATGAAATCCAAACTGTAGACCTTGTTTGCACAATCTGTGACAAACATGACCACAAAACAGACAACTGCCCAACCATTCCATCCATCAAGGATGTTCTTTTAGGAGGACCACCTGCTGAAGTCAACGCCCTAAACTTTCAAAAGCCCCAATACCCAAACACATTCAACCCAAGGTATAATGACCACCCAGACTTCCGATGGAAAGATAACCAACAACCTAACCAACCACAAGGACCAAACCCCTACCCTACACAAAATTTTCAAAACCATAACCAATTACAACCACAACCAATCCAATACCAACATCCTCCAGTCCAATACCAACAACCCATCCAACAACCAAAGTATCCCCCTGGGATAACCCAACCAACACAAACCCCTTCCCAATCTGTCCCTCTCCCAATCCTTGAACAACTGTGCAAACAAATGGAAAGGATGAACTCAGAAGTCTCGTCCCTTAAACAAGAACTTCAAACCATGAAAACTGGAAAGGCACCCATGCCCACACAGGCCATTCCACAACAAACATCAAGGGGGGAGACAAGTTGCACTCAAACAACTCATGAACAACTAAAGGCTGTGACAGTTTTGAGAAGTGGAAAATCAATTGAGAAACCTGAACAAATAGTCCAAAACCCACCTGAAGATTCAAACTCTAATGAAAATTCAAATGAAACACATGAACAAACTGATGATACTAATAAAAATGTGAAGGAAACAACTCTTCAAAAAACAACCCCACAACCTGCCCCATTTCCTCAACGCATGAGGGGGAAAACCAAGCCTGAATTGAGTGAAACATTGAGGGAAATATTCTCACAAGTCAAGTTGAACATCCCACTCCTCGATGCCATTCAAACCATTCCTACATACTCAAAATACCTTAAGGACCTCTGCACATTTAAACAGAAATTCTCACATAAGAACCAAGTCCTTCTGGCAGCAAATGTTAGCACAACAATCCAAGGAACCCTTCCTCTAAAGATGAAAGACCAGGGATGCCCTTACATAAATGTTGAAATAGGAGAGAACAAAGTTGTCAAAGCCTTGTGTGATCTCGGAGCCAGTGTGAACCTCATTCCTTATGCTATGTATTGTCAGTTAGGGCTCGAAGAACTCCAACCCACATCTGTCACTCTTCAACTTGCTGATCGTAGTATTCGAGTTCCAAAGGGGATCTTAAAGGATGTTTTGGTGAAAGTTGAAAATTTCATTTACCCAGCTGACTTCATTGTTCTTGACAATCACCCAAGCTTAGGTCCTAGGGAGCAAACCCCAATCATCCTTCGTCGTCCCTTCCTTGCAACAATCAACTCTGTTATCCGAGTCCGAAATGGGAACATGACCATCACCTTTGGAAACATGAGTCTAGACTTGAACATCTACAATGCAAACTCTCAAATTGGGGATGATGAAGAGATCCATGAGGTTAATTGGATGGGTAGTGTTGATAGTGAACTCAAAGAACATCAAGGAATTACCGAAGGATGTTTAAGTCAAGAAGAGATTGATTTTCTTTGTTCACATGAGGGAAATTTGTCTCCTTGGCTTGAATCTCTTTCAGATTGCTCTATTGATGATTTTCTAGAATCACCAATCGATGATACCATGAGTGAAATCAATAACATCGAGTCCATATCCCTTCATGAAACTACTCTAGCTAATTTAGTGGATGAAGATTCTCTTCACAAGGAACCAATTTTGTCAAGAAATGTGAACAAAGAAACTGAGTTCAATGAAAAGTCTCATCCTTTCTTGGAAAGTGATAACCACTCTGATCTTGAATTTAAGGTTTTACCTTCATCACTCAAGTATGCGTTCTTAGGGGACAATCAATCCTTTCCTGTTGTCATTTCTTCCTCTCTTGATGCCAATCATGAGAGGATGCTTCTAGATGTCCTTAGGAGACACAGGAAAGCCATTGGATGGACCCTATCAGACATTCCAGGGATTAGCCCACTTATCGGGACTCATAGAATTGTTCTAGAATCTGATTCAAAGCCATGTCGTCAACCTCAGCGACGACTCAATCCTAATCTCATGGAAGTAGTGAGAAAAGAACTTTTGAAATTGTTAAAAGCTGGTATCATCTATCCGATAGCTGAGAGTGAGTGGGTTAGCCCAATCCATGTGGTTCCAAAGAAGGCTGGAATCACAGTAATAACCAATAATGATGGAGAGATTCTTCCAACAAGGGTTAGTAGTGGATGGAGAGTCTGTATTGACTATAGGAAGCTCAACTCTTGTACCAAGAAAGACCATTTCCCCTTTCCCTTTATTGATCAAGTCCTCGAGCGAGTGGCGGGTCATCAATTCTACTGCTTCCTAGATGGATTCTCAGGGTATAATCAAATCGAAGTCTCTTTAGAGGATCAAGGAAAAACGACCTTCACTTGTGCATTCGGCACTTTTGCCTTCAAGCGCATGCCCTTTGGGTTATGTAATGCCCCTGGTACCTTCCAGCGGTGCATGATGGGAATCTTCTCGGACATGGTGGGGGATTGTTTAGAGGTCTTCATGGATGATTTCTCCATCTTTGGGGATACTTTTGAGGGATGCCTTCTAAATGTTGAAAAGGTTTTGTCAAGGTGTGAGGATAAGAATCTCATATTAAATTGGGAAAAATGCCATTTCATGGTAAGGGAAGGACATGTTCTAGGTCATCTAGTATCTGGTAGAGGGATTGAAGTTGATAAAGCTAAGGTTGACATAATTCGTCACCTTCCCTCTCCTAAAACTGTTAAGGAGGTGAGGTCCTTCTTAGGACATGCTGGTTTTTATAGAAGGTTCATTAGGAATTTCAGCTCTATTTCTCGACCACTTTGTGCTCTATTGGTAAAAGATGCTCCATTTTTATGGACAGAAAGCTGTGAGGAACCATTCTCTACACTAAAGTCAACTATTATATCTCCACCTATCATGCAATCTCCAAATTGGAAACTTCCTTTCGAGCTCATGTGTGATGCAAGTGACTTCGCTGTAGGAGCAGTCTTAGGACAACGGTGTGAGAAAACTCCATGTGTCATTGCTTATGCAAGCAAATCTTTAAATGATGCACAAATAAACTACACCACCACTGAGAAAGAGCTGCTTGCTGTTGTCTTTGCTTTAGAAAAATTCAGGTCTTATCTCTTAGGATCACCCATCATTGTCTTCACTGACCATTCAGCCCTAAAATACCTTTTCCAAAAACAAGATGCCAAGGCTAGATTGATTAGGTGGGTCCTTCTTCTTCAAGAGTTTGATTTAACCATTAAGGATAAAAAGGGTGTTGAAAATGTTGTAGCTGATCACCTCTCTAGGATGGAATTCAAAGACAACTCACACCACCTCTCTTTGTCTGATTCATTTCCCGATGAGCACCTCTATTCAGTGAGTGGTTGCCCTTGGTATGCTGACATAGCAAACCATTTGGTGACGGGTGACATTCCAAAATTCCTGGGGACCCATGCTAAGAGGAAATTTCTTTCTGATGTCAAACACTACGTGTTTGATGATCCTTACCTATTCAAGTTCTGTCCTGATCAAATCATCAGGAGATGTGTTCCCGAGTCTGAGCAAGAGTCCATTCTAAAATTTTGTCATGGAGAGGCATGTGGAGGCCACTTTTCTACAAAGAAAACCACTGCAAAGGTCCTCCAAAGTGGTTTATACTGGCCGAACCTCACTAAGGATTCCTTCCAATACTGCAAAAGTTGTCCTCAGTGTCAGCAATTAGGATCCATTTCCAAAAGAAATCAAATGCCCCTCACTCCCATTCTAGTCGTTGAAATCTTTGATTGTTGGGGAATTGATTTCATGGGACCCTTTCCAAACTCTAAGGGATACCTCTACATCCTCTTAGCTGTTGATTATGTCTCAAAATGGGTTGAGGCCATTCCCACCAAGACTAATGATCATCAAGTTGTGATCTGATTCATAAAAGAGCATATCTTTTCTAGATTTGGAATTCCGAGGGCTATAATCAGTGATCGTGGAACCCATTTCTGTAATCTCCCATTCTCTTCACTCATGTCTAAGTATGGAATTTCTCATAAAGTTTCCACTGCCTACCATCCTCAAACCAATGGTCAAGCTGAGTTAGCAAATAGGGAGATTAAGAAAATTCTTGAAAAAACTGTCAACCCCTCTAGGAAAGATTGGTCTGAGAAACTCTTGGATGCTCTTTGGGCATATCGTACAGCATTCAAAACCATCCTAGGAATGTCCCCATATAGGTTGGTTTATGGAAAAGCATGCCATTTACCTGTTGAAATTGAGCGTAAGGCATTTTGGGCAATCAAGAAAATGAATTTCGACATTTCTTTAGCCGAAGAAAAGAGGAAGTTAGATCTTAATGAACTTGAGGAACTTAGGATGGAGGCGTATGAAAATTCAAGGATAAATAAAGCTAGAGTTCAAGCCTACCAATCTAGGAATATCAAAGTCAAGCAATTTGAACTGGGAAAACATGTGCTCTTGTATAGTTCAAAACTTCATTTACACTCGGGAAAGTTAAGGTCTAGATGGTCAGGTCCATTCATAGTGCATCATGTGTACCCTCATGGGGCTGTAGAGATTCAAGATCCCACAAGTGGTAACATTTTTAAGGTCAATGGTCATAGGTTAAAACCATTCATTGAATCATTCAATAAACAGGAAATAGAGGTAGAGTTAACAGAGCCAACCTATGAACCTGGAAAAAATTGATAGATTTAGGATCCATGTCGGGCTAACGACGTTAAACAAAAGCGCTGCACGGGAGGCAACCCGTGGTCTTCATCTTTCTAATCTTTGTGACTCGTTTTTTTTTCCTTCTTCTGCATTTTTTTATTTAAAAAAATATATACTGTTGACCTGATCTTCTTTTATGAGTAAGGATGGGTATGAAAGGGGAGCACCGTATTCATCTGTGTCACGCGGTGTGATCCCTGAGTAATACCTTACCCAGAAAATATAAAGAAGACAATGTATCATCAGTTTTTTTTTTTTGTAGGTATTTAAAAAAAATAGATTGTTGACCTGTTCTTCTTTTATGAGTAAGGATGGGTAGGAAAGGGGAGCATTGTATTCATCCGTGTCACGCGGTGTAATCCCTGAGTAATACCTTACCCAGAAATTTAAGAGAAGACAATGTATCATCAATTTATGTTTTTATATTTTTTTAAGGCATGTCATAGGTCATTGGGAAAAGCTGGTCACAATCGTCCAAGCCATTGGGAGATAAACCAGAACTGAAGGGAGACATGGGAATGCATTTTCAACATCAACTACCAGGTGACTTCATTCCATAATTTTCATTTTCAATGTCTTCATTGCACTTCTATCCTGCCACTTCTATGTTTCAATTCTTTCAACACTGGGGACAGTGTATTCCAAGTTGGGGGGGGGGGAGATGAAGGAAAATGTGTGGAATGAAAAATGCCATTAACCTTGAACATGATAAAATACATTCCAAACTCTGAAATTGGATATCAAATAATTTTGCATGCCTTAATTCTGATTTTAAAGGAAGTTTATGTTCATGTGCATTGTTATTGGAAAGTGCGGTTGTCCGATGTGATTTTTCACTGTTATATTTTCATCCATTTAAAAAAAACACACAATGCCCATCCTCTAGATTGTGGGGTTTTAGTTTGAGTTCTTGGGGACCCATAATAAATAGCATAGGATTGGCGATCATTTTAATTTTAACATGAGTATTCAAAAAAAAAAAAAAATTGCGCGTAGAGCAATGAATTGACCTAATGTGTGGCTTTCGGCACTTGGGGATCGCGACTCCATAGTTGTCTGGCCCAGAGTTGGGCATTTTATCTCTATTTGTGGTAATTTGAATTTGTTTTTGATTGAGTTAGCTCGAGATGATTCCCGAGTATGTGAGCTTCACTTGGTGCCCTAAGGTCTTTGAGCCTGGGAGTCATCGGCAAAGTCTTGCTACATGGGTTGACTCGATTGAGTTCAATTTCAATTACCATGGCAAAATTGCAAAAAAAAAACCAAAAAAAATATATAAAATAAAAAATGATTACCCATCTTATTATTAAAATTTGATTGCTCCTAGCACTTCCATCTTTTATCCCTCGAATGAAAATGAACCCCCATGTCTATTGTGACACACAACACTTCATCATGCTTAATTGAATTTGGATGAAATATGGCAATGAATTTGAACAAAGGAATGGGCTTGGGCTTGGGATATGCTAATGGACATAGCTTGTTTTAAATGATTTTTATGGGTTTCATAATTGTTTGGTATGTGATCTTTGGGTGAGAAATGTGTATTAAAATGTTTTTGGAAAATGGCATTCGAATTTCATTTTTGTGAGATATATTTTGCTCGGGACTAGCAAAACTCAAGTTGGGGGGTGTGATTAGCCACTGTAAGAGGATAATATTCATTGCTAATATATGTAGTTTTCATGTGACTTGCTATTCATAAATACCATTTTAGTTCATTTTACATTTCGAACACCCATTCTCATCATTTGTGCACTTCATGCCTAATGTGCACCAATTTAGGCCCAATGTTTCATCTGATTTTAAAGAATGCAAATATCCATGTTTTAATTTGATATTTTTTGGAAATGGATATTCACTTAATTATGAACATTTTTTATTCAGGGATCAATGGATTATTAATAAATTATGATGGAGATATTTGGCGATTAAAGGAAACAATTCTGGAGAAGGCAGATTGTATATCATCCCACTGATCGGACTATGGGGCCCACAATACAGGCCCAATGAAGTCCAAAATTTATGGAAGGATAGAAGACATATAGGGGAACAAATAATTCTTCTGGAGAGAGTGCTAATTCGTTCTCAATGGGTGTGATTAAGGCGTCCCAAGTTGAAGATTTAATTTTGGGCCAGAGTCTGCGGCCCAGAAAAACAGTCCACCATTTTAATCATATCTCCCGAACCAAAAATTATTTTGGGCTGACAGTTTACATGCTGTTAGGGGACATCCGGTTCTTCATTTAATTCTTCTATGGCCCACTCTAATTCGGCCTTCTAGAAGGTCCTTGAGGCGCGTCTTTCCGGTGGATGCAAGCTGGCTGCAACTTCGGGGCAAGAAGTGGAAAAGTCTCTCATCATTAATGTTCCACCCACCTTTCCCCAACATAATTAATTAAAGGCACATGGGATGTTGGGGGCTCGGCCAAGGCTTCATTTTTTCCTATTTAAGGCAGGAGTGGTGGTGGATTTGGGAGGTTGGATGCTTTCTTTTCATTGTAATGTTATTATGCCAATTTGTCTTTGTAATGTTCTTCCTTCTCATGTAAGTTGTTCGAATCACCTTAGTCTTCAATAAAAGTTCTTCCTCTTCTCTTGTTCTGTTCTTATCCTTATCACCTTGATACCGTTGCCTTAAGGTGTGAATTTATTCACACCAATCCTTGTGATTTTGTTCACACAACGGTGGAGTGATTGTTATTTTTGTTATTTTTACTTCTTCAATTCCACCCTCATAAGTCTACCTTCCGCTTCCATTGAGAACTTGTAATCAATGGAGGGCTAGCTCTTTTATGGGTTGATCCAAGGGAGTAGCAAGGGGCTGGATTGAATGTTATTTCTCATGCCCTAAATGTTATTAATTTCTTTTAATTGAGTTTCTTTCATTCAATGATTTTTATTCTTCCTCTTCCTTATTGAATTTATTCACCCCACTTTCATGTGCTAATTACATCCTTTACCTTGGAGTGCTCATGAAAATGATCCTACAAGTGTATAGGTGATTATCATATGTTTTGAAGGTGTTTAATCAGTAAGTGATGAGGTTAGTTTGAATTCATTGCATGAATCCTTCTCGAGTTAATGAAATTAAAATTGTAAAAAAAAGGAATTCATTCAATCCACCCCGAGCCATAACCTAGGATCAACTCATTTTCTCTTAATTTGAATTCACATAGATCTTTTAGTTCTCTTTAAAAACAATATAAAATCAACCCAAGTTGGCCACTTCATAGCCAAAAATCCATCTCTTTTTGTTGAGTGTCTAAAGGTTCTTCTTAGGTCTCTGAGGATTCGACAACCCAAGCTACACTACAAGCGACCGCTTGACCCTTAAAACTTGGGTAAATTTGGGCGAGACCAAATTTTGGCGCCGTTGCCGGGGATCAAGTAAGTTCCTTAGACAAAAACCTTCTTTCCTCACCCCCATTCTTCTACTCTCACCCAAGATCTCTTATCTTGTCCCTTTCTCGCTTTTTTTTTGGCGCATGTCCGCCTACACCCGCGATTTCTCAAACAGACTAGTTAGGGTGGATAGTCCTAGGATAGGGGAGTCAAGTGAACCTAGGGGATTGTTTAAATCAGATTCAAATACTCTTGAAACCCCAAATTCAGAACTTGAAACAAGTCCAATGGATGGTCATCCACAAAATCAAATTGTAAACCCTGGGGGGAATCAAATGGGAAACCAAGACCAAGAAGCTCCAAACTTAGGGAATGTAGTTGATCAAACCATGAACGACTACCTCACTCCAGCTTGGACCAATGCCCCCTCATGCATTAGACACAATTTCATAGGAGACACCAACTACATATTCAAACCCCATGTCCTAAACCACCTTCCAACCTTTCATGGGATGGAGTCAGAAATGTCATACCTTCATGTCAAAGAGTTCAACGACATTGTTGAAACCATGTGTCCCCCACATCAACTAGAATTTTCTAAGATGAGGCTCTTTCCTTTTTCATTAAAGGATCGAGCTAAAAATTGGCTAAACAACCTGAGACCTTCATCAATCCACACTTGGAACCAACTGCAAAGAGAATTTTACAAAAAATACTTCCCCCATCACAAAACCATTGCACTAAAAAAGAGCATCCAAAATTTTTTTGAAAAAGAGGGAGAGTCATTTTATGAAACATGGGAGAGGTTCAAAGACACCATAAACATGGTTCCACACCATGGTTTTTCTATTCCTGAACAAGTAAGAATTTTCTATGAAGGTTTGGGCCCGGGGAACAAACAATTCATTGACATGATGTGTAATGGGACCTTTAAAAACAAATCCCCAAATGATGCTTACGAGTATCTAGAAATCCTTGCTGAACAAAACCAAACATGGGGAACATCACCTTATTCTGAAAATCCTCAAAGAACTACTGGAATGCATACACTTAGGGAAGAGGAAAGCCTTAGGGAGAAACTTGCAGCACTCTCTAGGAAGGTTGAAGAGATAGACCATAGGAAAATCAATGAAATCCAAACTGTAGACCTTGTTTGCACAATCTGTGACAAACATGACCACAAAACAGACAACTGCCCAACCATTCCATCCATCAAGGATGTTCTTTTAGGAGGACCACCTGCTGAAGTCAACGCCCTAAACTTTCAAAAGCCTCAATACCCAAACACATTCAACCCAAGGTATAATGACCACCCAGGCTTCCGATGGAAAGATAACCAACAACCTAACCAACCACAAGGACCAAACCCCTACCCTACACAAAATTTTCAAAACCATAACCAATTCCAACCACAACCAATCCAATACCAACATCCTCCAGTCCAATACCAACAACCCATCCAACAACCAAAGTATCCCCCTGGGATAACCCAACCAACACAAACCCCTTCCCAATCTGTCCCTCTCCCAATCCTTGAACAACTGTGAAAACAAATGGAAAGGATGAACTCAGAAGTCTCGTCCCTTAAACAAGAACTTCAAACCATGAAAACTGGAAAGGCACCCATGCACACACAGGCCATTCCACAACAAACATCAAGGGGGGAGACAAGTTGCACTCAAACAACTCATGAACAACTAAAGGCTGTGACAGTTTTGAGAAGTGGAAAATCAATTGAGAAACCTGAACAAATAGTCCAAAACCCACCTGAAGATTCAAACTCTAATGAAAATTCAAATGAAACACATGAACAAACTGATGATACTAATAAAAATGTGAAGGAAACAACTCTTCAAAAAACAACCCCACAACCTGCCCCATTTCCTCAACGCATGAGGGGGAAAACCAAGCCTGAATTGAGTGAAACATTGAGGGAAATATTCTCACAAGTCAAGTTGAACATCCCACTCCTCGATGCCATTCAAACCATTCCTACATACTCAAAATACCTTAAGGACCTCTGCACATTTAAACGGAAATTCTCACATAAGAACCAAGTCCTTCTGGCAGCAAATGTTAGCACAACAATCCAAGGAACCCTTCCTCCAAAGATGAAAGACCCGGGATGCCCTTACATAAATGTTGAAATAGGAGAGAACAAAGTTGTCAAAGCCTTGTGTGATCTCGGAGCCAGTGTGAACCTCATTCCTTATGCTATGTATTGTCAGTTAGGGCTCGAAGAACTCCAACCCACATCTGTCACTCTTCAACTTGCTGATCGTAGTATTCGAGTTCCAAAGGGGATCTTAAAGGATATTTTGGTGAAAGTTGAAAATTTCATTTACCCAGCTGACTTCATTATTCTTGACAATCACCCAAGCTTAGGTCCTAGGGAGCAAACCCCAATCATCCTTGGTCGTCACTTCCTTGCAACAATCAACTCTGTTATCCGAGTCCGAAATGGGAACATGACCATCACCTTTGGAAACATGAGTCTAAACTTGAACATCTACAATGCAAACTCTCAAATTGGGGATGATGAAGAGATCCATGAGGTTAATTGGATGGGTAGTGTTGATAGTGAACTCAAAGAACATCAAGGAATTACCGAAGGATGTTTAAGTAAAGAAGAGATTGATTTTCTTTGTTCACATGAGGGAAATTTGTCTCCTTGGCTTGAATCTCTTTCAGATTGCTCTATTGATGATTTTCTAGAATCACCAATCGATGATACCATGAGTGAAATCAATAACATCGAGTCCATATCCCTTCATAAAACTACTCTAGCTAATTTAGTGGATGAAAATTCTCTTCACAAGGAACCAATTTTGTCAAGAAATGTGAACAAAGAAACTGAGTTCAATGAAAAGTCTCATCCTTTCTTGGAAAGTGATAACCACTCTGATCTTGAATTTAAGGTTTTACCTTCATCACTCAAGTATGCGTTCTTAGGGGACAATCAATCCTTTCCTGTTGTCATTTCTTCCTCTCTTGAAGCCAATCATGAGAGGATGCTTCTAGATGTCCTTAGGAGACACAAGAAAGCCATTGGATGGACCCTATCAGACATTCCTGGGATTAGCCCACTTATCGGGACTCATAGAATTGTTCTAGAATCCGATTCAAAGCCATGTCGTCAACCTCAGCGACGACTCAATCCTAATCTCATGGAAGTAGTGAGAAAATAACTTTTGAAATTGTTAAAAGCTGGTATCATCTATCCGATAGCTGAGAGTGAGTGGGTTAGCCCAATCCATGTGGTTCCAAAGAAGGCTGGAATCACAGTAATAACCAATAATGATGGAGAGATTCTTCCAACAAGGGTTAGTAGTGGATGGAGAGTCTGTATTGACTATAGGAAGCTCAACTCTTGTACCAAGAAAGACCATTTCCCCTTGCCCTTTATTGATCAAGTCCTCGAGCGAGTGGCGGGTCATCAATTCTACTGCTTCCTAGATGGATTCTCAGGGTATAATCAAATCGAAGTCTCTTTAGAGGATCAAGGAAAAACGACCTTCACTTGTCCATTCAGCACTTTTGCCTTCAAGCGCATGCCCTTTGGGTTATGTAATGCCCCTGGTACCTTCCAGCGGTGCATGATGGGAATCTTCTCGGACATGGTGGGGGATTGTTTAGAGGTCTTCATGGATGATTTCTCCATCTTTGGGGATACTTTTGAGGGATGCCTTCTAAATGTTGAAAAGGTTTTGTCAAGGTGTGAGGATAAGAATCTCATATTAAATTGGGAAAAATGCCATTTCATGGTAAGGGAAGGACATGTTCTAGGTCATCTAGTATCTGGTAGAGGGATTGAAGTTGATAAAGCTAAGGTTGACATAATTCGTCACCTTCCCTCTCCTAAAACTGTTAAGGAGGTGAGGTCCTTCTTAGGACATGCTGGTTTTTATAGAAGGTTCATTAGGAATTTCAGCTCTATTTCTCGACCACTTTGTGCTCTATTGGTAAAAGATGCTCCATTTTTATGGACAGAAAGCTGTGAGGAATCATTCTCTACACTAAAGTCAACTCTTATATCTCCACCTATCATGCAATCTCCAAATTGGAAACTTCCTTTCGAGCTCATGTGTGATGCAAGTGACTTCGCTGTAGGAGCAGTCTTAGGACAACGGTGTGAGAAAACTCCATGTGTCATTGCTTATGCAAGCAAATCTTTAAATGATGCACAAATAAACTACACCACCACTGAGAAAGAGCTGCTTGCTGTTGTCTTTGCTTTAGAAAAATTCAGGTCTTATCTCTTAGGATCACCCATCATTGTCTTCACTGACCATTCAGCCCTAAAATACCGTTTCCAAAAACAAGATGCCAAGGCTAGATTGATTAGGTGGGTCCTTCTTCTTCAAGAGTTTGATTTAACCATTAAGGATAAAAAGGGTGTTGAAAATGTTGTAGCTGATCACCTCTCTAGGATGGAATTCAAAGACAACTCACACCACCTCTCTTTGTCTGATTCATTTCCCGATGAGCACCTCTATTCAGTGAGTGATTGCCCTTGGTATGCTGACATAGCAAACCATTTGGTGACGGGTGACATTCCAAAATTCCTGGGGACCCATGCTAAGAGGAAATTTCTTTCTGATGTCAAACACTACGTGTTTGATGATCCTTACCTATTCAAGTTCTGTCCTGATCAAATCATCAGGAGATGTGTTCCCGAGTCTGAGCAAGAGTCCATTCTAAAATTTTGTCATGGAGAGGCATGTGGAGGCCACTTTTCTACAAAGAAAACCACTGCAAAGGTCCTCCAAAGTGGTTTATACTGGCCGAACCTCACTAAGGATTCCTTCCAATACTGCAAAAGTTGTCCTCAGTGTCAGCAATTAGGATCCATTTCCAAAAGAAATCAAATGCCCCTCACTCCCATTCTAGTCGTTGAAATCTTTGATTGTTGGGGAATTGATTTCATGGGACCCTTTACAAACTCTAAGGGATACCTCTACATCCTCTTAGCTGTTGATTATGTCTCAAAATGGGTTGAGGCCATTCCCACCAAGACTAATGATCATCAAGTTGTGATCCGATTCATAAAAGAGCATATCTTTTCTAGATTTGGAATTCCGAGGGCTATAATCAGTGATCGTGGAACCCATTTCTGTAATCGCCCATTCTCTTCACTCATGTCTTTGTATGGAATTTCTCATAAAGTTTCCACTGCCTACCATCCTCAAACCAATGGTCAAGCTGAGTTAGCAAATAGGGAGATTAAGCAAATTCTTGAAAAAACTGTCAACCCCTCTAGGAAAGATTGGTCTGAGAAACTCTTGGATGCTCTTTGGGCATATCGTACAGCATTCAAAACCATCCTAGGAATGTCCCCATATAGGTTGGTTTATGGAAAAGCATTCCATTTACCTGTTGAAATTGAGCATAAGGCATTTTGGGCAATCAAGAAAATGAATTTCGACATTTCTTTAGCCGAAGAAAAGAGGAAGTTAGATCTTAATGAACTTGAGGAACTTAGGATGGAGGCGTATGAAAATTCGGGGATAAATAAAGCTAGAGTTCAAGCCTACCAATCTAGGAATATCAAAGTCAAGCAATTTGAACTGGGAAAACCTGTGCTCTTGTATAGTTCAAAACTTCATTTACACCCGGGAAAGTTAAGGTCTAGATGGTCAGGTCCATTCATAGTGCATCATGTGTACCCTCATGGGGCTGTAGAGATTCAGGATCCCACAAGTGGTAACATTTTTAAGGTCAATGTTCATAGGTTAAAACCATTCATTGAATCATTCAATAAACAGGAAATAGAGGTAGAGTTAACAGAGCCAACCTATGAACCTGGAAAAAATTGATAGATTTAGGATCCATGTCGGGCTAACGACGTTAAACAAAAGCGCTGCACGGGAGGCAACCCGTGGTCTTCATCTTTCTAATCTTTGTGACTCGTTTTTTTTTTCCTTCTTCTGCATTTTGTTATTTAAAAAAAATATAGACTGTTGACCTGATCTTCTTTTATGAGTAAGGATGGGTATGAAAGGGGAGCACCGTATTCATCTGTGTCACGCGGTGTGATCCCTGAGTAATACCTTACCCAGAAAATATAAAGAATACAATGTATCATCAGTTTAATTTTTTTTTAGGTATTTAAAAAAAATAGATTGTTGACATGTTCTTCTTTTATGAGTAAGGATGGGTATGAAAGGGGAGCACCGTATTCATCCGTGTCACGCGGTGTAATCCCTGAGTAATACCTTACCCAGAAATTTAAGAGAAGACAATGTATCATCAATTTATGTTTTTATATTTTTTTAAGGCATGTCATAGGTCATTGGGAAAAGCTGGTCACAATCGTCCAAGCCATTGGGAGATAAACCAGAACTGAAGGGAGACATGGGAATGCATTTTCAACATCAACTACCAGGTGACTTCATTCCATAATTTTCATTTTCAATGTCTTCATTGAACTTCTATCCTGCCACTTCTATGTTTCAATTCTTTCAACACTGGGGACAGTGTATTCCAAGTTGGGGGGGGGGAGATGAAGGAAAATGTGTGGAATGAAAAATGCCATTAACCTTGAACATGATAAAATACATTCCAAACTCTGAAATTGGATATCAAATAATTTTGCATGCCTTGATTCTGATTTTAAAGCAAGTTTATGTTCATGTGCATTGTTATTGGAAAGTGCGGTTGTCCGATGTGATTTTTCACTGTTATATTTTCATCCATTTAAAAAAAACACACAATGCCCATCCTCTAGATTGTGGGGTTTTAGTTTGAGTTCTTGGGGACCCATAATAAATAGCATAGGATTGGCGATCATTTTAATTTTAACATGAGTATTCAAAAAAAAAAAAATTGCGCGTAGAGCAATGAATTGACCTAATTTGTGGCTTTCGGCACTTGGGGATCGCGACTCCATAGTTGTCTGGCCCAGAGTTGGGCATTTTATCTCTATTTGTGGTAATTTGAATTTGTTTTTGATTGAGTTAGCTCGAGATGATGCCCGAGTATGTGAGCTTCACTTGGTGCCCTAAGGTCTTTGAGCCTGGGAGTCATCGGCAAAGTCTTGCTACATGGGTTGACTCGATTGAGTTCAATTTCAATTACCATGGCAAAATTGCAAAAAAAAAAAACCAAAAAAAAATATATAAAATAAAAAATGAGTACCCATCTTATTATTAAAATTTGATTGCTTCTAGCGCTTCCATATTTTATCCCTCGAATGAAAATGAACCCCCATGTCTATTGTGACACACAACACTTCATCATGCTTAATTGAATTTGGATGAAATATGGCAATGAATTTGAACAAAGGAATGGGCTTGGGCTTGGGATATGCTTATGTACATAGCTTGTTTTAAATGATTTTTATGGGTTTCATAATTGTTTGGTATGTGATCTTTGGGTGAGAAATGTGTATTAAAATGTTTTTGGAAAATGGCATTCGAATTTCATTTTTGTGAGATATATTTTGCTCGGGACTAGCAAAACTCAAGTTGGGGGGTGTGATTAGCCACTGTAAGAGGATAATATTCATTGCTAATATATGTAGTTTTCATGTGCCTTGCTATTCATAAATACCATTTTAGTTCATTTTACATTTCGAACACCCATTCTCATCATTTGTGCACTTCATGCCTAATGTGCACCAATTTAGGCCCAATGTTTCATCTGATTTTAAAGAATGCAAATATCCATGTTTTAATTTGATATTTTTTGGAAATGGATATTCACTTAATTATGAACATTTTTTATTCAGGGATCAATGGATTATTAATAAATTATGATGGAGATATTTGGCGATTAAAGGAAACAATTCTGGAGAAGGCAGATTGTATATCATCCCACTGATCGGACTATGGGGCCCACAATACAGGCCCAATGAAGTCCAAAATTTATGGAAGGGTAGAAGACATATAGGGGAACAAATCATTCTTCTGGAGACAGTGCTAATTCGTTCTCAATGGGTGTGATTAAGGCGGCCCAAGTTGAAGATTTAATTTTGGGCCAGAGTCTGCGGCCCAGAAAAACAGTCCACCATTTTAATAATATCTCCCGAACCACAAATTATTTTGGGCTGAAGGTTTACATGATGTTAGGGGACATCCGGTGCTTCATTTAAGTCTTCTATGGCCCACTCCAATTCTGCCTTATAGAAGGTCCTTGAGGCGCGTCTTTCCGGTGGATGCAAGCTGGCTGCAACTTCGGGGCAAGAAGTGGAAAAGTCTCTCATCATTAATGTTCCACCCACCTTTCCCCAACATAATTAATTAAAGGCACATGGGATGTTGGGGGCTCGGCCAAGGATTCATTTTTTCCTATTTAAGGCAGGAGTGGTGGAGGATTTGGGAGGTTGGATGCTTTCTTTTCATTGTAATGTTATTATGCCAATTTGTCTTTGTAATGTTCTTCCTTCTCATGTAAGTTGTTCGAATCACCTTAGTCTTCAATAAAAGTTCTTCCTCTTCTCTTGTTCTGTTCTTATCCTTATCACCTTGATACCGTTGCCTTAAGGTGTGAATTTATTCACACCAATCCTTGTGATTTTGTTCACACAACGGTGGAGTGATTGTTATTTTTGTTATTTTTACTTCTTCAATTCCACCCTCATAAGTCTACCTTCCGCTTCCATTGAGAACTTGTAATCAATGGAGGGCTAGCTCTTTTATGGGTTGATCCAAGGGAGTAGCAAGGGGCTGGATTGAATGTTATTTCTCATGCCCTAAATGTTATTAATTTATTTTAATTGAGTTTCTTTCATTCAATGCTTTTTATTCTTCCTCTTCCTTATTGAATTTATTCACCCCACTTTCATGTGCTAATTACATCCTTTACCTTGGAGTGCTCATGAAAATGATCCTACAAGTGTATAGGTGATTATCATATGTTTTGAAGGTGTTTAATCAGTAAGTGATGAGGTTAGTTTGAATTCATTGCATGAATCCTTCTCGAGTTAATGAAATTAAAATTGTAAAAAAAAAGGAATTCATTCAATCCACCCCGAGCCATAACCTAGGATCAACTCATTTTCTCTTAATTTGAATTCACATAGATCTTTTAGTTCTCTTTAAAAACAATATAAAATCAACCCAAGTTGGCCACTTCATAGCCAAAAATCCATCTCTTTTTGTTGAGTGTCTAAAGGTTCTTCTTAGGTCTCTGAGGATTCGACAACCCAAGCTACACTACAAGCGACCGCTTGACCCTTAAAACTTGGGTAAATTTGGGCGAGACCAATTCCCATGTTTCTTCTTCTATTTTTTGAATTCTCTAAAGAAGCATTGCTATCTTGGTCATCTAATTTATCAATAATTCCTCTCTTATACAATGAATATAGATATTATTTTCACAATAAGTTGGATTAGGTTCAAATTCTACTCAATCATATGTGATAAAATGTGTTGGGTATTTCGTGTACTTCCATAACAATGATATGTGGATATGGATCGTCTACTTTTGAGAGATTGAGTGGTATTAAAAAATTGTAAGTGAAAACTTCAATTCATTCACATATTTCAAATGGTATGAGGTACCTAGTTTCAAATTACCATTCATACCAATCCTCATAGTACCCTTCCTTGGAGATACCATCAATAAAACATGATCTCCCACTTAGAATTCAAAATCCTTCCTATGATTATCGACTAAATAATTTCTGTACTTTTGAATGATTTAATGTGAGGATGAGTAGCCTTGAAATTTTTTTTTTCCATTCAATGATATTTGGGCTTAGTTTTTTCTTTTAGCGTATTCATTCAAAAAAATAATAGTATGACATCTATTTCTATATAGTTATTCATATGGTGAAATTTTAATACTTGGATGAAACTATTTTTATAAGAAAAATATATCAAAGTTAAATACTGATCAAACATACTTTAAAATTTGAGTGACCAGGACCTCAACGTGTCTTCTATTTTTTCAATCATTTTTTTGGATTGTCCATAATTTTTTGGATGGTAGGTAGTGCAAAAATGAAGATCAGTATCACGATCCTTCTAAATACTCATTAAGAATATCAATGAAAAATAAGAATCTTGATAAAAATAATTGATATAGGTTGCCCATTAAGTCTCCAAACATAATTAATTTGGTCCCTCCTGAGCTTCCCAAGATGTAAATATTATCATATAGTAAAAAATGTACATATTTGGTTAGGCAATCAATGACAACCCATATAGCATCATTCATTTTAGGAGTCTTTTTTATTCCAGTGAAAATGTCTAGAGTTATGTAACACCATTTAAAGATACTAATAGGAATAGGTGTCATGAATTCTCTATGATGATACCTTAAATATTCAAAATATTAAAAAACCTATCATATGGACACATAATCAGTAGTTCTCCACTTATTGTTATCCCACCAAAAATGTTCCTTAAATTCCATATACTTATTTGTGAAACTAGGGTGTATAGAGGAATTTTTTCTATGATAATAATACAAAACATCCCTATTTATCTCTCATATATATGCAAAAAATAACATATTCCCTAATTTTAGAGCACCATATTCAAAAATTGTGTCTTCTAATTTCCCATTTTCTATAGCATTATTTTTCTTCAAAAAAAATCCAAACATCAAATTGAGACTTTTTTATCTTTTATAATAATTTTGGTTTTTCAATATGATGACAAATTATTGATGTCATCAATTTCTTACTAACTCCCATATTCATATTTCCAAGATCGATAAACATAGGGTCTCTCTTAATCCTCATATGGGTCAAAATTATTAGATATTTCAGACATAATGAATCTTCTACCTTATTTTCTTTTGTTGCATGGTAGTGTATTGAGAAATAAATTTAATTGAGTATCTGGATATATTGCCTTCGTATCATATTGAGTTCTTTCTATGAATATATTTATTTCATTATTTTATAATTCAGTCATAGATCTCATATTTCCATATAGAGATAAAGCGTTTATATCTTCAAAGAATATATTACATGTGAAAATTCAATTTCAGGGGTTAGGTAGTTCTATTCTTGATTCTTCAATTTATTTGATGGATATAAAAAATTAATCGTTTTTCTTTAGAAAAAACTAGCCCCCTTCTTATATTTTTCAATATATATCACAAACCCATCACTTAATGATGGTATAGTAAAAATTGGAACATTGGAAATATCTTCTTCAATCCATAAATACATTCTTCACATGACTTTTTTCCAAAAAAACATAACCCCTATAATATTAGTTAATTGGTTATCTAATCATGAGTAATTCAGAATGAATCACCAATAGTAACCTATGAGACTAATGGAACTATGTACCTCAGTTATGTTTTTTGGTACGGATTATTCTAAGACTACCATTGTCCATGTAAGATCATCTAAGTCTTTTCATTGAAGACAATATGGCCATTAAAAGAAATATATTGAATTAAAAAACTAAATTTACTAAATTTACCATATCTATCATTCTTTATAATAGTGTCAGCAATAACATACAATTGATTTTCATGGTCCTCATATATTCTATAATACACTAGAATATCATAAATGAATAATAGAACAAAATCTTCAAGGTATTGTTTGAATACATTATTATATATATCCAAAAAATAAAGGATGCATTAGTAAATCAAAATTATGCTAATTTAAACTTTTAATTTTTGTATCTCATTCAAAAATCTATCTTCATAATGTCTTCCTTCATTACTTGTAAATGGTGACACCCAAAATGAGGATCAATATTTGTAAATTTTTGGGATCCATGATGTTGATCAAATAATTCATCAATTCAAGAAAGATGATACTAGTTCTTTATTATAATAGAATTTATTTTCTTAAAATCAATACATAGCCTCATGGGTCCATCTTTAATCTTAATAAGGAGAACATGGTATCCCCATGGTCAAACAATAGGGTGAATGAATCCCTTATCACAAAATTCCTCTAGTTGTTTATTCTACTCTAAAAATTCTAAATTGGAATTTCTATAGTGATTATTTGATGTTGTTCTTCAATTACATATTAAATCAATATAACTCAACTTTAACCTCTGAAGGATTTATAGGTAATTAATTTGTTAATACATTAATATATTCTTACACCATCGGTGAATCTTCTATTTCATGATTACTTTCATCATCCCTAGATGTTTTTTCTCATTTCCCCCAAGAATCTCATTTATAATATCTACTGGTAGATGATATATATATTAATTAAGTGATTAAGACTCTACTCTAATTTTATGTAATTCTAGATCTTCCTAAAAAATCATAATTTATTTCATCCTACAGTAAATTTTGCCATAATATTTTAAAAACTAGTCCATACCAAAGATTATATTGAATTCAACCATATATAAGATAATAAGTTCATAATATAAATCAAATTTTTGTTTTATAATGGGGACTACCTCACACATCATTTTGCAATGAGGCTTCCCTTAAGAGTATTAATAATAACTACCATATTAATTTAAAAGAGAAAGGTATAATATTCTTGAAAAATTGGGTAGATATAAATGAATGAAAAGATCCAAAATGAAATAAATAAGTATCTAAATTTTAATATAGAATTAATGTTCCTTCCACCACATCATTTTTTTATTCAACATCAGCTATCAAGATCAAAAAATCATGTCCTTATCTCATTGTTCTATTATAGGATATATTCCTTTAATGATTAAGGAATACAATTACACATTTCCCCATCTCCTTGAAATTATAACACATAAGACAACTATTTTTATTCTTCCTCATGAATTATTTAACATGATCACCCCTTTATCAACACTAATAAAAAACTATTATTCCCTTCATGATTTTTCTAGGGAAATTATTTTCATAGTTATCACATAATGGAAATTTATTCATCTTCTTCATTGATTCATTCCATTTCTCTTGGTGTTTATATTACATATTATTCTATTTATTCCCATACAATATATTGATTATCAAAAATTTGTTCCCTATTTTTATGGAATATAAAATTATTTCGTCATATGAAGAAAATGCTTTGGGTACTAGTGTCCATCCGATACATGAGCTAATATTTTCAAAAAATTGATCAATATTGGACTATGAATTATGTATTGAATCAATATAGTAACTCACTAAACATGTAATGGTGTATTCATAATCCAAAACACATTCTTCTTCCATTTTATTTTAGATAAAGAACTTTATATTCATATCAACTTATTGTTCATGTGGGAACTTTTTATTAAATAATGAATCATTAAAATCAATCAATTGCATGAGTTTTATTTCCTATTCAACCCTAATATTCTGGATCAATGAACACCATTGACCAATATCACCACTAAGATAATACACTAAAAGTTTAAACTTTTAATTTTCACTGTATCCCAAGGATATAAATCATCTCAAGGTACTTAATACATTTCTTATCTAAAATAAAATTATTACTCCCACTAAATGATTGGGGATTCTATTTCATAAAGTGATCTAGTATTATATAATCCCATTATGGAATAGGTTTTTCTATCCTGATAAGGTTATTTTTCATAACCTGATTAACATGCCCGAATAAATCTATACTATTTTCTATTCTAATACAAGTTGTATTGGTTTCCTCACTACATAAATCCCTATATTGTTTAAAAGTTTTTTTAAACTTCTTCTATCCATGAACCATTTTTATATAACGACACATAATGGATTATCTCATAAAATAATGAATAATAATTTATAATTTCAAATATGGTGAAATAATTAACAAAAATAAAATTTTATGCATTATTAATATCAAAATCATAAACATTGGTTTCTTTGGGGATATCATTACATTCAAATCATTCATAATGATTTATAAATAAAATGGGAATTTTCATTAGCATATCCCCAAGGAGATTCAAATCAGGTGAATTTTAAGAACCATTTTTATATACTATGTAATGCTCAAGGAAATCCTAACACACCTTTTTCAGAGTTTTTATCCCTAGGTAACTCTATTCCATAACCACATCCACCAATAGAATCTTGATAGGGCTGTATTTCTTGGAAAACCCACATAATATTTTCTGTAACAAAAAAATCAGATGTTATTATATACATATATTCAATTTATATCATATGGTTATATTCCCCAATATATGATTTTTGAAAGCTAGTTCCTAAGGATTCTACGAAACATTCACTAATACAAACTAAAACAACCCTGATCCAAAAATCTCATAGACGATGCATTTGTTTATTAATTTGGGAAAGGTACAATGTGTCGAATCCCAAAGGACCGATCAATTTAGTGGTTTTGGAAATATATTTACATAAAAGATACCCATATTACATTAGGAATAAAAAACAAAGAATGTACAAAGTAAAAGCTCAGCATCCTTGAAACTCATTCAAAAAATTCAACTTCATATCTTGAGGAAGGGAAGAAAAATATGGGTGAGCTCAAATGATCGTTAAGGGTTAACTATAGTGGAATGAATAAAGAATCAATAATCAAAATCAATATGGAAAGGTATATGAATGAACACATATTCCATTTAAATAACTTTACTATCATGGTGTGATATGGAAAAATAAATATTGAAAGGTAAATAACTTAAACACACACCCTTATTTAATATAATGAGAATGAAATGCATCCATTTAAAATATCAAAGTGAAAATATCATGGATAATAATAATAAATGAACTAAAAATTAAGAAAATGAATAATTTTTTAGATTCCATTTTTCTTAATTACATGACACCTTGACCATCAAAACCTTACACAACACGGTATAAAACATACTAGGTAAAACCATATAATTTGGCAAATTAATTCATTCCATTGGACTATTGATACAACGATGGGATCTATATAAATGGTCCCCAAATCATTTCTTACCTATCCATAGCAATAATATTATATTTAATAATATATTTTTTTATATACAATGTTACTTATCATAATGTATATAGATTTATCAATATTTTCCATGTTAATAAAATTACATTCAATGTGAACACCATATGTAAAAATGGAATATATTTTACAAAATAATCCTAATCATAACACTATAGAATGGATATATAAGAGAAATATAATTTCCAATGAAAAATTATCATTAGAATCTGATAATTTCAAGAGATATTTAACAATCAAAATTTAAATTGAGATTGGAAAATAACTTTTTCCACTTTGTGATTTTCATTTAAAATCACCTTTGATGTGATAATTCCAAGGGTAACATATAATACTATGGAATATGAATAAATTGAGATATATAATTTCCAATGTAAATTATATAAACTATATGAAAGTGAATTGCTTCATAATAAATAATATGTCTTAATGTAATGTAAATTGAAATGAAATCCCTTAGCTCACCCTTCCTTTGACTAAACATACGTTATCCTATTTTATAGTGGTTTTAAATAAGGTATTAACTTATAAAAAATATTAATATTTAAAATATCATATATGATCATTTTATACTATATTTGAACCCATTAATTAATAATAATTCAGTATTTTCATTGTTTAGGGTGTTAATAGACATGTTTTCTCATGTGTGTTTCATTATGAATGATCTCATTCTTGCGCATATTATATAGTTACATCATATATAGAATAATTATCATGAAATAATGATACTATATGTATATAAATTTCACTTTTAAGATCAATATTTAATTATGGTTGTGAATAATGAAGTATGTTATGATTATGGTTATGGTATTCCATATGAACGCATGTGTAATGTATCTATTTTTCAATAGTCATTACGAAAGGAGGTTTTGTAATATTTTACATTAATATGGTTTTAATAATATCTTATATAACATATTTTATACGTATATATATACAAAATATATTTTGGTTATGAAAAGAGTCTCACATCGACATGTGTAGCCTATATCCCACACGTACCTGAACGATGTTATCACCTTTACATGACTGAAAAAGAATGAATAAAAATAATATATATTATATTTATTGAATTGTAAATATTCTTTGACCACATAAATTATTTCATTTATATCACATATAATCATAAAATTTATCTTTATCACCACTCATGTGAAGCGTTTGTGAAATATGAATCAGATCGCTTCGTGAGAGGGTAGTCCACCGTACACACGAGTGACATTAACATATCTTCAATGAAATGGAAGAAAACAATATATAAATGATATAATTACTGAATATGTATAAATATGTTATAAATATCATATATATACTTTATATCCATCATAGTACCCAACATTCAGAGGTAGAAATGGAAAAAATGACATCTGTTTGGGAGGCGGCTGTCTGTCATCCAGACAAATGATATTTTAATAACCCAATTAATGGAAGTGGATATTGTTTAAGGTCATTAACCTATTATAAAAACATCCATGTATATGAAAGATGCAACGTATAAATAGATTTTCAATTGTTCATTTTTTATATCTTCATGGCTTAAAAAAATTAAAGAGGTGTAGAAAGCATTAAAATAAAGATGCTTGTTGAATAATAATACCACTTATTTGGGTATCCTACATAAGTTTCTCCTAAATACATAATAGAATATATTTATACACATACTAGGGATTAAAGGATGTTTGAATGGATTTTTGGAATTTATTTTGGAATGTAATGGATAAACCAATGAGGTGGGAAGGTTTAAACAATAGAGGATAGGGGTGGCCATTTATAAGTATGGGAGAGGACAGACAACATATTTTTGAAAATAATATAGTGATACCAGGTTTTTCATATGTAAGAAAGGGTAAAACATTGTTCTATAATAGAACATTATAGGTTTCATGGTCAAAGTATGTCCTCACAATAGTTTTTATAGATGTTTATAGGTCATTTTTATTCTTATGTTTTTAGTATAACCCCTTATAAACCCACTTTTTCCTTAATAGTTGTAATTATTTTTTACTACTTTCACTATTCAAAGTGGTAATAATTTAATTTTAACTTTTTAGAAATTATAAATTATGAAAACCCTACTCTTTATTACACACATAAACATGATTTATTACATAAACTCTTCACTTGATACAACATGTAAGATTGAGAGGTCTAGAGTCTTTAGGGATTTGGAACATTACATGAAAACACAAAACATGAAACACAAAATCATTATTGAAAACAACATTTACATCACCACTACATTCCCTCATACTTAGAATATCATGGGATAACCTAAGGACATGCATAAGAAAAGGGTGAGATATAAAGCCTAATAAGGTAATAAACATGGAATAACAAGAGAACTATAAAACATGTTATACAATAGGCATATAAATGGATCACAATAGAAAAATGAACATAAATTCATGATAAATCATGATAATTATAACATGGAAATGTGGCAACAACACATAGCATAGAATTAACATTAGTTAGGCTCATTGCACATGGAGCATGATTAATCCCCCATTGCTCATAAATAACGAGTATACCCACGTTTAACTTAAATTATCATGACTCAACACTCATTTTACATGACGTATCACAATACAATACTTTACCTAATGCATTTGAGTGCTATCAGGGCACACCCTTCTTAAACATTTCATTTCATGCATAAGTGTGAAACATATATTATAAAACATGGAATTGATCAACATCAAAAGTTATTACATGATTAAGTATTGAGTAATAAATGCATGAAAGTACCATTAAATATGTATATGTTCATAAAGGTGAATAAACATGATAGATACATGGGTATGGTATTCACTATATAGTGATCTTGTCTATGAAAAATGCGATACAATTTCTGGAGCATAACGGCATGACATAAGAACTGATAAAATTTTTTGATGAGAGATATATGAGTATCTCATATTATGTAAATGAAATGGACAGTAATGGGGGTAATATAGATACATGTGCCAACAAATTTAATGGAATTTTTATAAGTAATAAAAAATATTTTCTTGAATGTAAATGAGGAGAGAGAAAATCTATACGGAATTTGAGCAATGCAATAGGTGTGCATGGGAGGAATTAATGAGAGAGAAAGGGGATATCTAATTATTAAAACCTGAATAGGGAAGTATTGGGGGAGGTGAGAAATAAAACCCCAACATTTATAATTGAAAATAAAATTTCATAACAATATTAAGAAAGATGGACAAAATGAGAACGGAAGGAATCCCTTACATAGATGTGTGATCCCAGAGGCTTGGGAGGGGCTTGAGAGAGACTTATTGGGATATTGGGGAAGCATGGGAGGATTCTAGAGAGAGGAGGGTAGGGGTTGGACGATCTCAAAAGGCTTTGAGTGAAGAGGAAGTGGGATCTTGGGTGTGTTTATATTGGAAAGTGGAGGGAATTATTTATTATTTAGGTTTGGGACACGTCACATTAAACTAATCAAAACCACAGACCAGCTCATGGTTTTTGCCCATGGTTTTTTCCAAAGGGGAGTGAAAAAAAATATTTTATAAGGCCAATGTCCTAAATTCTTAAAATAATAATGTTTTTTATGTCGAGGTGAGTCACACTATCAAGGAAACAATTTTAAAAGGAAAAATGTTTCATAAGCCTTGAAGGGTCCACTAAAGCTTTCTAAAATAAATCAATCAATCCCAAAGATCTCATTATTTTAATGTTAAAATATATAATGTCCTATAAAAATGTTTATTGTATTTTATAAAATCATTATTAGGTCATTATGATGTCATAAAACACATTATATATTTAAATGTTAATTAATTTTTACCCAAAAATTTGACTTTCTCGGAAAATTATGAAAAATTCACTATTGTATAATTTCGATGTCCTAATTCCAAAAATAATATTCATTTTATCTAAATATTTTTCTAAATATTTTAATTTTTACTTTTAAAATAAAAACCAATATTTATCGAAAATTCATGGGTTTTGACAAAAACATCTTTCAAACCATAACAAAAATTACAATTGCATTCATAAAATTATATGATAATATATATTTAATAAAAATTAATTTAGTAATAATAATAATATTTTTTTAAATATTATTTGATTCTAAAAATCCATTAATTCATCAAAATAGGTATCTTAGTTGAATATTAAATAAAAATAATATTTATTCTTTAAAAAATATTTACAATGTAAAAATAATAAAAAGGCAATATATTCTCTATAGAAGAATAATTTACATAATTTCATTACTAGGTTCTTGTAACATAAACCCTTAAAACAACCGCATAGGACCTCAAGGTAAGGTGCGCAATGGTGACAGTCTCTTTGGGTGGCTCTGATAACATTGTTTGAGTTGTAATCTCTATCAACTTCTACTTCCCTCGTAGGTGGTTCTGCCCAAGCTTTACGTATTCACGATTGGATTGGGCTTGGCCAAGAGAGAATCCCAATGATGCCACCTCCTTTCTGAGCAACAAAAAATGGGTTTCTTATGGGGAAAGTCTACTGGATGATGTCATCGCTTCCTTTGTTTGAGTAAATTGTATTTGTTAAATCCCTATATTTATACTAATCATGTGAACACTGTTCAATGACTATATTAGAAAAAGTAACAATTCTAAAAAGTATTTTAAAAAAACAAAACATAGAACCAAATAAGTGCATATATTTTACATAATCATAAGAAGACATTTTAATAGTTCTGGAGGAACTTTCATTAATTATTTTTTGTGTCCTTACAATCATCCCCATTAAAAAAAATTCCCTGAAAATTTCCTTTTACCACACTCAACCAAATGCAGGTTACTCTGCTTCATCACTTCCTCCTATTCCCATGTCCCTTCTTCAAACTTCTCGTATTTCCACAACACATTGATGAGGGGAATTGTCTTATTTCGTAGAACTTTTTCTCTATGATCTATGATCTTCATCGGTTTCTCTTCGTAACAAATATCATCCACCAACTATACTACCTCTGAAGAGTGCAAATGTGAAGGGTCTCTTATGTACTTTATTTAGAGGGATACATGAAAGGCATCATATACTTTGGCCATGGTAGGTATAAGTTCTAGTCGATAGGTCACAGCTCCAAGACGATCATGAATCTTGAAGGAGACTATGTACATAGGAAATAAAATCCCTTTAATTCCAAACCTCATGACCTTTTTCCATGTAGATATGTGTAGAAATTCAATATATCCAACATTAAACTCAAGTTCTCATTGACGGTTATCTTGATAACTCTTCTTCCAACTCTAGGATTCCTTGATATGCTGCTGAATGGTTTTCACCTTCTCCACCATTTCTTCAACCATTTCTGGTCCTAGCAGCTTATGCTCACTGAACTCACCCCAACATACCGGTGTTATGAACCTCTTCCCATACAGGGCTTCATAAGGATCCATTCGGATGCTCTATTAGAAACTATTATTATAAGAGAATTCAACCAGAGGAATATGTTGATCCCAACCTACTTTAAATTCCTTAGAACATGATCTAAACATATATTCCAGTGTCTGAATAGTTCGATCGGATTGGCCATCCGTTGGAGGATGATAGGTCATATAGAAGTTCAGTTAAGTATCCAGAGCTTGTTGATGACTCTTCCAAAACTACAAGGTGATTCTAGGATATCAATCTGATACAATAGATAGTGGTACTCTATGCAGCCTTACCACTTCCCTCAATTATATTTGTGCCAGTTGATCCTAAGAAAAATCCTTCCGAATTACAATGAAGTGTGTAGAAATTGTAAGACGATCCACAAAAATAGAATTTTCATAGTTTCCTTTGGATGTCTTTAGAAGTCTGGTTACAAAGTCCATGGCGACATTCTCCCATTTCCATGCTGGTATGGTCAATGGTTGCATCATCCCCTTAGACTTCTGCCTCTCTACCTCACTTACTGACACACCAGGAACATTTATGTATACTCAGTGATCTCCTTCTTCAAATTATCCCACCAATAATTTTCTAGTAGATGTAAGTATGTATTTCGGTTTCTTGGTTTAATAGAGAAATTTGAACTATGTGCATCAGCCAAAGGATCCTTCTTCAACTCTGGACTAGACATAACACATAGTCTTTTCCAAAATCTCACAATTCCTTATTTATTGACATTGAACTATGAAGATATACCGTTTCTGATAGCTTCCACTATCTTATGAATTCCCACACAATCATTTTGATCATCCTTTAACATTTCCAAAGGATATGGTTGAGAAATAATTTGTGAAAGGACTAATGATGTTCCCTTATTTATGATTCCCATGTCCATCTTCATAAAATCTAAGAAGATTGGGTCCTTTCCAATTCTCATCAATGATAGAATAATTTATTTTTTTCTACATAGAGTATCCACCACCTTGTTCTTATTCCTAGGGTGGTAATGGATTGAGTAGTCATAGTCCTTGATTAGCTCTAACCATCTTCGTTGGCCCATGTTCAACACTTTCTATGTGAATATGTACTTCAGGATTTTGCGGTCCGTATATATTTCACATTTCTCCCTAAAGTGATAATGCCGCAAAATTTTTAAAGAGAAGATCACCGCATCCAACTCCAGATCATGTGTAGGATAATTCTTCTCATGAATATTCAACTTTCTTGAAGCATCAGAAAAGTCTTTTCATTTTGCATCAACACACATCCCAAGCCCTTCTTCAAAGCATCACTGAATACCAAAAAAAGTTGTCCACGTGTGGGTAATGTTAGCATGGGAATAGGGTTAAGCCTCTTTTTCAACTCCTTAAATCTTTCTTCGCATTCATCACTCCAAGAAAACATTATTCCCTTCCGATTTAGCTTGATAAGAGGGTTATATGATTGTGAGAAAATTCTAAAAAATCGTCAATAATATCCAGCTTACCCCAAGATGCTATAGATATCTGTTACTGATGTTGGCCTTGACCATACCTCTATTGCAGCTGTCTTGAAGGGATCCATCGATATCCCATTACTTGTGATGATATTGCCCATGAATTAGACCTCCTTCAACCAAAACTCACACTTTATGTACTTTTCCAAGAGCTTCTCCTTTCAAAAGGTCACTAGTACAGTTCTTAGATTCTCTTCATGATCCTCTATGGTTTTAGAGTATATTAGAATATCATCTATAAATACTACCAAAAATTTGTTGAGGTAATCTCTAAAGACACTATTAATCAGGTCCATGAATATTTCTGGAGCATTAGTGAGTTCAAAAAGCATTAATATGTGTTCATAGTGCCCATACCATGTACAAAAAACAGTCTTTGGGATATCTTCCTTCTTCAACCTTACTTGATAATATCCCAAATTCAAATCCACCGTAGAAAATTATTGTGCTCCATGTAGATGATCGAACAAGTAATCAATTAATGGGAGGGGATATATTTTCTTTATCGTGACTTTATTATGCTCGTGATAATCGATGCACAGGTGCATTGACCCATCCTTCTTTAGGACGAAGACGATGGGTGAACCCCATGGTGAAGCACCTAGGCAAATAAAACCTTTATAAAGATTATATTATAGTTGTTTCTTATGCTCCTCAAGCTCTAAAACAACCATTCTATATGAATTATTTGATATTTAAAACTCCCTAGGTATAAGGTCAATTGAGAATTCAACATCTCTTCTAGGAGGATCACCAGGCAATTCCTCGGAAAACACTTCAGCGAATTCATTCCTAATAGGCATGTCTTCAAGGATGGTTGCCTAATTAGACTAAATCATCTAAGACATATGCGAGTGCTCATAGGTAAATAATATCCATACATGAGATGATGGAGATAAAAAAGATTCATCTTCCTCATTTCACTTATACAGAATCGGGGGGTTGATCCTCTAAATGGACAATGATTTCACTCTCATGACAATTTATGTTTGCTCTATATTGGGAAATCCAATCCATGCCATTAATTCACTATAGGAAAACATAATATCTAAGACGGGCGATTTGCGATGGGATCACGTTGCAAAAGACCTTTTGTGACGGGGCTCCATCGCAAATCGCCCATGGCAGAAAATGGCGTCACAAAGTGTTGTTTTTGCGGCAGTCCCATCGCAAAAATACTGTTTGCGATGGTATTTTTCCTCCATTAAAAATTGGTTTTCGTTTATATATAAAAAAGGTCTTTGCGATAGGTCGTCACTGATATATTAGTTGTGACGGGTTTCTGACCTGTCAGAAATGGGAAATTTAAAAAATATTTGCAACGTAGTTATTTGCGACGGACCGTCGCTGCAATAGTTTTTACGATGGGTATTCTTCCTGTCACAAATGGGACAGTAAAAAAATATTTTACGGCGGGACACCCCCTATCAAATACTCCCATCGCAAATACTAAAAAAATAAAAAATAAATAAAATAGTTAATACAAATCGTATAATATTATATAAAAATAAAAAAAATATTGATAATATAAAAAAATTATATTATTATAATATAATAAAAAAATATATAAAATATAATTATGAAATATTAATTTAAAATAATAATAATATGAATATAAATAATATTGTATTATATAATAATACTAATATTAATAATATAAAAAAGTAATATAATAATATTATTATTAAATTATGTATATAATAATAATATTAATATTAATAGTATATAGAAATTATATTATTATAATATTAATAATAAAAAATATATATAATATAATTATGAAATATTAATATCAAAAAATAATAATAATATAAATAATAATATTATTATATTATATAATAATAATACTAATATTAATAATATAAAAATTTAATATAGTATTATTATTATTAAAATAAACATACATATTTATGAAAAAATAATATTAATAATATTAATGTTAATAAAATTATAAAACTATAAACTTCTCAATATTAACAACAAATATAAAATATTAAAAGTAATATTACTAAAATAAACAGACATTAGAAATAATACTAATAAGTAATAAAATATTAAAAAAAATAAAAATAAATTAAATCATGAAATATTCATACCAATATGAAAGAGGAATTTTAAATAGTTAATATGATAATAAACTACGAACCAGTCTCTTGCTCTCATAATAATTAGCAGACAACACATTTCCTTCAGGTAACAGTTCTTTAACCAAAAAAATATATCTAATTAAAATAGTTATTTGACATTCCATTATCTGATTTAATAGCCATAAATTTTGCAACTGCTTCTAATTTGCTTATCTTGCAACCAGGATATAATGAATCATGAGAAGACCTGAACAACTCAGCAAATTTATATGGTGCCAACTCGGGAGGTAAATCAACATCATCCTCGATTTCAGTTTGTTGAATGGATAACCATGCAACATCATGTACTAAATTCTAAAACCGTGATAGATCCGGAATCAATATATTAGTATCTTCTCTGGAACTGCATTCACCATGTTGATACCAAAAAATATAATCTGATTGAAAACCATAAGGCAAGAGATGTTGCCCAATGATGTCAAATGTCTCAAACGTTCTCAGAGAACATTTTTTACAAGGACACTTAATTGTCCCTTCTGAAACAAATTCCGATTTTGATGAAGCAAATGATAATAAAGCATCAACATCATCAACACATATAGAATTTAAACTAGAACCATTTGGATTTCTACGCTTATTTATCCCAGCGCGGTCATCTAATAATGATTGATGTCGACTTCCTTGTTCCATATTCATTTATATGTTTCTAAAAAATTTAAAACCATTACTGTTGTTAAATAATTTGATATAAGAAAAACAATATCCTAAAAATAGAAGATACATAATTATAGTTTTTTCTTAGTAATTACCAATAATTATAGGTGACATAGTTAGTTTGTAATCATCCCCACTAAAGATTATTAATTTAGCAATACTTAAAAATACTTGGAAAAATGAAATATTCTTGAATAATGAAATAAAATTTTGTAATCATCGTTGTGGAGATTATATTACTAATTATTCTTATTTGTCTCTAGCGGATTAGCGATAGCTCTTTTGCCTAACGACTCATCTCCTTGCAATGAGATGAGTCGTCAGGTAAAAGAGCCTATTTGGTCTGATGACTCATCTCTTTTTAACTTTCTACTGACTAAAATCATTATGAAAAACTTTCTCTGACATACCTTAGAGCACATTTTTCATACTGACTTCAGTGGGAGAAAATAGAAAAGATATGAGACGTTGAACAAAAGGTAGATGCCAATCCGCTGGAAATTGTGCCAATTTATAACCATGTACTCAAATTTATTTTATTTTTGATTAATTATTACAAATTATTACTAATTATTATTAATTATCACTAATTATTAAAAATCTCAATATTTCCAACAGATTTTTCTCTATTCTTAACATGTTCAAATCTTAAAGGGATGTTAATTTTCAGGTTATTCCCAATAAAAAGTTTGCGTCAGCCATGTCTAATGTAAACTTTATAGTTGTCCTTACATGGTTGATTACCTCGCAAGTAGTGTTTCAATAGGATGACACAAGTAATGTCATTCTCTCCTTTAAGAATCATCTCGCACGACCCTTTATATAGATCATTCTTCCATGAAAAATTAAGGGAACTTCAGTATCTTTTCCTTAATTTTTCAAGAAAGAATGGTCTATGTAGAAAGTCATGTGATATGATTCTTATATATGATAAATACATGACTTGGGTTGTCCTATTGCAATGCTACATGTGAGGTGATCAACCAAGCAAGGACAATTATAGAGTTTACATTGGACACGGTTGACGCAAACTTTTTATTGGGCATAACCTGAAAATTGGCAACCCTTTAAGATTTGAACATGTTAAGAATAGTGCAAAACTTGATGGAAATATTGATAATTTTAATATTTTATATATTTTTTATAATTTTAATAATATTAATATTTTTTTATAAATATTAAACATATAATAACAAAATAATTATATTATGAGTATTATTTAATTATTAATATTATAGTAATATAATATTTTATATTATGTTACTATTTATGTTACTAATTATATTACTAATTATGTTACTAATTAGTAATACGAAGATATGAATATAGGTCGGGTGGTTAATCAATCATTGAATAGAAAAACAAACGTGATTGACCGCTCATCTACCTCAATTTTCTTTTCATTTGTGTGTTGAGGTTGAAAGGAAACTTCTGCCTCCACGTATAATATTTTCTTTTATTGTCAAAATTATAATCCTCCTCCCATATATGCTAGCGAGGAGGTTGATAATTTTGATAGTAAAAACAAATAGTACATGTGGAGGTGGAAGTTTCCTGTCAAGCCTCAACACTCAAATGAAAAGAAAATTGAGGTAGATAAGAGGTCACTCACACTTGCTAATTATCCTTATTGTAGTTTCTTGTTATCCTAATTGTTTTTAATTATTTGTTAATTGTTTTTAATTGTTTCCTAATTGTTTTTAATTGTTTCCTAATTATTTTAAATTGTTTCATAATTGCTTTTAATTGTTTCCTAATTGTTTTTAATTATTTTCTAATTGTTTTTAATTGTTTCCTAATTATTTTTAATTGTTTTGTAATTGTTTTCCAATTGTTTTTTATTGTTTCTTAATTGTTTTTAATTGTTTCCTAATTTTTTTAATTATTTCCTAATTATTTTAATTTTTTCCTAATTATTTTAATTGTTTCCTAATTATTTTAATTGTTTCCTAATTATTTTAATTGTTTCCTAATTATTTAAATTTTTTTCCTAATTATTTTAATTTTTTCCTAATTATTTTAATTGTTTCCTAATTATTTTAATTATTTCCTAAATATTTTAATTGTTTCATAATTATTTTAATTGTTTCCTAATTATTTTAATTATTTCTTAATTATTTTAATTGTTTCCTAATTATTTTAATTGTTTCATTATTATTTTAATTGTTTCCTAATTATTTTAATTGTTTCTAATTTCCTAATTATTTCTAATTTCCAAATTATTTCTAATTATTGTAATTGTTTCTAATTATTTTAATTGTTTCTAATTTCCTAATTATTTCTAATTTTTTAATTATTCTAATTATTTTAATTGTTTTTAGTTATTTTAATTGTTTCTAATTTCCTAATTATTTCGAATTTCCTAATTATTTTTATTGATAATTATTTCTATTGATAATTATTTTAATTATTTTAATTATTTCTAATCAATTAAATCTAATTATTTCCTAATTATTTGACAATTATTTCAATTAAATCTAATTAAATATTATTACTTCTTAATTATTTGATAATTATTTTAACTATTTCTAATTAATTTGATAACTACTTCTAATTTAATATAACTATTTCTAATTAAATATTATTATTTCTAATTAAATATAACTATTTCTAATTATTTTAATTAAATATAATTATTTCTAATTATTACCAAAACATCCTTCGGGAGTGTCGAACCAAGAGTGCAGTAAGGCCTGTTGTCGTATACCAGGTTACCCCGAGTCAAGCTCGAAACACTTTGTCAGAGTTTTCACTCCTAGGTACATCTATGCCAGAGCCGCCTCTACTTGTTCGTATCCAGACAAGGATTATTTGGTACAACCACTTAATCTAATTATACTATATAGCTACTAAACATTCTATTAAAAAAATTAATAATTAATAATTAAAAATAAAATAAACAATTAAAATTAATTTAACAATTTAAAATAATTTAAAAAATAAAAAAATATAAATACCTTTGATATTTTGAAGCAATTAACGCCTTCTAACTCCTTCTCTCCTATTCTCGTAAGAGAAAATTAAACCGAAAGAAATTTTATACTTAGAACTGGAAGTTAAATAGAGAAAGAAAGAGAGATCTGAAATATTTGAAAAAAACTGCTTGGGGTATATACAGGTTAGATTATCTGTGATGGTCTTATTTGCGAGGGTATCCCGTCGCAAATACCTTCGCCTGCTTTAATTACGGATGGCGGTTAAAAGGTTTTTTGTGATGGGCCCTTCTCAAATAGTTGTCTGCCGACACAATATTAGCGACGGGCGGATATCCCCGTCACAAATTCCTATTTACCGCCACCGGTATTGGCGACGGGTCCGTCGCAAATAGCTGCCTTCCGACATATCATTAGCGATGGGCAGATATCCCCGTCACAAAATCTTATTTACCGTCACCGGTATTGGAAATGGGCCTCATCGCAAATAACACCTTCTGACTAATTTTTTGCGACGGGACAATTTACCCATCGTAAATAATATTTACCGCCGCTGAGTAGTTGCGATGGGTAGAAGGCGACCATCGCAAATAGGCTTCCCACGTTTTGGCACACAAACCGCACCATATCTATTGCGATGGGTCCTATATTCTCGTCGTAAATAATTAACCATTTGTGATGGGAATATATTCATGTCACAAATACGCTTTTCGTTGGATTTTTTACGACGGGAATAAATCCCGTCGCAAATACCTCGTTGCAATAATCGGTTTTTCCCATAGTGATTGCATCAAATTCCACCAGAGGGAGTATTATGAGGTTCTCTTGGAAGATCAATCCACCGATTACGATAGGGGAGGAGTTATATTCATGGGATTCAATGATTGACCCATTTATCATACTCACCGACATCGTTACTTCCATTATTTGTGGTGGTGTTGTGATTGTTCTACTAAACATTCCAGATATAAAAGAATTAATAGAACCTAAATCAAAAAGTATGTTCGCTATTCTTGAATGAATAACTAGAATAACTGTCACCACTTCGTTGTTGGGGTTCACATTGGCGGTAGTGATGGAAAAATCTCTCCCTTGATGTCTTGGAGATTGATGGTTGCCTCAAAATCCCCTTGTCTTACAGCACTGATTTGCAAGGTGCCCTGGTTCTTTGCGATTGAAGTAATGAACAATGTGTTAGGAGTTGAACGGATCATTCCTCTCCTATGTCATAGCTACAAGTTTTTCTTTCTAGTAGTTAATCACTATATTCCCTTTTCTTCCACACCTAAAGCATTTCCACGTACCCTTTAGGCAATTTCCGGTGTGCTTCTTTCTACACCCTTTCCAAGTGGGGTGCTATATTTTCTTAGCACCGTTGGATTTATCCATCGGAATTCTAAAATTGAAATTCACCTTACGCTTCTTATCCCCATGATACCCCTAAGATTTTTCGATCTCCATTTTTCCCTTAAGGGCACATCAGACAATTTCCTCCTAGCTATCAAAGTCAAGGATCTATCGGGCTTTCCGCAGGCTAGGTTTCAGCCAACCAAAGAAGCGGGTTTCCATGCATTCGGGGCAATGAAAAATATAAAGGCATATCGTGCAAGCCTTGTGTAGTTTTCCTCACAAGCTCTAATGGATTCTTCATCCTTTTTCTTTAGAGAAATAAATTACCTTTCTATCCTAAGCTATAGGGTTTGTGGAAAATATTTATCAAAATACATTTTCTATAAATCAATCCATTCCAATGCATCGATCTCCTCCTCAGGCTTCGTATTTTTGATCAATTTCCACCATTGATTAACTTCACCCTCTATATGATAAGAATCCAATAGAACCTTCTCTTTTTCATAACATTAATGGATTCATAAGATCTTTTCTGTAACGCCCCCAAACTTCCACAGTATGTTTCTCTTTGAATAATGCAATAGCTTGCGTTGTACGCAACTTTGAGATTCTAACACAACACGGCCAATCAAACTACCCATTATGAATAGTAATACCCACATTTTGAAATTTTATAAATTTTATCTCTCAGAATTTATATCATTTTTGGATTCAGAATATCGAAATTATCTTAGGGTGAATTTTTGGTATTTTTCTGAAAACATTCAACTTTTGATAAATAGTGAAAAACACTGATTTATTATTTAAAAGATTTTTTTTAAATAATTATTTATTTTATTTAAATTTATTTTTGGTCAAAATAGATACATAATATTTATATAAGTTCAATTTAATTTATTGGAGTTAGTTTATAATAATTTTAAATATATAAAAATTTTATTGAACTTTTTACTATCTTCTACCCACCTCATAGGAGCATTTGCAAATTTACATAAAACATAATTTTACCACTTATTTGAGTTGAATTTAGAAAATCTGAGAGACACAGTTGACATCAGTAAGTAAATTTTGGTTCAATGAGATGAAAATAATTTTTGGTGGATGTTAACTTTTGACTTTTATTTACCACGGTTAAAAGTTAATAGGGAAATTAAAGGTAAAAATGATATTATTATTACCCTAACAGATGTACTAATTCTATTGGATAAGTTTAATTTGACCTAAAAAAACCTTAAAATTAAAATATGATCCTTTAGGTCCACCTGGATTAGATTAGGAGATTTATTATTATTTAATTCAAAGAAGAGTTAAAAGTGTTAAATTCAAAGTTTAATAACTAAACCATTTAAATATATGGTTATACATAAGATAAATTGGACTATAAATATTCATTATAAAGATGAAAATATTTCCTACATAATCGTATTTTATTTTTATTTTTTATACATTAAATCATTTAATTTATTTATGACACAATGATGATGCAGTAATTACCTAATTAATGAAATATTAAAATATTTGATATTATAAATATCCAAATAAATGTAATTTGAGACTTTTTATGAATTACACTAGTTTTCTAGGATAATATCACATGTTAGGTTCAGTTAAATGAATTGTTTTTGAAGTAATAATGCTGTTATGAATTTAGAAAAAAATACCAAATAGTGTCAAAATGGTCATAAAAGAGTTTTTAAAACAAATATTATATTATTAATTGATATTCTATTCCTAAAAATCTATGGTTTGGCCAAAAGTATTATATAATTATATTTTTATCATTAATTAACCACTTGGAGTTCTCTTGGATGTATATAATATGTTTATTAACCACATAATATAAAAATACAAAGAGACATGGTAAATGTAAAACTATTTAACTAAGAGTTAAATCTAAAAGATAAGGTCAACATAGTGACCCAAACTTGTCTAAAACCTATTGGTTGAGTGTTTTTTTGACCCATACTCACCTTATCCTATAAATAATTTATTTCTTATCCATTAGGAACTGAAAATTATTTTATTATAAAATAATATATCTAGTTGTTCCTAAGGTGCCCCCTCACCCCTCTTATCAATGGGCACTCCCCTTCCCTCAAATTCACACCTTCAACGCATTTTGGCTTGGTAAACCTCTGGCCAAATACCCTATAAACTTTCCTCCCTTCATCTTAAAGGCATTTATTTTGTCAGAAAGGCAACCTAATGAGGCTTTTGGATCTAATCAAAAGGAATAACCTGAAGAAGAGGTAAATATTTCATCACCTCTTTCAAGTTCCATTCTTATTCCACTTCCTCTTTCTTTGTTGTTTCCATTATTAAATAATAACTCCAGTATATTCTATATAATATTATTTTATTATAAATATGGTATAACCATATTCATTATTCTATCCATCCTTTGAATGACATGTCATCCTATGTGAAAACGTGCGACTTACCGTCTCCATGTTGAGGTGTAATTGTTATTCAATACATTATTATTTGGATGGGTATAATAATGATGTTTAATTGACGTAAATAAAAAATATAACATGATAATTATTCTGTATATATGATATAAAATCCAATTATAAATTATTTTAATATCAAAATAATGATATTGTCACTCATACGTACGTACGGATTACCATCTCCACAAATGCGATGAGATTAATTACCCATCGTAATCCATTCAAGAATAATTTTTATTAGATGATTAATAATAATGTTTAAAGAATTAATATCATTCTGAATATGAATAAGATATATATTATTCCTCAAAACATTTTTTACGTAACAAATTATATAAAGAAAAATGAATCAGTTAACACCTAAAACGATGATAATACTAAGATATTATTAACAAATCAATGTTAAAAGATCATATATGATATCGTATTAATGTATATGATTCTTTTAAAATTTAATAACAATTATTTCACCATCATACATGAGATTCACCTACCCTCGACCAAGGAAATGTACAAGGTAAGGCTTAATTTTACAATCTGTTTATTATCTAAGGTTGTTTTTACGTAAATATCTACTGGGACCTCTTTATCATCCACATCCATGTTTCTTAAAAATGTATTTCAAAACATTTTAACTATTTACTAGACAATGGGGTAAAGTCATTAATACCCTTATTTTACCTTATATGTTTTGAAATGAATCTTTCCGTCCTTTTCCAAACAAGGTATTTTATGACCATTTCGACAAAATTAAGATAAGAATGTTTTTTTAAATTATACGGAAGGTGTGGCTATTTTCTCCCATTATAACAACATCGAATCTTCCCTTACAATATTATAAGAATATTCTCAAAATAAATGTCTTATTTATAATTATTTGACTCTTAAAGGATTTCAAAATGGAATGTGATATTTCTCAAAAAAGGTTTTCATTTCATCTATGTCAACATCCTTTGATGGATTTTAAGCTTATTTGAAGTTGATTTATTATGATACAACACTTACATATTGTATTGAAGGTTTTGTGATATTTTTGACTATGGATGTGTACTTTTTACACTATTCATGGTTATAGATAAAGTATTTTCATTTAATATGCTAGTATTAATACGAATGTTTATGTTATGTTTAAACCTTTTCATATTAGGAATGCATTGGACTTAGTAAGTGATGGGTGGAGCCCTCTATAGCTCCTTGATGCATCGGTAGGTCTCATGATACAAACTAGTGTCTTGGAACTAGTCCTTGACAAAATCTAATTTGTAGTCCTGGAACAAGGCCTTGACTATGTGGTTATGAAGGTCTGGCATTATGCATTCCATCATTATGAAAGTGGTAATTGATATTTCATGTGATTATTAAACTAGTATAATATCCATGTGAATAAGTAAATTGAATTATTTGATTTTATCTTTTCCATTATATACTGAAGTTCAAGTTTAATTGGCTTTGGTTTTAGTCGTATACAATTCCTTAAAAGTTTATGCTTATTTATGAAATTTTATGCTATATTGTTATCCTTACTCAGCATCTGAGCTCACCCCTTTCTATATTTTATTTTTCCTAGGATGTGAAGAAGTATATTATGACAGACCTGCAAGGATAGCCTATGGGATCTTGGTGTTGTATTTGGAAACAATGTTGTTGTAGTTTTCTATTTTATGATTTAATGTAAACCTTATGAATGTATCTAGTAATTCCAAGGCTACTAAACTAATCGGTCTTTCGAGACTTGATGTTTTGTGATCATGCCAGTGATAAGTAATAATGCACTAACTCAGGGCTTCTGGGGTCGGGGCGTTATAGTTGGTATCAGAGTATGTTTAGTACAATCCTTGGAAAACTAGATTTAGGTAAACTCCAATTAGAGCACATAGACCTCAGATAGACTTTGAGGATTGGTATAGAAGAAATTCTTAAAATTTTGGTATTTTAGATATTTTGTTAGTTTTCCAAGAAATACATCCCTGTCTGGATACGATCAGGTAGAGGAAGCTCTGCCACAAATATACCTAGGGGTAAAACCTGAAAACACCGATTTAAGATAAACTCAAACGGGAACTGGTGCACGACAATGCGCCTTGCTGCACTCTTGGTTACGACACTCCCAAGGGCTATGATTAGGATAATTCTAATTTTCTTTATGATCCATTATGAAGTGTTTATGAGTATATACTTCTCAAGAAAATTGTTTTTTATGATCATGGATTATATCCATAAATTGTTCAATTTATGTTAATTATTTTACAAGTTTTGAATTATGTATTTTGGTTCATGTACTAATCTAGTTTAAGAAATTTTTTAGAAATAGTTACTAGGGGAAGGAATGGAAACTGTATCAGTGCAGGCACTCTATGTAGGGATTTACCTCCTAATGAAGATAATTATAGTTGAGCTGGTGATACAACTGGTGCTGATTAGTTTATCACTATATTGGGACAACTCACTCAGGTTTTGAATAATAACCTTACATATATGGAACACCCTGAACCATATTGTGGAGGATCAATGTTAGATCACTTTTTGAGACAACAAAATTCAACATTAAATGGGGGTACAAATACACTAGTATCTGAGCAATGGATAAATTCCTTAGAGAAAATTTTCCACATCTTCGTGAGTAGTGAAAGGGAAGAAGTTTTCATGGATGTTTACCACCTCACTAGAGATGCTGATCAATGGTGTACATTGATTCAAAACACAAAGGAATATGATGAAGTATCAAATATTTAATGGAGGTAGTTTAATGAAATTTTCATGGAAAAATACTTCCATCATGACCATCGAGCAGATATGGGAAGGCAATTTCTAAATCTGAGGAAAAAAGAGGATAAGAATGTCGCAAAGTATGAAACTAAATTTACAAGGTTAGTGAGGAATGCTACATATTATATACATAACCCAAGAGGTACGATTGATTGTTTCTTTTATGGGTTAAAACCATTTCTCTATCAAGAATTAGTCTCACATTACTTCTCGTCGTACGAAGATTTTGTCTCATGTGATATCAAGACAGAAAAATAATTCTCTAAGACATACGACTTTAAAGAAAAGTAAGAGAAGAAGAGATCTACTGAACACTCTAGAAATGAAAATAAGGGGAAGAAGGGAAAAGATAAATATCCATCCTACAGTTAATGTGGGAAGAAACACCCTGGTACTTGCATGAAGGGAATGAGTCTGTTACAATTGTGGTCAAAAAGGCCACCAATCCCGTGATTGCAAGGGGAAGAAAGAGGCTTTCGACGTTGAATGAAACAATTATAGAGAAAGGGGTAATTATTCGAATGAATTTAATAATCATCAGTGGAACTTACCTTCGAAAAGACCAAGGGATCAAGGATATGCGATCACTACTACTAATTTTGAATCTCTGAAAGATGTGGTGGCAGGTAATTTAATGGTTTCCTCAAGTTTAGTAATTTCTTTATTTGATTCTGGAACATTGCATTGTTTCTTATCTTCCCAGTTTTCTAAGAAAATTAGATATTTCCAATTTTATTTAACAAGGGAGTTTTTAGTCAAACCTCATAAGGGAAGTATCATTGCAATAATGTTTTGTGAATCAGTCCCCATTAGGGCATATAAATTTTCTTTATCTATAGATCTCATCATCATACCCATGATTGAATTTGATATAATCCCTGGTATAGATTGGCTTTCAGACCATGATGCAAAAATTTATTGTAAGAAGAAGGAGGTTACTATTTTTTATGATGATGATAAAGGACACCTTATCTTTAGAGCAGAATCATCACCACCTAATTCTTATCTAGATCCACCCCCCCAGCAGCTCAACTAAATTCACTTATTGGGGAGGAAGAGAATGAAATAACTGTGGGTGAGGAAAGGAATGGTAAAATAGAGGATGTACCTATTGTGAATGAATATGTTGATGTGTTTCTAGAAGATTTACCTGGACATCCTCCAGAACGAGGAATTGAGTTTTCCATTGATTTAATTCCTAGATCAAGGCCCATATCAAAGACCCCTTATAGGATAACCATTGTGGAATTAGTGAAACTAAAGAAACAACTATAGTAATTGAGTAATAATGGATTTATTCACCTTAGTGTTTCTCCATGTGGATCCCCTGTTCTTTTTGTTAAGAAGAAAGATGGATCTATGAGGTTTTTCATTGACTACATGGAGATAAATGCTATAATAATAAATAACAAGTATCCCCTTCCTCGCATTGATGATTTATTTGAATAACCTCATGAAGTTCAATACTTTTCTAAGATTGACCTTCAATATAGATATCATCAGTTGTGTGTAAAGAATGAAGACATTATGAAAACAACATTTCGAACCAAGTACGGGCATTACGAGTTTACAGTAATGCCTTTTGGATTAGCTAATGAACCCTCTGTCTTCATGGGTCTAATGAATAAAGTTTTTAGGTAATATCTTGATGACTTTTTAGCGGTATTTATAGATTATATCTTGGTATAATCCAAAATCTACTAATATCATGAAAATCAATTTCACATTATCTTGAAGACTCTTAGAAGAAATGAATTATATGGGAAGTTTACCAAGTGTGAATTATGGCTTCAAGAGATTTCTTTTCATGGAAATATCTTTTCTATGGATATAATCTATATTGATTCATCTAAGACAAGAGAAATCCAAGAAAGGCTAGCATCGACGAGTATAACTGGGGTATGCAGATTTATTGGTTTAGTAGGTTATTATTGGCATGTCGTCCAGAATTTTTCCCGATTGGCTAACCCATTAACAAAGCTCACACGAAAAGGGGTTAAATTTGTTTGGACAAAAGAGTGTGAAGAATGTTCTGAAAAATTGAAGAGAATATTAGTTAATGATCCTATATTGACCCTACCATCGGGGAATGATGGGTTTGTTATTTATAGTGATGCATCAAGGAAATGACATGGTTGTGTCCATATGTAGAATGATAGAGTTATTTCCTATGCATCATGACAGCTGAAAATTCATGAGGAAAAAAATCCTACTCATGATCTTGAGTTAGCAGCTGTAATTTTCTTTTTGACAAATTGGTGACACAATCTTTATGGTGAAAAATGTGAGATTTATACTGATCACAAGAGTTTGAAGTATATTTTCTCATATAAAGAACTCAACATGAGGAAAAAGAGAAGGCTTGAACTGCTCAAGGATTATGATTTCACGATACACTACCACCCGGGGAAGGAAAATAAGGTGGAAGATGCATTGATCAGAAAAGATCATGGAATTTTGAACAAGATGAGAGTTGAAAGGGGTCCTATTTTTATGGATGTAGTAATGATGGATATGGGAATAACCATGGAAGGTGAAACATTAATACTTTTTAATATGGGGCCCAAACCATCTTTACTTGAAAGGATAAAAAGTTCTAAGGTTGATGATGAAAAGTTTCAATAGAAGATTAAAGCTATGAATGATGGGAGATGGAGTGACTTCATATGTGAATAAGGAATTTTTAAATTTGGGAAGAGACTTTGTGTTCTCGATATACCGGATCTAAAAAGAGAATTATTGGATGATGCTCATAGGTCCAATTTCTCTATACACCCTAGGAGCACAAAAATATATAGAGATTTGATGGAACATTTTTGGTGGAACAACATGAAGAGGGAGATTTTTGATTTTGTGTCAAGATGTATAGTTTGTAAACAACTGAAAGATGGAAGGAAACAGCCTTGAGGAGTCATGAAACCTCTTCCCATACCTGAGTGGAAATCGGTTGATATCACGATGGACTCTGTCAAGGGGCTAACAAAGACTCCTATAAGAAACGATGAAATATGGGTCATTGTTGATCGTCTTACCAAGTCATCACATTTTCTTGATATAAAAGAAGATTTACCACTTGAACGTCTAGCAAGACTATATATTACTGAATTTGTGAGACTTCATGGAGTACCCCTATCTATTGTTTCTGATCTTGTTCAAAGATTTACATCAAGATTCTGGAAAAGTCTTCAGAAAGCCCTGAATACTGAAATTCGTTTGAGCACTTCCTACCACCCCCAAACTGGTGGACAATCAGAATAGACTATTCAAACCTTAGAAGACATGTTGAGTCCTTCTCACTTGACTTTCAAGGTATGTGGGCTCAATATTTACCTCTGGTATAATTTTATTATAACAATAGCTTCCATTCAAGTATTCAGATGGCACCATATGAAGCATTATACAGAACGAGATGTCACACACCAACCTGTTGGGATGATTTTGGTGAAAGAAAACACGTAGGCCCATAAATTTTTAAGGAAATGATGGAAAGGGGAAGGTAATCTAAACCCACGTCAAAGTATCTCAAAGTAGGCAGAAGAGCTATGCCGATAATTGAAGGAAGGATTTAAAATTTCAGGGAGGAGATCATGTTTTCTTGAAGGTATCTCCATGGAAGGGTGTTATACATTTCAGTAAGAAGGAAAAATTATGTCCCAGGTAAATTGGACCTTTCAAAATTCTAGATTGAATTGGGGTTGTAGCTTACAGTTAGGCAATGCCTCCAAGTCTCTCCAAAGTTCACGATGTATTCCACGTATCATAGTTGTGAAAATACATGCCTAACCCAACACATGTACTTACCTATGAGGAATTAGAATTGGAAAAAGTTTTGTCTTATTGTGAAGATCCTGTCAAGGTTCTTGATATAAGAGAACAAGGGTTGAGAAACTGGAGGACTTGTCTACTAAAAGTTCTATGGAGAAACCATAAGATGGAAGAGGCAACATGGGAACCCGAGAAACTTATGATGAAGAATCACCCAAATCATTTTATTTAGTAATATTGTTGAAATTTTGGGGATGAAATTATTTGAAGGAGGGGAGAATTTAACACCTCAAACTTCCACGGTATGTTTCCCTTTGAATAATTCAATAGCTTGCGTTGTATGAAACTTCGTGATTCTAACACATCACGACAATCAAACAAGCCGTTATGAATAGTAATACCAACTTTTTGAAATTTTATAAATTTTATCTTTCAAAATGGATATCAATTTTTTTTATTTGGAATATCGAAATTAGCTTTGGGTGAATTTCTAGAATGTTTCTGAAAACTTTCAATTTTTGATGAATAGTGAAAAAAATTGAGTTATTGTTTAAAAATAAATTTTTATTTAAATAATTATTTATTTTATTTTAATTTATTTTATGTCAAAATAGATACATAATACCTATATAAGTTCAATGTAATTCATTGGAGTTAGTTTATAATAATTATATATATATATAAATTTTATTGAACTTTTTATCATCTTTTACCGACCTCCTAGAGCATTTGAAAATTTATATAAAACTTAATTTTACCACTTCAGTGAGTTGAATTTCAAAAATCCGACAGAAAAAATTGATATCAGTAAGTAAACTGTGGTTCAATGTGATGAAAATAATTATTGGTGAATAGTAACTTTTGACTTTTATTTACCACGGTTAAAAGTAAATAGGGTAATTAAAGGTAAAAATAATATTATTATTACCATAACACATTTCCTAAATCTATTGGATAAATTTAATTCGACCAAAAACAACCTTAGAAATAAAATATGATCCTTTAGGTCCACTTGGATTAGATTAGAACATTTATTATTATTTAATTCAAAGAAGAGTTAAAAGTGTTAAATTCAATGTTTAATAACTAAACCATTTTTAATATTGGGTTAAACATAAGATAAATTTGACTATATATATTCATTAGAAATCTAAAAATATTTCATAAATAATGGTCTTTTATTTATAGTTTTTACAAATTAAATAATTTAATTTATTTATGACACATTGATGATCTAGTAATTACCTAATTAATGAAATATTAAAGTATTTGATATTATAAATATCCAAATAAATGTAATTTGAGGCTTTTTATGAATTAAACTAATTTTATAGGTTAATATGACATGTTAGGGTTGGTTATATGAATTTTTTTAATTAATAATGTTGTTATTAATTTAGAAAAAACAAAATACCAAATAGTGTCAAAATTGACATAAAAGAGTTTTTAAAACAAATATTATATTATTAGTTGATATTATATTCATAAATATCTAAAGTTTAGCCAAAAGTCATATATAATGATAGTTTTATCATTATTGAACCACTTGGGGTTATCTTGTAAGTATATAATATGTTTATTAACCACATAATATAAAAATACAAAGAGACATGGTAAATGTCAAACTATTTAACTAAGAGTTAAATCTAAAAAATAAAGTCAATATAGTGACCCAAAACTGTCTAAAACCTATTGGTTGAGTGATTTTTGACCCAATATGACCTTAAACTTTAATTAATTCATTTTGGAGTCATTAGAAACCGAAAATGATTTTATTATAAAATAATATGTCTAGCTTTACCTAAGGTGTCCCTCACCCCTCTTATAAAATGGCACTCCCCCTTCCCTCAAATTCACACCTTCAAAGCCTTTTGGCTTAGCTAAAATCTTCCCAAATGCTCTCTCAACTATCATCCCTTCATCATAGAGGCCTTACTTTAGTCATAAATCCAACCTAAGGATCCATTTTGATCCAATCAAAAGGAAGAACCCAAAGAAGAGGTAAACATTTCTTCACCTCTTTCAAGTTCCTTTCATCTTCCAATTCCACTTTATTTGTTTTTTCCATTCTAAAATAATAAATCCATTATATTTTATATAATTCAATGTTATTATAAATATGGTACAACCATATTTATTATTCTATCCATCCTTTTAATGACATGTCATCATACATGCGTACGTACGGCTTACCGTCTCCATGTTGTGGTGTAATTATTATTCAATACATTATTATTTTATGGGTATAATAATGATGTGGAATTGATGGAAATGATAAATATAACATGATAATGATTCTGTATATATAATATACCATCCAATTATATATTATTTTAATATCAAAAGAATGATATTGTCGCTCGTTCATATGTAAGGATTACCGTCTCCACGAATGGGATGAGATTCATTCCCCATCATAATCCATTCATGAATAATTTTCATCAGATGATTAAAAATTATGTTTAAATACTTAATATAATTCTGAATATGAATAAGAAAAATCCTATCCATAATAAGCACTACTTACGTAACAAAGAATATAAAGGAAAATGAATTAGTTTACACCCAAAATGACGATAATACTAAGATATTATTAACAATGAAATGTTAAAAGATCATATATGATATCATATTAATGTATATAATTCTATTATATTTCAATAAAAATTATTTCACCATTATATAGGAGTTAACCTACCCTTGACCAAGTAATATTACAAGTTAAGGGTTAATTTCACAATCTCTTTATGTTTTGATGTTGTTTGTACATATATATCTACTGGGATGTCTTTATCATCCATGACCATATTTCATAAAAATATATTTCAAAAAAAATTACTATTTACTAGAAAATGGGTTAAAGTCATTTATACACTTATTTGAACTTATATGTTATGAAAGGAATCTTTCTGTCTTTTTCCAAACAAGGTTCCTTATGAACTTTTCGACAAAATTTAGGTAAGAATGTTTTTATATCTTATACAGTGGGTGTGGCTATTTTCCGCCGTTATAACATTGTCGAAGCTTCCATTACAAGATTATAAGAATATTTTCAAAATAAATGACTTCTTTATAATTATGTGACTCTTAAATGATTTCATAATAGAAAAAGATATTTCTCTAAAAAATGGTATTGATTTCACCTATGTCAACATCCTTTGATGGATTTTAAGCATATTTGAAGTTGATTTATTATGATAAAAAACATCCATATTTTATTGAAGTTTTTTTGATATGTTTGACTATGGATGTGTTATTTTTACACTATTCCTGATTTTGGATAAAGTATTGATATTTCTTCTGCTAGTTTTAGTACGAATATTTATGTTATGTTTAGACTTTTTCATATGAGTAATGCATTGCACTTAGTAAGTAACGGCTGGAGCCCGCAATAGCTCCTTGATGCATCGGTAGGTCTGATTAGACAAACTACTATCGTGGAAAAAGGCCTTGACAAAATATTATTTGTAGTCTTGGAACAAGGCCCTGAATATGTGGTTATGAATGTATGGCATTATGCGTTTCATCATTATGAAAGTGGCTATTGATATTGCATGTGATTATTTGACTAGTAGAATATCCATATGAATAAGTAAATGGCATTATTTGATTTTATCTTTTCCATATTATGCTGAATTTAAAGTTTAAAAGGCTTTTGTTTTAATCTTATACATTGCCTTAAATGTTTATGCTTATTTAAGATTGTTTTCGCTATGTTGTTATCCTTACTGAGCATCTGATCTCGCCCCTTTCTATGTTTTATTTTTTCCAGGATGCAATAAAGTATATTATGCTTGACCTACAGGGATAGTCTATAGGATCTCAGTGTTGTCTATGGAAACAATGTTGTTGTAGTTTTCCATTTTATGATGTAATGTAAAATTTATTAATGTAACTAGTACTTCCAAGGCTACTAAACTAATCGAGCATTCGAGACTTCATCTTTTGTGATCATGCCAATAATATGTAATAATGCACCGACTCTGTGATTTTGGGGTTGGGGTGTTACCGCTAGAATATTTTTTTCTATGTGGGATGTTCATCTACAAAATGATCATTCATTCTTGTCTTGTATGTATTATGTCTCTGAAGGGGTTTTGGGTTATTTTAGTTTTGAATGACACACTATTTCTTCCTTAACGATTTTTGATGGATTTAATCTTTTGGGAATCATCGAAAGGGATTTCTTTTTCTTGGTGCATTACTTCGGCATAGTCTCCCCTACTTATTCAATCCTTCAATCTTTTGATCCCCCAATTTGGTTCCCTTATGGTATTATTTATAGTGGAGTGCAGGGACTGAATATCGGTATCTTTATTCATCCATAATGGGATAAACAACATCTTTTACGAGATCCCATGATGAACTTAGTCAGCGGGGTTCCTTTTACAGATGTGAGAATTCCACCTAGCCTTGTAAATGAATATGTTTTGTCTGTTGGAACTGATGTTACCTCCTTTCCCTACAAACGATTTCATTCACAGGTATGATTTATTTGTGTAGTGGATATTATTTCTAATTCCCACAAATGGATATGTTTCATTTTCAGGTGTCACTATCTCTGCCCTTATATATTCACCATTGGCATTCTATGTTACTTCGTTGGGTGGTGGAATTCCATGAGGTATACTTATGCACTAATGAATTTATGATTTGCGGTCCCCATTATTTTAAATATTTTATTAAATCGTCTTTCATAAAAAAATTTCATTTAGAAAATTAATTTAATTATCGTTATTTTATTAATGTAATTTTAAGGACCCATCATATTTCCCCCATCAGAATAGGATTAGATCGGAATGATGATGAGGCTATTCTGATGTAGGAAGCGGTCTTGTTATAGATTAGTTTTTGGTATGTGGATGGAACTGGAGATTGGGACCCTGCCAATATATAGGGGGCTAGATTAGTTGTATTTTTACTCATTTTCTGAACAAACTCAACACTACCGTGAATCCTCGGCCGCATTCTAATTTTGTAAACTAAGATTATTTGAGGGTATTTTTCTTAAAAATTATGAAACTTCACCCATGAACTGAAAAATGTTCACAAAAAATGGCGACTTCCAATTTCCTCATAGCTTTAGAATTCTTCTTCGTAGGATCATTCTACAAATAATTGATTCACTGACCAATGCATTGTAGGCTAGCTCTTTTATGGACTTATGGTTTCCACAAAAAATTGGTTGATTGTTATTCAGTCTATTTTCGAACCTCATTTAAACTAATTCTTTAAAAAAAAAAAAAAATTGATGTATACAAATGGAGAGAGCCTTCACATGTTTATTCTACTACTTTTCATTCTTCTTATACCATGTAAGTTGTTCTCTCATCCAATGATAAAAGAAATAATGAATTGATTGAGTCTATAGAAAATACAATCATCGTTATCCCACTTCATCATCTCCTTGTAGGACTTCTTAGTGATAGCCAGAGAGAATCTATAGTATTGGATAATTTTCCTATTTATGGATTTGGTATACCGTTTGATAGAGTGATCCTAGATCCTTCTTCAACAAAGTGACCTGCTTTGTGGATGTCTGAAAACAATAATAATCCTCAGGCCAATATTTCATCAAAGGGGAAATTTATTTAAATTTTCATTAATACTAGATCCCTTTTTAATTATGATCCTCAGTCACTAGAGAAAACCATATGGGAAACAAATGTAAAAATTCATTCTATCCTAGCATTTTCTAGAAATACACTATGAATGAGAAACAAGAGTGGATATCAATATTGGAACTTAATACATGGGGTTCCATTTGATTGAACTAGGGGTGAACCATTTCGATCCTCTAGAGTAGATAGGAATTAAAATTTTAGTTGCAATATATGGGGTATACAAGGAAGCTTGGGTTTTATAAAAATACACCCACAAGAATAAATGGATTATTCGATATTTATTGAGAAGTTGGAGCACAGACACCAATACCTTCCATCATATTCATATGGAAGTTGGCATTAGTCTTTTGAAATTATGACTAATTTCATGGTTTCCCATGGTCTATGATATGTAATTTGAATTTTTCCCCTTTATTATGATTAGGATGATGAGGAAAGGACTCCTCCTCTTTCCCAAAAACTTATTTTCAAGGAAAAAGAATTTTGGACTTATGAAAACCCTCATCCAAAATAATACATTACATTTTTAGATTGGATTTATGATTTTACTAGGCGAAGTGGAATAGATCCTTATACCTGGATACCATTTTCTTTCCCAACAATGGAAACTAGAAGGTAAACATACAACTATTGGATCATCCAATAAGAAGGTTTATTTAATGAATAGGGCTGGAAAACCCAACCTAATGGTGACTAACTATTTTGATTGATATTCTTCCTAGAAATGTTTCTGAGTGGATGGATTCTGATAGTGCATGATTTTGATACTGTTTTTAGAGTGAAATTTTTTATTAGAGTCTTAATTAGCCACTGCCATGTGTATTAGTTTTTTTTCATCCCAATTTTGGAAAACTCTATTGTCCGCTTAGACAAATTAGTGGGGGAAGGACACCACAACAACTAATAGGTCCCTTCCAAATAATTTGGGGATGGATATTAATTCATATTGGAGGCCACTCATTTATAAATCCCCCACATTTCCTTGGGTATAGAATCTGACCATACATCCAAAGCACAAGCAGGGTAATGCCTTCAGGACGGAGTGAAAAGGAATTGAAGGAACTCTTCAACCACCACAACTGTTTCACATATGAAAACTACTCCCCCTTCTGGAATACCGTTGAATGAAGAATCTGAGGATTTTTTCAAGAGAGGTTACCTTTTAATCATGATAAAAGGATTTTTTATGGATCTATGTGGAACTTATCTATGAGGGATATAAACCCTATGGGTTATCTCACCAATTCAAATTTGTATAGACGATGTGTCCCCAAAACCTCAATAGAGAATGATATAAAAGAAATTTAATAATAGCTCAATATCATGGGCTGATTTATACTCCAGAGGATACCCAAAAATGAATAAAACATCCTCCTACCGTGGATTTTAAGCCTTCCCTTATCGTATCTTATGCAGAGACTAGGATCTGATCATACCTTGCGGATCAATTAGAAAAATATTTTCGTGTTATCAGAGATCAAAACTCATCTAAGGATAAGGTATAATAGAAGAAAATAGTTTAGAAATCTTGTAATAGGAAGAAAATAGGGAAATCACTTTATTTTTTAACCTCCTAATAATTTTTTGAGGGCATGGGGGTAAACCTCCCAGGATTTCAATGCTACTTATCAAGAAATAGCATCTATCCCTTATGACACCTCTTTCCTGTCATCCTGTAGGTAATGGGACTCTCTGAGGAATGACCATGTAGCTTGTTCTTTATGGATTTTCTCATAAGATAAAGAGATTATACTTAATGGTTATGGTTATATATTAGTGTCTGTTGATATTCATTATGATTGCAACCCTAAGAAAATGGAGGTCTATCTTCCAGATCTTGATCATTCAATCTATCCCCTAAGAAACCGTCATAGATACTCTTGGTGAGTACATACCATGAGGGGGTTAGAGTTTTATGAGGATGATGACAATGATAGTCATGATTCAGGGGATGCTAATGAAACCGAACCTCCCACCACAACCAGGGTGGGTTAGATTTCCCATTCCCCACTAGGGTCTCATAAGCGCTCGGTCCTAAAGGTTTTTAGGATTGATGAAGCGTTAAAAAATATTTTATGACTACCATAACCAAAATTTCATCCCCAAGGGATCTTCTTTAATTACTCATCCCTATTACTACAATATTCCCAGAGTCTTGTAAGGCTTGGGAATTATTGGGGGACAGTATGTCAGCTGAAGATATCTAAGAAATACTTCAAAAATAGACCCTCAGAATAATTGGATTTGGATCAGTCATCGCTCCTTTGTATATTTCAAGTCATGAAGATCCCTATGATTTAACTACATTTCAAGAAGTGATGCAATATTTACTCTACTCTTTCATGTGTAGATTATATTTTTCTAACTGAGTAGAATACATGGAGGTGATTCTATAGGTAGACAATACTATCATAGATGTATTTGCAGCTGTTTAAGTCAACACCCCCACCTTATTTATATTATGAATTTAAACCCTTATTCCTAATTATTGTAGGAATCTTGATAGATTAAAGATGTATGTACTTCTCCTAAATAAACCCCATGGGGTATCACAGTTTGGGAGAGTTCCCCTTCAGACATGAGAATGTTTAAGAGGGATCTCTTAAAACCATGTAATGTATAGAGGAAGTCCTTGAAGACCCAACCAGGGCATTTTCTCCCCCATACCCATCTTCATCTACTCATAGGGGACTATCCCCATGGAATACAATGAGGCCCTGGTTAAAAACCTTTCTATCAAAATGTATAAGGTCAATGATAATAGGTTATTGTTATATTTCTATCATATTGAGTAAATTTATTTATTGACTACTTATTGTGCTCATAAAATGGTACAAGTCTGATAATTAATCAAGTTGTAGTTTCCTAGACATCATTAGATCCTTTTTTTGGAGGTATAAGAGATACCACCTATGGTTACAGCTGAATAGGACAGGGAATTCCTGACAATTGAGGTCATTGGGGGCATTCCAAGCACCAAGGGGAAAATTTTCAGGGCCAAACAACCTCTGTACCAATAGTGGAAGAGTCTTAAGAAGTTGAATGTTTGGATGAGAGAATTGATTCAGATTCTAAAGAGATGAATTCAAGGACCTAACTAGTGGAGGATTATATATATAGGAAGCCCAAATTGATTAAGAATATTAGCTAAATCCAAAGTCTTGGGAGATCAACCACCCCTGATCAAAGGAATTCATCCCCCACAAAGGGGGTATCATTAGAAGTTGGTGTTATTTTTTATTATATAGATATCAATCCAGAATGAGATATATCCACTGAGTAATGATAGATTTATGATCAAGAATAATTAGAATCATCTGTTTTTCTTAGTTCCCTAATTTTTAATCCTAAGTGTACAATTTATATGAGTGATCTTCTAGAATATACTAATCTGTATAAGAATTTTCTTGATCTATAGGTGTATTTATATAAACCAAAGGTTTATTCAGAGACCGAGGATGTAGTACCCACTTTTTTGGGAGATAATGAAATGCTGGTGGCCATGGGTGTCGATGTTGTGACAATTAAAGGGTAGTTTTCAGTTCCTCGAAATATTCCCCTTTATTTTGGGATTTTAGTTCAAACTGTTCCAATATTCAATTTCAAACATTGCAACCATGAGCTCTGTAAGTAACAGTCAATGCTCAGATCCTCCCTTATATCAAGCCAACAAAATAACATCAACACTCGTTATTGAATAAACTTTGATGCTTCAAGAAATACTAAGGTTGTTGAATCAAGACCCTCCCTGGTGATGCTCATTCCTGAATACATTCTTCTAGCTAAGAGTTATTATAAAAAATACCAGGAGGTCCTGAACAAACACTTCATTGGTTTCCAAAAAATATGGAAAGAAATATGGAAGATGATTTCCCAAACCCCTCTCCTAAACAATCTAGAAAAACATCCCAGATTACACCACATCTTTTTACTTCTTGGGTATGGGGGTTTGATTATCATGATATGTTTAACATATTGAAATAGGAGGTTACTTCATGGGAAGAAATAGAATGTCCCATTATCATATTTCTACTATATATTCCACAAACCATCTTGATGTGACTAGGAAGAACCTTATTGTTGAAACCATTAAACATGTAGAGATATCCATGAAGTGATAGAGTGAACTGACAGAGTAGAGGACCTTAGTGGAGTGGATTCACCAAGTGGTGGAATGAATGAGTCAGGAAAAAGAATGAATCCAGAATTAATATATGTTCACCATGTTGATGGTTCAATAAGGTAAGTGGTTGGTGGAGGAGGTGGAAAAGGGTGGTTTTGACATAGGTGAGAAGGTAGAGGATTTTTGATCTAGTGTGGCTGTCAAGACTATAGCCATGTCTAATCTTAGATAAACCATAGAAGATTCGAACTAGGTGTTATTACAGATTTGTGAATCTGTTGAAAATATTTTGTTATTACCATGTACTACATTATAGAGTGGCTCTAGGATTTGGATATTCCTTCATTTTTTATTTAATTGAATGATATTTTTTTCTTTCCCCCAAATTCATATCCTTCCTTTTCTTGTAATGTTAATAAATTATAGGTCACCACATATTGAGTGATAATCTTAGGAAAATATGGATTTTAATCATGGTCCAGGACAATAAAATTAAAATTATCATATAATGATATAATTTGTTTTCAATCCAAGGGACTCAACAAGCATAGTTTTGACTATTGATAGGGTTATATGAAAAAACCTACAAAGTTTTTATCTTTTCTATTATAATGCTAATTTTTTCCCAATTTCATTGTGATGTGGGATTAACATGAATAAATTGATTTTCTCATAGGCTGTTATTTGTAGGTTTTCATCCTAACAATATTTTTGTCTCTTCGGTTATTTTTATTGCTCGATATTTTTTCCTAAACCATGTGATGTGTACGTTTAGTGAGTTAGAAGGTGACTTTTGTCCTATATTCCATTTATGGGTTTTCAATATAGCAAGTTTTATGTCTCTTTTTATGTGAAGAATAAATACATGACAACACGAACTAAAATTACTGATGTTATGGGTCAAACAACATTGACCATAAATTATGGGATGAGGTCCCCAACAGTTTTTATTGACCTAGAATGTATGAATAGTCTTTTAGAAATTAATGATGGATTTTTCTGGACACTGCTTTATGATTTTTAGATCCCAAACTCAATATGGGGCTTAAAATTCATTGGGGCATACAGAAGGTAAAAAAAGCCTCTCCTAAGGATGAATTATTGTTTTTTGACATGAATTTTTTTGTTAGAAACATATGCAGAGCCACCGGGGAATATTTTTCATAGTTGAGAAAATGTGTTCTTCCGACGCTCACCTTCCATTTTTTATGGCGATGTAATATCATGGAATTTGGATTTCTTTTTTTAATACCACGAAAGGTTATGGGGTTGTTTGTATCGACATTGGATGGAAAACAACTCCCACATGAATTTGTATTGTGTAATGGTGGGTTGATTTATGGTACAGTTTAATATTGTATGACCAGGACATAAAAGATTAAAAATATAAATTCATCTTGTTCTAACTAAAAGGGTATGTGATTCTCCCTTTTCATGGTAGTTTGTCCAGGAATAACCCATAATTTTCAAGAATGAAGGGGGGAAAGGATGTAAACCACAATCTAGGGGTGTTTCAAACTCAGGGAGTGATGTAGGATATGAATTTCATATGGGAATACATAGGTAGAAAAAACCCCTCATAGGGATGAATTTTCCCTTAGTTGATACAACATTTTTACAGGAAACTTATACATATCCACTGAGGCACATTATTCACAGTCAAAAAATGTTTTCCAAATGATACTGGCATCGCCTTTTTGATGGACAGGGAGGGTTATATGGATTCAGACCTTTTTGGAAATAGAGTTTGGTTTGAGAAATGGGAGTTACTAAAAACAAATAGGGAATTTAATATCGAGATTTCTTGATAATTGTCCAAGACATTTCCCATATATAAGTGTGAATTGAATCCCTACGTATGTATGAACTATATATAGGAAAAGTGGTGAAATTTTTTTTCACATGGTTAAGACTGAGATATGAGATCTAATAATCACTACATATCATATGATAATAAGAATCAATCCAGATTTGTATATTTTGAATATTATCCCATATGTGAATCTGGTTCACACATAAGAGTAGGGAATTTTCATCTTGCATACAAGCTTACCAATGGGGCGAGGCTCATATCAGATTTTCCTATGAAAATTTATTTTATGTATAGGAATATGGGGTGAAACATTTTTTTATGTTCCTAGGAAGTTTCCCATGTAGTTCTAATCCATACAACAGGAAGGAGGATTTTTAATATTTATTGTGGTTAGACCCAAGGTTGGAAGTTGGGCCTCAATTATAATGTAGTTATAATTTCAATTTATTAGGACACAGGTCATACAATTTAATTTCATGAAATTCAGACATGTGTTTGCACATTTTAGCATCTTGTGGAATGGAAAAAGATTACATGTAGTATATCATCTTTCAGTCATGATGAATTATATTAGGAACCATGAATAAATGTAATCTAATAAGTCTAGGATGTTATGATGTGACCCAGATGTGAAGGGGGAATAAATTTAAAACCATGATATTGGGGCTCCTCATAATAGGATAAATGAGGGAATGGGAGACATTGTGGCATACCGATATAGGAAAGGCCCCTCTCATGGATGAATTTTAATCTTGTTAACAAGACTTTTTTTGGGAGACTTATGTAGAGCCATAGAGGAATATTATTTATAGTCAAACAATGGTTTCTTCAAGACACTGACCATCCATTTGGGAAGGATTGGTAGGTTTATTAGGATCTAAAGTTACCCAAATAATGGATTTTAATGAATGGAAATGGATGTATCTAGAAAATTAGGAAACATCCAAACCATGATTGGTCGTGAAGTTTATATTTTCCATATATAGATCTAATTTTTATGTATGGGTGAGTATCTACATTCCTTAAGAGACCCTTGCTATGGGATCCAAACTCGAAACCTTCTACATTGACCAATATTTACATACAAAAGATAAGGAAAATTTCCTTTTGTTTTTCTCTATGATTGAGACTAGGATTGAAATCATACTCATCTTTACGTATCTCGTCCAAATGGTAATCAATACATACGTTGTTCTTTATGTAAAATGAAGTTTAGTATTGTGAGGTAAGGTCGTATGTTTCCCGTTATGAAGAGGAAATATCTACTATTACTTTTTAGCTCTTTATATAAGTACCATGACACCCCTGATGCTAATTGATATCTATTGATCATGTGGATAAATCCCTTTCAAAAATTCATAGGCCCATGTGAGCTATGCCTGGTGTTAGAAACAAGGGGTGGTATAGTTTTATTCTACCAAACAAGGATGATAAAAAATAGGTTAGGGGTGTTTTTTTATTTATAGTAGTCAGGCCCAAATGTATGATCTGTGTGCTTCTACATACTTCATTAAACAAGGATCAATCAATAAGTATTTATTAGAAGATTCTCTTTGAAAATATTCTTCATGAACAGGGGAATTTTTTGAATTTTTGGTGGTTCCTCTTCTGATATTCCATGCAATAGTAACTACACGTCTTGTGTTTATAGGAATAAAGTCCTATATAGTTCTTGAATAACTGTAGTTTAACATCATGTGGGGAGGATGTGGATCCCCTAACATGAAAGATTATGAATCTATGCAGTTTTATGTTATGAGGTAAGGATGATATTGTATGGTTTAATGTCATATAACCAGGATGATAAGGTACTAGTTGTGGGTGGTATGACTTCATAAACCCTCAAGATACATGGTCTGGTTACAAAAGGAGGACATCAGGCCAAAAGGATAGCAAGAAAGCCATCTTCTAATTGGGAATAAAATCTATTAGGATAGACATGAGAAGCCTAGGTTTCACTGCATATATTGTAGAATCGAGAATCAAGCCACACATAGTTATTAAACATATCCCTGTATAGATCTGACTCATACATAGGGTGTGTAGAAATGTGACTTTTCCATTGGGATAGATATACCATGATATAAAATATTGGCATCTCTACATTTCATGTAAGGACAAAAATCACATCGTTTGTAGTTTTACTGAAAATCCATCCATAGTTATGACCCAAATGCAAGGAAGGGACCATTTTTAAACCATTATTTTGCGGTGGATAGACCCAGATGTTAAATCTAAGAGAATCTATGTATCCTTTATAGATAGTAATATATTCATATGTAGTTTTTTAACATGGTATTATGGGTGACCAACATTGGGGGAAATGTTCACTTGGGTGAGAACAAAGTGGTGTTGCGTAGTTAACATCATGTGATGTGGAAATTTATCATGATGTTTGATGTCATGATATCAGGTTGTATTCCATAAGGTTTAACATAATATTTAAAAGATGATGATGACATGTAGTTTGTAATCATATAGTAAGTACGTAGGTTGTTATGCAGTTTAATGTCCTGAAACTAGTACACCCACCAAGTAGTTTAATAACAAGAGATCTGGTCGTAGGTTGGTATGCAATTTAGAATCCAGAAACTATGAAATCCATCTTGCAGTTTAATATAATTTCATTAGAACATAGGTTGATAATTAGTATAATGTCATGCAACTAAGACATATACCATGCATTTTAACGTTATGCGATCTGTATGTAGGTTTTTACGAAGTTTATCATCATGAAACTAGGATATACACCTTTAATTTTAACATTATGAGATCAGGACGTAAGTTATTATGTAGTGTAGAATTATACAACTAGGACATCCACCTTGAAGTTTAACATCATGCAATCAATATGTAGGTTTTTATGACATTTAACCTCATGAAAATTGGACATACACCTTTTCTTTTAATGTCTTGTGATCATTACATAGGTTTTTATGTACTTTAAAGTAATGTAACCAGGACATACACCATGTATTTTAATATCCTATGATAGGGATGTTTTATTTTTGTAACATGAAATATTTCTTCATGATCATTACATCAATGGGATCTGTAGTGAGCTTCCCATCCATGAATATTAAAGAGTAAGATCCACGAGAGTAGACCTTGTGTATGAAATAAATTCCTTCTCATTTTGAATCCAAATTTAGAGGCTTCATTCCAATTATTATCAGGCACATCATGACCAATAAGATTTCTTTTTAAAAGAAGGATTAGAGGTGGACATTTTTTTTTGAAATCTTGTGTAATCAGGTTTAGGAGGATATTAAAATGTTGCAAGGTATGTAATATTTTCTCATGTAGTCTCTCCAATTCTTATAGTCAATTTTGGTATTGCTCATCTATGGATATTTGATCATAGATGGCAATAGAGAGTGAAATAAATTAAACATTAATGGGTAGGATTGGCTATTCCATGTATAGTAATGGGTATAGGGTTTCCTGAGTGGTAGTGAAGGTCGTTTTTTGGTAATCCCACATAGCATATAAGAGATTTTCCATCCATTATTTCTTATCCTTATCTACCATCTTCTATAGTATGTTGGATAGGGTCTTGTTGAAGGCCTCTATCTTTATGTTATGCAATGCATGATAATGAGATGAATGGTTAGTCCTGAATCCATACTTTTGATATAGTTACATCAATTCAATAGTGAATCAATTTCTATAATTTTCCATTAGTATTGGATGAGGGACACCAAATATGGTGATGATGTTGGTTTTTAAAAATCTGACAATTTTTATTTCCCATAATTATTTAATGGTCAAGACTTGGGCCTATTTGTAAAAGAAGTCATCTGATGTCAGAATATACATGGATTTCATGGTCGCAAGATGAGGATATAGTCTCACCACATCCATTACCCATATAGATAATGGATAGTATTACATGGATATTTAATTTAACATTGGGGGTTGGGGAATGAAATTTGTATGAACTTGGTGGGAATGGAACATCTTAGTGAATTTATTGGAGCCCTACATCAGAGTGGGCTGGTAGTACCCAAGCCATTGGATTTGGTTACAATGCTTGAGTCCTAATAATTGGGCTTGATAATAACTAGAATTCACTTACTTCATGATGGTGGTGGTCTCTTCTCTATCTATGCACTTGATAAGGATCCTATTGAGGCTCTCTTTGTAGAGTTATTTTTATGGTTGGTTCGGCCATAGAGAACAGAATTAATTTCTCTTCTATGAATTTGATATATCATTGCTCTATCTGGTAGGAGTTCTTTTTTTATGGTTGTTCACAATGGGTTTCATTGATCTAATGGTAGGACCATATAGTTCAAGGCTGGGACTAATCTCATTAGGCTCCTCTATGTTGTCCTGAATGAAGGGTGTGACTATCCAGTGATCCATAAAGATAGTAATTGTTTCATCCTAGTCTGGATCATCCATAGTTATGGATAAATTTTCCAATGCATCATCTTAGGAATTTTTTGGACCATCGTACATGATCCTATGTTTGTTCCAAGTGGAATTCCCCCATTAGTCTCCAGATATGGTCAAGCCTGGGTATTATTTCTTCTTTTCTGATGGCATAATCAATATTAAATTGCTTGAGGACTAGTTCTGAATCTCCTTATTTCTTTAAATTTTTTACTTATACTTTAATTTTCGGATCTAGTCCCACAATGAGAGACTGGTATTCTACATTATTATTTGCCCACCCCTCTGACCATAGGGAGGAGTATGTGAGCACTGCATTTGCTGGAGATATGAGTATGACTCCCATCCCCACATTTTTTAGCCTAAGGTATTCCATCATTTTCCCCATCGAGCTTCTAGATGGACTATCTAAATGTATCGTTCATATATGGGGGGGTCTTATTCAATAGATAACACCTATTCATCGGTTTTTTCAGTTTTAAATAAATCAATTTCTTCTTAGGGGTACTCCACTAGGAAAACTATTGATTCCTTCCCCTTGAACACATTTTGAGGAACGAACTAGATTTAAAAATTATAAAGGATGACCACCCATGATAATATATTTCCAGTCAAAATTGGATGAAAATGAATTTATTTTTGTGGGCTTCTATGAGAGAGAAAATGGACCTAGTGATGTTAAAGGTAATGACTCAATTTATGGTCTATAAATATTATCACCAGACATCTCTATTAAATACATGAGTAATGAGTCATAGAATAGATCATAATTAACCTGAGATAATAATGTTTTTTTACTTACATCATCAATCTCTTATCCGAGGAAGGCACCCAGTGATCATTCTAGTGTTGTCACATACAAAATGAATGGTATTCTTTCGACGTGCATCATTAGCACTGGAGGGTTTAAGATATTTATATAGAGACTCTCAAATTCTTCCTAAAAATCATTATTCAATTGATATTCAACCCTTTTTTCATCAACCTGATAAGTGGGAAACATTTTTCTTCAAGGTTGGCTATGAAGTGCAGATTGTTGGCTAAATGTTCATTGATTCCTATCAACTCAGTGAGGTAGTGATGAGGTGACATGATAAGAATATCCATTGTCCTCTCGGGTTCAAATTTGATTCCCTAATGGTGTTTGAAGAAGTTGATTAAATCTTCCAAGGTAATGTTGAAGGAACATTTTAAGGGGTACATTTTCAGCCTATTTTATCACAGTTTTTCGAAGACTAATTTATGACACACCATGTGTTATGATAATGGTCAAGATTTAACCACTATGTCATCAAAATAGTATTCAATAAATATTTCCTGGAATGGTGTGAAGATGTGATGCACAGTACATCGGTACATTGCTATGAAGTTCCAGCTTCTTCAAACTAAAGTGCATTACCCTATAGAAAAATACTCCTTGGGGGCCCTAAAGGTGCTTGATTACTCATATTATAGGGGCGTTAGGATTTAATTGTATCCTAAATAATCATCCATGAATATGAGAGCCTGATATTTGGAGGTTTCATTGAACAATAGTTCTTTAATTAGGACCTGGGTATAATCTTTCAGGCAGTGTCAGTAGAGATCTATAAAATTTAAGAAATCTCTGATTTTTCAATTATTCTTTTTTAATGGAATGATATTGTCCATAAATATGGGATATTGGACCTCAAAAATGTATTTTTATATGATGATATTTTTACCTCAATATCTATTTTGGAAGCAAGTGTCAGGTGTGTCCTTCTGGATTCTTTTTTATAGCCTCGATGGTCCTGTGGAAGGCCCATGTGGTGGGTGGACACCACGTTATCGAGGATGAAAACTACGTACAGTTCTTTGGGAATACATCTTGATAATGCCTTAGTTAAATGGTATATACCTATTTCTATTAATAATACATTTACACACTTATTGGGGTGGTCCATGGATCTTCTTTTGTACCAAGATTTATTTATCTGAGTTCATCAATGGTGGTGGAGACACCCTCAAATGATGGAGGGGAATATATAAGGTGTTCTTCATCCTATTCTTTCTCCACATCTTCCTCTTGTTCTGATGGAGAAAAATTTATCAATGTGACCTCTTTAGCATTGTGAAAAGAGTCAATATTAAGTTATTTGGAGGATTAAGTGGCTTATTCTAACCCGGATGATAGTGGGTTTTTTTTTGGAGAGGATGGACTAAGGAATGGAGGAAGGTATTCTTCCTCTTCAATCTTAGTGAGGGAGGTATAGATTTCTGGGAGCTATACGAATGGATTTGGGGAAATTTCATTCAATCATTCACCATTATTGTGGGGTTTAGTGGATATTTCAACAATGTTAGACTCGATTATCATTAATTAGACCATAATGGATGATGAATATGTCGTCGTACATAGACTCATACACCTGTCCTCATTGATGAAAAGTACACATTCTTCTCTAACCTATTTGAAGGGGTCATCTAGGGCCCTTTCCAAAAAAATTTAGGATGGTGACCCAATATATAACTTCGACCAAGGATCACTACCATTTCTATTCATAAAACCAGACATCTTTATTGTATGAATCTTAGAATTTGACTGGGGACTTATTGGTGTGTAATTTCCCATTTTTTCCATTAATGAAATATTTTACACACTGATGGTAAAATGAGGGATTTTTTGGGTGTTGATGCAACCAATGCCTTACTATTAGAACATTGAAGTCCATGTTTTCTGAACCACTGGTAATTTTTAGTCAAGATCAATAACTCCAAATGGAGTTTTGATCTTTATTTGGCCTAACGAATTCTGTTCACTTTTTTCATAACTAAACAAGGTTATAGTAGAGGGATTCAGGTTATCCTCATTGTAGCCTAGTCTTTGAAGTGGTCCCACTAAGATAATATTAACTTCAGATTCATTGTAAATTAATACTTTTCAGATATTACCACCATTTATCCTACAGTACACATCTAAGGGTCTAATGTGTCCTTTCATAATGAAATTTTCATATTGATCTAGGATGGAAATATCCTCATAAAATTATATAGAATCAACCTCTCTTCGAAATACCTCGATAGAGGCCACTTCTAATTAAAGCTCTTGAGGGCCTAGAAAAACTTCTATGAGAGGAACCCTGAGGTATGATGAAAAAAACATGGAATCTATGATTGATAGCTTGGCCGGTACATAGGCAAACTAGTTTAGGATTTCATTATTATGGTCTATGGATGGTGCTTACCAGCACGCAGATTCTCGTAAAAAGTAACATTAGGGGATTTATCATTGTACGTAGAGGGACTTTCCATCAAGAATGGAGTGGGAGGTGCTTCCTTTATTTATATATTGGGTTGGGAAGGTCTTTTATAGAAATTGGGTAGTTAGAAACCTGTTCTTATTCTAATGTATATTCCATAATGATCGGTATTGAGTGGATTTTGGAAAGGGTAGGGTAATATTCATTTTCATACCCAGTTCAATGAAAGGTTCTTCCATGAGTTTATGCAACATTTATGGTCTAAGAAGGGGTGCGACTATAATTCTAGTTCCTACCGTGACTGCATCTACCCTGGTATCCTTGTCTCCTATAGCCTCTTCTTCCCGTCCAATGATCAGGTGTGGGGAATTCTTTCTCAAATCTATAATAGTCCTCGAATAAGTAATCCATGAAGTGAATGAAATTAATCGAGCCAAATATCAACTCCTTATTTGAAGATGAATCTACCTAAATTTTCACTTCTGGTGGGTCCATTTTGAGGGAAAGTGCATGTTCTTTCATATTTTATGGCATAAAATATTATAGGGTTAAGGATGTCTTTTTACATGACACAATTTCTTCTTCCTAAACCTTCTCTCTAATTTTTTGGAAAAAACTCTTCCTACACTATAATCTTTTAGAGGATTTTGGGGTCGATGATATTTTTTTTGTTGTATCAGGAGCTACTTGGGGAATTGTCATTTGATTCAACTACACTTGGAGTATTCCACGATATTAGTTAACTTTTTGAGTCATCCAAATAGTTAACTTGTGTTCCCTTCTACTAACCACTTCTTAGCACTCCCCTCCTACATCAAGTTCAGTGGTGGAAACATGTGACACTTGTGAGGATGGTGGTCCCAGTACTATGTTCCTGAAATCTATCATCTTATGTGAGAGGCCTTTAAAGACAAAAAATTCATGAATAGTGTTCCCCAATACCCAATTCAAGGGGAAATAATCTGGCCGGTCGTGAAGAAGGCCCTATTTAACTCTCTTTCCCGGGGTAGATAGTGTAAATTGTAGTTCATAATGGCTATAAAATAAAAATAGACATGGTCATCTTAGATCAAGTAATATTTATTCCTCTTTTCCTTGAATTTATATCTCTTGGGTCCCCTCTTATTGTCTTGTTGAGGTAGAAGATATTGTTGGTTCCCAGAGATCCTGACATGGTTTTGGGAATTCCATTGAGTTGGAGAAAGTGTAGGGGTAGCTTGAGCATGAGTTAGGGCACTTCAGATTATCCCACATTTTTTCCAGGACCTATGGGTATACCTGGGACATGAGTTTAGTTTTTTAGAGACTCCTCTATTCTTCGAGCAATGGAATTGACATCAAGAAAGCCAGTTGTATATTTCACCGAGATAAGAATCATTGTAATATCTTCATGAAGGTTATTGTTGCACATAGAAATAATATCATCCTATGGGAGTGGCTAGCTAAAATAGTAGGGTAGTCATTTCAATCTAGAAATAATGTATATGATTCTCTTGTTCTCCTGAATTATTCAGTTTGAGAGGATGCTGTCTATTTTCATTGGCATAGTTGAACATAATTGGAAAATTACTTCTAATGGAGATCCACTGATCATGTTATCAACCAGGACAGCAAACAGGTATACCATACATAGGTTGACCCATGTAGAGTTCACAAGAATAATATGATTTTCACTTCTTCTTGTTGATCTGGGTTTCCAATCATGGGATCATAGTAAGATGCATTATCCATTCTATGTTTCTCTTGGACTTCAGATCCATTGAAAATTTGGAACACGAGGGTCCTAGATTTTTGTGGAGGCAGAGTGTTACTCACCCAATCGGGTTAAGGTTTCCATTCCATTTATACTAGTGCATTTCGTTGTTCTATGGATTTTAATCAAGCTATTAATGAATTAATGGTATTAATCATCCATTGACGGGTTTCCTTTTGGACATGATATTGGGGGCATAGTGGGGGGGGGGATACTTGATGGGATATTAATGCTGGTACATGAGGTGGGTATCCAAATGGGGGAATATTTGGATTATGTTCTGGATCACATTATAGTTGTTTCCTTAATGGGGGGGAAATTAGGATATCCTTCCATGGCCTATTATAGGTAGGTAGGTTCTCCAAGCTCCATGTAGGGAAGATGTTTTGGAATTTCTTTATTAATCAGGGTAAATCCATGTGGTTGAGGTACACATCAGAAAAAATTGGTATTGATTCATAAAAACACATTCACTTTTTCCTCCCACCAAAAATCTATTGACTTTAACATAAGGAGATAATTCTCATATTGATGAGGAGGTTCATAGTATATGACCTCATTTTTATTCTTTTCATTTTATGGGTTTCGTGGAGGATTTTGTGGATGATTTATAGAGGGATACCCAAATTGTTGATGGTCCTATGGTTTTTGGCAATCACACTTTCATTTTTAGTACATATTGGACTCTGAGTAGATTTATCATCTCTCCACCCTTTTGTAATCACGTCAATTTTGGTGTTTTACATAGGCTTTATATCTAAAATTTTACCTGATTCATAATGAATTGTGGGTGTTGTACAAACCATTGTGTGGTAGGAGAGAAATTTATGTCTTGTTTTGGATCTTCTCCTTCAATTTCAAGACCCTCTTTGGGATTCTTAGTGAAAGTTAACTCGAAGGGAAACTCTATATGACCATTATGTATGACTAACTTATAGATGAAATGATTCAAAAAATGGGATGGGATGGGATGCCTCGATATGTTCTGTTCTCCCCAAATGGGAAAAGATTGATTTCCTCAAGGTGGGTGGTTGAGGTAAAAATTCCCCCAGCCCCATGGGCTGGTTTTCGCATGTTCTCTTTTTTTTTGTGCCCCAGACTAGATTTGTTGGTCTAATAGATGAATTATGTGTTAAAAATTCCCCTATCTTTATAGGCTGGGTATGATCTCGTACTATAGTAGTTGCTGCTGTTATTACCACTTTCTTGATCTCATTCATTTCTGTTCAAGTGTGAGCCAGGTATGGTGTTTGGGCTGCACATGAACTATTTTATTATTAGTACATTAATAGTGATTGGTGATTCGATTCTATTAGGCGGAAATTATAAAAAATTATCTTGGTTTCCCAGTTCAAGAGTCTTCCAATGGATTCCTCACAACATACCTAATGCTTTTGGGACATACTCAGGGTTGATCCTTGTTTGGCGTTTTACATTTCCAAAGTATGAATTCATTTGATTTATTCCTCAGGATAATGAAATTACATGATTTTATTTTAAATGGGTCCTACTAGATGGAAATTCGATTGAAATGAAAATATCCATGATCTCCCCATCACCGGATATAAACACTAGGTGTGGTGTCTCCAATAAGGAAACACAAATTATGTATTTATAGAGGCAACATAGTTTTAAATATTTCTTCTACGTCGTTAATTTTGGCTATTTTGCAGATGGAAGGGATTCCAAACTGATTTGATTATTTATATCTCTCAATGTTTTAACTAGGTTTTCATACCCATTATAGGGAAATAATTTTTCTTTGTACTGGCAGAGAGTTGTGCAGAGATTGAGACAAATGTTATGTATGCATTTTCCTGACAACTCTTTTGGTATGTTGAGCTAAGAAGTTGATGTGGGGAAAAAATCACTAGTATTTCAACCCTGTATAATTTTATTCTCATGAGAAACATACCCTTTCATTCTTCCATCGGTGACTCCTCTACTTGATCTTTCTAACTCAGATTCTTTTTGTGGATTTTTTCACAAGTTGTGGGGCTTGTAGTTATCTCATTGACATGTGAATGGTTCGAAGGTGTATCAGAAGATAGGAATAGCACCAGATCGTCTTGTGGTTGTGAAAAGATTTTTCTCACTATTAACAAGTTTTTTAACATTCATAATCCCATCCCTGTAATCACCTCAGCATATGATGGCATTCTTGTATTTCATTTCGAAAGGGAAATAACTTCCTACCGATACAAAACTTCACTATGGGTAGGACCTTCGTAGTTGATTCTATCATGTAATGGACTTCCATCACTACTTTTGTTTGATTACTTGGAGAATTTTTGCAGCATATACCCTAGGGAGGACCATTAGGAAATACAATTGTAAGGGGAGTGCCTTATTTCTGAACCGAGATTTTACTACGGGAATGACCTTTGTAGTTGATGCTATATTAGAAATGACCACCATAACATCTTGATTTCTAACTATAGGGAGAATATATGCATCGTATAATCTAGGTAGGACCATTAAAGAGGACAATATCAAGGGGAGTGCCATATTTCCTTTCTGAGACGTCACTATGGGGATGACCATTCCAGTTGCTGCTATCATGGCTAGGACTACCATCACAACTTGATGTCCGAATGTAGAGATAATATTTGAAATGTATACCCTTGGGAGGACCATTTGGGTAGATGAAAATATGGGTAGGACCTTCATGTTGTTCTGTGTTCTGGTTATGATGAGGGATATTGTAATTCTCATTAGGAAGGATTCTATCATGATCAATCGTTTTGTGCCCATGAAGTAATCCTTCATTGTATGTGCTTTGAGGCGGAACTTTAGATCATATAGTAACAATATTGTAGGGAGGTCCTTTACAACTACTAAAAACACATCCATAATTTTTAAATGTATTAACAGGATCCTGATCCAGTAGAGATAATTGTTTGATAGAATCAAGAAATTCATCTTCTAATAGAACAGGGGAATGGATATGCTCTTCATTTACTGGCCATATTTGGTGTGATTTATTTATGGGAGACCTATTGTGAGAGACACGGGCCTCTTATTGTGGGTGACTGCCTTTATATATGGGTTAATGTTTGATTGGATCCCTTGGTGCTACAGGGATATGCTAGTGAGAATCATGAGTTCTAGAAGGTTATATGTCTGCCCTGGAGTGGCCACCATGGTGGCTCAGCATCCCACACTTGGAATAGGTCTTTTTTCTTGATCTAGTTGTCCATTTATCATGGGTTATTTTCAAATACCCTCCTGGATGGGGGTAGGGATGAATGTATACTTCGGAGCAACTACCCTTTTGTGTTTATAAATCAACACACTTGGAGAGGAAGGTACGTGGGTCTGACTCTAACATCCCAGGTAAATAAAGAAATAAATAATTTTCATTTGAATAAATATTTGGTGAATTAAATTTTAATTTTACTTTAAAGGGGTTTCTATGTTCAATGGAGTACCTGGTACGCAATAACATGTTTCTTTGAAACCTTACGTTGCACAGAAATAATATAATATTATTATTTTAAATGGTAGTTAATGCTTAGCCATTGTATTGGTGGGAATGAACAGAACTAATTACAATATGATTATACATGTTTGTTAAATGATTTTACATTTATCCAATTAAATTAAAGGCCTAAAATGTGAATTAATCTAATTTTAAGCATAAATACTCTAATATTCTTTAAAAGGTCGATTTACCACCTTTTGATGGAGAACCCTCTTTAAATCTAGTTTTGGACACTTTTATATATTCTATTTGACAAAATAAAATTATTTTTTAGAATAGGGACTTCAAAAATCACTTTGGGTAAAATTTTGGTATTTTTCTGATGAAATTCATTTTTTGATGAATATTGAAAAATACTATACTTTAATTCAAAACTACCTTTTAATATAATTAATTTATATGGTTAGATTATATTTTTAATGGGTTTTAATGTGTAATTAGATTATATTTTTATCATTTAATCCAATTTTGTTCATTAGGATTAATATAACCTTGAAATTGGACATAGACAAGTGTCAATCTTTTGATAGTTAATATTTCTAAAAAACACGCTTTTTTAAAAAACATTAATTAATTTTAAATTAATTAATCCAAATTATAGGTTTTGAATTCGGTAAAATATACATCATTTTTGAATTTTTAATATCAAATATAGCTTAGGCTGAATTTTTGGTAGTTTTCTAAACAACATCAACTTCGGATGAATAGTGAAACCACTATGTAGTACTTAAAAACAGAATTTTTCATTTAAATGAAATTTTACAATTTTTGTGGATTGAATTTCAAAAATCTGACACACATGGTTGTTATTTTTAAGTAAAATATGCTTCAATAAGATGAAAATAATTTTGGGTGAATAGTAACTTTTGACCTTTATTTACCGCAATTAAAGGTAAATAGGGTAATTCAAGGTTAAAAGAATATCATAACAATACAATATTACCTTAAAACTTGTCATAACCTTATTGTATGAGTCATGGCCAACCATGGGAATCCATAGGTCGAATTTGGTACCCCATGGAGCCACTTAAGAGTGATAATGACACATTATATTAATTAATTTAAAGTAAATACAAAAATGACATAAACAAATATCTTTTAGTAAATTAATTTTTACAAAGGGTAATATAAGTTATATTTTAGACTATAAATATTCATTGGAAACATAAAACTATTTCCTACATCATGGTATTTTTTTTATAATTTTTAGACATAAAATAAATAAAATTATATATGACGCAATAATGATGTGGTGTTTACCATATTAATAAATGATTTAAATAAATAATATTATAAAGATTAAAATGATATCAAAAACCTATACAATTCGTATTGGATGATTTTATTTAGACCATGAATCATTATATATTTTAATTTAATAAATTTTGGACCTTTAGAGACCGAAAATCATAATATTATAAAATAATATTTTCAAATTTTCCTAAAGGGCCCCTCCTCCCCCATATAAAAATCCCTCACCTATAACTCATTCCTCACACCTCTCAACCCTCTTGGATCATCCTACCCCAGCCCAAATAATCTCTCAATATCCCTCTCTTCTTACTAGAATCCTTAACTTAGGCAGAATTCACTTTAAGAAGTCATTTTGGTTCAAACCAAAGAGAGTTACCAGAATTAAAGGTAATGTCTCCTCTTATGTTCTTTCATTTTATTTTCCTTCTCCAACCCCCTAAACTATTGTTATTAATTTCATTTATAAAAACACCAGTATCCTAAATATTTTAAAAAAATTTATGACATGTATTTGAACTACACTTACACACACCTCCATATAATGGGTAAAGAACATACTGTTTCTATGGATGGCAAACTAACACCTCACGAAACGATGATTATTCCTTTATCTCCTATCACTTCTCATAGTGACCATTAATATGGAACTGTATTTTTATATGATATATATATTATGTATATTTTTTCTATATGACTCTTTATTTTTCATTTATATCATACCTTTATGGTTTTCATTGTGGGTAAACGCGATAATTTCATTTGAGGAAGTGCAGACTACTGCCCCCTCAAAGTAATATGACTCATTAATTCCATATGTGGGATGTATAAAGGATGGAGTTAATGATATTATATATGATATTATACTATAATAATAATATACCTATGTATCATTATGTTTTAATTCCACAAAAATATGAAATATAAATGAAAGTAGCGTTCATGTGTACGTACGACTTACCGTCTCCATGAAGAGTGCATTTAATTTATTACCTCAAAATGTAATTTACTATTATAAATACAAGTATATGCTAGATATATATGATATATATGATATCTAAATCATGAATATGATTCTGATATAATGAAATGTTGACCACGTGAATAACTAGTAATTATAAGAAGTCTATTTTAGAGTCAAGTACCAAATATCGGCAAAATAACCATTATTAACATAAATGATTTCATAATGTTTATAACATGATAATAAGATATATAAAAAGAAATAATAAACTCGAGATAGTTTCTTAATCAAGTTTAAATTAAATTTAGTTTATTATTCAGGAGATTAAAGAACTAACGGGTCAAGTCTGACATGAGGTAAGGGAATTCGTCTCAATATCCTTTCATTGAAACATATTTTGTTTTAACACACGGCTTTCTTTTATACGTTGTATAAATACATTTGACATTTCATTTCATTCAATAGAAAATCTTTTCTCTACTATGAGTTTTACGAAAAAACAACAAAAATAGAATGTTTCTTTTTAACATAAGCGGTGACAATGTCCTTTCCACCACCATGAGTATTATTTGATGTTTGGCTTCATTAATAATCCATATTGTTTTTAAAAGGAAAATAAATACCATATACTTAATTACGTTTTTTGGTATTGAAAATTATTTTTATAGTGGATTTTTTTTGTCAATATATTTAAATGATATATTGTTATTGAAATGTTGAAATGTTATCTTTACTCTAAGTTTTTTTATGTGTTATGAATATGTTATGGTTCCTAGGAATTGTTATGTATACGGGTGGTTCCATGATAAACCTAGGTTGAGTGAGCCTGAGATAGCTCTCAAATGCATTGGTTAACATGACGGAGTTAAACATGAATGTTTCGCCTAAGATGTTTAGGGAATATCCTGTGATGGGTATTCAAAATGTAACTCCCTATGTAGCTGTGATAGGTACAATGTAAGTATCATATGGATGCAATAAGTTGCCTTTATGATTTATGTTTTCTATGTGTTATTCATAAATCTTATGATTTCATGAGGTATGTTAAAGAGATTATTTTATGTATACAATGGTGAACTAATGTTTTATTTCATTGTTTTATAACCCTTACTGAGGTTTTTATGTTCATCCCATGTTTTGAAATGTTTTCAAAGTTCCTAAAGATGAATAGGGTCATGGACGAGATCTAGAAAAAGTCATACTGCCTAAAACATGGGACTAGACATGACTCTTTTTTTCAAGAGTTGTATTTTATGAAAAAATTGAAACTAAGTAGAAGTGTCTACCTTGTAATATTTTATATGTAATTTAATAGTAATGACCTAATTATTTAAAACTCTAAACATAATAAAGATCATCAATTTGAATTATTCATTTAATTCAAGATTATGTAATGTTTAAGGCTAGGTCTTTATAGTTGGTATTAAAGGTCAGTTTTGATAAATTTAGGAGTTAGGTATCGTAAAATTAATATCCATAAGTTAATTTATGTTAATATTGAAATGATATAGCATTTACATATTACCATGTTGTTTCACGTAAGACATTTCTGTGTTCAGAATGGTTTTCCACAGTGGAAACATGGCTTCTATGTTGGGAAAACATCAGGAGGAAGACAACCATCCAAATCAATAACCTGAGATGTTCAGAATCATAACTAAACAGTTTGTTGCAGTGATGGCATAGTTGAATCATGCTATAAATGTTGGTGGTATTCATGCATGAGATCAGCCAGATCTACCACAGAGGAACATGTTAGTAGTGGATCATTTCATGAGGCAACATCCACCATCATTCAGAGGATCATATGAACCTATGATAGCTGAAGGGTGGATTAAAGCACTGGAGAAAGTTTTGGATGTCATGGGGTGTTCATAACATCAAACAGTTAGTCTCGTTGATTTCCATATTGAAGGTGAAGCTGATCACTGGTGGTTGATGGTGAAAAATATCATGGATACTGAGGAGATTGATGATCTTTATTGGGATGAATTCAAAGTTATTTTTCATGAGAAATATTTTACTAAGGTGGTTCTTCTTAGGATTTCAAAATAATTCCTAGAACCGAGGCAGGAGGATGACTCAGTGGCAGCTTATGAAGAAAAATTTACTCGACTGGAAAGGTATGCTCCAGATTTCATATGAGATCTTGATAGTAAAATCAATAGTTTTTTACTTAGGATTATATATAAAGTATTTAAGGTACTTAGCTTACCGTGAATCAAAAGTTATAAATAAATTTTTCTATGTTTAGAGAATGTGGAAATGGAGTTTGCCGATGATCTGGTGTTCCTTGACAAACAACAGATTAAGAGGTCAACATGGTAGGTCAAAGGGAAGAACTCTTCAAAAATGTCTGATGGTAAGAAACTTAAGTTTATAGTTTGTGAAAATTGTGGTAAAAACATGCTTGGGAATGCCTTTTGAATTCTGGTAAGTGCTGCCAATGTGGTAAAATGGGATATAAAGCTCGTAATTGCACTGAAAAGATTAGGGTAATTGTAAGACAAAATTTGATTTACAATTAATAAAATGTTTTAAGTGCAAAGAAATTTTTCATTATGAAAATGAGTGTCCAATGAAGAACTCAACTGAGGGAAATCAACCATACTATAATAAGAAAGGGGTGGTGAAGCCCTTTGCTACTACTTCAGTAGATGTCGGGCCATCCAATGATGTAGTATCAGGTACACTATTTGTTTGTTCAGATTATGCCAATGTGTTGTTTGAATTGGGGTCTACACATTCTTTAATTTCTGAGAAGTTTTCCAGTAAATTAGTAATTCCATATCAAGATATGAATCCTGAACTTATGTTAAAAACACCTGGAGGTAGTGTTGAAACAAAAGAAATTATAAGAACCTTCATGTCCTTGTGTGTGGAAAGAATCTCCCTGTAAACCTTATTTTTTTGCCTCTAGTAGAGTTTGATGTTATTTTGGGTATAGATTGGCTTTCTATTTATCATGTTATGATTGACTACATAGCTAAAGAGGTTTCCTTTTAGAAATATTTTCAGTTTGTGTACAAGAATGAACCCTTACTTTGGATAACATATCAGGAAGCTGAGAAACTAGTAAAATATGGGAATTAATGTTACCTTGCACATATTGTTGAAAATAAAGGAACTATTCCGACTAATGATGTTCCAATGGTAAATAAGTACCTTGATGTTTTTCTGGATGAGTTTACTAGTATTATACCAGATCGGGAAGTTGAATTTACGGTTGACTTAGTAACTGATGCTAATCCAATTTCAAAACCCGCTTATCGAATGGCTCAAATTGAAATTTAGATTTAAATAAGCAATTGTAGGAGTTATTAAATTATGGTTTTATTCTACCTAGCACATCACCATGGGGTTATCTTATCATGTTTGTTAAAAAATATAGTTCAATGAAACTTTTCATAGATTATAGAGCATTGAATGACATTAGTGTTAAGAATGAGTATCCATTGCCTCATATTGACGATTTGTTTAATCAGCTACAGGGATATCAGTATTTTTAAAATATTGACTTGAGGTCAGGGTACCATCAGTTTAAAGTAAAGGATGTAAACATTCTGAAGACCACATTTCATAGTAGATATGGCCATTATGAATTTTTAGTGATGCCTTTTGGTTTAACAAATGCACCTATAGTATTCATGGATCTTATGAATAGAATTTTCCCTGAGTTATTGGATAAGTTTGTGGTTTTATTCATTGATGATATTTTGGTATATTCTAAAAGTAAAGAGGAACATGAATGTTAATTAAGGGTTGTCTTGCAAACCATAAAGAAAAATAATCTTTTTGGGAAATTCAAAAAGTGTGATTTTTGGTTACAAAAAATTTCTTTCCTTGGTCACATTATTTCTAAAAATTGCATAATTGTATATCCTGCTAAAAAAAATGTTGTTGAAGAATGGCCGAGACCCATAAATATAACCCAGATCCATAGTTTTCTAGTTTGGCTGGTTATAATATGACTTTTTTTGAAAAAAAATTACAGTTATCCAGTCCACTTACTAAGTTAACTTGAAAATGTATTAAGTTAATTAGGATAAAATAATTTGATGATTGTTTTCAGGAATTGAAATGAAGATTAGTTAATGCTCCAGTTTTGGCACAAACTTCTAAAAATGGTGATTTTGTTAGCTATAGTGATTCTTCATTGAAAGTACATGGTTGTGTCCTTATGTAGAATTATTAGGTAATTGCTTATGCTTCACATCAGTTGAAACCTCATGAGTTAAATTAACCTACACATGATTTGGAATTAGTTTCTTTGGTGTTTTTATTTAAAAATTTGGAGGCATAATTTGTATGGATTAAAATTTGAAATATATACTAATAACAAAAGATTAAAGTATATATTCAATCAGAAAGAATTGAACATAATAAAAAGGAGATGGTTGAAATTAATCAAGGATTATGATTGCATAATCCTTTACCATACAGGAAAAGAAAATAAAGTGGTTGATGCATTGAGTCGAAAAAGTTATTCTTCATTAACCATGCTACATTTGGAACAATATCCTTTGGTTTTTGATTTGATTTGAATTCTCATAGATGTTTTTAGTGTAGGAAATTATTTTGTTTTGTTTCAGGTGTCAGTAAAATCATCTCTGTCAGACAGAATAAATCAAGCGCAACTGGAAGATAGTGAGTTGCAGAAAAAGGTAGAGTTGGTTCAGAATGGTAAGTTTCCTGAATTTAATGTTAATAATGATTGTATTTTGAGATCTGGAAATAGATTATGTGTGCCTTATGATTCACAGTTGAATAATGAGTTATTATGTGAAGTTCATAGTTCCCTGTTTTTAGTTCATCCTGGGAGTACTATGATGTACAGAGGTCTCAGGGAGTATTACTAGTGGGATGGAATTAAAAGAGATATTGTTGATTTTACTATGAAGTGTTTGACTTATTAGTTGGTTAAATCTAAGAGGTAGTTATGTAAAGGTATTCTTCAGTCTATACCAGTGCCAGAGAGGAAGTAAGAAAATATATCCATGGACTTTGTTGTGGGATTACCGAAGACATATCAATATAGTAATGCAATCTAGGTTATTGTTGATTAGTTGACTAACTATACACATTTTCTTCCTATTTGAAATACTTTGTCTCTAGATCAACTTTCCTGGTTGTATGTTAAATAGATAGTCAGGTTACATGGTGTTCCCCACCCAATTTTATCTGATCGTGATCCTAGGGTTACTTTTACCTTTTGGAAAGGCCTTCATAAATCATTGGGTACTAAATTAAAATTCAGTGTAAATTTTCATCTACAATCAGATGAGAAGTCAGAACGAACAATTCAGACCTTGGAGGATATTCTATGGGCTTTCTCACTAGATTACTAGGGATGTTGGGACCACCATATTTTTCTTTGGTTGAATTTTCTTATAATAATAGTTTTTATTACATTATAAAAATGGATTCATTTGAGGCATTATATGGGAAGTGGTGTCAAACTCCTGTTTTTTGGGTTGAAGTAGGTGAAAAGAAGCTGATGGGACCAGAATTGGTAGAAGAGATGACAGAAATGGTTCAGTTGATTCAAAAGCACATGAGAACAGCTCAGAGATGGAAGAAAAGTTGTTTGGATAGCTGGAGAAAGGATCTTTCTTTTGAGGTAGGTGATCATGTCTTTCTCAAAGTTTCTCTATGGAAAAGTGTGATGCATTTTTGTAAAAAGGGAAGTTTGAGTCTGAGGTACATTGGACCATATGAAATCCTGGAGAAAGTTGGATCAGTTGTATACAGAGTGGCTTTACCTCCATGATTTTCCCAGGTACACAATTTTTTTCATATTTCAATGTTGAGAAATTATATTCTAGATCCATCTCATGTTTTATGTCTTGAGGTAGTTCAGTTGGAAGAGAATCTCTATTTTGAGGAACAACCAGTCCATATTATTGACTATAGAGAGAAAGTGTTGTAGAATAAGGTGATTCACTAGGTAAAGGTTTTGTGAAAAAACTATATGGATGAAGAGGCAATGTGGAAATCTTAAAATTATATGAGAGACAAATACCCCGATTTATTTTATAAGTGAATAAAATTGCGAGGAAATAATTTCCAAAAGGTTGAAGGATATAACATCCTAGGTAAATAAATAATACATTTTCATTTTAATTAATATTTTGTGAATTGAATTTTTATATTACTTTAAAGGGGTTTCTATGTTCGATGGCGTACATGATACACAACAACGAGTGTCTTTGAAATTTTACGTTGCATAATAATAATATAATATTATTATTTTAAGTGGTATTTAATGCCTAGCTGTTATAATGGAGGGAATGAATAGAACTATGTAAAATATTATTATACAAGTTTGTTAAAAAAAATTACATTTATCCAATAAAAGTTATATACTTAAAATGTGAATTAATCTATTTTTAAGCATAAATACTCTAATATTCATTAAAAGGTCGATTTACCGCCTTTTGATGGTGAACCCTATTTAAATCTAGTTTTGATCACTTTAATATGTTCTATTTGAAAAATTAAATTTTTCTTTATAATTGTGACATCCAAATTCAGTTTCGGTAAAATTTTGGTATTTTTTGGATAAAATTCATTTTTGATGAACAATGGAAAATACTGTATTTTAATTTAAATATAACTTTTAATATAATTTATTTGTACGGTTAGATTATAATTTTAATTTTTTTAATGTGTAATTAGATTATATTTTTACAATTTAATCCAATTTTGGTCATTGGATTAATATCACTTATAAATTGGATCTAAACAAGTGTCAATCTTTTGAGAATTAATATTTCATAAAAACACACTTTTTATTTTGACAATGAGAATTAATTTTAAATTATTTAATCCAAATTATTTGTTTTTAATTTGGAAAAATAGACATCATTTTTTAATTCGTAATATCTGATATATATTAGGCTGAATTTTTGGCAGTTTTCTCTAAAACTTCAATTTTTGATGAATAGTGAAACCACTATGTAGTAGTTAAAAAAAATACTTTTTCATTTAAATGAAAATTATAACTTCCATGTATAGAATTTCATAAATACAACATACATGGTTGTTATTATTATGTAATATGTGTTTCAATAAGATGAAAATAGTTTTTGGTGAATAGTAACTTTTGACATTTATTTACCGCGGTTAAAGGTAAATAGGGTAATTCAAGGTAAAAAGAATATCATAATAATAAAAAATTACCTTAACACTTGTCATAACATTATTATATGAGTCATGGAATACAATGTCCATCCTTGGGTCGAATTTGGGACCCCATGGAGCCACTTAATAGTGATAATGACAGTTTATAATAATTAATTTAAAGTAAAGTAAAAAATGACGTAAACAAATATCTTTTAGTAAATTAATTTTTACATGGGGTTATATAAGTTATGATTTAGACTCTAAATATTCATTAGATATCTAAAATTATTTCTTACATCATGGTATTTGTTTTATCATTTTTAGAAATCAAATAAATAAAATTATTTATGACACAATAATGATGTAGTGTTTACATCATTATTAAATGATTTAAGTCAATAATATTATAAAGATTAAAATAATATCCAAAACCAGACCAATTATTGTTGGATGATTTTATTTCTACCATGAGTAATATTATCTTATTATTTAATAAATATTGGACCTTTATAAACCGAAAATAATTATATAATAAAATAATATTTTCACACTTTTCTAAAGAGCCCCTCGTCCCCTTATAAAATCCCTCAACTCTAACCCATTCCTCACACCCCTAAAGCCCCTTGGAGCATCTATAACCTACCCAAATAAGCTCTCAAGATCTGTCTCTTACACCTAGAAGACTTAACATAGGCAGAAGGAACTTCAAGAATTCCTTTTGGTTCAAACCAAAGTGAGTTACCCAAATTAAAGGTAACATCTTTTTTCAAGGTATTTTGTTTTATTTTCCTTCACCAACCCCCTAAAATCTTTTCAGAATTTTATTTTTTAAAAACACCAGTATCCTCAATATACTAGGATGTTTTTTGATAATTATTTGTACTACACTTACACACAACTCTATCTAATTGGTAAAGAACATATTGTTTCTGTGGATGGCAAACTAACTCCCCATGAAACGATGATTGTTCAATTATCCCCTCCTGCCTCCATGGTGGCCATTAATATGGAACTATATTTATATATGATATATATTTTTATGGTTTCTTTATTCTTCTGCATTTTTAATTTATAGAATACCTTTATGGTTTCCATTATGGGTAAACGTGACAATTTAATTTGAGGAAGTATGGACTACCACCCCCTCAAAGTGATATGACTCGTTAATGACATATGTGGGATATATAAAGTATTAATTTGATAATATTATATTTGATATTATACTGGAATTATAATATACATATGTATCATTATGTTTTAATTCCATTAAAATAAGAAATAGAAATGGAAGTAGCATTCATGCATACGTACGACTTACCGTCTCCATGAATGGTGCATTTCATTTCTTATATCCAAATGTTATTTAGTATTATAAATACATGTATATACTATATATATATGATATATATGATATCTAAATCATTAATATCATTCTGGATATAATGAACTTTTTTCCACGTGAACAACTTGTAATTATAAGAAGTCCATTTTTGACTCAAGTACCAAATATCGACAAAATGGACATTATTAACATAAATGCTTACATAATGATTATGACACGGTAATAAGAGATATAAAAGTAATAATAAACTTTAAAAATGTTCTTAATCAAGTATAAATTAACTTTAGTTTATTATTCAAGAGATTAACGAACGGACGGGTCTAGTCGGACAGGAGGTAAGGAATACCATCTCAATCATCATTCATTAAGGCATATTTTGTTTTAATACATGGATTTATTTTATACACTGTATAAACACATTTGAATTTTTATTTCCTTCAAAAATAATGTTTTATCTACTAATCGTTTTACTAAATGACAAAAAAAATTTCTTTTTAACGTAACTGGTGACAAAGACCTTTCTGTCGTCATGAGTGTTATTTGATATTTGGCATCCATAACAAGGCATAATATTTTTAAAAGGAAAATAAATTACATATAATATTTTACGTATTTTGGTATTGGAAATGGTTTTTATAGTGTATTTTTTATGTCAATATATTTAAATGATATATTGTGACTGAAATGTGGAAATTTTATCTTTCCTTTGAGTTTGTTTTATGTGTTATGAATATGTTGTGGTTCATGGGAATTGTTACATATACGGGTGGTTCTGTGATAAACCTCGGGCGGGTGAGCCAAAGATAGCTCTCCAATGCATTGGGTAATGTGACAGAGGAAAACATGAATGTTTCTCCTAAGAGATTTTATGAATATACTGTGATGTGTATTCCAAATGTAACTCTATAGGTTGTTATGATAACTACAATGTATGTATGATATAGATGTCACAAGTTACCTTTATGATTTATGTTTTCTATATGTTATTCATAAATCTTATAATTTCATGAGGTATGTTAAAGAGATTATGTTATGTTTGCAATGATGAACTAATGTTTTCATTCATTGTTTAATAAACCTTAATATTCATCCCATGTTTCGAAATGTTTTCACAAGACCTAAAGATAAATAGGGTCAAGTATTGGATCAAGAAAAAGTCATGTTTTCAAAAACATGGGACTAGACATGGCTCATTTTTTCAAGAGTTTTTATTTTATGAAAAAATAGAAACAAAGTAGAAGTTCCTACCTTGTAATTTTTGAGATATAATTTAATATTTATGGCCTCATTCTCTAAAACTCTAAACCTGGAAAGATCCTCAATGTTAATAATTCATTTAATTCATTATTATTTAATGTTTAAGGTTGGGTCCTCATAATAACTCCTTATTATTTTTGTCGATGCGATTATATTTTGGAAAGTTTGTAGGATGTGGTCAAAAATTGATGTTTGAACCTATATCATTTCCAAGATTTGTGGAGATACATCCTTAGTCTAACTAAGAAAATATACCCATTCCAATTTCAAAGGAATATGTGGATACTCCGGTTCTCCATTTTCTGTAAGTGGGTACTGATAATTCTACAATGTGAGGAAGAGATATGGGTATGCCCCTAATTTATAGTTGGTATATCCAAGTTTTCTTCACTGTTTTCCTTTGTATTTGACTGGTGGGGTTCATATTCATGATCAATGATTTTTGTCTTTTCATTTTCCATTTTATTTTTCTGACGATATTGATTGAATCTTTCAGAATGTGAATCTTCTTATATTTGGTTCCCACTGTATTTGAATTGTGATACATATAGTTTTGAGAATGAATCTGTGTCTGATTGTTGGCTGCCATCATTTTTTATAGATGGGATTCATATTCAAGATCTGGGATAAGCTCCAACCTGTAATTTTCTGCCCAATTTGAATGATGTTTTTGGTATGTAGCCATGATAATTTTCACCTTCTCATAGCCAGTTGTAGTCTAATTTGGATGACGGGCTTCATGTGCATTGGTAGGGATATCCAACTTCTTGTAATTTGTCGCCATACATGAATGGAAAGCTTAGAGAGTGTTTATGGGAATTTTATCCTACTCATAATATGACACTATATTTAAATGGTTGGATTCATAAGATTGATTAGGAATATACTTACATTCATAAGATTCCATCATATTTACATGGCATTCTTATTCATTAATAATCAGGGTAATGACTTGTTCCTGGTTTTCTGATCATCTCCCTTGGTGTTCTACTCGAGGGACTCGAGTCCATTGGACATCAGTAAATACTATTGAGGTGATATCCTTTTCAAAGTGAGGATAATTGGATACATGACATGGGAGGTGATGATTTCTGGAAGAGGAATTTGTGTGGAACCCCTATGCTAAATGGATGAAATCATGGGTGATGACTTCATCAGCCTCTCTAAGTTAAGGGAGACACTCATTGTCACATTCCATCAACATAATACTAAAACAGTTAGATACATCTAGTGGAAACACATTATTATGGGCTACCAACCGTCACTGATTGGATGGATGGTAGGTATTTATGGTTTGCATGGCTGGTCTTACTACCTCTATGGTGGGGACAGTAGCATTTTTAGGCTACTCCCTTTCCGGTGCATTTGAAACCATGCACTAAAGATGATTGGTGGGTGATAGAGTCTAATTATTCAATAAGGATATAGATACCTATTAATTTGATAATGTGTGTCTCTAATTAAAATACCAAAATTACATTATATTAAAAAAAAGTAATGAAGATTTACTATAGTTTATGTAATAGATACGAACATTAAAACCTAATCAAAGTATTATCTCATAACAACATGTGTGATTGATAGTCTCGTCTAGACCTCTTCCACTTTAAATGTGAAAGAGGATAATGTTGGGTAACACTGCCACCTTGGTTAAGGATTCACATCGGGTTCACAATTTTTGTTTCTACCTGAATACGTGAACGGAATATCCTGATGGAATGTGACCTAAAATTTTTGTCACTAGAGTTGATCCATGTCGATTTGACCATTCTGTTTCACCAGAATTCACATTTGTGGGATGAACGAGTGATTTCATGGGGTTTAATGGTGTTAAATTACTGATGTCGAGTATAAGGTCGTAAAATGGTCTACAATGGTATTATTCATAGAGCCGGAAATGTCAAAAAACTATTATAGCAATGATTAATGGACCTATTTTCCAATGTTAGGTTCTCATTGGGTAACTTGTCCAATGACACTTGAGATCTCACATTGGTTGACAGGATGGGATGTCATGCTCATCACACACTTTTGGTTAGAACTATTTCTTATTTTAGTACTCCCTTATTGATTTAAGTCATGTGCATATGATCATGAATCCTTGGTTCTTTCCCTTGTAGGCATCCACAGATTACCCATATTCTACGAATCATCATCACAACACATGGGTTCAGAAACATAAATATGTATCCAAGGTTATCTATCAATAAAAAGATCTATATATATCTGAGTTTCTCCATCATTGTTACCCTTTTATGGAAAACATGAGGATTCGTTGGTAAATTTTTTAGACGACACTGGTTTTGTGCCATTTTATGAGGTGATAAAGAGTTTATTGTCATTCTAGGGGGATAAAAGTTTCCTTGATGTCTTTATCAAACCAATAGGGTGAGATTCTTATGTATACTAATAAGATGAATTAGAACCCATGTTGTCTGGTGTCTTTTAACAAGACATATCATGGTTAAGGTCGTGCGACAAGGACTCAAACATTCAATTTAACATCAAGAAGTATGATCATCTAGGTAAAAAAATCCACGTAAAAGTTTTATGGGATACTTATACTGTGGTAGAACAAGGGTCCTAGAAGATATGTTTTCTCTTTGGTGGAGATGAACCTCCCAAGAATATGGCCTAGAGAACATTATAGTGACTTGGGTGCAAGGTTTGTTCCTCAAATAGATTTTATATGTATCCCAATTATTTGGGAAGCGAATACCATATTGTTAGGTATGAATGGGGCTTATTCATGTATGTTTCCCATTAAAAGATAATGATTCGGTCCTAAAAGTAGATTTTTCTTGTCGGGGGTTTGAATTTGGGGCATGCATATTGGTATAAGACCTGATTGGTTGTCGACCATGCGAATGTCTTGATCTATACTAACCTCTATTCCCATATAAGTCATGCTCAGTGTGAGAAGCAAAAGGAAATAGGGGATCTTAATATTGCACAACCCACTCTATCCACTAATAGATGGTGGTAGATCCCAAATAGAAAGAGAGAGAGATATGTATTTGATCATTCTCATTATCTCATTTATTTTTATATATAGGATAGTCATGTTCAGTTATTTATCTAGATATTCCTTGGGATTTGGGAAATAGGGTAATGTGAACATCCTCCCACAATAAAAGATATGGGTTATTGTAGTAGGAGGGCCCAAAAATTGGTTTTGGGAGAGGAGGGAGAATTTGACACTAGCCCTCCTTGAAGGGAAAGGCTATTGGTTCCTCTCAATCCCTATAACTATGAGGTTCATGTGGGAATATCAATATCAGAACTCACATTACCACGATAATGTAGGCTTGGGGAAATTCTAAGGTTCCAACTTTCTATGGAGATTACCCATATGATTCAACTTACCATAGGTTTTATACCTAAAATGGGAAACTGATGTGCCGGATGATTTTTTCCTATGTGTTAGGTGGCCTTGGAAGAGGCCTTGTTCTAATGGTAGTCGAATTGTTCATAGAGGTGAATATATTGGGTCCACCAATGTAACTAAAAATAATAATAGGAGGTGGAGGTTGGAACATCCAAGGATGCGCTATTCCACATAGTAGATTGTTACGTTGGAGTGGTTTCCCTCTACGTAGAATATTTCTATACAAGTGATGGGACTTTCTTCATAGTGTTTTACTATGAGAACCAAGGGTCAGGCCATGTAGCATGCTGCTATAGAGGATGAGGTTCCAATAGCCTAGTGTTTTTCTATGCGGGGCAGGGTTTTTTACTTCATAGTGTTTTCATATGTGGTATGTTCATCTGAAAATAGTCCATCAGTTCTTATCTTGTGAGGATTAAGTCCATAAAGAGTTCCTAGGTTTGTATAACACCAAATGGATTATTATTTATCCCTTAATTCTTTAATAAGGATATTTCATACTAGGTGTAATCAAAGGGACTCTAGTTTTTGTGGTGCATTACTTCAGAATAGTATCATTTACTCTTTTGATCCATCATTCTTTCGATCCCCCAATTTGGTTCACTTGAGGTTTTCTATATAGATGAGTAGAGGTACTAAATACTGTCATCTTTGGTCATCCTCAATGGGTTATTTTCTCTAGTATTTCACTGGGTGGTGGAACACCATGTGGAGTGCTGTCTGTGAATGGATTTATACTTTGTGGTACCCCTTCCTTTTAAAATTTTCTTAAATATTATTTGTGATTAAATTTTTTCCTTTTCCAAATGAATGGAATTAACTTGATTTCATTCACAAAATATTCAATTCCAAATCATTAATAAGGTGAGTCAAATAAATAGTGAAATCTTATTAAGAATATGAGGCGATACTATGAAATTGGATCCATATATTGGGATGTGTTCACGAACATATTTTTCAATACTTACATTCCATGTATTCTTGATATTAATATAGAAAAGAAATTATTTGAGCTTAATCAAAAGGATGATGAATCATTTTATTCATATGATGAAAATTTTACAAGTCTTTCATGGTACTCTTCATGTTTTTTCTTCTAACAAGAAATAAAAATTGATCAATTATTTAGTGCCCTAAAATCTAGTATTCAAAAGGACATGTCTATTAGAGACATTAGTAGATATAAAGAAGTTTTTAAATATGAGATCAATGTTGGAATGGAGTTTTGAGTTTTGTATCAATTTCATGGTGTTCTTAAGAAAAGGAAGATGGTGTCCAAAGGAAAATATAATGACCCTGGAGAAAAAATGAAGAGATTTCCATTATTCTCAAGGTATGGACAGAAGCATGGTGGAATTTTTCTAAAGAGTACTGATAAATTTTTATGTTTATAAGGGAAGTTCATTGGGGCATAGACTGCCTAATTTAAGGGAAGAATTTATCTACTTATGTGAATGGAGACAATGCATCATGGAATGAACCTCTCACACTCTATTGTTTCAATTACAGGGGGAATGGGAATTATGAAAATCGATGCTCCAATCCATGGAAAAATATGGATGATAATCCAAAAAAACCAATAAGGTCCAAGGAAAATGGGAAATCATATGCAATCACAATTTCTAAAAAGAATAATGATATTTAGGTAACACTAATCCTTCACTCCTTAGTTGGGAATTTCATGTTTAATTTTTATTAATAAGACCTTTCAAAATATTATTGTTCATACTTTAGTGAAATTACATATGATTGTATCACTATAAATGGATACTAGTATAATAAAATCTTGTTTTATATCATATCTCCACATGGAAAGACCCATGTTTTCCAATGAAAATGTTTTTGTAGTAAGATAAGTGCTTATTTAAGGAAATGTAATGTAAATTATATTTTGGAATGGTTACAAGGTTAACCATTTATGAAATTTATTACGTTAAACATCCGATGTGGTTTTAGGGATTAAATTATTTTTTTACCATATAAAGTTTTATACTTATTGGATAACTTTTAAAAAATATTTTTTAATGATAAATGAAGATAGAATGACTGGTTATTTTATTTATAGACCTCGTGATCTGGAAATACATCATTAATGAAAATTTCACCTAAATTAATTGGAATGAGATATGAAGTATAATTTGATCAAGACACGATAAAGGGGAACATTGAACTTAATAATGTCAGTATATCTTCTCATGAAAATTATTCTACTTTAGTAAAAGGGTCATGATATTAAATTTTGTCTCTTTTTCATAATTTATGATGATACAAATGACCTTTTTCAATACACATTTTCATGTTGATTTTTTATTATTAAATTTATCCTGACCATGTCCACTATCACTCTCCATCAGAACATGATTAATAGGGTTCTATTCCATGTCCATGTTTTCCATTTCCACCTAAGTTCTCTTATGTGAAAACCTAGTAATGTGTTACTTAGTGTAAGAGTTATGGATCCGAATTTCCTTTTTAAAAAATGAATTTTTAATATTCATTTTTATGATGTGGGTTTTTATGAATAGAACATCGATGTATTAATCCTTTGAAAACCAAGATGAATTTTGGGGGTGATTCTAATTTTAATAGGGTTAGAATGTAATGCCCCAAGATTTTGTGAAATATTTTTTTATGTTATTTAATATTTTTATATTTATCATTTCACACAACACAGAATATAGATTTTTTATATAAAAGAACCTTCTTTTCCCTTATTTATATGGAACACCATGTTAATATTCTACTATATGAAGAAATTATATTAACTATTGGTACATGAAACAATGTACTTGGATTGTGTTATAGAAAATTTCTAGTTTCTTCTATATCATGTGTTATACACAAGAAAGTGTTTTACCTAACTACAATATACTAGTAATATTGTCATTACAATATTAATATATTTACTACCTAGCTTTTGGATGGAATGTTTAAAATATGATTAAATAAATTTTAAAAATATTAATTACACATGTTATTAAAATGTATACTTTAGTTATCAATTATTTAGAAAATTTTTTAAGGACTATTTTAAATTAATGAAATAACTTTTCTAAGAAAATTATAATTTTATATACAAAAAAAAATTATCTCAAAAAATTAAACTAACCAATTTTGATGAATGTTGTAACATCCCAGTATTAATTAGGTACCGATTGTTTTTACTTTATTAAATTATAATTAATTAAGCGACCCGGGCCTTGCACCTGCACACCGCAATGCCGGTCCTAGGCCGCATTTTATTTAATTTAAATAACTGTAGATGTTTCATGAAAAATTTCGCATCGTGCTTTCGAGCAGTGTTCGGGTATTTAATAATTAATTTGGGATTGGAAATGATTAATAAGAGATTTAAATAATATTTAAAATAAATAAAGAAAGGATAAAAAATTATGAAATAAAATAAAAAGGGGGTTATGGGAAAAATGAAAATAATTAAAATGGGGGATTCCCGTTTTTAATTATTTTTACTATTTTCCTTTCCATTCATTTGTTTTATTTTATATTTTTCTTTTATTTTCATTTTTCCTTATCTTTTATTTTTCTCTTTTTTTCCTTTTCTTTTCTTTTTCTTTCTTTTCTCTCTTTTCTTTTTTCCTCTCCTCTCTCCCTCTCCCACTCATCATGTCGCACCCCACAATCCCTCCACACCAACCAGGAGCCCCTTCAGAAGGCCGCTGCTCCTCCGTACGACTTCTGATTCTTTCGTCGTTAGGTGAAAAATAAATCATAGGGAAAGGAAAATGTTGCTCAAGTGTAATAGTTCGATTCCATTGAGTATTCGGCGCGTAGTTTGTTATGGATGATTCTTACCCTATTTTGTGGTTTTTCTAAAATCCTTCATTTTCATCTATTTTAGGTCAAATAAAATTCTACTGTGGATCCTATAGTCATCTATAACTACAAGTTATGGTGCCTACTTGCTTTCCCTCCGTTTCGTTGCGATTTTTAAAAACGCATTGTTGTGCCGTTAGTCGGTTCCTACTAGTTTTGTGCAATTTTACCCATTTTAATTACTTTAATGGGTTTGATTAATTGTTTTAGCCTTAATCATATTAAATTAATTTTTTTTAATGGTTCGAACATGTTCGGACACCCCTTTTGGTGTGCCGATGAGGTCGGTGTATCTTTTTCCGTTAGCTGGGTTTATATTTAATTAACTGCATGTTTTGTGCAGCCCCATTTTATTGTTTTAAAATTAAATAAATAGTTTTTTGAATTGTTGCAACAAAGTAGGACACCCCTTTGGGCATGCCTACATGGTTGGTGTAATCTTCTGTTAGCTGGGTTTATTTTTTAATTAATTACTTGTGTTGCAAATCCCCTTTTTATTGTAATTAAATTTAGTAAATAGTTTCTTTGAACATGAACTTGAATTATTGGATCATTGTCACTTTTTATGCTGAACTACTTATTATTTAAGTGTGCATTATCCACTGAGATTGATATGATATGTATATTTCCTTGCAAGTTGTTATGTTGAACTTCTTATTATTTAGATGTGCATTATCCGCTGATATTGATATGATATGCATAATGTCTTTCAATTTGTTATGTTGAACTACCTATTATTTAAATGTGCATTATCCCCTGATGTTGATATGATATGTATATTTCCTTGAAAGTTATTATGCTATACTATTAGATTTATTCCTTGTGATGTGGGTGTATCTGGTTAGTTTTCAAGCTGTGGCCTTATATGCTGATTATGTCATATCTGCTGCTGTGAAAACTTGAATTAAATTTATGGCGGGAAAAGGTGGAGGGTCTCATATTAAGGGACACACTTAGATCCTATGTTCCTAAAGGATTACCTCTATGTTCTGTGGGGTGGTGTTTTTGGCTTTATCGGAATGATACTTCTTGGACTTTCTAATACTTTTGAGTGATACCGGTTCCAAAAGGGCCCATCGGGACGGATCTATTGGCAATGTGGCTAAGCCCACATCGGATGACACTCGACACCTTTTTGTGATATCGGAATGGACTGAGGGTAAATCCATGCCTCATGTGATACTTGGTATTTCAAAATATTTCCCATGACGGTCTCAGTGGCATTGGATAAATTGACGGATGTTCTAAAACAATACCTTTGGGATGGGATCAGACTCCAACTCTCAAATTGGAACTTAAATAATGATGCACTTAAGGATTATGTTATTTTTAATTGAGTCTATTGATAATTGGGATATTTTCCCCGATATAAGGATTTGTTCCTGGTTGACACTAGACATGAACCCCGTGTAAAAGCACAAGATTGGGGTATACTTTTTCCAGGTTTTACCTTGGTTTCTCAGTTTTATATATATATATATATATATTCATGTTCGTGCATTTATGCTGACAGGTCCCCTTTCAGATAACCAGCTTAGGCTAAAGCAGGTGACCAGTCACGGGTGTTGTTTGGGACCCGGGCCAACTTATTTATTTCATTTCACTGCAATTAATTTATTTGAAATGGTTATGTAATGGAACACTGTATTTTTATTTTTTCACGACATGGAAAGGTTTAGACACTATGGGTGATGAACTACTGGGATTTTATCTCACACCCTACTCAAGCGTCATTGACACCCGAGTAGATTACATGCTCATAGGTATTGACAAGGGGAAGTGTGCTGCTTTCAATGCTTGACTGTTCATTACTACTTAGGATAGAGACTGGGGAAGAGGACCAAGACTTTCTCACAATGCAGTTGATTCTTGTGTATTTTATTTTAGTTGACAGTGTGTTTGAGTTATGTTTTCCGTAATTTCATTTTAGACTCATATCATGGCATGAAACAATTTTGGGAGATTCCACACATGGTTTTTATTATTTAGTTGGATTATTTACATTGCTTTTGCAACAGTTTATTTATTCACAATCTTCTGCTACTTATAAAGTGTTTTTGTTTACTTCTGTTGTGATATTATCTAATACCTATGAGGGCATAGTCTCCCCCATGGACAAAAAAGGGCCCTCAATACTAGTCGACAACCTTTGGAATTCAGGTAGATGTGCTTGAGGTTATGTGACTCACTGGTCCGGCCACCTTCCTAGAGGTGAGCCGGGTCGGTACATTACAAAGTGGTATCAGAGATGATTTCTCCTTTTGTCTTACTGTTTGGGTTAGACAAGAGACTAGGATTTAGGGATTTGGGATGTACTATGTGGTTGGACGTAGCTAACCCATGTACAGGGGAAAACTCAAATTCCTGGGTTGGGATTGCAGTTATTGATGATGCCAGTTACTGTTAATATGATTTCACCTTGGTTGAATCACTTGTATTTCATTGTCATTATGCTAGTATTATTGAAATATTGGTTTTACCATTATAGCCCAATGATACGAGGTAAAAACATCCCATACATCATGATATGCACTACATGATTTAAATTCCATTCATATTTCCATGCCATATCTAATTTCAGTGTGCATTTTCCTGTTGCTTGTGAGTGCTGTTATACCTAGTGGTATAATTTTGAATTGTTAGTTTTTTAAATGTAATGTTGTGTTAGTATGTTATATGTTATCCTAACTCATCCTAAGAGTGGGCTATAGAAATGTTTTGAAATTATTTATAGTTGTCTCTTCTATATTGAAACCCAGCTCTTGAGGCGGTATATCTATTGTTTAGTGCTCAGAGGCAGGCTATGTACTTAACCTCTTTTTCACCCTACTTGTTTTCTCACCTTCTTTACTCCTTGTATGAAGGTGTGTTTGGCTATTGTAGACAAATTCTGCCATGATGTATTCATGTTGTGTCTTAGGAGAGTGGCAGCGAGGCATTCTAGAGATGGTGGGTACTAAACAACCAGTGTTTCCTCTCGTAGAGTCTCTTATGGAACTACCTCATGTCTATACTCTAAGGGACCCTGATGCTCAGTTCAGGGATAGTCTCCTCAGGTTTATGTAGTTGGTTTAGAATATTTTCATACCTACCCCTTCTATGGAAGACCTTATGCATGAATTTTTACAGCAGCACCCTCCCACCTTCTCGAGGAGTGGTAGCCCTCATGCTGCAGAATCATGGATAGAAGCAGTATGGTCTATCTTCGACAACCTTGAGACACCTCTAGAGCGAAGGGTCAAGCTTGCAGCCTACATGCTTCGTGAAACTGCCAAATACTGGTAGGAGATTGTTTCTCAGGTGAAGTAGGCTAGTGACATGGCTTGGGCAGATTTCCAAGAAGCCTTCTACAATAACTTTTTTTCAGCAGACTCTGAGAGATGATCGTGTGTGGGAGTTCCAACATCTTTAGCAGGGATCTATGACTGTGATAGAGTATACTTCTCATTTCACAGAACTTTAGCATTTTTACCAATCTCTGACTGGCGATGCACAGACTACTACGAGGTGTTTTGAGGACAGACTTCAGTATACTATCTACTCATAGGTGAATGTCTTCCGTTTGACCACTATTACAGAGATCGTGAATCAAGCTATAATATCAAAGCGAAATGTCTAGGAAGCTAAACTATTGAGCCAGGGCAGTTCAGTTCCAAGACAGGGTGATGGATCTTCTGGTAGTAGGAAACATTGTTTTGAAAGTACACGTGGGGGGGAATCCTATCCAAACATCATTTCTTGATAGCTCTATCACATGTAATCAATGCGGCAGGGATAGTCACAAGAAGACATAGTGCACGAGAGATTTGAAGGACTGCCCAGCTTGCAACAGGATGGGTCTCCTTCAGCGTTTATGTCATTCCCTCTCTTAATCATCCAATGGTAGAGGATCCGCACCTACACCTCAGTAATCTATGAGATTTATGACTCCATAGTAGGATGGAAGTTCTTTTTCCACTGGTCGATCAGGCTGAGGAAATGGTGGAGTTCGTGGTCAAGGAAATCAAGTTCCAGACTATCCGCATCAGCAAAGTAGACCTTCTCAGGACAACCAGCCAGCGTATTAGGGTCATGGCTCAGGTCCCATGTATGCAGTTCAATCAGCACCAGAGGAGCAGAATCCAGGGCTATCTATAGTTATAAGTACTATTATAGTAGCCTCTACTTTAGTTTCTTCTCTTTTTGGATACCAGTGCATTGCACTCCATTATATATTCTACTGTTTTAGAAAGTATTGGTTTACCAATTGAGTACCTTTGCAGTGTCATGTCTCTTGACACACTCTACGTGTGGTCATGATAGAGGGAATACGCCAGTGCCAATAGTGCCCCCTCGAGATAGGTGGGTACCACTTTGTTGGGAATTTCTATATCCTCAATATGTCTGACATTGAAATCATTATTGGTTTGAACTAGAGTTCTCCTTACCATGCCCAAGTAGATTTCTATCATCGTCAGGTGTCTTTTACATCCACTGAGGGTGACACATATCTTCACAAAGGAGAATGGGATCTACAAGAAGACCGAGATAATCCAAAATATACAGGGTTGGGTAGAGTGACCGCTCAGTTGGAAAGTCTCTTCCTGAGCGATCAGGGAACGAAACTAGTTGAATTACCTCTAGTGGTGGATCTTTTCTAGTACGTATTCCCTGATTATTTCTCTGGATTACCTCTTATGAGAGACGTGGAGTTCACTATTGAGCTCGTTCCAGGTGTGACACCCGTGTCTATTCCTCTTTACAGGATGGTGCCAATAGAGCTACAGAAACTCAAAAAGAAGATTGAAGACCTTGAGGATAAGGGTTTCATCAGACCTAGAACATCGTTGTGGGGTTCACCTATCCTTTTTTCCAAGAAGGCTGACAGTACCCTATGGTTATGCATGGATTATGGTCAACTCAACCAGATCACTGTAAAGAATCGATATCCATTGCCTTGTATAAATGATCTCTTTGACCAGATCCGGGGAGCAACTATTTTCTCCAAGATTGATCTGAGGTCGGGATATCACTAGGTGCGTGTATGACCATCAAACATACCATGTATAGCATTCTGAAGTAGGTATGGCTTGTACGAGTATTCGGTTATACCTTTCTTCCTCATGAATGTGCTAGAAGTCTTCATGGCCATAATGAATTGGATTTTCATTTGTATCTTGATTCCTTTGTGGTAGTCTTTGTGGATGACATCTTTGTGTATTCACGTTCGAGACACCACCATGAAACCCATCTTGAGATCGTGCTGAGTACACTGAGAGAGCACTATCCATACACTGAGCTTAGTAAATACCACTTGTGGATTGATAAGTTGGAGTTCTTGGGTCATATTATATCTAAATCAGTAGTATCAGTTGACCCAGAAAAAAGTGAGCGTCGTGGTTTCATGGGAGCAGCCCAAGAGTGTCTTCGACATCTGTAGTTTCTTGGGCCTTCCTGGCTATTACATGTGATTATTCCAAGCTTTATCTCACTTATCAGTGCCTCTCATGGCCTTGACTAAGAAAGTTGTACAGTTCATCTGGTCAGAATCTTGTGAAAAGTATTTTCAGGAGTTGAAAGGAAGGTTGACCTCAGCCCTGATCCTAATTCTGCCTGAACATGGTAAGAGCTATATAGTTTATTGTGATGCTTCAGGAAGTGGACTGGGTGCAGTTTCGATGCAGGTTGATCGAGTCGTGGCTTATAGATCTGGCTAACTGAGTTCTCCATAGCAGAACTATTCTACAAAAGAACTTGAGTTGGCAGTTGTGGTTCATTCTCTATGTTGTTGGAGACACTATTTGTTGGGTGAGAGATTCTTTGTTTACACGGATCATAAAATCATGAAATATTTCTCCACTCAGTGAGACATGATCTTAAAGAAACGTAGGTGGGTTGAATACTTGTAGTCGTTCGGTTTTGAGCTTTCTTATACCCCTGGGAAAAAAAATTGTGGCTGACACATTAAGCCACAAGACACAGACTCAGACCATGACGGTAGCCAGCAGTGAGTGGCAGATGATGGCCTGGTTATTAGAGATGCATCTGGAGGTTCAATAGTAGGATGGACAACCGATTCTAGCAAGTCTTACAGTGACATCCTCTCTTCTAGAGAAAGTCCACATGAAACAGTTGATTGACCATGAGGGTCTTGTTTTGAGGGAAAGTGCTATAGGAGAGAAGCCACCTCCTGGTTGGGTTATTGATGGCAGTGAAACTCTCCTTTATGTTGGTTGTGTAAGGGTACCTTCAGGTATAAGAGAAGAGATGATGAAGGAATCTCACACCTCTTTTTGGGAAGTACATCTTGGGTTGACCAAGATGTAAAGAGACATGTGTCGATAGTATTGGTGGCTTGTTAAAAAAAGAATATATCGGGTTTCATCACTTAGTGATCCACCTGCCAACAGGTGCAGGCAGAGCACCAGCGACCTACTAGACTCCTACATCCTCTATCCATTCCTGAAGGGAAATTTAATGACATCACCATGGATTTGGTTATAGGCTTTCCAATATCTCCCTGAGTTAGTGATGCAGTATGGGTAGTTGTCGATAGGTTGACCAAAGTTTCACACTTCTTTCTTATCCAAGAGACCTTTATGATTGATGAGTTGGGATGGCTGTATATCTAAGAGATTGTATGACTTCCTGGTGTACCTAATTATATTTCCTCAGATATGGATTCATGTTTTACTTCACGGTTCTGGAAAGTCTTGAAAAAGGAACTATTCTCAAAGGTACTTCCTAGTTTCATATCACCCCAGAATAATAGGCAATCCGAGAGAGCTATAAAAGTGTTAGAGGATATGTTACATGATTGTATCCATTATTTTGGAGGTTCTTGGGAGAATCATTTACCTCTTGTCATGTTTACATATAATAACAGCTTCCAGGAGACAATCCAAATGGCTTCGTACGAGGATCTCTATGGTAGAACGTGTGGTTCGCCTTTATGCTGGCTCGAAGCAGGTGAAGCAACTCTATGGGTCCTCATCTCGTTCAGGAGAATTCTGAGCAAGTTCAGCTGATTCAGAAGAATATGAATACAGCTCAGTCCAAAAAAGATTCTTATACTGACATATCCATAGTCCTCTGGAGTTCGATATAGGACATCGAATATTTCTGGGTGTTTCTCTGAGGTTGGGTCAAAGGCGGATTAAGAGATTGGAGAAGTTATCACCCAGATATATCGGGCCATTCAAGATAGTGGAGAGAGTTAGGATGTAAGCCTATTGGTTACTGCTACCTCATAGGTATTGTGACATAAATGAAATTTTCCATGTATCTCAGCTTCGAAAATATCATCCAGACCCATCGGATTCTTTTGACCCTAACAACATCGAGATTCACACTGATCAATCCTTTGTGGAGCATCCGATCTGTATCATCGACCATAGCATGAAATTCCTCTAAGGAAAGTCTGACCAACTGGTCTGGGTGTTGTGGAAACATGGATGCATTCAGGACGAGACCTGGGAGAAAGAGAATGATTTACGTTTTCAGTGGCCGAAACTCTTCTCTGCCAACGTTCCACTACCCTGGGAAAGGAAACTCAGGGACGAGTTGTCTTAAAGAGATGAGGTTGTAACATCCCATTCATAACTAGGTATGAACTATTTTTATTTTATTATAGTTTAATTAATTATGTGACCCAGGGTGCGTGCCAGTGCACCTCATTGCGGTCCCAGACATCTTTTTATTTAATTTAAATAATTGTAGTTGTTTCATGAAAAATGTCACGTCACGCTTTGGTGCGGCGTTCGGGTTTTAAATAAATAATTATGGATTGGAAAATAGTAATAATATATTTAAAGAAGATTTAAAATAAATCAAAAAATGATAAAAAGAATTTATGAAATAAAATAAAGAGGGTGTTACGGGAAAAATGAAAATAATTAAAATGGGGGATTCCCGTTTTTAATTATTTTTATTATTTTCCTTTCTATTATTTGGTTTTATTTTATATTTTTCTTTTATTTGATTTTTTCTTTATCTTTTATTTTTATCTTATTTTTCTTTTCTGAAATTTTTTTTCTTTTCTCTCTTTTCTTTTTTCCTCTCCTCTTTCTCTCCCACTCATCACGTCACACCCCTCAATCCCATCACACCAACCAGCAACCCCTTTTGATGGTTGCTTCTCCTCCGTACGACGTCTGATTTCTTCACCATCAGGTGCTCAGTAAACCTTAGAGAAAGGATAATTATGCACAAGTGTAATCGTTCGATTCCGTTGAATATTCTGCATGCAGGTCATCGCGGAAGATTCTTACCTTATTTTTTGGTTTTTCTAAAATCCTTCATTTTCATCTGTTTTATGTCAAATCAAAGTCTACTATCGAGATTAGTTTCATCTATGACTACAAGGTAGGGCTCCTACTCTCTTTCCCTCTGTTTCATTGTGATTTATAGAAACACATCGTTGTGTCGTTAGTCGGTGCCTACCAGCTTTGTGAAATTTTACTCATTTTAATTATGGTAATGGGTTTTCTTAATTCTTTTAGCCTAAATCATCTTAAATTAATTTCATTGAATGGTTACAGCAAGTTTGGACACCCCTTTGGGTGTGCCGACAAGGTCGGTGTATCTTTTTCTGTTAGCCGGGTTTATATTTAATTAACTGCATGTATGTGCAGCACCTTTTTATTGTTTTAAAATTAAATAAATAGTTGTTTGAATTTTTGCAACAAAGTGGGACACCCTTTTGAGAATTCCAACATGGTCAATGTAATCTTTCGTTAGCTGGTTTTATTTATTAATTAATTGCATGTGATGCAAAGTCCCTTTTTATTGTAATTAAATTTAATAAATAATTTCTTTGAACATGAACTTGAATTGTTGGATCATTGACACTTGTTATACCGAATTGATTATTATTTAATTGTGCATTGTCCATTGAGATTGGTATGATATGTATATTTCCTTGCAAGTTGTTAGGTTGAACTGCTTATTATTTATAAGTGCATTATCCACTGAGAATGATATTATATGTAAATTGTCTTGCATGTTTTTATGCTGAACTACTTATTATTTAAATGTGAATTATCCACTGAGTTTGATATGATATGTATATTTCCTTTCTAGTTGTTATGCTATACTATTAGATTTATTCCTTGTGATGTGGGTGTATCTGGTTAGTTTTCAAGATGCGACCATATATCCTGATTATGTCATATCTGTTGTGGGGAAAACATTAATTAAATTATGGGCGGGGAAAGGGCGAGGGTCTCGTATTAAGGGCCGCACATAGATCCTCCGTTGCTGACAGGTTACCTCTATATTCCAAGGGGCGGTGTCGTTGGCTTTTCCAGACGGAGACTTCCCCAGACTTTATAATAATTCTGAGTGATACCAGTTCCAAAAGGGCCAATTGGGAAAGATCTGTTGGAAATGTGTCTAAGCCAGCCTCAGATGACACTTGGCCCCTTTTTTGAGAGTGGGGAAGACTCAGGGTAAAGTCATTCCTCATGCGATACTTGGTCTTTCGAAAGATTGCTTTGGACGGGCTCGGTTGCACCGGATAAATAGATGGATGTTCCATAGAGATACCTTCAGGATGTGCTCGGACTCCAACTCTCAACGTGAACCTTAAATAAGGAAGCACTTAAAGTTTATGTTATTGCTAATTGACTCTATTGAGAATTGAGATATTTCCCCTGATATGTGGAAGTGTTCCGGGTTGACACTGTACTTGAACACCAAGTTAATGCACAAGATTATGGTATACTTCTTCCTCGGTTTACATTGCTTTATGGGTTATATATGTCTGTTCGTTCATTTCTTCTGACAGGTACCCTTTCATACTACCATCTTAGGCTGAAGTAGGTGACCAGGCACGAGTTCCATTTGGGACCCGATCCAACTTATTTATTTCATTGCACTGCAATTAATTTATTTTAAATGGTTCTAAAATGGAAAATTTCATTTTTAGTTTTCCACGAAATTGAAGGGTTTAGACACCATGGGTGCCAGCCTACTGGTATTTTATCTCACACCCTATTCGGGAATCATCAAAACCTGATTATATTACAAGCTCGCAGGTATTGACAAGGAGAAGCATGCTGCTTCCAATGCTTGAATTTTCATTACTTCTTAGGATAGATACTGGGGCAGAGGACCAAGCCTTGCTCATGATGCAATTTCTTCTTGTGTATTTTCTTTTAGTTGACTGTTTGTTTGAGTTATATTCCCTGTACATTCAGTTTAGAATCAAATCATGGCATGACACTCTTTTGTGGGTTTCCACACTTGGTTTTTATTATTCTGTTGGATTATTTACATTGCTTATACTGTAGTTTTTTTATTTAAATTCTTCTGCTACTTATTTTTTATTTTTGATTACTTCTGATGTGATATTATCTGTTACTTATGAGGGAATAGTCTCCCCCATGGACACAAAAGGGCCCTCACTGCTAGTCTTCAACCTTTGGCATTCAGGGAGATGCGTTTGAGGTTATGTAACGCACCTGCCCGGCCACTATTCTAGAGGTGAGCCGGGTTGGTACGTTACAAATGTTTTCAATAAAATTTATATATTATATATTTAATCAATATTTTTGAAACTCATCCAATATATTTTATAAGTATAAAATAAGAATGAATCAAATTTTATGAATAAAATGATGTATTTTTCAAAAAATGAAATCTCATCACCTCTTAATGGAAAACCAATTTTAAATATAAATTTGGAAAATATAATAATTTTTATTTGAAAAATAAAATTCATTTTTGAAATAATAATATCAAAATTTACTTTCGTGATTTTATTGTATTTTTCTGGGAATTTTTATTTTTTTATGAATAGTGAAAAATAATAAATTTTTATTCAACAATTATATTCCAACTAAATTATTTATATAAATAAATTGTATATTTATTTATTTTTAAAGTATAATAATATCAATTATACATAAATTAATCCAATAAATGTTTTTGTATCCAATTTCACATTGTAATTTGATATAAAAACATTTCAAACTTTTGGACTTTTTCGCTTTAATAACCCTCTTTCTCTACACATTTATAGGATTAATTTTAAATTATTTTATTCTACTTATGGGTTTATAATTTTAAAAAAATTTATTACATATTTGAAATAAAAGTTAAACTATATATAATTTCAACTTATTTTTCAAAAAAAATTGTTGAAAGTAATTAAAATTAATTACAGTGATTAAGGTAAAAATGAGTTTACATAAATGTTAAATATTAACAGAATGGAAAATTACCATATAAAAATGTCCAAAATCCATTGGATGGAAATATCTTGATCATATCATCCCTCTTCATATAAATTTACAATTATTAGAGGCAGATGTTATAAGAGAGACCATTCAATATTGTTTATCATTTTATATTGACAAGAATATCACTCCTCCTCTACTACAAAAGGGAACCCCCCTCACTTCCTCACGCATGGAATCATAAAAACCCTCCCCAAATAAGCTACAAAATTCTCTCATATCATCCTAGAATCCTGAATTTGTGCATAAAACATACCAATTTAGTCCTTTTGTGAAAACCAAAAGGAATTACCCAAATAAGAGGTAACATCCTTCCACAAACTCTTTTGTTTTATTTTCATTCACCAACCCCTAAATTATTATTATTTTATTATTATATAAAAACATAGGTATCCTTAATATAATAAGATTTTTTTATTCTAATTTTTTTACCTAAACATACACATAGTTCCCTCAAACGGGTAATGAACTTACTATTCGTGTGTATGGTAGACTACCGCCTCACAAAACAATGTATTTCATTTTTTCCTTTACCACATTTCATGGTTGGGAATTATCATGGACATATGATTTTTAAATAATATATATTATATTAATTAACTATTAATTATTCTTTAATTATTACATAAAACACTCATTTATACATTTCATTTTTTGTAAATATAACAACTTTGTTTGTGGAAGTGTGGACTACCGCCTCCTCAAAATGATGTGATTTGTTCACACATTACATGAGAAGTATTAAAAATTTGTTTAGTAAAATTATATAATATATATGAAGTAATAATTACAAATTAATTATAATATATATATATATATATATATATATGCATATATGTTATTTACTTTCATTATTTTAATAAGATAATAAAATTGAAACATCGTTCATGGGTACATACGACCTACCGTCTTCAAAAATAGTGTATTCCATTTAATATTTAAATATTTATCATATTATTATAAATATTTATATACCAAGTATATATAATATTTATATGATATTTTACATGATCTATGTAAGAGGATCAAGAATAAAAAGTCAACACATATATGAAAAACAATGAAAATATTACCTAAAACGTAACATTAACTGGGAATTGTTAATAAATAGTTAATATAATGGAATAATTAAAAATATATTGTATTAGATATAAAAATATGGTTTTAATGTATATTTATAATAAACTTATAATTATTATATAGTATGTTTGAACATGTACGAAGAAATTCAAGGCTTGAGGTAAGGGTTTCCTAATCTCACTTTTATTTTTGGGAGACTTATTACTTATTCATCACTAATATATTTTTTGTGCTATATATAATTACAATGAAAGTATTCTATAATTTTTATACATAATTTTTTCGGTATTTAAATATCCATTTTATGTTCTTTGTTTTATGGGGTTTATTGTTAAATAGTTACTAATTCGGTAACGTAGTTTTTGCCTCACATTGCCTTCTTTCAGATACATACTAGGTTATGCACCCATATTTTTCTATGGGGTGTATTTATTCACCTTTAACAAGTTATATCCTGAATCTAATTCTCTAATTATATTTTAATGTTAATTTATTTTTATTATCTAATGTGTATCATGAGTCAAAGACAATAATGTGGTAATATTTTATTTCTATAATCTCGTCGTTTATCAGGATCGTTTATGATTATTCTACCATTAATAAAATATTATGATCTATATCTCATTAAAAATCATTAATTTTCTTATGTTTTGGTTATTCAATATATCTTCATGTATTTAAACCAATTTTCCACTCTTTGGTAATTAAGATAATTATGAAACTATTTTTAATAAAATATGACTTTATGTCTCACTTTTGTCGGAAAATTGTGTAAATTCAAAACCATGATTTCTAAAAAAATATATTTAGAAATGGATTATATTTAATTTTTTTTTAATTTTTTCAGCATTGTTTTATAAATTCTTTTGAAATATAAGTTTTCAACAAAATTTCAATCTTATTTTATTTATTTTCAAGGGAAAAAGTTTTAAAAATGATTCCAAGATTCACTTATAATCTTTCTATAAGAAGGTTGTAAAAATGATTTCATGATTTATTTATATGTTTTCTGATTATTTTCAATGAATTGTTTGCTCAAAATATCTTGAAAATTCCTTTATAGGTTTTCAATGTTATTTAAAAAAACGTTTACAAAATGAATAATGTTTTAAAACCATCTTTCAATGAATAAAATATATTTTCCTCAAGAAATATTTTAAATGAAATAAAAAATATGTCTTTAAATGAAATGTATTTCTGAAATGGTTTAATTAATGGTATTTTTATTTAAATTTTAGTTTCTTTTATAAATTTTCCATGTGATCCATCAAAATCATTCTCCATAAAAGATCACATAATTTTTTATAGTTTATAATTTAGTAGGGATATGATATAAGGATACCGCTCAAAATATTTATTGAATGGTTTATGTTTTGATGGAATGATATTTATAACACTTGTTTCTCTTCCACATGTTATATTGTCTTAAAACCTTCTTTTTTATATGTTTTTCATCAATAAAATTATTATGAGACCTATCTCTTTTCCATAGGTAATTATATGAAGAAATGTTTATGATATACATTTCATTTAACAGGTTATGATATTATGTTTATAAAACCAGTATCTTTTTATGGGTCCTGATATGATAAATGTTTTATTATCTTGGGGATCATTTATGAACTATTTTATTAGGTTATGGGTGGGGCCTATATCTCCCTCCAATGAAATTTGTAAAAATTTATATCTCATGAGTATGAAAGGGCTATAATGAGTAGTGAACTCAATTCAGTATCATAGGGATAGAGTGAGGATTGAACTCAGTTCAATAATACAGGTCTGAAATGAAAAGTGAACCAGGTTTAGTAAAACAGTGATGTAAGGGGAAGTGAACTAGTTTAAGGAAAATAGGTATAAAATGGGAAGTTAATACGGTTGAGTAATACAAGGATAGAACCTGATTTGAACTCATTTCTGTAATATAGAGATGTAATGTAAAGGGAACGTGGATCATTAATAGACTTTTTTTCTAATATGATCTTGGGTGTGAACTTAGAATACTAAGAAGTTTCGGTAAGGGAACCCATTCCACTAATATGGCTTTGTAATTAAGCCTTTACTACCACAGAAATCATATTTATATACTTATGTGTCAAGCACAAATTCTATGTCTTATAATGATGTTATGATCTCATGGATTTTTCTATTGATTCTGTTATAATTCATGATAAACTACCAATTTTTATCCCATTATTAATGATTAGTTTATTTGATATGTAGGTTATGATTTTCAAATGTTATGATCATATTCTCAAACCCCTTTGCATATGTTATTCTTACTTATCTTTTTTTATTTACCCTTATTGAGAATATGATCTCACACATTTCTTATATTTCCTTTTCCTGTGTTATAATGAATTGCATTATGTATGAATACTGATGGGGAATATCTCTAACAGAGATGTTGAAGATATTTCATCATGCTAGGGGACAATGTTTTGACGTTTCCAAATACACTAAAATATTATGGTCCTTGCGTATCAATTTTTATACTATGTAGAATATTCATCTAATATGATGTAATATGGATGTATGATAATTATGTGTCTCTATAATATTGTTCCAAAATTCCTTTCATTGCACCATGGATTGTATTGGGGTCATCGGGTTTAAATGAGGAGGCTGACAATCAATCATGATTCTAGATATTTTTTGTACTAAGGCTTGTTGGTCTTGGTTATTCCATGACCTTATTAATAAATGTGTAGACTATATTCTTTTCTTATTATCTATGTATAAAAGTAGGAACTCCATAACATGGGGTTCAAACATAAAGGGATTAATATGGAAATATAAACCAAATGAAATCATGCTATTCTGGAAGGACTTGTTTGAAAACCAGGGGTGCTAGTCTCCATGGAAAAAATATGGGGTGTAGATGTCTTGTCTCATATTGGAATCATTATAAATAAGTTAAATATATTTTTCTAGTGCTTTGGAAAAATGGTTGTGTATAAATTATCAAAAGGTTCATGAGCTTAATGTCCACATTTATCAAATGATAGCGGTTGTGTTTGAGCAACATATAGACAATTGGGGGTCTCTAAGACAAGTGGTGGGCCCCCTTAAATTTCAACATTGGGTGAAACATGTTAACTTACTAGACCCCGTCATAATTTGTGGTTGGGACCACTTATATGTGGGATTGAATTGAAAAATTGATTTTTTATCGAATATAATCCAACATTTATAATTAGTATTATTATATTATCCTCTTCGATGAATTAAAAATAAAAAGTAATGTTCTTTTATAGATATAGAACTATACTATGAACCATATGTTATTTTTTTTATTTCTTGTTTTATTTTTTTTATCTAGTGTTTTTGTTTTCTTGAGATGTGTTTTTCATGATTGTCTAGGTATGTTGATCACAAATGTTAACATGGGTGAAGTTTATATTTTAAATATCCATACATTAAGTCAATGGATTCTTTTTTTTTTGTGTTTTGAAAATTTGTTATATTGTTATTTCATTTTGTGGGTTTCTTTTGGTGATCATTGGTTCTGAATCCCAACATGTTTTCTTAGAACATTTGCATTAGAAATGATATTTAAACTCAATATAATAAAATTTAGGTAAAATTATATTATTTATGATTTTTCTTTTCAATGGAAGTAAACTATTTCATATGGAATGGCATCGGATGAAGGAAAGGTCTGGATATAAAATTTCAAATATAAAATCAACAGTTTCTCAAGAATTAAATTTTAGTACTATCTATTTTATAAGGATCATAACATTCTATGGAATAAGGTCAAACTCAAAGAAATGAAAATGGTAAAATTGGAGAGGATTAATAGGTAGGATCTTGGAATGATACATGTGTCACAGTCATATAATATTGCCTTCAACATCATGGAGGTTAGTACCACAATAGAGAGAGTTATGGCCCTATAGGTTATTTATAATAATCCAATAGAAATGAAAAAATATGTCATTAGTGGAATGTTATTTATCAGTAGAATGTTATCAGGAAGACTAGTTTATTATCATGTTAATTTATTTAACCTTATTCAGGGTAAAATTGAATAATTTAATATAAATTTATTAGAATATATATGGGGTTTATTGTTTTTTTCATCAATTTTTGATTAATAGGTTGTGATGGAGAATTTAAAAATAAATTATTTTAGAAATAATTAATTATTTTTTGGTGATGTCAATTCCCTCATTATGAATATAGACATCAAGTGGAACGAAGTAATAGAATCTACCAAAATATGACTCAATTTAGATGGGGAAAATGGTATATCAATTATTAGATTAAAAGAAATTAGATTATAGATCAATGGAAAAAATTCAAGGAAAATATATTAGGCCTAAACTCATATTTTTTAATTGAATTAAAAAAATAGAACCCTAATAAAGACTTCAAGATTATAGTTGGAATTATGCAAAAAGATATTTTGCAATTTTAAGTTCTAGAAACACTATTTATGCATGTTAGAGTAATTTACCAATAATTTTTAATATTTAGATAGATTCATGGATGAGTGATTATATGTATTTATTTTATTCTATGGATATGAGGAGGTACATAGTTAGTTATGTTTCCAAAATATTCAATAGGGTTTATCTAGATAATTTTGATCCACTTGGGATATAGGGAAGGGTAATGTATAAGGATTTTTTAAAATGGAACTTTCATATAGTTATAAGGAGTTTTGATTATACCTTGTTTATAAAATAATATAATTTAAATTTGTTAGTTAAATGAATTTGGATTCAGAATATGTATTTAAAATATAGTATTTAAGATTACTCTAGGTTCAATATTTTCTCCTAGAGGTGTTAATGATGATATGCTATATCTTGCAAGAATTTAATGTAGAGAATAAATTTATAGATTTAATTTTTTTGAATTTATAGAGTTTTAGTATTGATATATTGGGATCCTAAGTTGGAATAAAATTTTATTCATAATAGCTAAGGGTATACTGAGGCTTACTCAAACAGTTTTCATAACTCTTGAGAATTATATACTCAAAAAAGTTAATGGTTTCTTTTATTTCAAACGGAAGACCACCTAAGTCCTAAAATGTATATCTCATGCATATATATTATTGGTTCTTGTACCAATCTATTATCATGGTAGGTTTATGTAAATTATAATATTAATGAATGATTCAAAAATGAATGTATATGTTAATATCCTTTATAAAAAATCTATATAATTTATAGTATTTTGTTCATAGAGGGATGTAGAAGTGAAAGATACCAATGAATTTATGTCATTAACATCCCATGATAGTTAAAAATAATGTATCCATAACAAAATATGGTTTTTTAGAGATAATGAATCAAGATTGTGATGATTATTCTTGGAACACCATAATAGAATGGTGTAGAAGAGTAGATGAATAAGATGTTGACTGATAATGTTCAAAACATGAGACTAAATTTCAAAATATCAAAGGATATTTGTGTTGATGAAACCAATTTTTTATCTTATCTTGTGATTATAATTACTTCCAAACTATTATAACATGATCTATTAGAATAAATATGGTCTAAAAAAGAAGATTAAATTTACAAGATGAATTCTTTTTAAAGCCTACCATACATCCATGGAGATGTTAGGGATTAGGAAAAAATATATAAAAATTCCCAATAATGTTTATTTACTTGGTATGGATATAAAAAACAGGATATCTAATTTCTGATAATGAAAATTATATAAAAATTATATTATGAAATGTTCCCTTAAATGAGAAGGTACTGTGGGATGAAAAAACACTATGGAAGGTAGAGTTGAGAATAAATAATCAACTTACCACATAAAAATTAATGTAAATGAAATTTATTAATGTTTAGAAGTTATTGAAATTTTAGATAAGATGTAACATTTATAATATTCTTAAAGGATATATAATGTAACTGACTACTCAATAACTATGGATGCTAATGAAATATCTTCATAATGTGAACTTTTTGAAGGATTGGTTCTATATAGAGAAAAACTATAGATTTTATTATGATTTTCTACCAAGATTGTTTAACTGGTTCAGAGTATTATAATTATCCACAATACTTTCTCTTTATGGATAATAGAGTTCCTGGGAGTTTGGAAGAAGTGGTGAATCTAAGTTATTCTAAATGGTGTGAGTTACCCATGAATGATGCAATGTATTCCATCCATGAAAAAGTAACCAATGAACTAAGAGAATTTACCCAATGGAAGAAGGTGGGGTATAAAAGATATGTTTTTTGGTGGAAAAGATAAACAATTGGTCTGAGGAATATGGTTAATTTGGTGTTTAGAATGATTTATTTAAAATAAGGGTGTATTTTTATAAACATTTCTCATGAAATTTAAAACATGTGACCATTCATATGGTTCAATGTTTAGTGGATTCTAAAATTCTACATTTTGGACAAATAGTTGTGAAAATGGAATTCTATCATCATGATTTTAGAGATTAATTTATTTTAATGCAACTAGAGGGTTTCATGAAAAATGGAATAACGGTCATATTTTTAATATAAAAAATCTTTTATGGTCTGAAATAAATAATAATGCCATGGAACTAGAATTTCAATTCTTTTATATTAAGTATCGTGTTAATCTGGAGAAACATTGATCATTTTTTTATTGAAAGGTTTTCATGGATGGTAATTTTAACATCATTCCCTTTTACATGGATGGAATTCTCCTGGACTCTCCGAACCTGAAATGAATTTGAGAGGTGAATTATGATTCATGCAAAAAATTTGAGATAGAGGATTGATAGAAATATGAAGAAATGAAAATTCGTTTAATATTACAGGTAATTCATCTGAAAGATCATAAAAATATAAATAATGATTGGATTTAATCCTATATCATCCCCATCAGTTGTAAAAATAATAAGAAATAAAATACGAGGGGAATTAATTGATAATTTTATCTTTTTTAGATGGTTTGATGTATTATTATTTTCAATTTTTATTAAATGTTTTTAAATTTCACATATAATGGGATTTGTCCATCAATTTATTGTGAACATGGGAAAGGATCACTGGGAAGATATAAAAGGGATTCATCAATATATTAATTGTTCCAAATATGTTACCTTGGGTTTTTTAATTGAAGATCAGTTGAAATTTTTTAATGATATATATATATTTTGGGGATATATATTCATAGAGGAGTTTAATTTCATCTATTATTACCTTTATAGTAAAAACTATAAGATTCATTTCCGAGATGTTTCTGGTTTTAGCTCTACTTATAATAGAAATAGAGTATATGGTCACCAAAACATTAGGTATGGAATTAATATGGTTTATGTTTTTATTAGCGGATCGCATAAGGATTCTAGAAAGTAGGTTGATTTTCTGTGATATTCAAGGAACAATTTATTTTGTTTAAATAAAATGTTTCCCTCATGGAAAAAGTACAATGAGCTTATATACCATTTCATATAGAATATGATTTAGGATAGGGTGTTTAATTAATGAATGATATATGTATGTAAAAATAATAATGACACACTTACATAGGTTATATTGAAATAAATTTTATTGATTCTTTATGGGTTAGTGGGACCCATGTGACTGGATTGGGGATTGGTGGTACTGGCCACTATTAAAGAAGTTAGAGTGATAAAAAATTTCCTATGATTTATAAGATTCTTTGATTCCTATAAATAATTCTTTAACTAAGAGACTACTATGTTATGATATAAATATTTCACTATCTAATTATCTAGGTATAAAATGTGGAACTTTGGAACCTCTGTTTTACACTTTTATGAAGTCAGATAGAAGTAGAATTATAGTGGAGTTTGGATGGTCTAAAAGAACATGTTTGAGAACCATGAGTGCAGAAGTTATGGATCATGTATAAATCACTCTCGTCTTGTTACCTAAGGTGTTTTATGTAATTTTTTATAGGGTTTGATAAGAGTCATTATAGATATATATCAGAACTAATTGTTTATTTATCAGATTTTAGTAGTTGTGGAATAGTTATCTACAAAGAAATTAGAGGTTTCTAAGACTAATATTGGTTCTCTTTTAAATCTTTGTAGATGTTGGATCCAATTTACTAGTTGTGATACACTATAATGGTGGACTGGGGCCACTTGTAAATGGTATTTTCATGAAAAAAATGTTTTGATCTAATATCATTTAAATTTTCGTAATTTTATTTTAATATGTCTTCATATGTTAAAATAAATAGAGTAGTTATGTTCTCCCATAGATGTATGACTAAATTCCACATATTGTAATATTTAATTTATTCATTCCATGATTTATGTTTTTTCACTTCTATGTCTTTTTAAGGGTTTTTTTATTTGTTTAATAGTATCTGTTTGGTGTTGTAACCAAGGGGGAATATTTATTAATTTTATTGATATATCATAATCACAATATTCCACTAAGTATTGTAGTCATATAAAATTATTCTGTTGATGAGGTTTCTAGTGGTTTACATTTAGTGATTGAAAGTTCTAAATCCAACTTGTCCTTTTTTGTTGATTTTTATTTAAATATGGGTTGAATATAATATTTAGAGAGGTAAAATGCCCTGTTTTATAGTTTATAGACTCATTAGGGAATAATAACCCCTATAATAGAATTATTCTATAATTATCAAGAATAATTATAAATTTGATACTTTTATAAATTTTTTTCTTATTTCAGTGATTTTATTTACACAATATTGGAACAATAAAGTATATTTATAGATATTAATTCATCATATGGTTGTTTTTTACTCTAAACATTAATATATAAAATCCATATAATATAAGGTTATTTCTTTTCCCATACATTCACTTTAATTTCTTATTTTTTATTGGGTAAGATGATCAAATGGTTTGGATATTGGTTAATTAGTCTTAAGTCATGTTTTGATGGTGTCTATAGTGTTTTTAGTCATTAATTATTATCCATTATTGTTCTTGATAAGAATTGTTTATTCTTCTGATGTTATCATGTAATTTTTGAAGCATTGGTTTAGGTTAAGGATACATAACATCTTCATCATTATAATTTTTATATTGTGTAATTATCATGTTTTTATATCATTGTGTAGATAGTCATAATTTTAGTAACAAATATAATTTACCAATTCAACTAAATTGTATGGAAAAAGTGAGAATTCACATTTTCATTGAATCATTCCATGTTATTACTTATGTGTTGAAACAAATTTTTTGAATTTTCTTCTATGGGAGCCTTTTTTTTATTAATGACATGTTTGAATCAACTTTGATAATGGGTTAATCACATAAATATTATTATAAAATGGAGATAGAAGGAAATTAAAATTATAAATATTTTTGGTGTTTTCATAAATAGTTAAATGAATATAGGATGATTACTAGAGGAATTCAATGGACCTACTTCACTCTTGGTTTTTTTATATTATCCCCAACTCCAATAACCCAAAGTCAACATCTAATTTATTACATTTGTACAAGATGCAAGGGATCAAACCATGAAGGATCGACTAGTTTAAAAAATCTAGTAAAATTATATATATATATATATATATTAAATCAATATTACATTTGAATATAAAAATATTTCATAAAAATATTTCTTGTATCCATAAATTTCATCAAACATTACCTTCTTCATATCCTGGGGTAAGAAAAAATTAATGGGTGTTCTTAACTACTTAATAAAGGAAAGCATACAATGAAAAAAATCATGATTATATGAGGAATAAAAAATTGAAGAGTAAATAATTAATATATATTCCATTTAATCAATAACTTGATCATGAAATACATCAATGGATGCAAGTAACCACATTGATAATGATAAATGAATTCTCATTGAAGGAAATGAATAATGTCATATATTCACAAACCTATTGTCAAGGCCTCTCAACCAGAAATTCTTACATAAATAGGTATGTAATACACAAAATACCCATCTTTTATTTCAAGATCATACACCCCTATCCTATACATCATGCTAACTTATATTGTGTCTTGAGACCGTTTGATGCATAAAGTTGGTATCTATAACTCTGATCCAACCATCACATAAAAATTTCCAATACATTCCTCATATATTTTATCAATAATATAAAAAATCCAAGAACCTTATCAATCAATATAAATCCTTATTGAATCAAGAATAATAACATTAATATTCCCCCAGTAAATAAATAACTTTCTTAATAAGTCATTTCCCACTAATACCATATAATGAATTGGTATATAGTTAAGAAAATATCAATTTAATAGAACTTTTATTGAATAAATACATGATATAGTAAATAAGTACTTGAAGGATAAATAATAATGTCTATGGAATAATGGGTATTAATAAATAACATGATCAGAAAAAATTTTATGATCACAAAATAAAAAATAATCCAAAAATTTGTCAACGATGATAAAAGTCCATAGATTCATCATAAATGATGGTTTGTAATAATGAAATTTATTTTTATAAATATATGGGAAATTGTACCAAATCATTAAAAAAATATTCCTTAAATCTTTTGTAACATTGTTTTTAAAAAAGAAGTTTTAATAAATTTCCAAAAAAAAATTCATCCTTTTAGATAAAAAATACGTTCTATTTTAATATAAAGAATAAAAATTATATAATAAAATAGATTTTTTGAAATAATTAAAAAATATAAGATTCTAAATAGATAATTGTGGACATGGTGGTGAGAAAATATGTTCATGATATAAACGTTAAAAAAAATCTTTCACACTTATAAATAATAAAAAATATATTTTTTAAAAAATGATGAGAATAACCCATTTAAATAATTTTATTGAAATTAAAATTTGGTTATAAATAACATTAAATAAACAATTTATCATTTAAAAGATCAATCATGAATTTTTTTAAATAACGTGGTCTAGGAAAAAAATGTTCGTCAACTAAAGAAGAAATAAGGTTAACTTTTCATAAAAAACATTTAATTTGTTTTTTTGTCTTCCAAAGATAAAAAAATATGGTTGAATATATTTATATATCATAAATAAATATAATAAATTAAAATAAAAAATGTTTAGGGATAATAAATCATAAAATTCCATCAATGTAAATTGACAGTATGGAATCTTGATTAAAAATGATATTTTGAAATATATCATTACTAATATAGTAATATTTGAATCAAAGAACCTTAAAATAGAAATAAGGATTTGAAACATAAAACGCCATGAATAAAAGAAAATTATGGACCTAACATGTAAATGTAAAATTATATACATCATATAAAATAAATTGGGTTCTTCCTGTAAAATATGTCTCAATATGGTGTATTAGTATGAAAATTCTAACCTCAAGTCCAACATTATTAATATGTGTTATTAACCAATTATATAAGGAATTTTTATTTATTATATGTCTATAATATAATCATATTCATAGTTATCCTACCACATATGATTCACATATAAAATTATATATCAAGAACCTACCAAGATACCCTGATGCCCAAGCAAAACCCAACATATCCCGAAGGGGGTTCCTGATCCCCATGGGTTGGAAAAAAAAGAACATGTAATAAAAAAATGAAAGTGGTAATGAATTTTCAACAGAAAAAATGGAATAAAAAGATATAATTCCATTTTTAAAATAGAAAAATAAATAGGGATAATTGTACTGGATGCAATAAATATATAAACAACCCAAAGTACAACCATAAAGTACCATAAAACAAGAAGAGAAACAACCCACATCCAAATAGAAAAAATCCTTGAAGACCAAATATTAATCGAAATTACCACCTATAAGTGGTTTTTCCCCTTTCAAAAAACTTTTAGGAGGAATTAAATAAATTATCAAAGGCATGGGTAGGCTATGAGCTAAAATCCTTGTAGGGTATCACCAAGGATTATATAACAATATTCCACATTTAATTAACCAAATAATGATTTAAATTTTAAATAAATATCTATATAATTTTAAAATAATATTTACATCAAATCCTTTTTTACTTTTCGAATAATGGAAACACATTAAAAAATGTCTTAATAAAAATTTTATATTGATCAGTTTATATAAATTCACAATGCATTTGTAAAATAGTTTACAAATAATGGAATATATAAAAAATCATTAGCAATGAGAAACATTTTCATCTTTCAAGAGGTATTGTAGTTCCAAGTTATGTGATCCTCACACACATATATAACGAAAATGGAAATGTGAACTTATGTCCCTTTGACACTCACAAATGAATACAGACCAACATCCCACACAGGATATGATCTACCTTTACTTTAATCCTAAAGGTGAAAACGTCAATATGGTTCTAGTTAATTCTTATCCTATCATTTTCCCTAATAACTCATTGATAACATAGTCTTGAATATTATCAAAAAACATTCAATAGTGTGAAATTTATTTCAAAACTGTTTAAAATAAAATTCAACCCAATTCCCATTTCAATATGTAAATTTCCAGTTAAAAACCAAACATGTTTTTTATAAAATCATTCATTTTTCTTGGATAAAACAAATATATCCAAAAATGATTTTCTTTTTGTAAATTAAAATTTTAAAATCAATTTCACAAATCATATTATACAAATTAAATTAGATAATTTAATTTCATAGATTTACATTAAATAAAAATAAGACCATAATTCACATGAATTGTGGGGTTCCAAATATCATAGAAAAAATTATTCAAATACCCAACTCAATGGAATTTTATTTTTAACAAACCAATTGAAAAAAAATTTAATTTAATTAAAGAAATTTAATTTAAACCAATCAATTTAATTTAAATCTAGTGATTTTGGGTTAATCAAATTAGAAAATCTTAGATGGGACCACCTACCTTGGGATCACGGAATCCAAAATCACAATACCCAAAATGGGAAACTCAAATGAAGAATGTTGACAATGAACATATGAGAAAAAAACCTATATTCACAAATAAAAAATGGGTATTATATCCTCAAACACCATAAAGATCTAACAAACATTAATGATGAGAGAAGAGGAGAGATGGAGAGAAGGAACAAGGTGATAAAACATACTAAGAAAGGAATGAACTAATATTTCTAATCTTAGATCCACCTTTTAAGGTGTTTGGAGGATCCAAAATTGGTTCTTGAGAGTCATATGTATTCTAGAAAATGTGATATGTCAATTTAGGGTTGATCATGGGTCCAAAATGTATATTTAAGAATTTTTAATGAATTTTTAGATTAATTAAATTTGTGATAATGGTTTCATATAGGAGGTCACATGGTTTTTTAAACCATGCACCCTAACCATGAACCCATGCTAGTAATAATTTAAGGTTTCTCCTTGGAGGGAGCATGGTTTTCCAAATTTTCTGTGAACCATGAAAACCCCTACTACCTAGGTTTTCATCGTTTTCACTATCTTGGTAACTGATTTTTGAAAATTGTGTTTCAAATTTGTAAAACCCAAAAGCCCATAAAAATTTAAAAAATATTACCTGAAGTACCCCTTAGAGAGACCCAACCAAATTATGTTCATAATCAGGGTGTATGATTACTTGAATACTATAACATGATCTCACAACCTCCATACCATAGAAGATTTATGTCCCAAGAAATAATGTTAAGAATCTTTTATGTAAAAAATATGAGGCCACTGCTCTATTACCAATGTCTCTCTCTCTCCCACACCTATTGATATTAGAACTATGATTCCATATACTTTGAACCAAATGTATTATACTCCTACAATGTACCTTGGTTTTAGATTCAACTACCCTCACTAAATGCTAAATCAGGAATAAATTAGGCTTGACAACAAGATCACTCTATTTTAGAAAAAGGGATGGATCAAATATATACTTTTGTAGCTGTGATACATAGAATATGACAAATGTTATTGTTTATTACACATTAATACATGATTTAAATACATAAAATTACACTTAATATAGCTTAAATTATCTAGAAGTCTAGTGTATTTGTAGATTAAGTACACTGCATTGAATCTTTATATACAAACAATAACATTTTTATTGAAATCTGCAGTAACATACCTGAGCATAAAACTGCATTGGATAACATAGGAAAAATAAATAAGAAGGAGGTGATCCATAAAGCCCAGTAAGGGAATAAACGTCATCTAACATGATGATAATAATACATATTAGACAAGTTATATCAATAAGGAATAAAATAACATGAATAATAAGATGTGATATAGCATGATAATCATAACATGTGAAATTTGGAAACCACTTAAAACACCAAATCATATACATAATTCTAAGATAAACCAAAAATAATTCTTGGTGAAAAAATTCACATAAATGAATAAGGTACCCCATGTCCCAACATGATGTATCATGATACTAAACCTTACCCAAGGCATTGTAGTGCTATATAATTCTTGGTGCACCCGTCACTCTCATTTAACTCTAATGCTTATGTGTTCCACCTAGATCATAAAAAATGGTTTAATTCCGCAACATAATTTATCCCACAATCATGAAGTGTGTAAAAAATACATGTAATTCCCCAATAAAATAGTATATGTGCATAAAATTAAAAACCCTTGATAGAAATGGGTATGTTATTCACTACACATTTGGTTTCACCTGAAAAATTGTGGTGAAAATTTGACAGTATAATAGGGTAACATAAAAGTAAATAAAATTGTTTTCTAAGAGATACATGGGTCTCTCGTCATTTTTAAATTAAGTGTATAGTAACAGGGTCTTATAAGGACATCTTTACACATTTATAATTAGAACAATAATGTATAAATTTATAAATAATCCTAAAGAAAACGTAGAAGAAATTATTATTTGTAACCATTGTACATGTGAGGGATTAGTGATAGTGAAATGGGTCTCTCATAATTTTTACATATTAAGGGAATTATGGTGAAGGTTCCAAAACATACCACATAATTAGTAATAGAAAATTAAATGGAATAACAAAATAATGAAACATGGAAAAATATGGAATGGATAAAACCCTAATAAAATTCCGACATTGTGACAGGTCTTCTTAGGAGGGATTAATGGGAGAGAAAGGGGTATATCAGAATTTATAAATCATAATGTAAGTATGGGGAAGGTTAGAAAACATACTCCATCATTAAGAATTAAAAATAAAAGGGCATAACATATAGGATATTCTTGAATAAAAGTGAGAAAGAGAGTACCCCTTACCTTAAGACTATGACACCAAAAACATGAAAGGGGGTTCTTGAGAGCTTGGGGTCACCCTTGGATAATTATGGATCGAGGAGGAAAGAGTGAGTTCATGCTACAAGTATTTTTATTTACTATAATTGGGATATTTGGTAGATTTATATAGAATAAGTGAGGGATTTCTTTAATATTTGTCTTTTGGACTCTAAAAAATAAAATATTTCAAACCACATAACTTCCTTTGGTTTCTACCCAAGGTTTTTTCCGAATTGGAGATATTTTTATTATTTTATTAGTAAAAGGGATGAACATATTCAAACACTATACTTTATTGGATAATTTTTATGTTTTTATTCCAAAAATAATATTAATTTTATCTATATTTTTTTTAAATATGTTAATTTTTACTTTTAAATTGATATTTTACATTTGTTGAAAAGTTATGGGTTTTTGAAAATAATTGATTTTGAACCCTTATAAAAAGTAAATTTCACTTCATAAAAATTATATGAAAATTTATAGTTAGAAAAACCTTTTTAATAATAAAATTTTATTAAAATTCAATTTATTTCAAAAAATCATTATTTCATCCAAATAAATCCCTTAATTGAATTTTAATATTACGTGAAAGTAAAACTTATGTTTAATTGAAGCAAAATAAAAATCATATATAATGTCAAAATAAAAACGAAAATAAATTCATTATTTTATACAATATAGATATTAATATTATTATGGTCTTGATACATTTCCTTTTATTATACTCGCATACTCCCTAAGAGTAAGGTGCATGATAGTGAGACTTTTATGGGGCCGTTCGACAAACATGGTTTTGGTTGTGATCTCAGTGAGTTTGAAATTATCACGTAAATGGTTTCTCTCATGATTAAGTTGTTAAATTTCATATTTTTATTGTTCAAGGGAAACTGCCAATGATTATATCTCCCATGAAAGCTATGATAAATGGAATTTATAAGGTACAATCCTACTAGACGATGCCATCACTACCTTTTTCTAATTAAATTGGATTCTTCATAGCCCTATATTTATACTAATCATGCGATCACTGTTTAATGAATATAATAAAAATGGTAGTATTTTTAATGGACTCAAAAATCCAAATATATTTCCATGGATGTGAATTTTTTTCAATGACCATATTACATAATAATAAATTATATTAATTCACAAAGGGAAACTTCATTTATTACAGTTTGGGTCATTATAATCTTCCCCCCTTAAGAAAATTCAACCTAGAAATTTTCATTTCACCCCCTTAAAATAGATAAAGGTAATTCTATATCATCAATTCCTCTGGTTCCCATGTTTCCTCTTTAAATTTTTGGTTTCTCCACAACACTTTGACTAGGTGAATTATCTTATTTTGTAGAACTTCATCTCTATGATCTAAGATCATCACCGGCTTCTCCTTATAAGAAATATTATTCTCCAATGGTACCACCTCTATATTGAGTACATGTGAGGGGTTAGGTATGTACTTATTCTAGAGTGATACATATAATAAAATGTGAACTATAGATAGGTTAGGTGGGAGTTAACGTCGATAGGTCATCGCTCTGACGTGATCAAGGATCTCAAAAGGTACAATATATATTTTAATAAGATTTCCCTTATTCCAAAATCTCATCACATCCTTACATCAAGATATATAGTGGAATACCATGTATTCAACATAAAACTCAAAGGCTCATCAATGATTTCCGTCATATCTTTTTTTCTGACTCTGAGCATCCTTGATGTGCTACTGAATGGTCTTGGCCTTTTTTACTGTCCCCTCATCCATTTTTGGACCTAGAGGCTTTCGTTCCCCAACTTTTTCCTAGCATGTAAGTGTCATGAACCTTTTCCCCTAAAGGGCCTCATAAAGAGACATTATGATGCTCGAGTGGAAATTTATGTTGTAAGAGAACTCTAAGAGGGGATGAATTTGATCCCATCCTTTTTTGACATCCATGGAGTATACTCTCAACATATCATCAAGTGTCAAGATAGTCCACTCAGATTGGCAATCAATTTAAGGGTGATAGGTCATGCTGATGTTTAACTCATTATTCATATCATGTTTGTGACTCTTCTAGAACATAAATGTAAATATTGGATCTCTACTAGATAAAATCGATAGTGGTAATCCATGGAGACAGATCACTTCCCTAATGTATATCCATCAAGTATATCTAGTGAGAATTCCTCTCATATCGTAATAAAGTGCTCAGACATTGTAATATGATCCAACACAACCCATATAGAATTATTCCCTCTTGATTTATTTGAATTATAAATGAAAAATTCCCTTATGGTGTTTTCACATTTCCATGTAGGTATGGGAAATGGTTACATCAACCCCTTGTATTTTTTCCTTTATTCTTTCATTTGCTGACATATAAGACATATTGATGTATATGCTACAATATCCTTCTTCATATTGTCCCACCAATAGTTTTCTCAGATATCTTGATACATATTTTTTTTTCTTGTGTGGATGGTGAAGGTTGAGATATGGGAATCATCCAACAACTCCTTTAATAGATGATTTAATGGTACACATAGTTTTTACCCAAATCTCACAACACCATAATCATTAATATTAATCACTGAGTATTTACCTTTCCTTATAGCTTCCACTTTCTTCTGAATTCATGCATGAATTTTTTTAGCATCCTTTAACCTCTCTAGAATAGGTGGTTGAGCAGTCATTTGTGAATGGATTGATGATGTTACTTCCTTTATGATTCACATGTCCATCTTTTCCAAATCTAAGAAGATTATATCATTATAAATTCTAATCGATGATATAATTACCATATTGTTTCTGCAAAGGGAATCTGCAACTTTACGTTTCATTTCTAGTATGATAGTTCATGTATCAGTCATAGTCTTTGATCTTCTTTAACCATTTTCATTGCCTCATATTCATCTCTTTTTTGTGAATATATACTTTAGGCTTTTGTGATCCGTATATATTTCACACTTCTCCCCAAATAGAAAATTCTGCAAAATTATTAAAGAGAACATTACTATATCCAACTAAAAATCATGTTTTTCGTTGTTCTTTTCCAAAAATTTAAATTTCTTACAATCATAGGTAATGACTTTGTCATTTTTCATCAACACACAACATAAGCCATTTTTTGAAGAAACTCTGAATACCAAGAAAGGAACTCCAATTTTTGGTTGTGTGAGCACAAGAATAGTGATAAGCTTCATTTTAAACTCCTTTAACATTTATTCACATTCATTATTCCAAGAAAACACAACTCCCTTCTTAGTTAGTTTGGTGAGAGGGTTTGATAACCACAAGAAATTTCTCAAGAATCTGTGATAATACCCAGCTATCCCAAGGAAACTATGGATAACTGTCATAGATTTTGGAACCATCCACCCTACTATTTATTCTATTTTCAGAGGATCTATATATATATCCCATTTCTTATGATGATATTTCGTTATAAAGATACTTCCTTCATCCATAACACATATTTTATGTACTTAGCATAAATATTTTCCTTTCTCAAGGTCTTTAGCACAATATTCAAATGCTTCTCATGCTCCTGTTTAGTTTTGGATTATATTATAAAATCATTGATAAAGACCATGAAATTTTTTTGAGGTAATAACTAAAGACTCTATTCATCCGGTCTATGATGATTGCTGGAGCAGTAGTGAGTCTGAAAGGTATTACTATGAATTCATAGTGCCCAAACATTATATAAAAAGAAAACATGGGGATATCCTCATTCTTCACCCTAACATAGTAATATTCCTTCTACAGATCCACCTTGTTAATGTATTTTGATTCATGTAGATGATAGAACATGTCATCAATCTGAGTTAGTGTAGAATTTATCTTTATCATGATCTTATTGATCTCACGATAATCGATGAATAAGTGCAATGACCCATCCTTCTTCTGGATGAAGAGAACTGGATCACCCCATGGTGATGAACCATAGTGAATGAAACTTATATATAGATTCTCTTATAATTGTTTCTTCATATCCTCAAGTTCCACATAATCCCTTGTATATAGAGTGTTCGATAATTCTAATGCCCCGGGTATAAGCTCAATACAAAATTCAACATCTAAGATTGGTGGAAGACTAGAAAATTCCTCAGTAAACATATCAAAAATATTCCCTCACAATATGAATCTATTCAATGATGATTCTTTCCTTAGATTCTATCAATTGATCTTGATACACTTGATAATAGGAAAATAATATCCAGTCCTGAGATGATGGTGCTAAATAATATTCATCCTTCTCCTTGCATTTGTATAAAATCAAAGGAAAATATGAAATATGGATATTGATTTATTTATCATCGAAATTTATGTTGGCTTTGTATAGGTAAATCCAATCAAATCCCATAATTGCATAAAATTACACGAAAGGGAGTATGACATGGTATTCTGGGAAATTTAGCCCCAAATCATTAATAGGGTATGAGTTATATACTTGGTATACAATAATTTCTATATTTTATGTTTTAACCAACATCTATACCTCCATGATTTTTTTTGTTTGAATAGTTCTAATAAACTTTTGTGATATAAAGGAATGTGTAAAACAAGAATAAAAAAGTACATTCACAACTATTGAATGAATAACTAGCGTACATGTCACCACTTTGTTTTTGGGATTCACTTTAGCTGTAGTGATGGAAAAATCTCACCCTTTTTACCATGGAGGTTGTTGTTTGTATCCAAAAACCCTTGTCTTAGTGCATTGGTCAAAAATATTACCTCATTCCAGGTAGTTGTAGCAATGAACAATACACTGAGGGTTGATTGAAGCATTCCTTTCCTCTATAGTAGTAGTTGTTTTATACATTCAACAATAATTGGCTAGGTGCCCTTCCTTCCCACACCTATAGAATTTCCTTACCCCATTCAGGAAATTTATGTGGTTCTTCTTTCCTCACCTTTGGAAAATGGTATGATGAAATTTCTTGGCACCACTATATCTCTCTAGAGGACCACTAGAACTGATATCCACATTCTTCTTCTTATCCCCTTGACACCCCTAAGATTCACCGATATCTATTTTGATTTAGAGGACACATCAGACAATTTCCTCATATCTATCAAAGTCATGGATCTCCATGGATTTATATAGGCTAGTATTTTTCGCACAAAAAATTCTATCAAACTTGTATCCAGGTGTAACAACAAATTGTGAGGCGTACCGTGCAAGCCTTGGGAATTTTGATTCATATGCCATGATAAATTCATTTCCATTCATCTTGAGGGGAAGTAAATCCCTTTCCATTTTATGTTATAGGGTTAGGGAAAAATATTTATTGAGAAACATTTTCTGGAAATCAATCCACACCATTGCATCAATATCTTCTTTAAGCTTCATATTTTTTTATCAATTTCCACTATTGATTTTCTTCTCCATCCATATGAAAAATATCCAAAAGAACCTTTTATTATTCAATTCATTTAAGGATATAGAATATCTTCTCAATTGATTTGATCCATTTTTTGGTAATTAAGTGATCAATTGATCCACTGAAATTTGGATTCCATTGTCTCATGAAGCTCTAGATTGTGGCTTGTACTATATTAGGGGTATTTGGATGATCCTCCTTTTTTAAGATTCCTTTCAAAACCTATGTCATATGAGAGAGTATCATCATGAAGTGTGTTATTCCATCTCCCATAGGGTTGGTCATCTCATTGGGGCATTCATCACATTTATCCTCACATTTATTGTTTACCCAATTCCTCCTATTTCCATCAATTTGATAGAGTAAAAGGAAAATTAAGTATTAGTATATTTAAATTTTAAACAAATAAAAGGGAATTTAATTAAATTAAATGGACAAATTATAACTTACATGTATTTCCATAAACTATGGCTTTTAAGGCTTCGATCTTTGTTACCCATGATCTATTTCCAAACATAAACTCTTATGTGCATTTTTTTTAATCCCTTATTATTAGTTCCTAATGAGCTCATGAATTACCAATGAATATACCCCCATGAGTGAAACAATAGGTGTGTAGTAAAACCCATTTTCATGTACCAGGTTGCCTCGAGTCAGGCCTGGAACACCTTCTCATAGTTTTTACTCTTAGGTACAACTACTCCAGAACCACATCCACTTGTAGTATCCATACATGGATGTATTTTAATGATTAAACACTTACTATATTCTCAAATAAAATAAGGTATTTATTCTTATACATGTTCATGTCTCTGTATTTTTCTATAGATTTCTAATCCAACTCCAAAAATAACAAAACATGTCATCTGATACTTATTATAACAACCCTTTTTTATTACACAATAATATATGATGTAATTTCATAAAATTACACCTAATGAAACCTAAAAGATCGATAAGTCTAGTGTATTTTCAAAATTAGGTACACTGCATTACAAATTTAAACATGAATTACAACATTTTTATTGAAAACTTTTATGACATGCATGAGATTAAAACTACATTGGATAACCTGGGAAAAATACATAATAATGGGGTGAGACAAAAAGCTCAATAAGGGGATAAACATGGTGAAACATCCAGATAATAATACATGTTATAAAATTATATCAATTATACATAAATGAACATGAATTATAAGGTGCGATATATCTTGACAATCATGACATGGAAAATGTGGCAACAATATAAAACACTACATCATAAACATATGTCATTGTTAAACCACAAAGACCTCTTGGTGGAAAAATTATTATAATAGAATCAGGTACGTACCTATCCCAACAAGATTTATCATGATACTAAACATCACCCATTTCATAGGAGTGCTATAAAATTTCAGGTGTACCTGTCACATTCATTTCCTTCTCATGATTAAATTTTCCACATAGATCATAAAATATCTATTCATTCATCATCTTAATTTATTTTAAGACAAAGTAGTGTGAAATACATAAATTTAAATCACCAATAAAAATATATATATGTGCATAAAATTGAACACTCTTGGATATACCCCATCAATAGTAATTGAAAATAAAAGGGCAAAACAAGATAATGAAAATTGGATAATGAATATAAGGGAAAGAACACTTACAAAATTTTGGCATGGGGATGGGTGTTCATATGAGGGATTATTTAGAGGGAAAGGGGTATCTCACTATTTATATATAATAATGGTCTTATGGGGGAGGTTTGAAAACATACCCCGCCATTAGAAATTAAAAATAAAAGGGCATAATAGTGACGTGATTCTTGAACAAAAATTGAGAAAGAGGGGATTTTTTTCCTTAAGGGCATGACATAAAATACATGAAGGTAGATTCTTGAGAGATTTGAGTAACCTTGGGAAGATTCTATAGAGATTAAGGAATAGTAATGTCACGATCCATGGATTTTTAGTGAAGATAAGTGGTATCTTGGGTGGGTTTATATAAGAAAAGGGATGGATTTATTTAATATTTAGGTTGTGGAATCTAAAAAATAAATTATTTCCAATAAGAAAAATTTCAATTGTTTTCGCCAAATTGGAAAGGTTTTCATTTTTTATTATGAAAAGTGATGAACATATTAAAATAATTCCATTTATTATGTGGAGGTGAATCACAATTTTAATAAATGAATTTAAAACTCCAAAATATATTAATAATTTATTTGAATCATAATGTCTTAATAAAATTAATCAAGTAAACATAAAATCACATTATTTTAAGGGTAAAACATATATTTGGGTGATTATACCCATTATAATATTATTACATCACTTTTGGTTCATTATGATGTCATAAAACACATCGTATATTTATATGGTATTTAATTTTTACCAGAAAATTAGAATGTCTCAGAAAATTATGAGAATTTCACCATTGGATAATTTCATCATTATGATTAAAAAAATAATATTCATTTAATCTAAATTATTTTTTAAATATTTTCATTTTCAACTTTAAAATAATATTCTTCGTTTATTGAAAAATGTTGGGTTTTTAACAAGAACAATTTTTGAACACTTATTAAAAATTACTTTTCACTTAATAAAAAATATATGAACATTTATAATTAAAAAAACATTGTTAATAATAATATTTTATTAAAACAATATTTATTTCGAAAAACCATTAATTCATTAAAATAAATCCCTTAAATGAATTTGAATATTACCCAAAAATGAAAATTTATTTCAATTGATTCAAAACCAAAATCATATATAAAGTAACAATAAAAATTAAAATAAATTCATTATTCTATACAATATACATATTAATATAATTATGGTCATGAAACATATCCCTTTATTATGCTGGTGTATTCCATAAGTGTAATGTGTGTGATGGTGCGAAGTTTATGGGTATGGTTGGAAAACATGGTTTGGGTCGTGATCTCGATGAGTTGAAGTTTCCCCTATAAATGATTTCTCTCATGCTTAAGTTGTTGGATCTTATCTTGGACATGGTAAAGGTAAAATCCCAATATATTTATAAAAATCATGTGATCAATGTTTAATAAATATATTAATAATAGTAATATTCAAAACATTATTTGAAATCCAAATATATAACCAAGGAAGTTCATGTGTTTTCTATAACAATATTACATAATAATACATTTAATTAAATCACAATGTAAAACATCATTTATAATAGTTCGAGATGTTACATATAACATGTTATATATCAAAAGAAAACTATGGTAGAAGTCCTAAATAGTATGAAACCTTCCATAACTATTCAATAACCTCAAAAGGTCCCAAAAAATGAGGATAAATTTTTCCTATCCTCCAAAACGATGACCCTATTGAGGCAAAACATTCAAGAACATCGGATCACCAGTTGAGAATTCCAATGGTCTGAGATAACAATCATCATAGGATTTATATCTGTTATGTGTCATCAAAAATATTTTAAAAATCAACTAAACCATTAGTTTCATATCATGAACCAATCTTGGTCCAATGAATGGAAATTTCACCCATATCTAACCAACACAATGAAGATTACACAAGGACTCGAAATGTGATATACAAGTTTCGGATTAGCATCTATTGTTATAAAAAACTACACCATAACTAGAAGATCATCATAAGACCCCCCCTAATGTCAAGAACATTTTTGTGTAGAATATCCTCAATAATCTATAAAGTTCTTTATAACTAGCCATCTGACTACAGATGGAAATTCATAATCCAATGAACCTGAGATACGAGTTCCTCATAAAAGCCTCTTAAAAAGTGATAATTAAACTGAGGATACCTATCATAGATTATAATTTATAGAAATCCATGAAAAATTACAATATCTTTCACATATATATTTCTTATCCAATCAACTTTGTTTTAATCATGAATGGGTATAAAATGAGCCAATTTAGTCATTCAATCGATGACAACCCAAATAATTTTCATCATTCTCTAGGAAAGTGAAAACCCAACCAATTTTTTTAGAGATATCATCTCAATTCCTATTTGGGACTAGAAGTGGCTGAAGAAACCCCAATGGTCAATGGTTCTCATCATTAATCTATTGACACATATAACAGTGACAGAAAAATTCAGCAATTCCTCATCTCATACCTGGACAACAAAATTTTTCCCCCTATCATAGAAAATCCTTGTGGTTTCTAGGTGCATAGATCATTGGGAATTATTGAAATCCCCCATCATATATTTCTTGATCCATAACAGTTCCAAAAAATGATTCTGATGACACGGAATTTCCTTTGTGGAGAGAGAGCATTTAGAAATTGTCACACCAAAATAAATATAGTCTCTAAATCTATAGAACTCATCATCAAGATGATGTTCTTGAAGAATCATTTGGATAGGATCATATTTCAACTGAACACTGGCCAAGGAAACCATGAATCATGAATCTACAACTCCAATAAAAAACTGGTAAAAAATTGACATCATGTTACACTCTTTCAATGATTACTCTAATTCTAGGGTCTGATGTTTCAGGCTCAAAGTATCATTGATGACATTTCATTTTCCTGAGGTATAAGTGATGTCAATATCAAACTATTTCAAGTATTCCACACCACACATTTGGTAGAGATAAAAATATTTTTTATAGAACATAATTGAATATATTTTTATTTGATAAATGATAAACCACTCTCTAAAAATTTAATGTAATAAACTATTATGTGAATGCATCACATATATGGGTTCAAGGACATGGTTAGATAATTCTACTCATGTGGCCTAATATGAAAAGAGACATAAGTGATGACATGACAACCTTGCATAAAATTACAGCCCTATCATAAAAATGATGCATTAAAGAAGACCTCATAGCACTACCTAGAAACTGTAATAGTCAACACTAACATAGTATTTATAAAAACATTCATCTAAAAAAAAGAACTTTGAACTTTCTCTTCCCAAGAAAAAATTACTCCCTTCCGAGTTACAGAAGCCATCATATAATAAAAAAGTAATAAGTCCTTTACACAATGGCGATAATATACAATTAATCCCAGGAATCTTTGAATCTTGAAATCATTCAGTGATTTCTCCCAAGTCATAATACACATCAAATTCTTAGTATCAACTGATATACCATGTTCTTCCACCACATTTCCCAAGATATTCACATCTTGAATGAAAAAATTATTTTTCAATAGTATGGTATAAGATCTATTATTTTAAAATAATTCTATAACATCTATTTGGTGATGCACATGATCCTACCCAAACACATATGAGACAATAATATCATCCCCAAATACTGAAAAAAATGTATCAATACACTCATGGAATGTCATGTTCATTAAATACCTAAATATTATGGGAGCATTATTTAGAGAAAATGGAAAGAAAATGTACTGATAATGGTCATACATACTCTGAAATATTGTTTTATGAATTTCAGATTCTCTTATTCTCAACTGATGATAACCAGAATAGAAGACTAATATTTGAGAACCACCCCACCCCTTTCAAATGATTAAACATGTCATCAACTTGATGAAACAAATATTTTTTCATTACTGGGATGCTATTGAGTTTTTCTTATCAATGAAAAGGAGAAGCGACCCACGATCTTTCTTTGAAAAGAGAACTAGAACCACCCAAGGTGACACATTCAAGAATATAAATAATTTAACTATAAGGTTATCTGATTAAGTCTCCAATTATTTCATTTTAGTTGGTTCCATGCAGTAAGAAGGAATAGATATCAGATGAGTACCATGTACTAAATTTATAAAAACTCTACCTCCCTTACTAATGGAAAACAAGAGTTATTAGAATAAAAACTGTCAGGAAGGTCGATGAAAAATGAATAGAGATCAACACCCAAATATTCTTTCTCCAGTTCAAATGAGAACACATATACTAATTTCCTCAACTATGGATAAGGAGTTCTTGATTTGGTTAACCTTGAGTACCATTCTCCCTAAATGACACGGAACGCCCCATCTGGTGTCGTAATAGAGACCCATCATTAATAAAAATAAATATGAGCTTTATTGGTAATGATCCAATCCATCCCGAAAATAATATCTATATGATTCATGTAAAGAACTAGAAAATATAAATAAATCTCAATATATGATAATGAGAAAACAAAAGTTGAGCTATAGAGACCATGTTCTCTCTTTGTTCTGAGGGGTGCAGTAATATCCATTACATAAGTTAAAATATCCATATTAAGATTAATTAGATTAAAATTATGGGTTGAAATAAGTGAATAAGATGAACCTGCATCAAATAAATATGTCACTAATGAAGAAGCTATAGTGATTGTACCTCTCACAATCACTGGACTTGTATCTGCTTCCTCTGGAAAATCTTCCATTATGTGAAGAAGATTTGTTATAGATTCCTATGGTTGAAAACCCTTTCCTCATGAAGCTTTTCATTATACCATATTTTTAGTAGGAACTGATGTTCCTGCTCTACTACGTGTAGTGGAATAAGCATGGTAGAATTTGTGAAAGTGACATGTGTGTCCGCATAAACCACATATTTTTGGGTGAATCTATGTAAACACATTACAAATGCCCTAGATAGACACATTGTTAATGAATCAGGGGTCCTCTTCAAGTAACTCTAGGAGGACTATAAAAACACTATTTTCAAGAAAACCCATGAGAATCATTAATCTTACTCTTCCCATTAAAGGAATTCCTACTTCCACTATGACAAAAAAGAATTCTCATCTACCATGACTTACCATCCAGGTCCAGTTTAACCATCAATTCTCTATCCATAACATTAGCATAAGAAGTAAACATTGATATTAAAATAGAAGAATGAATATCATATAAAAGTCCCATATAAAACTTTCAAGTCTTAATATTCTCATTCTATATTATCTCATGTTTGAACTACACAAGATCATCAAATTGATTTTCATATTCTTTCATGAGTCTGTGAGCCTTCTTGATTTTGAAGAACTCTAAAAACTTTTACAACACTATAGTATATTTATAGAACATTTAGATTAAAATTTATTTAATTTATTTCTATTTTAATACCATGTTCTTTCACACTATCACTATAGTGTCCCACTACCTTCTTTTAGGTCCCTCCATCTTGAAGATTGCTTATTTATGCTTGATTTCATTAGGTATTTCCAAGAACTAAAACAGAATCTCAATATCCCTCAATAATTCCTTAGTAGGTTGAGGATTATTATATCCTTGGAATGATGGTGGATTTTGGAAAAGGAAATCTTGAGCATGATTTCATAAAAAATCCCTCTAAGGTTCCATAATTGAATCTTGAAGGGGAATAAGTGCATGTTACTTTCCCTTGGATTGGAAAACACACATAGTAACCTCAACCAAATGCTGGTTCATGAGAGGATTTCCATTACAAGGTTCATCTAAATCTTAGTCCAATATCTGATTCACATTCCTTCTTATAGCCATGATTCTATAAAACATAAGAAGACAATAATTTAAGACAACATATTAACACTGAAGTAGGGAAATAAGAGAAATTTATCCCGACTAATAGATAACTAATATTTGGATTTTATCCTATCTAAAATTAAATCATTGAAAAGACTAGAAAAAATCCTCAAGACATGTTTCTCAAACCACCCCTGGTGTATTAAATATCATTATGGTTAGAGCTATCCAGAAATACAGTCACAAATACCTTCTAACTCCTGATAATATTACACATGTATATACTCACATCCTAACTAGATCTTAACCTCCCTCTGATACTACATTGTCATGAACTATCCTAGATACCTTGGTACCCTGATACATGATCCGATCTTGACATATCCCAAAGGGTCTTCCCAATCTCCATGGTATAGAAACAAGAACATTTCATTAAATAATATGAAAGTGGGAATGGATTTTCCTCAAGAAAAATGAAATAAAGAGATATAATTTAGTATGAAAAAAAAAAGAAATATCCATAGGTAGAAATGTTTAAAAAGACAAAAAAGGTATAAAAAACATAATGTATAGCCACAAAGTACCATAAGATAGGAAAATAAATAACCCATGTCCCAATGGAAACAACTCTTCAAGCCTAAATATCAACAACATATACCACCTTCAAGTGGTTATTTACCCTTTCTTGAACATATAAATAGGTAATCTATAAATTAAAAAAGGCATAGGTAGGGTGTAATATAAAATCCCAGTATATAGTCCTCAAGGATTCCATAATAAGAGGAAAAAATTAATTAAAAAAATAAATCTTTCAATTTTAAATAAATAGACATAGAATTTCAATATCATATTTTAAAAATCATGATTTCTATTTCAAATGAGAGAATAATTTAAACATATGTATTAGCAATAATTTTATATAAAAAAGTTTATTTAAATTCACAAGGAATTTTTAAATAATTTTACAAAAAATGGAATATATAACAAAGAATTATGAGTGAGAATAATGGTAATCTTCCAAGAGGTACGATAGTTTTATGTTATGGGATCCTCACACACTTATATTTTGAAAAACCAAATGTTCACACATGTCCCTCTGAAACTGTCCAAATAAGACTAACTGAAATCCCATTAGGTATATGATCTTCATATATGTTAATATTATATATTTAAATCATCAACATTTTTCAAGGGAATTCCCATCATAGAGTGTACGTCCCTAATAACTCACTAACTATCTCATCATTCATGTGATCAAACAACATTCAATAAAGGTAATTTTTTCATAATTCTTTAGAATAAAATTCAACCCATTTCTCATTTCAATATGACAATGTCCATTTAAACCCCAAGATATGTTTTTTAATATAATCCTTACTTTACTAAGGAGAAAAAAAATGAGTTTCTATCAAAAAAATTTAATACATTATTTCTCAAATAAAAAATTTATATAAATTTCAAAAATCATTTTTATAATTCAATATCCACAAATTAGATTCAACAATTTTATTTCACAATTTTATATCAAATCAAAATCACAGCCAAATTCTAAAGAATTGGGGTGTTTTATTGATTTCCTAACAAAGTATAGTAAAATCCATAAACCAATGGAGATGATTTTTTAAAAATAAAAATAAAAATAATAAATTTTTAATAAATTTTTTAAATTTAAATTAATAAATTTATTTATAATCAAATTGGAAAACATTATACGGAACCACCTACCTCAGGATCACATAATCAAAAATAAAAAATATATAAAAGGGAAACTCTAATAAATAATGTAAACAATAAATAATGAATAATAAAATAAATATTTAATATTTTAAAAAATAGGGATTATATCCTCCATCAACATGGAGATCTAACAACCCATAAAGAATATAGAATATGTGAGCATGATAGAAGGAATGAAGTGATAAAACATACTGAGAAATGAACAAACAAAGATCACCTAGATTAGATCCACCTAGAAATGGATTTGGAGGAGAAAAAATTAATCATTGAGATCCCCCTAAATCCTAGATTTTGTAGTAGGAACAGTTAGGGTTGACTTGGGGTTCGAAAGTGGTTTGGGAATTTTTGATGAATTTTCAAATTAATAAAAAGTTTCATGCACTGTTTCTTGGAGGGGGTATAATAGTTTATCAAACTAGGTTACCTAACCATGTGCCCCTAGTGGTACGGTTTCATGGCTCTCCTAATTAGGGGAACAATTTTCTAAACTTTTCACTTACTGTGAAATTCACCATAGCTTGACTTTTCATGATTTTCACTAGTATGGCGCACGGTTTGGGAAAACCTTGTACCAACACTACAAAACCCAAAATACCTTAAAATTTCTGAAAATTCAACCAAAGATCCCCTATGTAAGACCAAACCAATTAATTTTTAAAAGTGGGGTTTAGGGTTACCTTAATGATGTAACGTTATGTTACATTCTATGACCTGTTTAGAAATGATTATTTTTACCATCATTATACAGGGGGTTAAATTTTCCATTTTTCATGTATATTTTGGTTTGATAGTTTCATTACTTGAATCTCGGTAATGATTTAATCATAACTAGAATATTAATCATGAAATAATTATCATCTTTATATATTAAATGAAAATTTATAATCATCCATGATGATTTCACATAAAAACATCACATAGCATCATGGATGTGATAGTATACACATAAGCACAAACGACATCATCATTTTCCAATAGATGGAAGGGTAAGAAGATAATTATTATCTTATATTTCCAAAATCATAATTATTTCCTTAATATAATATATATATTCAACATAATAACTTTTCTTGGCAGGTGGTGATGAAAAATGAAACACATCGCTTCGGGGAGGAGGTATTTCACACGTATAAACAAGCAATGATTTCATTTCTCACTGGATGAAAAAGTAGATGAATAAGCATTTTTTCATCATAATAATAAAATATTAGTATATATAAAATTAAAATGATTTTATTCAGAATATTTCAGATATATTTTAAGTAATTATAAGATGATATAGAAAGATAGAACTTGGTTAAAATTGATTAATATTGTTTGGAAATCATCATGTGGATTACAGATTAATCCTTCTTTTTATGGTATTGGTGGAGGAATAAAATATATATGAAGTGGATAATGAATTTAGTAATTTATTTTGTAAGATATTTTCAAATCAAAAAGGCTCATGAAGTGTGAGTAATAGAGGATAGGTGGTTACCATTTATAAGTGAGGTGGGTGGAAAAGTTGGAAGTACTTGTAATATTTATATATAATATGTGTCCAAATATTGTAAAATGACACCAAAAATTCATATATTTGATTAAAAAGAAGTTAGGGTAGAATTATAATCAATAAATAAATTATTTACAATTTATTTTTTTATTTTATTTTTTTGACACTTTCATTAACACTTTTTAACAATAAATATTGTAATAAATATTTCACTCATTAGGATTCATGAATGTAATTTTTAAAATTACATGTGTAAAATACATTAACCATGATCTATATTTTTAAAATATCCCATAAAAATGATTAAATATAGTATTTTTATACTTATTGAATTATTTAGTAATAATATTTAAGCATGAAAACCCATTTAAGTACATTTTTGGGTTATTCATGTATCATGGATTTAATGGAATAAATATATTAAAGGAATTGTAATATAAAATCTCTAAAAATAAAATATATATTTTATTTATTAAATTATATATTACATAAACATAATTATTCCAAAATATAATACATTTAAAAAATTTGAAATCATTTATTTTATCATTTTACTACTGGAAAACGAAATGCTTATGAGTTGTGTAGCATTCAAGGAAATTATATTATCTATAAATATAAAAATCAAATAATAACAATTAAATATTCATATTAAAAATATTCATTTATATCAATTCATATATTCATTTTATACCTTTGAAAACATGTCAGTTTTATTAAAATTAAGTGAGTGGCATTTTTAAAATTTCTAGGGCATAAAATAATATAATGGTCATAATCAAAGGCAAGTCCTAAAATTCCACATATGATAATTTATGATGGTTCTCTTTTAATTATTCATATCCAATGAAATGAAAATAGGGGAGGTTCAAAAATATGCCCCATCATTAGGAATTAAAAATAAAAGGACATAACATAGAGGATATTCTTGAATAAAAATGAGAATGAGAGGATCCCTTACCATAAAAGCATGACACAAAAAATATGAAAATGGATTATTGAAATCTTAGGGTCACGTTGAGAGGATTTTAGACAGTAGGGAAGAGTAATGTTGTGATACAAGGATTTTTAGTGAATGGAAGTGGGATCTTAGGTGGGTTTATATATGAAAAGATATGAATTTATTTAATATTTAGGTTTTGGACTCTACTAAATAATGATTTCAAAACACAAACCTTCCTATAATTCCCCGACCTCAGTTACCCCAAGTCGGTGATTTATTACATATAATTGGCATGATACAAGGAAATCATCTCCCAAAAGACTGATCAGTTTATAAATCTTGGGAATATATTACATACATCAACTTCACATTACAATTTCAAACATAAAATACAGCATAGATAGTTCATTGAAAACACCATTATTCCCATTTAGCTTAACCCTGCATATCAATCATAATACACTACTTGGAAATCCTGGGAAAATAAAATATAAGGGGTGAGCTTAGATGATCAGAAATAGTAAACAATTTAGTGGAAGATAACATAATAAATAGGCATGGTGAATAATATAAATACATGCCTTTAAGAATAATAAACATGAACACTTTATGGATGAAATATGAGCTGAGTAAATAATGCCATAATAAAACATAGTCATGGGAATTATACTAGTCTAATAACAACGTGAACCACCAATATTGTTTTTCATAATGAGGGAATGTATAATGTCATACATTCTGAGACATTTTGTCAAGGCCTCGGCTAAGACATCTATAAATGATTAAGGCCTTGGCCAAAACCATATATCAAATTGGGAAAAAGCCTCAGCCAATTCCACATCTAATTGTATCACGAGACCTACTGATGCATCGATGATCTATAGTGGGCTCCACCCATCAATTACTATGTGCAATACATTCCTCATATAAAAAGTTTGAAATATAAAATAAACATTCGTATTAAAACTAGCATACGAAATAACAATACTTTATCCATAAAACATGAATGGTATAAAAATAACACATCCACAGTCAAAAATATCGCAGAACCTTCAATACAGTACGGAATATTTTAACATAATAAATCAACTTCAAAAAATTTTAAAATCTATCAAAGGATTCAGACATAGATGAAATTGATTTGTAAAACTCTTTGAGAGAAATATCCCTTTTTCAGGAAAACACATAAAAGTCACACAATTTATAAATGAAGAAGTTTAAATAAATTTTTGAATCAAAGTGTCCCATACCACATTGAATCTTTTTAATGGAATTAACATTTTAAAAACATTCATGTCCATATAAATAAATCCTTAAAACCCATTTTGAAAACAAGAGCATTAATGAGAATGATCTAGAAGAATAAATATTTAAAACATTTAAAATGATATTTTAATAAAATATTCCTTTAAAAATAATCCCTTTAAAAACTCTATTATGAAACATGGATATGGATAATAAATATTTTCCAGCAAAAACATACCCAAAATCAATCTCGAATAATAATGAGATTGAGTAATTAACAATAACCTTTCACTTTTTTTTGGTCGAGGGTATGTTTAACCTTCTATATAATGACCATAGTATGTTATTAAATTATAATATAACCATATTCATACTTATTATATCATACAGGAATAATTTTTGACTTTATACAACCCATTTAATAATGATTTCTATGTTAAATTAACATTTTAGGTAATAATCGCTTTCTTTATCATACTTGTTTTAACATGTTATTCTTGATCGTATCATTTAGATCATTGTTTAAATAATTCAAGAATATAAAAATTGATTTATATATCAAATAGATTTATAATATAAATATTTATAATATATATATATATGAAAGGGAAGTTACTATTTTTGGAGACGGTAGGCTGTACGTACGCATAAACACTGTTTCCATTTTCATATCATATTGAACGGAAGTAAGTGAATAATATATATTTAAGTACATACATACATACATATATATATATATATATATATATCTAGTAGCACTATTATATCATATATTAAAAACTTATTAAAAATATATATTTTTATAATCATCATTGAATGGTGAACGTGGGAATGAACCTCATCATCTCGTGGAGACGGTAATCCGTATGTACGCACGAGAGACAATATCATTATATTGGTGGTGGAATCGCATGTAGATGGATGTTATACCATATATACAGAATCATTAACAAGTTATATTTATTATTTACATCTGTTATACTCATTATCATACCCATCCAAATAATGAAGTGTTTGAATAACAAACTACACCACGACGTGGAGACGGTAAGCCGTACGTATGCACGTATGGTGACTTTTTCAATCATAGGATGGATAGAATAATGAATGAGGTTGTACCAATTTTATAATAACATCACAGTATATAGAATATACTAGAATTAATATTTTATAATGGAAACAACAAAGAAATAGGAATTGGAAGAAGAAAAGACTTTGAAAGAGGGTGGTGAAATTATTACCTCTTCTTCAGGTGTTTCCTTTTGAGTGGATCAAAAGGGCACCTTAGGTAGGATTTATAATCAATGTAAGGACTCTAGGTTTATTTATGTAAGTTTTGATGATATTTGGACAGGTTTTTGCTGATCCAAATGGCTTCGGAAGTGTGATTTTGAGAGAAGAGGAAGGGCACTTTTATAAGAGGGGCGAGAGTCGCTTTAGGAAAAGATTAAAATAATAATTTATTATACAATCATATTCGGTTTATAATGGCTATAAATGAATTTTTTTAAAGACATAAGTGGTTATGTGTCGAAATTCTCTCAACCAATTAGTTTTAGACAAGTTTAGGTTACCATTTTAACTTTTTCATTTAGATTTAACTCTTAGTTAAATAGTTTAACTTTTATCGTGTCTTCCTGTATTATTACACTATATGGTTAATAAACGTACTCTATAATTCCAAGATAAACTAAAGTGGTTCATTAATGAAATATATAATATTATTTATGCCCTTTGGCCAAACCATAGATTTTTAGGAATATTATATCACCCTATAATAGAGTATTTATTTTAAAAACTAATTTATGTCAATTTTGACACAATTTTGTATTTTGTTTTTTTTAAGTCATAACAACCTTATCACTTCAAAATAATATAATCAACCATAAAATGTCATATTAACCTATAAAATTAGTTTAATTCATTAGAAGACTCAATGTATCTTTATTTGGTTATTTATAATATTAATTATTTTAATATTTCATTAATAAGGTAATTACTGGATCATCATTGTGTCATTAAAAAAATTAAATTATCTAATGCTTAAAAATTATAAATAAAATAAAATTATGTAGGAAATTTTTTTAGCTATAAAATGAATATTTATAGTTGAATTTATGTTTTTTTTAATCCTGTATAAAAAATGGTTTAGTTGGAAAACTTTGAATTAAACACATTTAACTCTTCATTAAATGAAATAACAATAAATGACTTAATCAAATCCAAGTGAACCAAATAGGATAATATTGTATTCATAATTTTTTTTAGTTGAATTAAACTTATACAATAGAATTATGACATGTGTTAGGGTAATTATAATATCATTTTTTACCTTAATTACCCTATTTAATTTTAACTGCGGTTAAAAAATTCAAAAGTTACTATTCACCAAAAATTATTTGCATCTTATTGAACCACATTTTACTTACTTATTTCAACCATGTATTTCATATTTTTTAAACTCAACGCCAAGATTCTAGAAAATTAAGTTTTATGCAAACTTTTAAATGCTCTAGAAGGTGGTTAAAAACGTTAAAAAGTTCAATAAAATTTCATACATCTAATTTTGTTATAAAATGACTCCAATGAATTACATTGAACTTATATAGGTATTATATATCTATTTTTACATAAAATAAATTTAAATAAAATAAAGAATTATTAATATAAAAATTCGGTTTTAAATAATAACGCATTGTTTTTCATTATTCATCAAAAATTTAATGTTTTCAGAAAAATACCAAAAATTTTCTGAAAGATAATTTTGATATTCAAAATTAAAAATTAAAGTCCATTTTACCATATTAAAAACATATAATTTGCATTCATTAATTTAAAATTAATTCCTATTGTCAAAACCAAAAGGCGGGTTTTTAAAAAAGTAAAAAAAATCAAAAGATTGACATGTGTTTATGTCAAAGTTAACTATGAAATTACATATAATGAACTAAATTTTATTAAATGATAAAAATATAATCTAATAATACTTTCAAACCATTAAAATTAATAATTTAAAACAATAAATTTTTTCGATTAAAAAAGTTGTTTTCAATTAAAAAAATAGTATTTTTCACTATTCATCAAAATGTAAAAGTTATGAGAAAAGTACAAAACAAATTGTCCAAACTAAATTTTTATTTCCCACTTCTAAATAAAAATTTTATTTCATTAAATTTAATATATAAATGTGTCATGTATTGGATTTGAAAAGAGTTCTCCATTAAAAGGTGGAAAACATCATTTTTTGAAAAATACCTCTTTAATTTTAAAAATTGAATTTTTCTTATTTTATGTATATGAAACACAAAATATGAATGTTTAAATTATAAAGGATATATAAAATTTTAATTTTGGTTAATAATATTCATAATCTCTTTTTTGAACAACTATTTTGGTAAGTCATGGTGCGCTTGAACTCGGTGTTGCGTGTAGCACAAGTTGTTGAAATACTTTGAAGAGATAACATACTATGAAATATTGGGGTGTTAAATTCTACCATCCTTCATAAATTGTATCCTGACAATTTGAAATTTCTTTTTAAAAATTAATGGTTAAAATAGAAAAATATGTCTGTGGAAAATCCACATAGGAAATTGGGTTAATAAAATTTAGTCTTAATAAGAGGGAAATTGAAATTAAAACGTCACCGCCAAATTATGATCTCAATTATAAGAAAATTGGTGGAAATTAGAGACATGTAATTGGAAGAAATTGTAAATATTTATATGGAGTGATTGCGATCATTAATCACTAACAAGTATAAAATTAAGGGCCTCAAATCCATCAGTCTAAGATGATGTAAAATATCAGCGGTTCAGCAAAACATATGGTATTAGGGTAACACATTTTTGGTTTTAATACCCCTTACCTAATGTTTTGGAATTAATTTATTCATAGAATAAGTGTAATATATATATATATATATACTTGACAAGTAGAGTTTTATCCTTCAAATAATTCCTACCAAAAACTCATCCTTCACTCCAAAAGATAATAGAATTCAAAAATATGATATTAATCCTAATCACATTGGGTTCTAAAAATAAATAATAAATAATTCATTTATTAGACTGTTTAAAAAATCTACATTATACATACCAAGACATCTAGTAGTCCAGTTTTAAGTGATGTGCCCTTTTCGCCTTTTGGTTACAGGTTCAAGTCTCTCAACCTCGCCGGACATGATGGGTTGTCGCCCGACCTCCATGTTGTCCTATTTATAACAATCCAAAAATAATCATAAAAAAAATCATTAACCATAATAATAATATCCAATGTCAAGCTTAATAGATTACACCCTTTAGACTTATCCAAAATACTTCTATCCAAACTCATAGTCCAAAACTTATAAGGAAGGTAAACACAATGAATATCCTTTTTTTCATGTAATAACATGTGAATACCTTCATCACGTATTCTTTTAAAACATGATAAAACCCTGAATTACTATAAAACCTTATTGATTACATTCATTCTCCCTTATTCCTTATATAATACTGAATATACTCAAGACCATATTATGGTTTATCTTTCTTGCAACCATATATTTTACACAAAAAAAATTAACCCGCTGTTGAGTCACTTTTCTTTGTTCCACACAATCTCAAGTCCTTAATGAAATAGTATTGTTGTGCAATCCTTATATACTCTATAATTCTTATAACATTTACATCATTAATACAATACTCAAATGACCCAATACTTTAAAAAATAAGAACTCTAATTGTTCCTCTTCATCTTCGATAGTATCATAACATGATTATTATCTAATAACAACATTTTGGGGTATACTCTGATGATTTGGAAATAGATTCGCATAGTGTACCAACTCCTTGAAGACAAAGCACTGTACATTTGAAACCTTTTTTTACCCTATAAATCACATACTTTGTGTCCTCTTTCTCCAAACTTATAAAAAATTCTCATTTCATTCAAGAATTTACCAAGGGGATTCTTCCCATGGTTATCAATATGGGAAAATCATTATTTCCCCTCTTCCCTTTATCCATATTTCTCTCTTCCATACTTTTCTTCTCTTTCTTCCCTTAAAATCCATATAACTCATAGAATTATGTACTTATCTTATTAACACATGATACTATTTATTCATATGATGAAAATATGTGGGAGAATATTTCCATTTTTAATGTTCACTTAATACCATGAAATATATAATCCTTCTTAATCTTTCGATCATGTGTATTGCTGGAATTCTCATTCCTTCGACTGAGCACCATTTCTAAACAATGTAATACACTTGGTTATTTTATGAATCGTAATGAAATATTCCAAACTTGTAAAATACCTAACGTTAATTGCAATGATTATACATATAGTCTATAATCATAAATTGTTTTTTTGAGGAAGTATATACTCCTAAATCCTTCATAATGGATTGTAATGAAAATTTGAATTATCCTAAGCATATCGCCTAGGTGTGTTATAACCAAGAGTGCAGCAAGGCCCATTGTTGTGTACTAGGATACCTCGGGTCAAGCCCAAAACTCCTTGTCAGAGTTTTCACTCCTAGGTACATTTGTGCTAGAGCCGCCTCTACCTAATAATATCCAGATAGAGATGTATTTCATGGAAAATACAAAAAATCTATACATTACCAAAAATCTAGGAAGTTATTCTATATCAATCCTCAATGTCTACAATAGGGTATTGTTCTGTAATCATAGTTTTACTAAATCTAGTTTCCAAGGTTATTTCTAAACTTCCACCGATACCAACTGTAATACTCCGACCACAATTACCCTAAGTCGATGCTTTATTACATATCATTGGCATGATACAAGGAAATCATGTCCTGAAAGACCGATCAGTTTAGCAGCCTTGGAAATAGATTACATAAATCAAATTCACATTACAATTTCAAACATAAAATATAACATAGATAGTTCTTTGAGAATGAAATTATTCCCTTTTAACTTAACCCTACATATCAATCATAATAAACTTCTTGGAAATCCTTAGAGAAAAATATAAGAAAGGGGTGAGCTCGGATGCTCATTAAGGTTAGACAATTTAGCGGAAGATAACATAAACAATAGGCATGGTGGGCTAATTGAAAACACATGACTTTAAGAATAATAAGCATGAACACTTTATGGAAAAAATATGAGCTAAGTAAATAATGCCATAATAAAACATAGTCATGGGTATTCTACTAGTCGAATAACAACATGAACTATCATTATTATTTTCATAATGAGGGAATGTATAATGTCGGACATTCTGACACATCTGGTCAAGGTCGCATCCAAGACATCTAAAAAGGATTAAGGCCTCGGCCAAAACCATATATCAAATTGGGAAAGGACTTGTCCAATTCCACATCTAATTGTCTGATGAGACCAACTAATTCATCGAGGAGCTATAGCGGGCTCCACCCATCACTTACTATGTCCAATAAATTCCTCCTATGAAAAGTTTGAAATATAACATAAACATTTGTATTAAAACTAGAAGACAAAATGTCCACACTTTATCCATAAACTGTGAATTGTATAAAAGTAACACAATCATAGTCAAACATATCACAAAACCTTCAATACAATATAGAATATTTGTATCATAATAAATCAACTTCAAATAATATTAAAATCTATCAAAGGATGTTGACATAGATGAAAAGGATTTGTAAAACTCATTGAGAGAAATTTGACTTTTTCATGAAAACATTTAAAAGTCACAAAATTTAGAAAGTAATAAATTGAAATAAATCTTTTAATCAAAGTGTCCCATACCACTCTGATACATTTTAGTGGAATTAAAATTTTAAAAACATTCATTTCCATATAAATAAACCCTTAAAAATCATTTTGAAAACATGGACATTAATGAGAATGAATAAGAAGAATAAATATTTAAAACATTTAAAATGATGTTTTAATAAAATATTTCCTTAAAAAGAATCCCTTTGAAGACTCTATTATGAAACATGGACATGGATAAAAAATATTTCACAATAAAAACTTACCCATAAACAATCTCAATTAATAATGATATTGAGGAATTAACCCTTACTTTGCACTTTCCTTTGGTCAAGGATACGTTTAAACTCATGTATAATGAACATAGTATGTTATTAAATTATAAGAGAAACATATTCATATTTATTATATCATATATGGTTCATTTATGACTTTATGCTACCCATTTAATAATGATTTCCATGTTAAATTAACATTTCGGGTAATAATCACTTTCTTTATCGTATGTGTTTTAACTTGTTATTCTTGATCGTATCATTTAGATAATGATTAAAATAATTAAGGAATATAAAACATGATTTATATTTCAAATATATTTTGAATTGATATATTTATAATAGATATATATATGAAATGGAAGGAACTGTTTATGGAGACGGTAGGTCATATGTACGCATAAACGATATTTCCGTTTTTATATCATATTGAACGGAAGTAAGTGAATAAGTTATATGTAAGTAAAAACATACATAAATACATACATACATATATATATATATCATCAGTATAATTATTATTTTATATATCACATACTTATTAATAATATATATTTTTATAATTATCATTTAATGGTGAATGTGGGAATGAATCTCATCGCGTCGTGGGGACGACAATCCGTATGTACGCTCAAGCGACAATATAATTATATTGATGGTGAAATAGCATGTAATTGGATGGTATATCATATATACAAAATCATTTACATGTTATATCTATTATTTAGATCAGTTATAATAATTATTATACCCATCCAAATAATGATGTGTTTGAATAACAAAATACACCACAACGTGGAGACGGTAAGTTGTACGTACGCACGTATGGTGACTTTGTCATTCATATGATGGATAGAATAATAAATATTGTTGTACCATTTTTATAATAACATCACAGTATATATAAGATACTGGATTTATTATTTTAGAATGGAAACAACAGAGAAAGAGAAAATGGAAGAAGAAGAAAAGAACTTGAAAGAGGGTGGTGAAATTATTACCACTTCTTCGGGTGTTTCCTTTTGATTTGATTAAAATGGATCCTCAGGTAGGATTTATGATCAAATTAATGACTCTAGGATTATGTGAGAGAATATGGGAGGATATTGGAGTGGGGTTTGGCTGAGCCAAATGTCTTTTGAGGAGTGATTTCGAGATAAGGGGAAGTGCCATTTTATAAGAGGGGTGAGGGTCCCTTTAAGAAAATATTATAAAAGTAATTTATTATACAATAATATTAGGTTTATAATTACTCCAAATGAATTTATATCAAGAAACAGGTGGCAATGAATCGAAATAATCTCTAAAAATAGGTTTTAGACAAGTTTAGGATACCATTTTAACCTTATCTTTTAGATTTAACTCTAAGTTAGATAGTTTGACTTTTACCATGTCTTCTTGTATTCTTACACTATATGGTTAATAAACATACTCTAAAATTCCAAGATATCATAAAGTGGTTTATTAATGTCATATATAATATTATTTAATCCCTTTGGCCAAAGACTATATTTTTAGGAATATTATATCACCCAATAATATTGTATTTGTTTTAAAAAATAATTTATGTCAATTTTGACACTATTTGGTATTTTGTTATTTGTGAAAGTCATAACAACCTTATCACTTCATAAAAAATTTATCTAATCAACCATAACATGTAATATTAATCTATAAAATTGTTAAAATTTATCATATGCCTCAATTTAAATTTATTTATATATTTATAATATTAATTATTATAATATTTCATTAATAAGGTAATTACTTCATCATCATCGTGTCATAAATAAATTAAATTATTTAATGTCTAAAAAATATAAATAAAATACCATTATATAGGAAATAATTTTATATGTCTAATTAATATTTATAGTAGAATTTATTTTTTGTGTAACCCTTTATAAAAAATGGTTTAGTTATTAAACTTTGAATTTAACACTTTTAACTTTTTTTTGAATAAAATAATAATAAATGTCCTAATCTAATCCTAGTGGACCAAAGAGGATCATATTTTTTTCCTCCGGTTGGTTTTAGTCAAATTACAATTATCAAATAGAATTAAGACATGTGTTAGGGTAATTATAAGATCATTTTTACCCTTAATTACCCTATTTACTTTTAACCGCGGTAAAAAAGTCAAAAGTTACTATTCACCAAAAATTATTTTCATCTTATTGAACCAAAGTTTACTTAATGATTTCAACCGTGTCACTCGGGTTTTTAAAATTCAATTTACAGAAGTGGTAACATTATGATTTATGCAAATTTTCAAATGCTTCTAGAAGGTGGGTAAAAAACGTTAAGAAGTTCAATAAAAATTTTTACATCTAATTTTATTATAAAATGACTCCAATGAATTAAATTGAACTTATATAGATATTATATATCTATTTTTTACTTAAAATAAATTTAAATAAATTAAAAAATTATTTAAATAAAAAGTCGGTTCTAAATAATAATGCAGTGTTTTTCACTATTAATCAAAAATTGATAGTTTTCAGAAAAACACCAAAACTTTACACTAAGATAGTTTTGATATTAATAATTAAAAAATGACTTCAATTTTACCAAATTCAAAACATAGAAGTTTAATTTATTAATTTATAGTTAATTTCCATTTTCAAAACCAAAAAGTGGGTTTTTAAAAAAGTAAAAACTATCAAAAGATTGACATGTGTTTATGTCAATATTTTTTTTGTGAAATTAAATATAATGACCTAAATTGTATTAAATGATGAAAATATAATCTAATTATACATCAAAACAATTCAAATTAATAATTTAACACTATAATGTATTTCGATTAAAAAAAGTTGTTCTCAGTTAAAAAATAGTATTTTCACAATTCATCAAATGTGAAAGTTATCAGAAAAGTACCAAAAAATTATCCAAACTAAATTTTTATGTCCCTATTATAAAGAATGATTTAATTTCACTAAACTAAATATATAAAAGTGTCAAATATTTAATTTAAAAATGGTTCTCCATTAAAAGGCGGAAAAACAACATTTTTTGAAAAATACATCTTTTTTCTTAAAAATTGAATTTTTCTTATATTATGTCTAAGAAATACAAAATATGAATGGTAAAATTATATATGATATATAAAATTTAAAATGTGGTTAATACTATTCATAACCTTTTTTTGGAACGGCTAGTTATGTATGTCGTGGTGTGCTCGAACTCGGTGTTGCATGTATCGCAAGTTATTGAAATACATTGAAGAGATAACATACTATGAAATCTTGAGTTGTTAGACTTGTCATGGTTTTTTAAAATGGTTATTGCTAAAGTGGATAGGTTTTCATCATTTTATTATGAAAAGGTCTGAAAATATTAAAATAATTCCCTTAATTATGTGGGGTGAGTCACACTATTAATAAATGATTTTAAAACTCTAAACTATATTAATTGTTTTATAGGATTAATACTGGTTTAATAAAATTAATCTATTAAATATAAAATCACATTATTGTAATGGGAAAACATATATTCGGGTGATTATATCCACTATAATATTTATTATATCATTTTTTGGTCATTATGTTGTAAAAAAACACATCATATATTTAGACAACATTTAATTTTTACCTAAAAATTCAACTATATTAGAAAATTATGAAAAATTCACCATTGGATAAATTCATAATTGTTATTCCAAAAATAAAATTCTATTTATCAAAATAATTTTTTTTAATAATTTTAATTTCACTTTTAAAATAATATTATATAGTTATTAAATAAAGTTGGGTTGTTGAAAATAATGGTTTTAACCCATTATAAAAAGTATATTTCAATTCATTAAAATTATATGACCATTTTTAATTAAAAAACATTATTTAATAATAACTTTTATTGAAATAATATTTTTTTCAAAAATCCATTAATTCATTAAAATAAATTCCTAAATTGAATTAGAATTTTACCCGAAAATACAATTTGCGGTAACTGAATCAATATCAAAATGATTTATAAAGTAACAAGAAAAATAAAAATAAATTCCTAATTCTATATGATATATATATGATATATTATTAATTATTTGATACATATCCCTTTATTAAACTACATACACCCTGAGTGTAAGGTTTGCGAAGGTGAAACTTTCATTGGGCTGTTTGGAAAACATGGTTTGGGTCATGATTTTGATGTGTTAAAACATATCCTATAAATGATTTCTCTCATGCTTATGTTGTTGGGTCTTAGCTTGGATATGGCCAAGGGAAAAGCCCAGTATATTTAAACTAATAATTTTTTCATTATTTTAGTGCTATGTTAACAACAGTAATATTATTAACGGTCTTTTAAATCCAAATATGTAATCAAGGAACTGTATGTGATTTCTATAACAGTATTACATAATATTATATTTAATTAAATCACAAAGGGAAACTTCATTTATAATATTTTGGGTCATTAAAAATAACATGTTATATAGCGACTTCAAATGTAGTGGAAATACTAAATAGTAAGAAACCTTTCACACCTATTCAACAACCTCAAAACGTCCCACAAAATGAGGAGATGTTTTTCTTTTCCTTCAAAGCCTATGATGACCCTAATGGGGTGATGCATTCAAGAACACAAGATCACCAACTGAAAATTCATATGTTCTTTGATAACGATCATTATAGGATTTATATCAGCTCCATGTCTTCAAAAATATTTAACAAATCAAATGAATCTTCGGTATCATCTCTTTAACCAATCAAGATATAATGAATGACTTTTCACCAATCTCAGACCAACATAATATATATTTACAAGGCCTTCCATACAAGGACTCGAAATGAGATATCTTTATTGCGAATTGGTAACAATTTTTATAAAAAAATAACACCATACCTAAATGATCATCCCAAGCCCAACCAAAGGCCAGAAAATTGTTGTGGAGCATATCCTCAAAAATCTATAATGGTTTTTCTAATTGTCCATCTGACTACGGATGGTATGTCGTAATCCAATGAACCTGAGATCCCAGATCCACCTTAAACAATCTCCAAAGGTGATAAGTTATCCAAGGGTCCCTATCAAAGAATATAGTGAATATAACTTCATTAGAACGAACAATATCTGTCACATATAGATTTACCATCTCCTCAAATTTTTTTGAACTATGAATGGGTATAAAGTGATCCAATTTAGTCATACAATTTATGACAACCCATATAATATTCTTCTTTCCCTAGGTATTTGAAAACCCAACCTGGGTTTCTTAAGATATATCATCCCAATTCCTAGTTGGGACTGGATGTGGCCGAAGAAAACCAAATGGTATATGGTTTTCATCCTTGACATATTGGAACATATAGCAATGAGAGAAAAATTTATCATAGCCTCATATAATACCTAGAAACCAAATTTTTTTCCATATTTCATAGAAAATCTATGTGGTTTTAGGGTGGATGGACCATTTGGAAAATTTTAAACCCACCTTAGCAGCTTTTTGGACTGATAACCGTACAAAAAAATGATTTTTATAACATATAATTTCTTTTGCGAATATGTACCATTTAGATATTATCTCTCAAACATAAATAGATTCTATAATGTTGTTTAACTCATCACCAAGATGATGTTAATGAAGAATCATCTTGAGAGGATAAGATTTCCACTGAACAATAGCCAAAGAAACCATGACTCCTAATTCCCAAACTCAAATATTAATCTATGCAAATATATCCATCAATTTACACTCTTTCAATGATTCTTTCATAGATAGGGTCAGAAGTTTACTACTCAAGTAATCTTTGATGACATTTCATTTTCCTAGGGTATAAGTGATGTCAAAGATAATCTATTTTATGTATTCTACCCAAAAACTCTAGCAAAGATTCGAATATTTTTAAGAGAATATAAATGAAGCTATTTTGGTTGGATACATGGTAAACCTCTCTCTAAAAAAATGTAATGTATTTACCTATTAAGTGCATGCATCGCATATGCGGGTTGATGGACATGGGCTGTATAATTCTTCTCATGTGGCCTAAGATGACAAGATCCAAAACTGATGACATAATTACATTTCATAAAAATACAGCCCAAACCAAAACATGTTGCATTTTAGAAGACCACATAGCCCTACCTAAACACTGGAATAATCAACACCAGCAAAGTAATTAGAAAATATTTCATCTCAACAAAAATAACTTTGACTTTTCTCTTCCCAATAAAACAATACTCCCTTCCAAGTTTGAGAATTTATCAGATAAGTAAAATTTGAGAATCTATTTACAAACTGGTGATAATTTCCAATTAATCCCAAGAATCTCTAAATCATGAAATCATTTTGTGGTTTCTGCCAAGTCATAATAGCCTTCAAATTCTAAGGATCAACTAATATACCATGTTCTGCCACCATATGACTTAAGAACTTCACATCTGGAATCAACAATTTATATTTCAATTGTATGGTACGAGATATGGGATTTTTGAAAAATTCCATAACTTCTCTCAAGTGATGCCTATGATCCTCCTTATATATAAACAATACAATTATATCATCCCCAAATACCCCAAAAAATTATCAAGACACTCTTGTAAGATATTATTCATTAAATAAATAAATATTATGGGGGAATTATTTAGACATACTGGCTCGAAAATGTACTCATAATGGTCATAACTAATTTTAAATGTGGTTTTATGAATGTCAGATTCTATTATTCTCAACTCGTGATAACAAAAAAAAGGACAATATTCGAGAACCACTCTACCCCTTCAACTGATCCAAATTTCATCAATTGGAGGAAAAAATATTTTTTATTTTCCATGAATCTCTTGAGTTTTTGGTAAATAATACAATGGATAATAAACCAATGATCATTTATAGAAAAGAGAAATTAAAACACCCAAGGTGAAACATTCTAAAATATAAGTAATTTATTTTGAAGGTTATCTAACTGAGTCTTCAACTATTTTAATTTTATTGGTTCCATGTGGTAAGAAGGAATAGATATTAACTAAGTACCACGTAATAAATTGATAGAAAACTCTACCTCAATTACTAGTAGAAAACTAGAGTTTTCAGAAGACAAAATGTTGGGAAAATCAATGAAAATTGGAGGGTGATCACTGCCCATGGATTTTCTTCTCCATGTCAAAGGATAAAAATGATATTAATTTCCTCTAATATGGACAGAAAGGCCTGTCTCTACTCAACATCAAGTCCCATTGTCCATGACTGACACGAAACACCCCATCAGGTGTAGTAATAAAGACCAATTGAATATAAAAATATATATTAGATTTATTAGTAATGATCTAATCCATCCTCAGAATAATGTCATGATGTTTCATGTCAAGAACAAGAAAATATCAAGAAATTTCAATATATGATAATGAGAAAACACATGTCCAGATATATAGACAATGTTCTCACTTCATTCTGAGGGGTGTAATGATATCTATTACATAAGATAAAATATCAATATGATTATTAATTAGATTCAAATTTTGTGTTGAAATAAATTAATACGATGAACCTACATCAAATAAAGAAGTCACTAATGCAGAATATCTAGTGATATTACCTCTCACAATCACTAGACATGTATCTCCTTACTATGGAGAATATTCCACTATGTGAAGAATATTTTTTTTCTAAATTTCTATGTTTGGAAACCCTTTTTTACAAATTATTTTAATTATACCATAGTTTTAGTGGTAAATAATGTTCCTACTCCACTATACATTGTGGAATAGACTTGGAAAAATTTATGCAGGTGACATGAACATCTACATGAAAAGAATATTTTTAGTTGACTATATGTAAACATGTTACAAATGCCCTGGATAGCCACACTATTAATAAATAAAGGATCCTCTTCCAAGAACTGAAGGTGGACTACAAAACCCTACTATCGAGAAATATTATGAGATTCATCATTCTTTTTCTTCACATTAAAGTAATTACCACAACCACTAGGACATAAAGGAACACCCGTTTACCATGAATTACCATCCCAGTCCAGTTCAACCATCAATGATATTTCCATAACTTCAGCATAAGAAGTAATCATTAGAAATAAAACCAAATAATAAATATCATATCAAATTCCCATATCAAACCATCAAGTATTCATCTTCTCCTTTTATATTATCTATGGTTTGAACTACAGAAGATCAACCAAGTGGTTTGAATTATTTATCGTACTTCTATGAGCATGCATGAGTTTGAATAATTTTGAAGACATTTCCAACACCATATAATATCTATAGAACTAATATATTAAAATTAATTTAAAATTTTTCCATTATAATCCATATCAATTTATCACCTTCACCATAGTGTCCCACCACCTTCTTATAAGTCCATCCAACTTTAAAGTGTAACATTTCTCCGTGATTTTGTTTGGAATTTCTACGAACTCAAATAGAATCTCATTATCCCTCAAACATTTCTTAGCAGGTTGAGGAATTTTAAATCCTTGTAATATTGGTGATTTTGGGGAAGTAACTCTTGGGTATTATTTCATAAAACATCCCTATGTGGTTTCATAACTAGATCCTAAACGTAAATGGGTGCAAGTTCATCCCCTAAATATTAGAAAACACACTAAATAACGTAATCCAGATTCCAGTCAGTGGGAGAATTTTCTTGCTAAGTTTCATCTATAGATTAATCCAATATATTATTCACACACCTTTTCATAGGCATGATGAAATAAAACATAACCATACAACATTTAAGACATCATACTAACATTAAAATAGATAAAAAAAATGTAAATTAACCCCAACTGACAGATAAATAATATTTGGATTTTATCCTATACAAAATAAAAAGCATTGAAAATACTTGAAATAATACCCCATACGTCTTTACCATACCACCCCTGGTGACTTGAGGCTCATTATGGAGAGATATTTCCAAGAATAAATCCCAAATACCTCCTAAATCTTGACAATACTGCACATATGTGTACTAACATCTAAACACAATCTTAACCTCCGTCTAATACCACTTCCTCATAAACAAGCCTAGATACCCTACTACCATGATAAGTGATCTGATATTGACATATCCTGAAGGGTGTTCACAATATCCACGATTTGGTGAGATGCACTTGGCAGAAAATAATACAAAAATTGTTATAAATTTTTCATTAAAAACAATGAATTCAAGAGATACAATTTAGTATGAAAAAAGAAAAATACATCAATAAAACTATACAAAAAAAAATTATAAAAACTCCAAAGTAAAACCACAAAGTACCATAAAGAAGAAAAAAAAATATCCCATGTCCCAATGGGAACAATTTTCTAAGACTAATTATCAATAGCATCTACCACCCCCACGTGCTCCTTTACCCTTGCTCGAACATGGATAGAGGAAATATATAAATTCCCAAAGGCATAGGATGTGTGTGAGATAAAATCTTAGTAACTACTCATCATAAATTATATAATATGATGAAACATTTAATTAACAAAATAAATCTATCAATTTTAAATAAACAGTCATAGAATTTCAAAATCATATTTAAAAAAATCAAGATTTACATTTAAAATGATGAAAATACTTAAAAAAATTATTAATAAACATTTTATATATAAAATTTTATATAAATTCACAAGTAATTTTTAAAACATTTTAAAAATAATGGAAGATATAACAAATAATTAAGAGTGAGCAGCATGGTCATCTTCCAAGAGATATGATAGTTCCATGTTATGGGATCTTCACACACTTATATGCTGAAAAACTAAATGTGAACACATGTCCCTATGAGTCTATCCAAATAAGAGTAACTAAAATACCATTAGGGATATGATATTTATATATTTGTATGTTACATATGAAAAGTGTCAATATGGTGCTCGGTAATTCCCATCATATCATGTATGTCCTTAATAACTCACTAACTATCTTAACTTACATGTAATCAAATAGTATTCATTAAAGGGAATTGTTTTCAGAATTAAATAAAATGTTACTCAACCCATTTCCTATCTCAATATGAAAATTTCCATTTAGGAACATAAACATGTTTTTAATAAAATCATGGATTTACCTAGGATGAAACCATTGGTTTCCTTTAAAACAATTTAAGCTATTCTTTTTCAAATATAAATTTGAAATCAACATCACAAATCAATTTTACAATTCAAATTCCAAAAATTAGATTCCATAATTTAATTTCATAATTTCTTATCAAATAAAAATCACAACCAAACTCAATGGTAGTTGGCGGTCTCCTAAATTTCATAAAAATCGATTCAAATCCCCAACTCAATGGAAATGAGTTTTGAAAAACTGATTAAATGTAATAAAATTATAATCAATAAATTTAATTTAAATTAAAAAAAATTGGTTAAACAAATTGGAATATATTATACAAAACCGCCTACTTCAGGATAACACAATCAAAAATTTAAAATATCAAAAAGGTAAACTCCAATAAAAATGTCTATAATGGAGATCTAGGAATAAAACCTAGATTCAATATTTTAAACAATGGTGATTAGATCCTCCGTTCACAAATAAATCTAATAAACTATATGGTTGAGAGAAGGGTAGAGCAGGAGAGAATGAACGAAGAGATAAAACTTACTGGGAAAGTACTGGAAAAAGATCATCTAGATTAGATCCACCTTATAAGAATCTTTGAGGAGAAAAAATCAGTCCTTGACATCCCCCTCAATCATAGAAAATTTAGTATGATTATTTAGGGTTTAGTGGGGGTTATAAAGGGGTTTTGTAATTTTTTATGAATTTTCAGATTAAATAAATGTTTCATTCATAGTTTCTTAGATGGGACAAATAGTTTATCAAACCATGTTCCCATTGTGGTAGGGTTTCATGGTTTCTCCAAGTTGGGTGCACAATTTTCCAAGCTTTTTACCAACCGTGTAAACTCCCACTGCTTAGGTTTTCATTGTTTACACTACCAGGGTGCGTGGTTTGGGAAAACCATGTGCCAACACTACACAGCACAAAATCCTTTCAAAATTTCCAAAAAATCACCGAAACCACCCCTATGTGAGACCCTTCCAATTAATTATAAAAATAGCGGTTTAATATTAACTTAATATTGTAACATAATGTTATGTTATATCACCTTTTTAGTAATAATTCTTTATTAGCATCATTATATTAGGGGTTAACTTTTCCATTTTTCATATATATTTTGGTTGGATAGTTTCAATCCTTGAATCCTGGTAATGATTTAATCATATACAAAATATTAATCTTGAAATAATTATCATTTTTCTATATTAGAAAAAAATTTATATTTATCCATGAACATTGTACTTAAAAAATCACATTACTTAATGGTGGTGGTAGTCTACACATTCGCACAAAAGATGACATCTTTTTCCAATATATGGAAGGTTAAGAAGTTAATTTTTATCTTATATTTCCAAAATAATAATTATTTACTGAATATAATATTTATATATTCATAATAGTAACTTGGATTGGTAAGTGGTGATGAAAAATAAAACACATCACTTCGTGGAGGTGGTAGTCCACACATACGCATGAGCAATGATTTCATTTCCCATTGGATGTAAAAGTAGATTAATAAAGGTATTTTCATCATCATAATAAAATTTTAGTATATATAATACAAAATTTTTGTTATTTATTATAGTTAGGATATATTTTAATGATTTATAAGGTGAAAAAAAAATAACTTTGTTAAAAGTGATACATCTTCTTTGGAAATTATCATGTGGATTACACCTTAATCCTTTTTATGATGGTCTTATTTGAAGAATAAAATACCTAAGAAGTGGATAATAAATTTAGTAATGTATTTGTTAAATTATTTTCAAATCTAAATAGACCAATAAGTGTGAGTAATATAGGATTTTTGGTTCCCTTTTATAAGTGAGGTTGGTGGAACACCTGTAATTACTTGAAATATTAATATATAATATGTGTCTGACTAATGTAAAATGACTCCAAACATTCATATATTTGATTATAAATAGGTTAAGGTAGATACATAATAAATAAATAAATTATTTAAAATTTATTTTTAATTTTAAATATTATATTTTAACACCCTCATTAATGATTTTTAAACATAAACATTGTAATAAATATTTAACTCTTTAAGAGTCATGAACGTACTTTTGAAATTCCATATAGGGACTCAGCCTTATTATATACATAATCTTGAATTTATTGAAGAAAACAATTCCTTTTACATTGAGGAACTTTTCAAGTTTATAGATTTAGATAATTGGTGCATAATAAATTCATAACATTACACATTGTTACAGAGTGGATACCAAAGAAACAGTACTTAGTCTGTCCAAAATTTAAAACATTTCAAATAAAACATGATTTCTTAGATAGATCTTCAAACATTTAACTTGTCTTACTTAACTTTCATACACATCCTTATAACCTGTGAAAATCATTTTAAAACTTGGGATGAGAACCAAAATATCAGTAAGGGATATAAAAAAACACATTAGTCCAAGAATACTTTCAATATATGAAATCACTTTCAAAAGAAATACTTATCACCTACATATATACACTTACTCTGTGAAACAAGTGATTTCCACAAGTTTTCCAAAAACAAAAGAACATAAATATAACCATAAACATATAATGGTCATTACTTACATAATATATAACCCTCATGGCTTCCTTATAATTTTTAACCCTCACGACTACCTTACAATTTGTGTAACCATCACAGTTACACATGGAGTAACCATACAGCTGACCTCTTACTTACACATACCCAGTGCATTTGAGGGAGATATAGGTTCCACCCTTTATCATATAAAATTCCCTAGAACCAGAACATAATCATAAAACATTAATAATTTCATAAAAACATTGCTTTTGAATTTTGTAAAATAGACTTGTAAAAGAGGATTTAAAAAGGAAATCCCCTTATAAATATCATATAATTGAATAGAGACTTAATAGAGTAGATGGAGTATGTATATAAACTGTAAATAGGCATAATTAAACATAATATATGCAAAACCCATCACACAAAAAAATTTAATACCACATAAATAATGGAGTAGAAGGTTAACCCAAAGAATGGAAATCAGGTTAAGAATTCCCTTATCTCAGGCTTGTCTTACTTCAAACATGTTTAAACATCCTTTATAATGGTTAAAAAATGTTATTAATATTTTAAAGAAATATTTTCATGTTTATAACATCTTATATAATTATTTCATCACATCATTTCACCCTTTTATTGTTAGTATTTTTCTCCTTGCACTGTTTTTGGGGGAGTTCTTTACATTATTTCCATGATTGGTTCATGATGGATGTTCTTGTCGATTGGAAGTGAGACCCCAGAATTGGAATAGAAAGGTATTTACATATTTCAAGTATCATAATTTATACCATTTATCAATTTGATGTTTTATATGAGGATGATACATAGGTTAAAACATTAATGATGTTTGTTTAGAACATTTTATTCTTTGATAATAACAACCTCATTTGGTCTTATAAATTAAATAATCATTAAAAAATAATTAGAGAACCATTTAAGAGACATAATAAATATATTATGACATAGATAAACCATAGAAATGGTTTCATGTCCAGATTTTAAATAATTAAGGTAAATTTAAATCACATCATCCACGATGTCGGTAATTTGACACAACACAGACAATGTTGTTATTCCTTGAATAAGTGGTAGAAGAGAAGAATAATGAAGATGAATTTTCTGTGAACATGAGAACATAAAGAATATAAATTATTATGTAGATTTCATGGATCTTATTTAATAATATGTGAGGAAATAATTAGAAAAGGATGGAATCTTGAAATAAAAGAAAACTTGAGAAATTTCTCACACAAATTTGTCAGCCTAACAGCATCTCTGAAAAATTCATAAAAATAGTTTCATGAGTGAAATTGGATATCTCATCACTCTTACATAATATGGATATTAAGGTTGGATATTCAATTTAATATCCCAACATAAGTCAAAGGTAAAGGAAGAGAATAACATAAAATGAATTAAAATAATGAAAATAAACGAGGGCGTTTACCACTTGATCTCTTCTCCTTGATATCTTTCTTAAGGGATTTGGTTTTAGTCTTTAGGTGAGACCAGTAGATCTAGGACATGAAGAAGATAATTGGGAAGATTATTGGTTAGAACATAGGCATGGATCAAGGCTTGATAGGTGTGGGAAGAAGAGGGGAGTGAGAGTGGTTTTTATAGTAGAAGAGAGGGGATATTTTTCATTTTTTTAATCATTATTATAATATTTTTGCCCAAGATTAGGAATATTCTTAGTTCATGTGACCTCAAATAGTTATAATGGAGTGTAATTTTGAACCAAGTGGTCTTGCATCACTTATGATGTCATAAATGGTATATTTTTCTGATAATTTTATTATATGGTATTTTATCGTATTTCACTATTCATCGAAAATTCATGAATTTTAGAAAAATCCAAAAGAATTAACCGAACCATTTTTCAACGTGTAGAATTAAAAAATGAATTATATTTTTTGAAAGTAATTTTTTAAATATTATTAATTTAATTTTCAAATAAAATCATACTTAATTCAAAAATTAACTATTTTAATTCTATAACTACTTCTATATCACAATGTAAAATTAACCAAGATGTTATTATCATAAATCCTTAAGAAAATAAAATAATAATAAAATTTACTATTCATTAGGGGCATATTAATATTCATAAGGGTATGTTACTATTCACAAAAAAAATAAGATAGTTTCATCAGACTCCAAATAACTTACTGAACACAATTATAGATGAATGTTTTTCGAAATTCAAATCATTGTAGTGGAAAATTTATGTTTAAAGGCAAGTAATAAATATCTACTTTAAACAAAGTTCCATGAATTTCTATTTATTTTTAGAAAAACTTGGGGTGTTACATTCCAAGTGTCAAATAAATGAAAAATGAATTATATTGTAAAAAAAATACCCATAACCATGATTAAATATTGTTTGTTTATACTTATATATTAATTTACAAATAATATTTAAACATGAAAAACCATTTCAGTTCATGTTCTAGATTATTCACGTATCATGGGTTTAATCTCATAAATATATCAATAGAATTTGAATATAAACTCTTTTAAAATAAAATATATATTTTAGTTATCCACTAAAATATTATGTAATCATAATTCTTCCAAAATATATTACATTTAAAAATTTTGAAATTATTTATTGTTTCTTTCAACTACAGAAAAAAATGTATATGAGTTTTGTAGAGTTAAATGAGATTATACTATCTATAATAATTAAAATAAAATAAAATAATAACATATTTATATTGAAAATATTCATTTATATCAATTCATATAGTCCTTTTATCATTTTTTATATGTGTTAGTGTTATTAAAATAATGTGAGTGTCATTTTGTGAATTTTCTTAACTTAAAATAATATAATTGTCCTAATCAAAGGAATGAAAAAAAATTCCATATCTACTAATTTTGGATGGTTATGTTTGAATTAGTCATATCCAATGAAATAATGTTAATTTTTTGGTTGAATTTGAGACTGTATCCAATAGTTTTACCTTTATATAATATATTTTCCCCATTACACTAGTGTTAAACTTTTACAATTATTAATATTAATTTTTACTAAAAATTAAATTGATAAATTTTCAAAATTTTCTAATCCAAATTATAAATATGAAATAAATTTTCCAATATTAAATTTTTATAATTTTTAATAATTTATTTTAATATAAGTTCACAAAATACATAGAAAAAATTTTTGAGAAAAATGTGTTATTAAGCATAAAAATGAACTTATAACAAAATCAAGTTAATGATGATTCATATTTAAATAATTATATTTTGTTTAATAAAACATATCTTATGTTACTATAAACCTAATAAAAAATATTTTTTTACTTTTGGATTACTTTATTTAAATAAAATAAATGACTATTTTGAATAATTATACATTTCAATATTCACCCAAAAAAATCAATCTTTTCAAAAAAATCTCAAAAATTATTCTTAAATAAATTATGAAATTATAATTTAAAAAATTATATCTGGTTTTATAATAAACTTTATAAAATTGGTAATAAATAATTATAATATTCATGCACAAAAATACAATAAAACCCATTTTTGAAAAAAAAATGTATTTCTGTAGCACAAAATGAATTTATTCTCATTACGTTCACAATAATGTAGTTAAATAAATGTTAATTAATTCAGTTGAGCATATAATATAATTATTTTATATTAATCATTTGTCAAAATTAACTAATTTAATATTTTTATATAAAAATATTTTTCACGCGTAAGAAATGTGTTATGAAAAATGTATTTTTTAACTTCAAAAGATTTTATCCTCATTTAAAATCAATAACTAATACGATAATGATATGTTATTTCTTTTATTCAGAAAAAATAATATTACATATATGTTATAAAATGGTAATTCTTATTCATATTTTGATTCCCAATATAAATGTTATAACAATTATATTTAAATAATATTATTTCATGGTTCATTTAATCTCAGGATTGCGTGTGGTGTGTACTATTTAACATTATTTTATAATGATAAAATATGAACTAAAATATTATATTATTAGATATTTTTTTATTTCATTAAAATTATTCTTAACTAATATGTGTTATAATGATAACATTGTTGTCATCGTATATATTTGTTTCACCTTTATAATTAGATATATCATATAAAGTTGATAATGATTTGGTTTTGTGGAAATTTAGAATTTAAAAATTTAAATTTGAATGTTAAATTATGATTAAATATGAAATAATTACTATGTATAAGTTCTTTAACATGAATTTCTTATATTTTTTCTATATTTTACTATTATATGTTGGGTCTACATTACGATGACTAAAGTGGTGTTGTTTTCTTATTGTGACTAATTATGAGGATGAGGCATGGATAAGTTTTGGTAGTGATGGATGTAATTTTTGTGCTCATACTATTGTATAAATGGCTAGTTTTAATTGAAATAAATGGTTTTGTGACTTGTATGGTGGCTTTCACAATGGATTGTGTCATGATCTATATGGTGATGAGTTTGGTTATTGTGGGGTTGTGTTATAGTTTCTGAGTGTCATGTAATGTGGTTTGACCAATGAAAGTGGAAATTTCAAAAGGGTTATGATTAGTAAAACATTTGTTGTAAATAGGATAATTATTGTTGTTTGAAGGGTTATATCAAATAAATGGTGAAGGATACAATACATTTTTAGAATTAATGTTCGGAAACAAAAAATTATTTAATGAACATTTTGACAATAAATATTAAAAAGGTGAATGTAACATGACTATAAAATAGTAAATCAAAATTTATTAAATTATATGGTAAAATGGTAAGTGTTAATGTTTTTATTGATGTTTTATGGTGTAATAATAAAAGAAAGTTGTGTTGTAATTATGAAAAATTTTTAGGAGATAGTGATGGTGAGGTGGTTCTTGTATGTTGTCATGGTGTTTCTTCTTAATTTGAACAATTATGTTATCGATGAATTCAAATAATGTACTCATTATATTTTCTTGTTATTCCTTATGACCCACCACCCAGTTTGGATTTATATATTTATTCCCATAATTTTTGGGTTTACATATGTCTTACATAATTTTTAAGATATATAATGAACATATAGATAATGAATCCTTGTTGATCAATTTCCCTTTAGACATAGTATGGGTTGTGATGGATCGAGGAAGTTGTAAATAAATACAATTTAATGTATTTGGAACATATAATGTGCATGTTAGCTCATTGTAGGAATATATATATATTTATCATAATGAATTTATGTTTTAGTGAGTATATATTATGGAAAATATTATTATGTAGTCATATTGTGAATACATGGTATGAGCCACTAATGGTATGATGAGGGCGTGAGTGTTGTCCTTCATGTTATGATAACTTATTATGATAAGGATTTGATGTATAACTGTGATATGGTTATATTATATGGTAGTGTATATATGGATATGGTAGTGATATTATATGCAGTTATACATATATTTGGATTTATAAGGAACTAGATGAAAATAAACATGTTGTTGGGGTGTGATATTGACCAAATTGGTGGGTAATATATTCTATGATAAATTATTGAAACATTATTTTGATACTATGATACTATACAACAATGTGATATTAGGTGAGTGATCCTTGATAAGGTTGTGTGATAGATGTATCAATATTGGTGTTTGTTATTTTTTAGGATCATTTAATAAAAAATTAGCATGTTTTTCCCACATTTTCATAAGAGGTTTTTGTGTGAATCCATCTAATTTTACTTTTTTTATCACCCATATATATTTAAATCTTTTTTCTAGGTTCTAGGTGGATTATAGTGACCTTTCCTGACATTAAAAGCATAAGAAATGTAGTTTTTGTTTGATTCGCTACCATAAATATTTTTCTTCTGAAATTTTATTTTAGAGACCATGTATATATAGGACATCTACATGCATCATGGATTGAATTTTATTTTATATTATGTGGATTTTATGGGTGGATTTTCTCTTTTTCTGATATTTATATGGTTAAAATCCCTAATTTCTATGTTTTATACACTCAGTTCTAATCTCTAACCCATGTCTTATTGGAGGAATTCTTCATGGGCCACACGCACCTTAATTTCTAATCCATGAGGGGATTATAGTATAGGTGGATCATGAAATAGCGTTATCAGAGCCATGTATGGGAGTTATGACTAATCTTGGAGTTATGAATTAGTGACGATTGAAAGATTCCATAAGGACACCACATCATTTGAACCAAATTTTTATGTATCATGGAAGATAATCTAAGAAATAACAAGCTTAACTCTTTGTTACTAAACATAAAATATATGGTAGAGACTTAGTTTTAGTTCATGTATCATGATTTTCTATGCACGGGTTTACATTTGGGTTATTATAGGGAATAAAAATAAAAATAATTAAATTATTTACATGCTTAGGGGTTCATTTCACCTTTAAAAGGATGTTAATGTTTTAATGATTTAAAGGGGGTTATTGGAATTTTCAATAATATTACTTTTATCATATCGAGATTATTCTAGTGTAGTTTTTCAATATGATGTGAGTAAATTCTTGTTTTCATGATTCATATATATATATGGTAACTCTATTTATATGGATATGTATATGATTTTTATTTTATTTTATTATTCAATGGAATATAAATCTATGATTAATTTTATAGTTTAAAAAATTGATTTAAATGGTTAATGAGGAAAAATGGAAATTATGACAATGTTGAAATTAACTTCATTATTTATGGGATATTCAATAAAATATATAATTTGAGTGTTTAATATGGGGTATTATTGAAAATTTCTTACATGTTAGTGACCTGATGTTATTTTTAATTGGATAAGATGAATTTTTTTATCCCCATGTTTTAATATTTATATAACAAGCTATACATTAATCTGTATTTTTCATATTGGGAAGATAGACATGCTGATATTTATTACTTGATGATGACTTAAAAATTATAAAATATGATCTAAAAATATGATAATTTTTTGTACTCTTATCTATTTTGTGATATGGTAGTTATGAATGAAATAATGTCAAATATGATGTGATAGTTAATGTGATTGTATATTTTTTCAATTTTTAGAGTTTTTAGGTGACTTGAAAGAAATTATTTTTAATATTTTAATATAGTAAATAATAAAATGTTGACATATTTAATTTCATGACTAGTTAAATTAGAAAATGGGGTAGTTAAGGTTTTTTAATTTGTAATAAAATGTTTCAATTTTTTTCAATTTTTTTTATCATTGGATAATGATGATTCTAGGAAAACATAACAAGATGTGTAATATAAAGTGAAATGTTATTTTAAAATGCATGAATTATTTATAATATGACATCATTTATTGGAAATATATTTTATTAAATGAAATGAAATTTTCTTTTTTAATGAACATATGTTGAATTTTAAAAATAAGGTTATATAAAATTTCCAGTGTTACATAATGGTTTTTGTAGTATCCTTGGTTTAACAGGTGACAGTTTAATAAATTTTCTTTTTATAGTACTTTGGAGAAAAAAATTATTACGGAAAAACAAATATATAATTTTCATAATTATTTTAAAAAGTAATTATGGTGATCAAATAATTGATCCCTAGTTGAAATAATGTTCAATTTTAATATTTTTTTGAAACATTTCTTAAAATCAAGGTGAAGAGAGGTTATATTTTAATGAATAGTATTGACGTGGTTTCCTTTTGATGTGTGATTTCATGCTTATTTTTAATATAAATTATTATTGGTATAGTTAATTTAGTTATTTTGAACTATTTTTGGATTATTATATTGTAATATGGGGAGAAACAATATAGAATATTTGTTGGGGAAAGGGATGATCATTATTTAATCCATGTGGTTATGTATTCCATGTTACTGGTGTGTGATATAATTTTGAGAATTAGAATTTATAATTATTATGTTTAAATTATATAAATTTCATCGGATCATTGTTAGTGTGTTTCTCTATTAAAAATAGAAGGTGGAGTTATAGGATGAGGCACTATCATGTTTCCAGTGTCAAGAAGTGCATATGTTTTTTAGTGGAATTATTAGAATCAAGGTTGAGGAGTGGAGAAAAAAAGTTGAGGGTTACTTAAAATTGAACCAAACTCTAGATTTATTTTGTCTTTCCTTAGTATTGGGTTTTCATTGAGTTGTGGGTTGAGAGTAGTGGAGGATGTACCATGGTCATCTAGATGATATTTCTTCTAAAGTGTTCATCATCTTGATTTTTTACCCAGGTGTGTATAGAAAATATTTGTTGGTTCTATTGAAGTTTCATCAATGTATGTTCAGTGTGCGTGATCTAAGAATATTATTTTTCTTATTTATTATTAATTTTGATGACCTTTTAGAAAACAATTCTACATGAGAATATTTTTTTGATCTTTGCTTGAGATCATAAATTTTGTGAAAGGAAATGATTTTCATGTTGAATCCCTAAGTAGTGATTAATAATCAATTTCATATTATATAGAGTTATTTTTTCAAGGGTGTTGGGATAACTAAGGGTGATTCATTTAGTTGTCGGTCTTGTGGTGGGAGAATGAAGAGAGAGTGGATATCATGTGGAGTTTAAGAACAACATTGATATTTGGTTTTTAGTATGTCTAGGTGCCCAGTATTGGGTAATATGATATATTTTCACTACGAGGACATGTGATACTAAAAATACTAGTTCCTTATGTTTCTTGGTGTTCCTTATTTTGAGAATATTTTTGGTTTTTGGGTAATGTGGTTTTATTTTTTATGGTAGTTAGTTATGGTGGAGTGGGTCTAGTTTTGAGAATTTAAGAGTTGGTGTTTGCTACATTGATGGCCTTTTTCATTTTAAAATAAACGCCTTAAATAATTATTAACATTCATGTTTAACATGGTTTTTTCCATTCTCAATCTCCACCTATAGTACTTTTGAATTTTTTGACTTATATTATTTTGATAAGATATTTTATTTTGGTTAAAATAAAAGTTGCCTTGATTTTTTAGTAAGCTTTAGAAACATAAGTAGTTTTGAAAATATATTAAGGTTTTATGAATTTTTAAATTTATAATTATTATAATGAACTATTTTTGAAGCATAATATCATGATTTTTATAATTAAATGGGATTACTGTATAATAATTTTGTGGAGTTCAGGAATAACCTAACTGAGGTTTCCTATCATTTTCTATCATGAACAACACTTTTTTATAGATGTATTATTTTTTTTGATGTATCTCAAATAACTATTGGGTTTTAAGAATTCTATTGATATAGAAGAGCTAGACAGGTTGTACAGTTCTTAGTCCATTGGGGATATATTTGTAACAATTTTCTTAAACATTGTAATACATATAAATTTTATGATGGTTTCTTTTAAAATTTAGAATATTATTTTTTCTTAGAGAATATTTCTTCCACATGGATTTATTATTATTTAAGAGGTATCCTTCCCATGGGGGTTATATATTAGGGCTTTCTTCCTCATGGAATTAAATTGATGTTTAAATTTTTATTTTCAAACACTTTTAATTAAGTTAATTTTTTATTTTTGTTGTGTTGTGGTTATGGATTCATTCCTATTTGAGAGGTATCTCCTATGGATGTTTTGGTTTTAGTGTTACTGTTTTCCTTTCTCTAAAGGATTTAATCTTAGGGTTGATAATTTTTTGAGAGGTACCTAGTCTAATGACATCAAATTAAATTTTTTTTATTGAAGGGGAAAATAAGAGAAACATTCTCAAGGGGCCTGAATTGTTGATGCTTGAGATAATAACCCGTTATAATGTCAAGAAAACATATAGGAAGAGAGAAAACGCTAGTAAATCATATATGGGAATTATCAAAGATTACCTAAGAAGAAAAAAAATCCAAATACTTGTTATCATAATGGCAAGTTAAAAGTAGACTAGTGTTATCATAGATAAGGGTATTGCATATTCAAATAATATAAATAATAGACCATAGAAAAGTGACACAACATTGAAGAGGGAAAATAATTTTCATTAAGTCTCTACATATTACAATAAAATGTTCCTTTTTCAATGAATTTCTAGTCCATATTGTATTTTGTAAACCTCCACCATTAGGGAATCAACCACGCCAAAGATTCAATGAAATAAAAGAGGAAAAAACCACATATATCCTAGAAAATACAACCTCCATGAATATATGTAGAGCATCAACACCCATCAATACTGATTTTGAGTTTACATGGGGGAGGTATTGAGTGAATCCAATAACCTTATGATGAAAATAACTACATGGAGAAGGATGAGAAGTGAACATGAATGATACTGCAGAGGGATATGGAATGTTCCAACTACTTATTAAGGTGATTCATAATGATTAAGAGGAATATTTTTCTTGACACTAGGAAGCACCAGTAGGCAGAAACCCCCTTTCAGTGAGCTTTGTTCCCAATATACCATAGACTTCCACAGTAATCTACCAGGAGAAGAAACATTTCCTTCATTTCCAAACTGTTAGCTATAACACCATTAAAACAAAGATGTGAAAAATCACTACCATTAAGATAATGATGAGAAATACTGATAAAGTCATATAACACACTCTAAATTGAAAATTCCTAGCCTACTTCAAAAAATAGTCGATAAATAGATTCCCTATGAGGGTTCCAACAAAAAGTGTATTTTGAGATGAGTTACACACCCTTCCACTTGATATGGTCATACATGGAAAGATCATGGTTCCCAATTCTCCTCAACATAACTTTATAATTGGGATGAATATATTTAAATCAATGAATAGAACCCGAATCATCATTAAATAACTTTACATGAATATCACTATGATAAAAATTAGCCTAAAAACACTAGTAGAAGAGCTTAGGCATCAGGATCCTCATTCATGTGGATGCTTTCAAAATTAACCCACTATTTTTTTATTTTGAACTGTATTTTTGAAGGAATCCTAGCTGGTAGATTTTATAAAATAGATATGTTGAATTGGGAACTATGGAAAACTATTCTAGACATCATCCCAATTGTTACTCCAGAAACTTATTGTGTGTATTATAATGAAACGTGTTCCAAATCATGGTTTTTGTTCAAAAAAATGGGGTGTGACTCATGAAATTTCAATGTCATTCTATTTTTATGTGAATAACTTGTAACTATATAAAGTTGGTTGGTTACTAAATGAATACCTATGGTTTATTCTTATATAGAAGTATCATTGGATTAATCTGATATGATTATTTTTCGATTTATCTTATGTGAGGGAGGATGTACCATGGGTATTTGGTAAATGGTGTAGTGGTCTAAAGTTGTTTTTAATTTATCATATGTGGGTTTTTTTGGACTTGTGTATTGTGAATTTATCTTACATGAGAAATTGGGTTAATATTCCATATAGACTGTTGGAGTGTGGACGTTTTTATAGTATGGAGACCCAAGTGGATAGTTTCTTGGATCTATCTATCTTGTGTCTATTGAACCATGGTTTCTTCTATTAAACTGTGGTTTTTATTAGTTTTATAAAGATTAAAGTAAGAGGTAGGGGTTATTTCCATGATTCTCTATAGTATGAGTGTCACAACATGGTGGGGTTGTTTTTGTTGTGACCATTATAATTAATAGCAATTTTAATTAGGTTTGACTCCATTATTTAAGGATAACACACATAATGGGTTTTTATGGTTATAGGGTGTGGAAGAAGTGTGATGTGTGTTCCAAAAATTGGTTTCAAGTGATAAATCCAATGAAAATTACAAGAAAGAATCTCAAATATTCTTGAAAGTATCTTTCACATTTAATTTATAAAAAATGATTATTTACCTAGAAGACCATACAAAGAAAAATTATTTGGTGGGTGTATCGGGTGTTGATGAATGTTACCAAATAAAAATTCTTTCTTTTAAAATTTTCATACCCCCTTTGGAATTGACCTTATGATGTTGTTTAAGATAATTGGATCATTTGTTTTTTAACCTATAAAAACCTATATGCTATACATATATTCAGTAAATATCCCGTGTGTTTTTACAATATTTGGATGCTTCTAAGAGTTTTATTCTATCATTCTTTAGATATTCAATTCCTAGATTCTAAACTAATATTGAATTACTAATTATAAGTTTATTTTTATAGGTATCATCCTCAATACATGGCACACTATATTACATAGGTTTGGGTTTTAAATAGTATGTATGAAAACTATTTTTTTCATCCCAGACATATTTTGACTAGGATCCCACATATTCTTATTACTTATCATTCAAAATTCTGAAGTAAATAAAAATATCTTCTTAGTGATGATTATTTATCCATAAAAATGACTTAGATTTTCAATTAGGGAGTATTTCAAGGGCTTCTAGTGTTAAAAAACACTTATGCAACTCAGACTCTAAAACATAACTCATAGAATAATGTTTCTCATTTTTCATCATATTCTTATACTCGTCTTTATAATCTTATGGATAAACTAATTCATAACAGTGAGATAATGTCATATTTATGCACTCCTTATACTCTATTCATTATCATTTAATTCCATTAATTATTTAGCTTCATCACTGTTCATATTCATCTCTATATACCTCATTATAGGTTTGTAATGGTTACTAATTCTTCTTCTTCTTCTTCCGGAGATTTATTGATCCAGAAAAATCACTTCTTACTATAGAGAGATATATATTTATTTTCATATACTCTATTATTTCCACACCTAACTTTTACTGGATTCTTCTTCTTTATATATATTATTCTCCAAAATATTCACCACTTTTTAGATTCATTAGAAAATGTAATAAATATATCCTTTCATTTTCAATATTCATAAATGGGATACCTCGAATCCTTTTCAATTGTAGTTGAAAATATGTAGAATATAATACCCACTTTGTTTCTAATGATATATTATGTAGTCAAACATTTCATCTAAAATGATACTTCATAAATACCATCATTTAATACATGCCACTTTTTGAAACATGCCCAATAAGATCTTTATAAACTATCTATATTAGTATTAAATTCATCACATTATTCAAATTAAGCATTACCACTATTGAAATATTCCATTCTGCATTTATTTCTATATAAAAATATACAACACACAAATCTATGTTTTGGAAATATATTTGATAGAATTAGATCTTATCATGAACACATCACCAAAATATTTTTGATTCTACATAAACAGTACCTACAAGTCTACACTATTAATCCTCTTTATAAACCATATTAAATCATAAATATATTTAATAAGTGAAAATTCATAATATTTTATTCAATAATATCTATATTATTCTTGTAATCCAAGAAAAATAATTTTAGTACATTTTATATTCTAGACATTCTACAGAACAATATTCTTATTCTATTTTTTTCTTGAATATTATTATATCAGAATTTATTTTCTTGAATTATAAATTTTAAATGTTCCAATGTGTTTTAATATAAAATAATAGCACAAGAATCTTTAGATTTAGTCTATTTATTTCCATAGTAAAAGACGTTTGGAAATTATCTTCTTTTCTAAAATGTGAAAATTTACAACCTTCCATATCAATAATTTTATAATTTTTATCGTAGTCAGGATCATTTGAAATTATGAAATCATCTTAGATATTACAGATATTGAAACTAATATTTATATTGATCTCTTATCATACAATGCGTATATTATTTTTGAAAACCAGATTACTTCATTTTGTGTCGTCAAGTAAAATTCTCCCCTCCTCGTCTCATTTAATATTACTCAAACTTAGTTTTAATCATTATTAATATTTGCTTAATGATTTATAGGACACTTAATAATAGCTTAAATAAAATCCCAATTAAGATTCAATTTTTATATTATAAATATAGAAATATGATGTTTTCATCCAGTATAACTTCTAAAATTTCAAAAAGTTTTCAATTAATCTATTTGGGACTTCAATGACTTACGTTTATAGATTCTATTGATGGATACTTGTGACCATCTATTGGTACATTATTCTCATTCCTTATCCTTATAAATTTTTTATATGTACAGAAGTAATATGTTTAGGACCTGAAAGTTTTAAATTTGTAAAGGCTTACATCTAGAGAATTATGATTAGTGATAGAATTATAATTCGTAGTTCTAAATGTTTATTCTCTTTCATTACATAAAATTCAATCACAGCTTCAATATATATGATCATTCCTTGAATACTTTCACTTTTTTAGAAGTCATGTGATCAACATAGAAAATCATACAATATAAAAATTTTCCATTTCTTAGTGAACCTCTAAATTTCCATTATTTTTAATATAAACATAGAATAAATTTTATTTTCTCTAAGATGACTCCAACCATTTTAGGGCATCATATATTTGTTTTTAAACACTAAATATAATATATATCATATGTAGTACACCTAATATGGGTTCTACTTGTTTATTAATCTATCACCTATGCTTTGAACCTAATTTTAAAATGTTATCCATATCCATACAAGTATTACAACCATAGATTAGACAACTATATTCTCTCATTCTCACATTATTCACTCACACTATTGAATATATGGATTAGCCAGTGTAATATCATGTCATAGACCTTAACAATAGCTCAAAAAGATTCCAACATCATGGGATACCCACATGAATCTTTCCAGACTATAATTTATGGGAAGATATTTATGTAAAGACTATTCAACTCCTTCATTAGGTGGAAGAATTAATATGAGACCTAATTCATCTCCTTGTAATTATTATAGTGTAAATAGTAATTGAAAAAAATACAACCATACACCTTTGGGAACTTTAATATTGCCCTTTTTAATTTTTCTAAACTCAAAATGAACACAATTATTAATGTAATTATTCTCCCCCTAATTGAAAATTAATTAAAAGTGAGGTAAATGTTATCCGAGTTACGAATATTATAGGGAAATATCAAAATTCACTTCTCAAATTTCCTAATATCAATCACTTATTAGGGAATAAAAATAACTATTCTCTGAATGTTTCTTCATCGACTTATATGGGAGGGATACCACAAGACTTTTTTCTTATAAAGGTTCTTTAAATCATAAAAAATATATGTACAATTGGAATTTTAGAATTAGGAAAAAGTATTTTCATATTTAGATATAAAAGTTATGAATTTATTCACATCAATATGGTACCAGCTTCGGACATTAAAAACTTGGTGGTTGCTCATACTAGTGTTTAGTATGTTTCAAGAACCATCACTCACTAAAAATATACTTCAAAATATTCCATATTATGGTCTTCCCAAACTAGTCATATAATCACTCCCTCATTATGAATATATTATATATATGTTAAAATAGAATGGTGAAAATTAAATCAAACCTCAACATTCAAATATTTAATGGGATATTAATATTTTTATATTCCAGAGAATTATTATAAAATTATGGTTTTATAATTGTAACACCTTGAATCCAGTAACTCATATTCGGTGTTTCTTTTATTAAATTAGTACTATATATATTGGTTCCCACTATGGAGGATAGATCAATTTTCTATCCTTAGAAAACTAGGTTTATACTTGATTCCCATATTAGACATTAAATATAAAAATATTGCATACAGAGCAATCATTCATCATTGAAAATAATTCATGACACCATTCTTTGTATCCTAGGGAATGTGGAACAAAGAAAGTGTGAGATCATACTCTTAGTAAGGGTTTTTAATAATAGAATCCATAATGAGTATTTAATTAATAATCAAATATGAAAAAATGGATAATAAAAAGACCTTATATTCAATCAAAAAACCTTAGTTCAATGCACAACAATGAATAATATCAGAATAGAAATCACATGGATAATAAAAAATGAATTACTAATAAATTAAATGCTTAAATTCACTCATTCATGAACTTCCCATCAATGCCTCATCCAAGTAATCAGGAATCTTACCATCAAGGACTATCAAACAAGACATCATTTATAATAAATGGGCAGGTGGAAGCCAAATATAAATATAATATGAAATGCTATTGTTTTGATTAAAGAGACTTGTTGATTCACCAGGGATGTATCTATGACTAGGCCCCACCCATCACTTTCAGGTCTTATTCATTCATCGTATTTTGAATGATCAATATAATAAATCATCAATTTTTTTGTAATTCATTACTTATATATATTTAATCATGAATAAAGAACATTAATGTTTCCCTAATAAATCAAATAACATATTTAATTGGATACCTTCAACGGATTTATTATATTGAAGTGGTTTATGTAAAAAAATTATCAATTTAATAGAAATGGTTTTTATTTCATCAATTTTATAACAAATATGGGAATAATGGACAAAACTAACTTCAAATGAATAATGCAAAGTGGCATAAAACTTGGTCACAACAATGTAAATTATCTAAAAATATATTAAAATAAATTATCAATAAATTATGATAAAAGATAATTCATTCATTATATATGATGTTTATATAGTTAATCAGAATAGAAAATAAAATTAATACACTAAGAATTACATCCTTTTAAATTGGGTTAAGAACAATGTTCTAAATCACCTTTAAAAAATTTTATAATTACATTATGAAAATAATACCCTTTTTATATCATTTTGAATATAAATTTTCAAAATATTGAAAAACAAATTTACTTCCAAATAAAAATGGAAAATTGTAATGTTATTTAGATAAAATATAACAATAATGAAAGTGTGAAATAGAATTCACATTGTATACATTAAAAAATATTCTTTTGTAAAAAGGATAAAAGTAACACTCATATGTAACTAAATTACTAATTCATGATCCAAAAAAAGAATAAATGGAATATAAACATATAATCCCAAACATAAAAAAATTATAGGAAAATATATTTGGTATTTTAGGTTAGGATCATACATTATTTTAAATGTAAATTTGAACATAAACAATCCAAAAAATAAAATGAGATTGTAACATAAATCCATTTCTACTTCGATAACATTTCAATCAAAACCCATTGAAGATAAAAAATTAATCAAAATCATTGAATACGAATAATAAATACAGATTCATGTTATAATGGGGTATTATATACACCATGTAAAGTAAATTAGGTTCAAAATGTAAAATATGTCTCATTGAAGCAGAAATGAGACAAAATTTCCCTTATCGTTGGTATTTTCTTAGTCATATGTGTTTGATCCATCTATATAATGAATTTAAATTTATAAAATACTGTATTAATAACCATTTTAATCTATATTCAATTTTTTATGTTCGTTTTATAATCATTTTAAATTCATTCATTGAATAGTTAATGCTTACGTCGAACATTTTAAGGTGGTTCAGTCAATTTATCTACAATTACTTTAGTGTATTTTCCATGGATAAAGGTGTCATGAAATGTATCCAATGTATCCAGAATTCTAATAATGAAATAAATATAATTTTTTTAATTATATGATATTTGGTAATCAATTTTGGATGGTGGTAATAGAAGATTAAATCACATCTCTTTGGTGATGTCGAAGTCCGTATATATGCATGATTGACACAATCATTCCCCAAGGTATGGAAGGGTAATAAGGTAGTGGATATATTATATTTATTGAATAAAAAATATTTCCTATATATTATATACATTTCTTTAATTTGGTCTTTATAACCATCTAATTCAAACGATGATGAAAAAAATACATCGCTGCATGGAGTTGGAAGGTCATACATATTCACAAGCAATGTTTTCATTTTTCATAGGTTATAAAGAAGGAAGATAATGGTTATCTTATAAACATAATAAAATATTAGTATATGTTTTATAATGTAATAAGTATTTTAGGTTGGCTATAAAAAAATTAGAGTTATCATAATAATAAGTAAACATTGAAAAGTCAGGTTAGATGATTACCTCTTCTTTGAAAGACCTGCTAGGGCTTACACCTAATTCCATAATTGGATTATCATAACTTAAAAAGTGATTAAATAAAAAAAGTAATTTTATCTAGAAATTATTTTTGTTCATTGGACACCAATATATTGGGTTTAAATTTTTTTAATGAGGATCGGTTGTGCTCATTAATAAGTGAGAGGATGGAAATGCATGTAATTACTTAAAATATATTAATAATAGAATGTTTTTTCAATCATGTATGGATCAAAATTTTCATATTTTATTAAATTTTATGGTTAAGGATGAATTAATACCAACTAATGAGGTTTAGAAAAGTTTTTGGTTTTATCTTGCTGCCTTATCCCTTAATTTTTACCATTATAACCCATTTTACCCTTAAGTGTTTTGATAAATATATTCCATTGTTACTATTAATTATCACAAAAAAATAAGTTTTACATAATATCTAATATTATTTGTTTTCACTATTAATATACTATATATTTTACATGATTCAACTCCTAAATGAGGTATAAATTAAAATTAATATAATCAAAATGCAATGAAAACATTTTTTGAAAAATGTGTGTTTTAATCATTACAATGATTTTAAAAAAATTATATAATATGGTGTTTTCAATATATTTTATTAGATATTGTTAAATAAATTGTAATTTTTTCCTATTAAAACAAAAATAATACCACATTGAACATTGTAAATACATTATTCAGATAAAAAATAAAAACTATTTTAATTTGAACAAAAACATTACTTATATTTTTAAAAATTTAAGGATATATTTCAATGTTTAACATTATTTTATTGTATAAAATAAAATAAATTTAATATATATTTCTATATATATTTCAAATAAAAATGTTTCAAAATAATTTATCTTATTTTTAAATCATTATATGTGGTAAAAGTTATTTTTTTCTTATAAAATTAGAATTTTTATCTATTCATCCAAAAAACTATTTATGAAAAACATCACAAATTCATCCTAAGAGAATTTTTACCCAATGAATTAAGCAATGAAAATAATTTCATAAAATATAATTTGTAAAAATATTTAATTTATTTTTAAACATATTAATGAATAAATATAGGTTAATTATGTTATAGTTTCATATAAATAAAATAATTACATACTATAATTTAATATTTGGTGTTTCATTCTTACCTCCAAAATATTCATCCTAAAATTTTCACAGGTATCACCCCATCGAAACATACAATTAGTTCTCCATCATATCTTTATCATTTCCCCACATTTTCACTTCAATTTTATGATTTCTCCAAAGTAACTTCACCAAAAAAGTCATTTGATTCAACAACACTTGTTGTTTAGTGTTAATAATCTCATTAGGTTCTTCAAATTAATATAAACCAGGTTCTAATTCTATATCCTAAGAATTTATCCCATGGGATTAATCTGGTATGTACTTCCTCAGTAAATTGATATGAAACACATCATGAACATTAAAGGGGATATGATGCACTACCAAACGATAATACAAAATGTTAATTAATTAAATATTTTATAACGGTATGATATAATAAGGACTTAGTTTAACTTTATTTCATAACCATATAAGAACATTTGATGCATACAAGTTCAATAAAACAAGATCACCCAATAGAAATTTAATAAAAACACATCTGGTTATTCAAAATATCTTTTTCCTGCATTGAGCTTCCGTGATAGGAATTTTAATAGTTCTCATTTTTTATTGTCCCCTCAATAAATTCTTATCCTAAAAGATTTTGTACACCAAATTGTTTCTAATATGCCGGTGTATGACATCTTTTCCAATTCTATTCTTGGTATAGTTTCATTTGAATTCATAAACAGGATCTATTGTCATTTTAAAATTCCACCAAAGGTAAATACTTCTCTCATATACCTAGAAATTAAAGTGAGAATTACCACAACATATATAATTTTGTCTGAATATTCATTTTATACTATCCATATATCTAATTATAATAACTATGATCTAAATTTTGAGTTCCTTCTACAAAATTTTATAATGTTTCAATGTAAAATGTGGATCATGATCCAATACAATTGAAATATATACACCATTAAGTCTCAAACATTCATTAATATAAGGTTTTTTCTAGGAACTTAAGAGGTAGATAATCCATTATAGTAAGGAAATTTATAGTTTTTTATGGTGATCAATAATAACCCATATTTCATTATTCCTTCTTGGTGACTTTGGAAATTTGGTGACAAAGTTGACAATAATATCATCCCATTTACACACATGAATAGGTATAGATTTCATGAGTCCAATAGGATATTGTATCTAAATATTTACCGATTAAAAACCAACTATCTTATAACATTTCTATGTTTCCATATTTTATATTATCCAAACCAAATGTTCCTTTGAATCTCGATACATTTTGGTGCTACGAGGGTGTATATATAAATTTCAGCGATTGGATTCTTCTAAAAATTATCTTTTTAATTTATGAATGGATGGAAAATATAGAATCTTTCTATATATCAATATACCATATTTGTAGTTGATGTATACCAATATCCCATCATTCACAATGTTTATTTTCTTTTGAATATTCATATCATCAAGTTGGTAACTTTTTATTTTCTCCAATAAGTTTTATGGACTGTAATTTTCGATCTTGTAAAAAATAATGAAATATTCGATTACTTTTCACTAAAAAACCCCAATGTAAATGAGCTAAAACATAATATAATAACATCATTAATTAAAGTAAAAGGTTAATAAATTAAAAACATTACCTTTAGATGATAAATATTTGTTTGACTTATTGTTGAAAAGGATTGTTTTCAATAAAAGTTTTTTTCCTTATATTTTTCGTTTTCCATAAAAATATAAAAATATTAATTTTATAATTTTAATTACAAAAAATAAATCACATTTATAAATTTATTATATAAAAATATACTTATTATGAATTTTTATCATTTTCTAAAAATATATTTTTTATTTGAAAATTGTTTTCTTTATGAAAATTATAATTTCTATGATTTTATCACTATATAAACATTACATAGAAAATATGTATACCATTAATGTAAGAAAATATGAAAATAATGAACAAAACTATGAATTTTTAAATACTATTTTTACATAGAAAATTTATTCCGAAAATGTTTAGAACTAAACTAAAATTTTACTTTAATATATATTTTTTGTGGTATTATCTTTAAATCAATTATTTTCAAGTTGAGGTTCAGTTTAGGATTCCATTAGAAACCTCATAAAACTTACTAAATTTATAATATATCAATTTATTAATTTAAAATATGTAACCTATCAATTTTTTCATTTATATAAATTTAAAAAAAATAACATTATTTTTCAATAAAATGTTTTACATATTTAAGTGTTTGTTTTTTCAGGAAAAGTCATGGATGGATTTCACCCGATCATTTGATTATGGGGGGATTCAACGCCTTTCTCTGTCACCCTTGTCATTTTTACCATTTATTTAGTATTCCCTAGAAAATCCCAAAGGTTCCCACATACCTAAGTGGGTACAGACCAACTTTTCAAAGGTATGGGTCATTTGGGGATTCAGACCCAGCAATTCTTAGGATGTTAAATTGGTCGAAATAATGGGAGGTTAGGTTTATCTCACCCTTATGGGGAGAATTTATTTCTACTCCAATACTCTCTTATAGATTTAAGATACATTCATAATATCTACCCCAGGATTAAAAATTGGGCAGGTTACCACTGTTTCAATAGCTTGGTTAAGAACATGTATTGATATGAGAAAATGTGTGAATGTGATGAGTTCTATATCATTCTATTATTTATTTATGATTCCTTAGTTTATAACCATGTTGAGGAACTCTGGAGTTTATATCCATCTGGGGAGGTGGTTTATGTCTGGGATATGGGATTGAACATCTATGAGGTATCCAATGTTCTCATGAAAATATGAGTCAAAACACACGTAGTTCATTTTACATTGTTTAGGGTCATGTGACTAAACCCATCCATGTAGTTTAACATCATGTCGTAAGAACATAAATATCAGGATAAGACCTTGGTGAGGCATTTTTACATATCTTATTTGAGACTGTAATCAGTGTTTATGTAGCTCTTATAGTGGACACATGTGTCATGAAAGACGAGACAATAGAGGCCTTAGATGGGACTTATGCACATGATTCTGCCTTCTATTACCTCATTGGGAGTATAAACCTTTTATTGTGTACGATATGTAATCAGACTTACATCCTAATTATTGGACCACAATTAGTCATGCTCATCATGCTACTGGTATACTCATCACAAATCTATAAACCCACGCGAGTCAATCTCTATGTGAGAAACACGATATAATATATGATCGGACACATTTCATGAGAGAATATCCATATGTGGATTAAAAATTAATGTTTCCCATTAAGAGGAATGATTACCCATATCATTGATTATATGGAATGGATGTTGTTTCTTAGGAAGGTTTCCTATATATCTTATTTCATAATAGGAATAAGATTCACTGTAGTTTGATTAAATTCTCAGTTATGTTATGGATGAGGTAGAGGGATTAGCCCATAGGAGTGATTTAATCCCAATTGTTAAATTTTTTGGATGTGATGGGACTTACACTGAAGTGAATTCCCATTTTAGATCAGTCCTTAGGAAGGTGTCCAACATATCCCATTTTTATAGGAATTAGATTTATTGTAGTTTGGTTATCCCCTTACCTGCTGATGGGATAAGGTGGGTGATCACACATAGAGACAATATTTTTATTGTTGAGGTTTTTGGGTTGCTATAGAATTATACCAGGATATATTCTCTTTGATCTGGGATTATACCCAAAGGCTTCTCTTTGGCATACTCATTATCTACCTTTTGATAGATAAAGAGACACAATAACCATAAAAATTATGTCTGGGATCTTGAAACTCCTATAGTCACATGAGTGTGTAACCCAATCTCATTATAGACACTTACCTTATAAAAGGTCTTGGTGGTTGAAGGTTCCTGTCTGGGGTCCACATGGAATGAGTCTGTTAGTCTACTAGAAAATTTTGACATGCCATAAGGGACATGCCTAACATGATTTTTCTATATTCTTGACATGTCTTGATTTCCCACACAACATGTTGGTGTTTAAATATATAATGGAAGACATTTTCAATAGTGTATTCCCAAAATTCCCATGATGCTTTGTGTTATCAAAGTTTACATGCCTAATATTTTTCCCATGATCAAAGAGGATGTTTCTATGGTATTTCACATGATGAACTAACATTTTTTATATTTTTTTACATGAGTGAAGCCTAAATTTCCAATATACTTTATATGACCAAAGGGGATATGTCTAGTGTATTATTCATGATCAAATTAGGCAAATCTCCATACTACTGTATGATCAACCTATCTTGTCTTGGAATCCTTCACATGAGTTAAGTAGAAATGTCAAAGGGTTGTTGCATGATCAAAGAAGTCATGTCTTTGAGAAATTGCAAGACAATTCTGAAATGAAAGACTCCTTTTCATTATTAGAGTGAATTTTCTAGGATATATTTCCATAATCAAGGTGGATAATTCAATTTTTATTATGATGATTGATATGAATTGTCCTTAGACTACCGTATAAAAATTCTGACATGTCAACGGGAAATATCATGATCCACATGAATTTTTTAAGGTCTATAATGTGAAAAATATGACTTATTCAAGGTCACCTAAAGACATCATGAGATTAGTGGGGAATCGTTATATCATGTGACCTTAAACTATTCATGTAGAAGGCTCTCGCAGACATGTTTAGATCACTCGCAAGACAAATGGGGAACACAAGAGGGTTAGGCAACCTATCCAAAGGTAATTTTTCATGGTCAAATATGCATGATTGATTGTACATGTTGATGGTGAAACCCATAGGGATTTCATAGAGAAATGAGTTCATTACCATGGAATCTTATTCATATCAAAATTTATCTCCATGAAGATCCTTTTCGGATGCGACATGTATGACCTCAAAGAGGTTTTATGAGGGGTTTTATGGCCATGAATGAGGTATGTGTATCAAATACTATTTGTATGTGGTTGTGGGTACACATTATAGGATAAATAATAGTTTATGGATTATGTGTAGGGATCTAGCATACAAGAATCACTTGATGGCCTAAGGCTTCATGATCATAGGTACATGATTCCATTAAAAAGCTCGGGGTACACTGAGAGAGGCTCACATGTTAATGAAAGCTTGTCCAGGGAATCATGTCGACATCATGAGACCTGGGGGTTTGTGGAATCTTGAGAACAATATATTTCAAAATCAGAGGTTCCTTCTTATCTACTAGCTCTGTATTGAATCATAGTTATAATAAAAACCCATTCAATTACATCGTTTGATTCTTTGTTATTCATGTGATCACATGACCCAAAGGGGGTCTCATGAGAGGCCTTCAAATAATGTTTAGGGGGCTCACATTAAGACTATACGTTCAGATAATGGTTTTCATGACATACAAAGTACTTGTATTAATAGCATATTAATTTTTTCAAAAACTCATTGAATATTTGTGTCATTTATGGAGAATCTTGGGATATTTTATTGTTCCAAATATAGGATCTTGAAATGATATTTTAGGGAATTTTATTGCGACAGCATCCCCTGATTACATGGATATGATCTCTAAAGGCAGATGTCACCTCATATGTTTCCCTTCTCCACCCTGCTCTATTCTTTTATACTAATCTCCTTCCTCCATAATTTGTGTTTTATTCTATGTTGAGTGGGATTTATATAGTCCAAGGCGGCATGAAAGTGTTGCTAGTTTTTACAAGGATGATGCCTCTTGTGCTGGACAAGGTGGTAGAGGATCTCTTGATAATTCCAATTAATTATGATTATTAAATATGTATAATTAGATAGAGTTACATGGTTGAAAATTTAATGGTAAGAATTTCTTGGTTGTTCTAATTTCTATGCTTCATTATCTTGACCTTTTAAAATTCAGGCGAGGGATTCTCATTGTTCTCATGAAAGGAATCATGTGATTGAATATCATGATATGAACCTACTACATTCATTAAAATTCTATAGCATGAATTCCTTAGATAGTGAGTGATTCTTGGATACCTTGGCTCTATTATCGTGTAAGGATTTCATAGAGGATAGATAAATAATTATCATCTCTACAACTTTGAACCAGTGGCGTGAGAGTGTCATGGACAGGTGAGTGAACAAGAGGATGAAAATTATCACATGATCATGATTGGGCAGTCATGATTAATTCAATAATGCGTCTATAGTTATTTCTTACTTTTAAACTATGTTTTAACATTACTTGTGGTTTCTTCCCCACACCTCGAAACACCACAGTGGTAGAGTTTTAGTTTATCTATAAAGTGGTGTGATCAGGGGTTCTAAAATTTAAACCCACCTGCCATCGTTCCAGCCTTCATGGTGGTGCCACCCATACTACTACCAATCCTATCTACAGTGGTGAGTTCACCCCTATTATGTGGGTACTTTCCCATTCACCCTATTCCACATGTGTACTTGCTGTTTGAATTGTCTCCCTATGCCCAGTTGAGGGAACTCTTGCATGGTCCTAGGTTGAGCTAGCTAGGAATATTAGTGTAGGTTGGCCCCCCTAATTTTTAGAAAATGGGGTTCTCATATAACAAAGACAATAATTTAGGAAAAATGATTATGGGAAAAAAAATATTCCACTTGTAGAGAATATCAAATCCATAATTGAAAACTTTTTTTCACTTATGAAAAGTACATCATTTTTTTAATTATCATCAATATTATAAACACATTAATCGAGATGTGCTTATCATACAGTTATTGGTGTGAAGAAAATCCCTCCAAGAATAATTTTAATTCAGAACAAGACTAATTTTATTCTAAGGTATGCATAGATCACTTTTTCTCATATCTGAATATCTGATGAAGTTTCATACTGAGACCCATCAAAACATTTTTCCAAAGTATGTATACTGAGTATTCTTATGTTCCATCAAGAGGATACTTCTGAACATGAGTGATTTCGTGGATCCAAGGCTTCAGGCATTAATGTCCTAAAATTGGAATGTATCTGAATTCTAGAATGGAATTGGGGTTGGGTGAAAAATAACTTGTGGTTGGATCCGAAGTAAGTTACTTCCAAGTAACTATGTATCCTATTAAAATGTAAATAATTATATATGTAGTTTTAAAATATACCACTATGAGGATCATACTCATTAATAGTGAACATAGGTTCAGAGATAAATAAATTTATCATGAATGTCCTTACTTATATATAACTCATACGTAGGAAGGGGGATGTAACTGTTTTAAGAAAAAATCTAGGGTAGAGGACCTTGTTCTAGTATTTATGTTTCTTATATCATCCATGATACAAATAATTTGTTTGTAATACAAAACAAATCCAATCGTCTGGATTTGAGTTCTTCACTTAAAATAGGTATCTCTTGAGAAATGTTCATGAATTCCCACTAACATGAGATTCCACATTGTTATACCTTCTATAATTGTCTTGAGATCCCCTGATTTACAAGGATAATTTTAATGTGGTATCCATCACACATGTATAATTCTCTAACTTCTACCTAAGTTTCCAGACCTTGCAAGCATAGGTTGATGTTTTCTAAAGACATATAGTGGGCCCCATAATCTTTTTATCTCTTTCTTTATATTTAAATAAATTTTTTATAAGCTTCATATAGAGGAAGACTTCGTAGGAGTGGACATGGATTTTTATTAGGCCACATTCTTATGGTTTTTCGACCTATAATGTTTTAATCCTCCCCCATTTTATTGATGCTTAGTATTTCTCGAATCACAAAAAATTCATTTCCCCTGAGTAGAGACCCAACATTTTCCCTTTATTACCTTATCAGGTTTCCAACCCTATGTAAATTATGTCTCATTTAGTTCAATTTTTTATGTTTGTGCAATTTATACTATCATTTTGATGTATTTTAGAGCCTTTTATCTCTGAAATTTGATGCAGTATAGTGTATTATATTCTAGATTGGACCTTTGATAGGATTTAGTTGAATGTCATCTAGATTGGACCTCGATATTTTATTTATTTTAAATTCATACTCCAAGGACTTATTTAAAGAATATGGAATGGACTGGACATGAACAGAATGATCCAAAACGCACAAGTGTTTTGAATTATATCATGGTATTTCTAGATCTCATGAGGATTGGATTTACATTTTTAAAAGTAGGAGATCCCTTCAGTTGGTAGTTCTATGTGATTTATGCATTGATAGCATTATCAAAAATAGGTTTTCCCACTCTTTCCAAGGGACACAAATTCTCTAAAACTAAAGGGTCTAGGAAATTATTTTGTATATCAATTGAAATCCATATTGGAAGGGTTCTAGAAACCCAAGGAGGATTAGATCTTAAATTTTGAAGCTTGATCCCTATTCCCTGTAATTCCAAATCATGTGGTGTCGGCCGCCAAAATGATCAAGAATGGGATATTTCTTCTCTTCTAGGATAAAGGGTATAAAACATGGTGAATTAACCTCAAGTATGTCAAATCCATATGAATAGTATTGATGAAGTAATTGTAAATCATAGACAAAACTACTCAGGTCATGAAGATAGTATTGAAAATTATACTGTGAATGACCTGGAATGCCCTCAAGTGTTGAGTATTCCCATAATGATGTCAGGTTCATAGGAATCATAAATCCATTTACATAGGGACAAGATGCCTATGGTTGGTCTATCTAAGACCTCCTAAATCAATAACATCGTTGAACTGAGCGATCTTTTTTCTTCTACAAGTGCTATGAAATATTTTCAACGACCAAAGGATCTAAAATCATGACATGTGATTTATGGATTATATAAGATTCTAGATGGGTTTGAGTAACCTAAGACTTTTTCACTACCTATAGATCAAGTTATTTTAGTAAGGTTATGTTAAAAACCATTATAATAACTTTATCATGGACCATGGAGTCCAAATAGAATTTTTTGTATTTTTAATAGGGATACCAACTAGTCCTTATTTTCTTTATTCATTATTTATTTTCACCATAATTTTTTCATAAACTCTAGAGATGGTTAGTTTAGTGACTAAAGACATGAAATTCACTCAGGACACCCTTTGTGGTTTTTCAAATTGACATTTTTATAGTCTCTTTGACTAGAAATGTAAGGTATTTTAATTTGGACCATTATAAGCTTCATTTCATGGTCGATAACTTTGACCATAGTGTGGGTAGTTTAAGGTCATGGAAAACATGGACATAATATGGAGGTTTTACACAAGATCCGCACTAGGACACCCAGGGTTAAGATAACACCAATAACCTTATGATAGAGAGATAAAATTGTTTTAAATAACATCTTGATGTTATCATGTAATTAGTAATGATATGGGAAAGTCATATCGCGGATGTCCTAGTACACCCTTAGATGATGAGCTCTACCAAGAAGATGTCGAGATCACAAGGTTTAAAAATCCCTCCTTAAAGAGAATATATATCTCTTATTGGTAGGACTCAACCCTTATTAATCAATAGCATAGTCAATTAGAGTGGTATATTTTCCTTTCCATGGGACATAAATGGTTCGGGGAAACCCAAGGATGTTAATACAGGAATAGTTTTATATGGATTGAGGTTCTTATAAGATGGTGGAAGCACCCCATACTCTAGTTTACTAGGGTAATGTTATTACGGTCCTTTAATATGGAATGATAATGGGTTATGTATAGTTCAATGTCATGTAGTAGTTATGTACTTACATTATTATAGTTTAACATCATGTGGAATGGAAATTTACATTTTTATTTGACATCATGTGATAAGGATGTATTTTTGTGCAGTTTTAATTTCATGTGACCAAGAATTTCTCCTTGTAGTTTAACATCATTCGGTAATGAAGTGGGAACCAACATGAATGATTGTGGAAGATATATTACATGTACAATAATAACACAGTTAAATTTATCTCGTACATATTCAAAATTGTCTTTTATAGATCAAAACCTGTGTAGTTTGAGTGCATTTTATTGTCATCTATTTTAGTGGGGACTAAGATTGAATATTTGGGTGTCACTAACTATCCTGTGATGAAAGGAATCAATGCACATGTAGTTCATGATCTAGAAACTCTATATGAAGGTATGACCCATACATAGAGGTGAGAATTATTTCAGTTTATTATTTTGGTTTGGCCTAGGATTGGATATCTGGGTGTTACTATGTATTATGTGTTGATAGGAATCAAGACACATATAGTTATCGAGGAACCATGCAGTTTAATGTCATGCAGCAAGGACATAGGATTACCAACATGAAAAAGGGGTATAGTGGATGGACCTAAGGATGTAAATATGATCATCACTACATATCCAAAAATTATAGTAATCATTCCACATATAGTTTTTATAGATGGATCATCCTATGAAATTCTGCGATGTACATAGGGAGGGGGTATTTTTATGCTTATTTGATGTGATTGGACATGAGGTTGGAGATTGTTTCATCACTATGTCTCATGTGGGGTATGAAATCAAGACACATATAGATATTGAATGGAGGTGTGGTGGGAGACCAGAAATAATAATAGTGGTCCTATCATTTGAGGTCAAAATATTGTGAAACTTTATGTCATGCAAGGGACATCAATCATGGAGATTAATTTCATATGATGAGGACTCATGATATGACTTTTTATGTTATTTCATTATGTACCAATGATGATCCTATCATAAAATACTATTTCTTATTTCTGTGGGGAATCCATGACTGGGATTCCTAAGATCATGTGAGCTATGATTAGTTTGAGAGGCAAGGAATAAAAATGGTTCCTTTGACCATGAAGAGGTGATTGTGGATAGGACATGGGAATTTTGTATCATGTTTTAGATGGAACGTAATATAGGATTGAGGCATCCATATATATCTCATTTAATTTAGAATCATGATTTACATAGTTCTATAATACCTGTGTAGTTTAATGTCATCTGGAAAGCACATCAGTCGTGAAGATTAATGTCTTGTGGTAAGGATGTAGGTCACCTGACATGAATGAATATGGACATCATGGAACCATGAAATTTTATGTCAATTGTTAAATACATTTTCCATTCAGTATGTTATCATGTGTTAAGGACAAGGATCATATGAAATAAAGGGAGAGTAATCATATTGATGGTTCCAAGAATAGAGGTTCAGGTATCACTATGTATCATCACATATAGGGAATCAAGACACATATAGTTCTATGAAACCATGTAGATTAGTTTCATGGTGAAAATTAATCACTCATGCATTTTAACATCTTGAGGTGATTATGGGGGTCACATGATATATATTAAGATGAACCATTGGGGGATCCATGCAGTTTAACATCATTTATTGAGGTTGTTGCCTATATTTTTTAGAATAAATTTGTCATGAACTGAGACGTGTTGAAATTTAATTTCTTGCTTCCAAGAATTTATATGTTGTGAGGTTTAACATCTTGCTTCTAAGAAGACTCTGTACAGTTTAACATCATGTGGTCTAGATGATTTTCAAGCAGTTTAGTGTCATTTGGATAGGATGTAATCCATACAATTTAATGTCATGTGGTTAGGATATTCTATAGAACTCCCTTTTTGACCCATATGGGATCTCATAATTGGAATTAGAAATGGTTTTGGGCATGTTGTGGAGGTTTTTTCTTGTTATCACTCTCAATATCTCCATGGAATCCCCTTATTCATAAGATCTATATGTATTTACATGGGTCAAACAATAGTGGTTTTCTCTCTGGGTCTCTTACTGACCATTGTGAAGTGTTGCTGATGGTTTATGGGGCACTATGTAAGGTTAAACCCATTATTTTGAGAATCTTTATATATGAAGGTTCCAAATATTTTTTATCACCTCTATATATGAAAGTGTTTGATATTTTTGAGATCCTCTCTACATGAAGGTGTCTAGTTAAGGGGATGGTTTCCTTACCCATGGAGATATCACCTTCGAGATTTTGACCATAGTGGATGTTAGTATTAGAGTCCTTCTGATCCATATCTACTCTACCATGATGGGGACTATAATGTTAAAGAACACATTTATCTTTAATTGATGAGTTGGAAGGCCCTTGGTGGTGTTGAGAATGTGTCTCGAACAACCTCATGGACACTTAGCATTGAGAAGGTCAAGGGTATGAGCCTCACTCAACATCATGGTTAGAATATATATCCCATCTTTTTGGGTTGAGAATGAATATAAGTTTTCTCTATTATGTCTTCAAAATCAATTGATAATATTCTGGTGATTTGGGTATATGATACCACTAATGAGATGATTTTTTAATATGTTAATGAGCTTCTCTAATAAATATATGAGAATTTATTGAGGTGTTTTCTACTGTCACTTGGTTGGCCTCAGCTAGAACGGGGGTATGCGCGTTATCTTGGGACATTGGAATATGTCAGTGGTCATTTTTGACAAGAGTGTTACCCCATCCCAAGGCATGTTCCTCTCTCACATGGTGTGCTCGGGTTAGAATGGGAATATGAGTGCGGTTGAAATATGAATTCCCCATTGAATATGTCGATGAAACATCATCATGAAAGTGTGGATATGGACCTACTATTATATGTTTGTAGGATATTTTTATTATTTTTTTCCTAGGAATATGAATATTTTCGGATGCATAAGTCTATATCATTTGGTTATCCATAGCCAGAATAGTTATATGAAATCTATATCAAGCCTTTGGATTGTGCCTTTAGTATTTTTTTCATATGGATATAAGCCATCCCCAAGGCATGTTCCACTCTCAATTGGTGATCCCCGGCTAGAACATGGGTATAAGACTAATCCCATGATTTCAGAATATGCCACCAATATTCTTAGATAATAATATGATATTGTCTTGAGTCATAGTCCCCTATCACTTAGTGAACCCCAGTTGTAAATAAGATATGATCCTAGACCTTTTTCACAACCTTTATTGAAACATACTGATAATCCTCTTGAATGGGAGCATGGATATGCAATTCCTTTGGAGTATCCACTTGTTCATACTAATCAGAGGGTTTTTTTCTCTGGCTGTCTGGATAGGAATATATGCATATTCCTACATTTTAGCAAAAAACTAATAGTGGAGCTCATCTATTGTTGTCACAAAGCACTACCACTTCAATATGGTATGTACAGGCATATATGCACATAATCTCTTCTCTTCTAGGATATTTTGGTTGATGTCTTTGATTTATGTTGGTATACATTCCCACTCTTGTCCTCCTTGTACCATCAGAATAATCCAAGGGACATTATTCATGGGGTAATGGACTCATACCTTCACCATGATTGTAGCCCTGATATGATAAAAAAACATTCTTTGAACTAAGGGGGGAATGATATTTATCATTATTGATATTAGATTTCCACATATGAGAAAGTTTCCTTGAGAACTATGTCCAAGTGTTTTGGGAGGTAACTTATCGTTGAATTCCCTTAGTAGGTGACAAAGGGGTATTGGAATTTTTTTTCTATTCCTAGGATCAATATTTTACTTTATCGGTGGTGCTTTAGTAAACTAAAATTTTCACATTATGATGATGATGTCCCCATGAGACTGAAATGTCAAACAATTTTTCATCAAATCACCAAGGCATGTTTAATAAGTTTATCATCATGCGAAAAGGACGTCAATCATGTAGTTTAATGTCCTGTAGTAAGGATATGGATATAGGTTGCTGGGAGATGATATAGGATGCAGTGTCCCTACGTATGTCATTAGGATGAGAATCATACCATATGTTGTTCTAGAAAGTCATTCATTTTATTGTCATATGATTAAAAAATGTATAATTTAGTTTAACTTCTTGAGTTAATAATGTGAATATAGGTATTTGGGAAATGATATAGGATATGGAATCTCTATGTATCTCATTAGTATTCTAATCACATCGTACATATTTCTAGAAACCCATTCAGATTAATGTTGTGTAGTAAAGACATCAGTCGTGCAATTTAATGTCTTACAGTAATGATGTGATCCATATAGTTTAACATTATAAGGTAAGGATAATGACCATAAAGTTTAACATATTTTGGTAAGGATTTCCCTTATGCAATTACAATCATATGTTAAGTATGTGGTTCATGCAATTTAACATCTTATGGTAAGGATGATGGCCATGTAGTTTAAGGTTTTGCAGTTAGGATGACAGTCATATAGTTTAACTTCATTTGTAAGGAACTGGTCCATGTATTTTAATGTCTTGTGATAAGGATGGTGGTCATTCAGTTTAATGTCTTTGGGTAAGGAAAATGGTCATTCATTTTAATGTCTTGTGGTAAATACATGGTCTATATAGTTTAAGTTCTTACTGTAAGGATGATGGTTGTGTATTATAATGTCATGTGTTAAGGACAATGACCATGTAGTTTATTGTCTTATGTTAAGAAAATGGTCCATATTGTTTAATGTCCTTTGCTAAGGGGGGTGATCATGTAGTTTAATTTCTTGGGGTAATGACAACAACCATGCAATTTAACATCTTACAGTAAGGACATGGTCCATGAAATTTAACACCTTGTGCTAAGGAAAATGGATATTCAGTTTAATGTCTTGTAGTAAGGATGATATCCATGAAATATACCATCTTGTCGTACGATTGTGCCCCATTTAGTTTAACGCTTGGAAGTAAGTATGGTGGTTGTGTAGTTTAATGTCTTGTGGTAAGGAAAGTGGTTAAGTAGTTTAATGAATTGTGGAAAGGACATGGTTCATGTAGTTTTATGTCTTTCAATATGGTTTATGGTCGTGTTGTTTAATAACTTCTAGTGTGGAGAATGAACATGTAGCTTAATGTCTTGTAGTAAAGACATGGTCTATGTATTTTAACATCATTTGGTAAGGATAATGGTAATAATCTATCAAGAGAGTGGATCATTAAATAGAGCTTAGAAAAATCATAAGAATATTTTATGAGTTTTGGTGTCCTTCAACTCTTTCAATCCTTCAATTACCTGTATCTCTAGGAAATCCTCAAAGACAAATTTTCAATATCTTATGTGTATAAGACATTGATTATAGGGTAAATGGAGTTCATGGCCTATCAAAGTTTCCCCATTTGTATTCCTTATTGTTGATAGTTCCATCAAACTATTTTCCATGGTGAAGTTAGAATACTTGAGGAAATATTTTGTTTATATGTAATAGGATTTGTTTAATATTTAATTGAAATATGGTCATTTATCCCTAGGACTTATGTGGATCATGCTCTTATACAAAACTGGTGATCCCTATTAAAATTGATAAGATGACTATAGTGGAGATTCTAGTGTTAGTGGCTCCAATATCCCCATTACTATATATACCTGAAGAATGTCCATAATGGAAAAGAAACCATATATTGTGTGCTCAATATTTTAATTGTAGGGAAACTAATTTCCATGGCCTACCATCTATGCCCAAATTGGATTTCTCATTTTCAGGAGAACTATCAAACCATTTTCTTTGGAAAAGCTGAAATACCAGAGAACAAGTCTTGATTGGATGTAATATACTTTTCGATGACTTTCCTCAAGAGATGGGAAATCATGATGATTCCCATGTATAATATATATTCCTCCATTGATAAGGGTGTGTGGATGAGTTTGGGTCCCATAGTACAAATTTCAAGAATTTATTATTCTGTGGGAAGGTGTTGAAGTATTGGGGGTCTTGGATGAAACAAACACTTCCAAATTGTTAAAAGACCCCAATTCTCCTAGAGGTTTTGTAGAAACATCTAAGGTCAGATTGTTAACAAAATATACATGATATGGAGTTTGAAAATGAACAAATTACCCCAGGACTGTGGGTTGGGGAACCTCACTATAAGTAAGGCTTCCATTGGTAGGTATTGGTACATCGTTCTGTGGTAGAGATCTCAAAATTTTCCTAGAATTATTTCTCGGATATCAATATTCTTTCAATGGAGTCGACTGATCTATTCTTCTATAGAATTTTCCCTATCATCCTCAAGGGGATGACTAGCAGGATCCAAGACAATGTCCTTTCCTTTGTCAATGGTAGGGTGGATGGATGATGATAGGAGTTCTAACATGGACCTGGGGGACTGAATCTAGTGCTTCTACTATCCATATTCTCCATTTTTATTACTGTCTAAAATACCAACATGATCAGTGACACCTATGGATTCCAGAGAGATACCATTGAGACTTTATTTTCCTATTACAGTATAAGAAGGTAGGCCAACCAGTTGTGACTCAAATAACTATGGGAGGGTATGATTGTAATATTTTGGAGTGTGTTTATCCAGATCTAATTATGTGTCTTCATATCTAATTGAAATCATATTTACTGATACATAAGTGGTCTGGTGATCCATCTCAAAGGAGTATCTTTTTTGAGGGTTTGTTCCCAGTATACCATTGAAATTTTTAGTTCCCATGATACCATTTTAGGTGTTTGTTTCAATGGTACCATTTGAGGGGATGGTTCCCATGAAATAGTTTAAGGGTTTGGTTCCCATGTTACCGTTTAAGGGGTTGGTTCCCTTCATACCATTTTTAGGGTTGGTTCCCATTATATTGTTTGAGTGTTTGGTTCCCATGATACCATTTGAGGGGTTGTTTATCATGCTATCAATTGAGGGGTCGGTGACCAAGATATCTTCTGAGGTTTTGTTTCCCAAGATATCTTTTGAGGGGTTGGTTCCCATATTGCAGATGATCCTAGGGTAAAATATGATAAACATATCTCCAGCCATATGGGATGGGGTTCCCCAATGATTCCACAATTACTAAGTCTAGTGGTTATGAAGTTAGGAGCTCTTAGCTATTGATAATCTAGAATGGTGTCTTGGACACTCTCACGATACACCGGTGATCCTAATACATAATGGTGGTAGCATGGGAATAATCCTACTATGGGGCTACATTATTTGGATACCCCTGGCGTGCTCTCCTACTGTATTCTCCAACATGGACAGTTGTCGTAGGAACAACCTTCTCTCAATCTCCTTATGAGATCATTATCACATGTTGATGAAAGTGATCAGAATGGATGGGATCCCTCCTCAGGATCTCTTTATATATTATTTTGACATGATTATTATCCTTATCCACCTCCCTACGGTATGAAAGATATGTGTATTCCTCCTATAGATAAGTTCCTGAGGAGGTTGAATGTTGAAAAATGTTTAACATCCTATATTATGGATTGTCATGGGAATGCTAGCTGGTGGGAACTCATCTTATTAAGGATTTCATGAGCCGATTCCAAATTCAAGATAGGTGTGTTGATTTGGTACTCCTAGACCAAAGCATTCATGAAACTTGTACTAGAGATGTTGGGTTGGCGACTATGTACATCGATACCTCAGGGAAAAAGAATCTCATTTAGTAATCCTGAAATCCATTGGAACATTTTATGAAGTCATTTAAATTACAAGGAATCAGGAATTCATAAAGAAGTTACAAGACACTATATTAGTAAAAAATAATATATAAGAGTACCTTTTCGATCAATTACTTCCATAGTTAAAGGATATTGATGTGGTCCCTTATTTTTATACAGGCTTCAATGTAGTAAATAAATACGTTAGGATCTCCATTTTATTTTGTGACTGGTATGGAACAATGTAGACTAAAGGTTTCTATAAAATCTATCCTTCTAATAAATTAAATGTATAACACAATTAAATAATTTCACGTAATGTTCCTCATTTTATTTCATCAAGAAAATAAGTGTATAGGATTCGCCTAATGGTTTGATTATGGGGTTTTAATTCCATTCTCAATCAATTACATCATTATTACTATTTGATTAGCCTTCCATAGAAACTCCCATTTATTATTGCATCCATAATTCGGTATGGACCTTTTTTCCAAAGACAGAGGGTCCTTTGTGGTTTTAGACCCAATCATTCTTAAGAACTCACATTGGATGAGAGGATGGGAGTTCAAGATCATTACACCCTTTTGGTGGGAATTGCTTCCAAATCCAAGACACTCTTATAGATTTAATATGTGTTAATGAAATCCTTCCATAGATTAGTTAAAGGGATGGTTACCCATGTGTCATTTGTTTTATTAAGAATATTTACTGATAGGAGTGACTATGTGAATGTCATGAGTTCTTTATCAATATATAATTTATTTAGGATGCTTTAGTTTATGGACATGTCATACAACTCTAGAGTTTATTGTCTTCTAGAGAGTTCATTCGTGCATTGGAAGTGGGATTGAACCTCTATTATGTGTCCCATGTTTTTATTGAAAATATGAATCAAAAGAGAGATAGTTTATTTGACATTGTTTAAGTTCATGTGACTGGACCCATCCAAACAGTTTAACGTTGTGTCTTAAGGGAATAAATATCATGCTTATACCTCTATGTGACACCATATATATCTTGATAAAGAAATGAATCATATTTTACAAATTTCTTATAGTTGGAGCCTATTTAATGAAATGTGTAACTATAGAGGCCATAGAAGGGACTTATGGATATGAGATTATCTTAGATCATCTCATTAAGAGTATGGACCATTGAGTGTGGATGAGATGTAATCAAACATTCATCCCAATGATGGTCCCATTATAGGGAATGATCTTCATTCTATTGGTACAATCATTAATCGTAGCTATTATCATGTGATTCATGCTTAGTTTGATAAAATAGAGATAGCAGAAGATTCCCCACATTGCATGAGAGAATATCGGTATGGGGATTACATAAGAAAGTTTCCCTTTGAGAGGTATGATAACCCATATAAAGGAGGATGTGTTATAGATCTCTTGATTTTGGAAGATTTCTTATGTATAATGTTTTATAATAGGAATCAAAGTCCTCAGAGTTTCATTGGATCCTCAGTCAGCTAATGGATATGTTGGATTGATCAGGCCATTGGAATTTTTCATTCCCAATGGTAGAAATGTTAGAGGCATGAGTGGACTTACACCAAAGTGGATTCCCATTGTAACTTGTACATTATAATGGCATCATATATATATTATTTGGACATGAATTTCAGTTCTCATAGTTTAGTTATATTTTCATTCGGCTGATGGATGAGGTAGAACGATCATTACAATGGAATTATTTGGTCTTGATGGTTGAAATGTAGTACCCATGAGGGAAATTTCAGCAAAGTGGATTCCCATTGCAGTACAAGTCGGACAAAGGTGTTATATGTATCTTTTTTATAGAGGAATCATATTTCTCATAGTTAATTTTTCCCCTAACCTGTAGATGGGATAAGGTGTGTGATCACTCTAAGAGACATTAATGTTATCCTTGAGGTTTTAAGAATTCTACGGGCTTATACCAAGATGGATTCCCATTGATCAGGGCTTCCACATTATGGTTTCCCTTTAATATACTCATTATATACATTTGTATAGATAAAGAGTTGTGATAACTATAAATGTTTTATCTGGGAGTATGACACTGATAGGGTCACATGATTGTGTAACCTTATCCCATTAAGGACACATACATTATAAAAGGGGTATGAGGCCTAAGGTTCATGGATGGGGTCCACATGGACTGAGTCCATGTGGGTTCACTCGAAAAAGTAAAAAATCCATAATAGATATACCTAAAATGTCATTGTTGTCAGCTGGACATGTCTTGATTTCCCACCTAACATGTTCGGGTGTTAATTAGTTATGACAGACACATCCTAGGGTGTCTCCCTGACATACCCACGATGGTTCACATGACTTAAGTGGACATGATTAAGACATTTTTCATGATCAAATTGGAATTATCATGGGTATTTCACATGATAAACTAACTTTATTTGGTTGACATCACATGATTGAATCAGAAATTACCAAGATGTATCAATTTAAAAATGTGTACATGTCCAGTGTATTGAGTATGATCGAAGCAGGCATGTATCTATGTTGTTGCATGATCAATCAGGCTTGTCTTGTAAACCTTAATATGAGTGAATCAAACATGTAGAAGGGATTGAACATGATTAAAGAAGGCATGTCTATGGGAAATTGCATGAATATTCCGAAATTTCAAAGACTACTTCTCATGATCAAAGTGAATTGTTTTGGATATCTTTACATAATAGAAGACAATTCCAAGGTGATTCACATGATTGATATGGATTGTCCTCAAACATTCACATGAAAAGTTCGATTTTTCAATGGGAAAATGCATGAGCAACATTAAATTTACAAAGACCTATATTGCAACCAACATGACTTTTCCAATTTCACTTTAAAAAATCATGAGATAAGTGTAGAATCATGTGATTGCATGACCTTAAACTATTCACATGGATGGATCTCATGAACTTGTTTAGGATAACTCGCAAAAAAAGGGAGGCACACTCAAAGTTTGAAGAATCCATTCCAATTCTATTATGACTAATGTTTCTACATAATTGTTACATGATTGAGTGTACATGTTAAGGGCATGAACCATATGGATTGCATGGAAAAAGGAGGTCATGTCCATGGACTCATATGCACATCAAAAGGGAACAACTTGAAAGTAACATGTTCATGCCAATCTCATGACCTAAAAGAGGCCTTGTGAGGGGTTTGGTGGTCATGTGTAAGGTTTGCGTATCAAAGCCTCCATGCACATGGGTGAGGGTACATGTTGTATGATGAATAAGGGTTCATGGATTATGTATAGGGAGGCTACATATGAGATTCATGTGATGTCTTAATGCCAAAAGATCAAAGTAGAATGAGACCTTTGTAAAACAAAGGGGGTATTCCAAAAGGGGATTTTTGGTTGAGGTAGGAATCATTAGGGATGAATTCCAATATTGTTATACTATTAGGTTAGAAACATCGTGAGAAAAAATTCTTGCATAATCGGAGGTTCCTTCTTGTCTGATAACTTAGTGTGGAATCATAGTTATAGTAGGAGGACATTTAATTTCATCTCATGATGTTATTTTATTTATGTTATCCAATAGACCTAAGGGGGTATCACCAGAGGCCTTGTGATCATGCATTGGAGGTTCACACCAAGATTGTAAGTCTGAATAAATGTTTTCATGACATACAGAGTGACTATCCAAACCACATATTCATCAATTGATAAAATCATTAAAGTCTTGTGTCAAAGAGGTAGTTTTTTGTGATCTTATTTTGATCACATTACGGGTTCTTGTAGTGATATTTCATGAAATTTCATCATTATAAAATCCACTAATTACCTAGAGATGATCATTAAATGTTGTTGTCAACTCCTCTAGGTTACTTCTCTTCTTCTCTCCATTATGTTCTATTGATCTTCTTCCTCCCTCACATGTGTTTTTTAAAGGAAATGGGGTTTATATAGGATAATTCTATTGGAAGGTGGTTCCAAATTATATGGCGAGGACTCCATGTGTGATGGATAAGATGGTAGAGGCTATATCGATAATACCAATTAATTATAAAGATAAAATATATATAATACGAGACAATCACATGGTTGTAAACATTTTGTGTGGGATTAAGCGATTGTATTCATTTCTTCCCCGGATTTTCATGACATTTATATATTATTACGATGGATTCTCAAGGTTTACATGAATAGGATAATTTGATGGATTTTCAAGGGTTGATCCTATCATGTGAAAGAAAATTTTGTTTCATTCATTCCTTAGACATTGAGTGTGTCTCAGATATCTTGGATCAATCAACGGGGAAGGATTTCATGGAGTATTGACATACATCAAGAATATCAATAATGTAAAACTAGTGGCATGAGAGTAATTTGAATTAGCTGGTGAACCGAAACCATAGTTTCATTGTCCCATTTTGAAATTCCATAGTAGAAGATATGTGGATTATGAATCAAGTGGTGTGGCTTCGGGATCAAAAATCTAAACCCTCCTTCCACCATGTCACCATACATGGTGGCACCCCCCCATCTAGCTATGACACCTCTCTAAGGTAGTGGGTTTGACACTATATAATATATACCATATTATTTAATCATATATAATTATATATATAATTATTATGTTTTAAAAGGAATCACATTGGGTCGGGGAGGTGGTAGTCCACACATCCCTGAATGACATTATTACTTTTTTAACTCTGTGAACGGCTAAAAAAGAAAATGATATATTATATTTATATAAAGGTAATTATTTCAGGAATATCATATATTATTTCACATATTTTTAACTAAAATTATCCTTAATAAATTCCATGTATAGTGTGAAAAAATTATATCGCATTGAGTGGGCAGTAGTCCACACTTCCAAAAACGATGTTATCGTTTTTATACAAACTGTAATGTATATCGATAGTGTTGTAAAAAAATCATAAGATTAAATGAATAATAAAAATAATATATAACATATATAAATATATTTTCTATCATTATTTCCACCATGATATCTTCTAATGGATAAAATGAACAATCATTGTTTCGTGGGGTGGTATTCCTCTGTACACGAAAATAGTATGTTCATTACACATTAGTTGGATGTGTGTGTAAGTATAGTTCCAAACCTTAACATATACACATTATAGGATATTGAGGATAGCTTTTCTATATTATTAAGGAATAATGATAATTTTGTTGTGTGGATAATTGAAATAAAATTAAAGGGATTTATGAAAGACGTTACCTCTTAAACGGGTAACTCTTTTTGGTTTACACCAAAAAAAATACTTGTATTGCATTTTGACAAAAGGGAGGATTCAAGGATGATAGGAAGGTTTCTAGAATTCTATTTGGGTAGATTTTGTCTAATATTAATGGGTTTTATAGGTGTTATTATGTGGGAGGAATGGAGGCCTTTTATAATGGAGGATGAATGGAACTCTTGTAATATTTCAAAAGAAAGGAAACCCACCCACGTTTTTTATTGAAAGTGTATATATAATTGAAAAAATTAGATAAAATGGGGTATATTTTCAAAATATGGCCATATAATATCTTTTTTACATTTATATAGGTCATTTTAGGCCTTATATTTAAGGATTATTCCTGTATTAAGCTAAATTTTACCTTAATCATTGTAATTAATTATAATTACTTTCACTAATATTTTTGGTAAAAAAAAGTAGTTAACCTTATTAGAAATTACAAATTATTCTGATTCCAAATATGAAATCAATTTATCCAAATTCCAAACCCATAATTTGTAGAAATTGAATTAGATTTCATCCTGCATAGGTGATGACAATGCAGGTTTTTAAAGTAAAAACATCCAAATGGTTTCTATGTGTTTACAGAAAGTTTCAAAGATAAATTGATTAAAATGTCATAAATTAGATTAAATAAAAAAATATTATCTAATTAAATATTAAAATATATTTAAAATATATTTTTAACTTATAAATAAATCAGATGAAAAAACAATTTTGAGTTAAATATTTATATTTTCTTTTATTCGTTAAAAAATGAAACTTCACAGAAAAATATTGAAAATTAACCCTAAACTAGTTTATGTCCCTATTTTTAAAATTATTTTTATTTTGACATATTGAATTTATAAAAGGGTCAAAATTGGATTTAAAATAGGTTCCTCATTAAAAGGTGGTAAAAGTGCCTTAATAAAAATATAGATTTTTATGGGTAAAATTGGGTTTATTCTTATTTTATGCGTAGAAAATATTTTATATGAATATAAAAAAATATTTTATTGAATATAATATATATATATATATATATGAAATTAATATAATTCACTAATTATAATTTATTTAATTTATTAGGAGGAAACAATTTTCTGATTTTATTAATAATAAAATTTCTTTTATATTCAATTGGTTTATATTTTCTTTTCTAATTAATTGGTAACCAATTAATTCATTTTATATTTGTGTAAATAATATGTAAAGACCTAGAAATTCCATGTAACTTTTTTTAAATTATATGGGAATTTTACGAGTATGTGAAAATTGACAACGCGTGATTTAGAGGCCCAGTGTGCCCAGAATGAGTTTCTGAACTTTTTTTGGGTACGTTCAGTAAACATGAGAGTGGGTTTTTGTAAATTTTGAACCAGTGCTCGGAATTGAAATTTGAGGACACTGTTGAACTCGCAGTGTCAGTATTCACTTAACGAGACCATCACCTCGACCACAGTTGGTCAAGGGTGAAAGATAGTTTTCGTGATTTTCATGGAAAAAGAAAAATATAATGTTTGACATTTTTATTTTTATTTTTGAAAACCTCTCTACATAGGTTATCGTGGTAGGGACCAACTGAACCCCTCTTAAAGTGGGGAAAACCTCTCAACTCCCCATTAACTGATTCTTCCATATAATTATGCCAACTCTCCAATTAAATATTTGAGAAATTTAATTTTGTGCCAACATAAATTAATTGTTTAAACCTACTTTAATTAATTTTGGATCCTCATTTAAATCATTGGTGGAAAATTATTGGAAAAGGGGGGAGTGGGGAGAACTTTGGTGAAACATTATCCAACGATGAAATATTCTCCTTTGAATAATATTTCTCCAATGAAGAACTCTGTCGAAGGATCTCCAACGACGAATGAACCGACGATCGAGGAAACACCGACGTCAACGACTTCACCCTTTCCTCTACTCACCAACGTCAATGAGAAATCAAGGTAGGGTTTTATGTTTTAAATTTTCACTTACCTATTCTTGACAATTCTTCTTGATTCATGAATAAATTGACCTGTTTGCTACCGCTCAAACGCAGAGGGTGCGGGCCAAACAAAAATGGCATGACCACTTCGCAAATCTTGTGTAATATTTTTTTGTGTTCTTCATGATGAAGGAGGATGACGACCTGTGCCAAAAATTGGCACTGGTGGAACTAGAGAGCAGCGGATGACACCACGTCTAGCCGTGAAGACAGCGGCAGTGCAACCGCGCCGCTGGAGAAGGGTCGCAGCCCGTTGACCATGGTGGAGTAAAGGAGCGCGGCCAACATTCGGTCGGCCACAATGGGGCGGTGCACGATGCGCCACCGTCCGAGAAAGGGGGTTGCGGCCCACCTCTTCGCAGTGGATGGAGGAGGCACAACCGGCGTTCGACTGGCCATAGAGCGGGTGTGCATGACGCACCACCGGGAGGAGAAGAGGTCAGCTGTTACAGTCGACCGAACTGAACCGAGCGGGACCCCGTTGGTCATGCCTGCTACCTGGAAACCGAACGGCTTTGGTCGTTCGGTGTTTGAGAGTGGGGGATGTGCGAATACCCCCCGCATGTGGCCAGGACGGGCCGCCAGGCTAGGCCGCCCAGCGCGGTCTAGGCCATACCGGTGGGCAGGGTCGACCTGAACTAGGTCGAGTCGACCCAGACCAGGTCGGGTCAGTCCGACCGGGTCGGACCAGACCCAGACCAACTTGGATCCATATTCTCTCTTTTGGCCATAACATTGGCACTGAGCATCCATTTGACGAACCGTCTACTGAGTCAGAAACCTTGGAGAGAGATGGTACTTTTGGTATACCCCACTTTATATTTGGATAAAGATGGGGTAAAGTCAGGTTGGATTGAGCACAAATCCAACTGGGCCCTCAAGACTAAAAGGATAATAACTTGCAGACCGAGTGTCTTATTGACGCACTTTCTATTGCGTTGAGACCTCTTTTACATACGGTCCTTTGTAATACTTCTTCGTGGGACTTTGTGGCAGTTGGATAATCGACCAGTATCTTGAGGAGCGGACTCTCCAAGAGACGATCAAGTTTAGTGCAGGTACCCTGTAGCTGGATCTGACGATGTACTATGATCTTTTGTGGGTCTAACGATGTAATAGGATCACGTGTGAGTCTGACGATGTACTATGATCATGTGTGGGTCTAATGATGTAATAGGATCACGTGTGAGTCTGATGATGTACTATGATCCTTTGTGGGTCTGACGATGTACTCGGAACCTGTATGGGTCTCACGATGTAATATGATCCTGTGTGGGTCTGATGATGTACTGGGGTCCTGTGTGAGTGTGACAATGTACTATGATCCTTTTTGGGTCTGAATATGTACTAGGATCATGTGTGGGTCTGACGATGTACTTTGATCCTATGTGGGTCTGACGATGTACTAGGATCCTATGTGGTTCTAACGGTTTACTATGATCCTATGTGGGTTTGGAGATGTAGTAGGATCCGATGTGGGTCTGACGATGTACTATGATCCTGTGTGGGTCTGTAATTTGGGATCCTTCATGGGTCATCCTCTTATCAGAGTAAGATGATTCAAAAGTTACATAGAATCATCTCCATTAATGTACCTCATGTTATACCTGGTGTGAGCTGAGTTTGTACCTATGTGGTACTTTTCTTCATTGTATTACATTGGTGGTATTCCACTGTATGGAATAAATTTTTGGTACATCCCTTTGTGTTATTCATTCCTTTGTGGAACATTTGATATTTGGTATTTTGGGTTGGACCATGTGTTTCCTCATGATTGAGATGGGTATTTTTTATAACTTGGGTTTATGTATGGGAATATACCTAAGTAGGGTTTTCACTGGTTTTTGTGCTTTGAGGATTATCATTTGTGGATTTTGTGAGACCGTGAGGGTCTCGGGGTCCCTAATGAGTATCTTTATACTCAACCTTACATGGTCTATGCCCACACCATGTTGTGTTTGGTGCAGACGATATATAGCATTGATCGAGGCTGAGGGTACCTAGACTGGATGGTGCCTGGAGTTGGACCGTATGGCGTGTCGGTATGCAGAGGAGATGGGCAGGCATGGAGTGATGAGGAGGTGATCTGTACCTACCCATCAGGTAGGAACCCTGGACGACAACCCAATATCAGTCTTTTTCTTTCTTCTGTTGTATTGTATTTTAGTTGTACTTGTAACTTTACTATTGGTCTTGTATTCCAACCCCTCTTAATTTCATCACTCTTTTTTCTATACAGTTTACTTTTGTTTGTATCTTAGTGTGTTCTCCGATGAGTGTGTTTACTAGATATAATGGAAATGCCTTCCTGGTTTTAAAGTATATGCCTTTCAATGCTAGTTGCCATCCCCTGGCCGATAGAAGGTGGGCTTGGGGTAGTCATCGCACAGGCCCCGGGGGACGGGTCTTGACAAATTGGTATCAGAGGATTCAGTTCTACCGTAGAACATAGGACTCCGATCTTTTTAATGGAAATAGTGTTAATTTTAGTGAGTGTGGTTATTATTTTAGGTAATCCAGTGTTGGTTCAGTGATAGACGTATCCATACACCAGGACCCTGACATATGGTTTCTAACTCAGTGCATGAAAACACTGATTTCATGTGTGTTTTGCAAGAATTTTCTTTGTGATATCTTTGATTTATCTCACCAGGTATAACATATTGACCATGGCACACCTGTTCCTTTTTAGGATGCCTCCATACTGACAGCTAGCTTGGGATTCGGGTATAGTATGCACTGATAACCCACCAGGCGATGAGGCCTCGGTGCAGTGCCCTCTTCTAGTAGAGGCACCAGCGGAGGCACCAGCAGTACCATTAACCATTGGGCCACCGATGTCACTAGCCCTAGCAGTAGAGAGTGCATGATACTTGAGTGCATTATATGAGTTCCAGTTCATGAGTACACCCATTTTCAGGGGAGAGATGGACCCACAGGTGGCCAAGGATTGGCTAGAGGCCATGGTGATAGTCTTCTGACTGGTAGGGGACCAGCTGATCTCATGGTGATCCTTGCCACCAATATTCTATAGGTAGTAGCAGGCAGATGGTGGAGCATGATGTTGCAGGTTCACGACGAGGTGACACTGCTCTGGGAAGACTTTGAGAGCCTGTTTTGGGTAGAGTTTGTCCTAGCGACTCTTCGTGCAGTGCGCATATTGGGGCTTCTTCATCTGCAGCAGGGAATCATGACTGTGCCTTATTACTCTGCGAGGTTCACAAACCTCTCGTGCTACTCCATAGATAGGGTGTAGGACCCATTCTTCAGGGCCCGGATCTTCGAGCCGGGACTCAGGCGGGAGATGAGGGCTTTGATGATTTCTCTCAGCATTATGACATAGGTAGGGGTTTTAGAGAGATCCCTCTTAGTGGAGAGTTTTCTTGCTGATCAGTCGCCCGCAGTGAGACCCACCACCAGGTTTCATGTAGTGGAGTTTTCTATAGTCGGCTGCAGAGAGCTTTCATAGAGGTCCAAGAGGACCAGACCAATAGGTGGATGACCGCAAGATTTAGGGCCGGTTTTGTGGGGCACCAAAGACAGAACCTATCATGAAAGTAACAAGAAGTGTTACACATGCAACGGGTAGGGTCACATTGATCGAGATTGCCCGACCCGCCGTATGGACGACCAGAAAATGGTTGAAGGACAACCTATGCAGAGACAGAGGTTTGACCGAGGAAGTCCATAGGGAGGAGGCAGACGTGGCAGTGGAGATGGTCGTACAGCTGGTGGTGGGTGATGATTTGAGATTTTACAGCCACCAACACCAGGTGGTCAACCCCGACCACAGGGAGCAGGTGGACTAGGGTGAGATCAGCTCTAGGCAGCTGAGGCCTATGATCACGGTGCTCTGGAGATGATACGAGGTACGATCTGTGTCTACTCCACCTTAGCTGAAATACTTATAGACAGAGGTTCCAGTCATTATTTTATTTCCACTACCCTCGTTCAGAGCTCGAAGATTCCGATGGAGCTGTTGGCTCGATCCTTATGGCTAGAGATTTCTACGGGAGCATATTCGGTGATTACGCACCAGTGTCGGCAGTGTGATCTTACTTTAGGAGGCGAGAGCCTCGGCTGAGATTTCCTAGTAGCGGTGTCAAGGCCTTTCAATTTCATCTTAGGTATGGACTATTTATCTAAATTTCATGCTCAGATTGACTGTATTAGGCACAAAGTGTAGTGTGTCCACATGGATGGGACTTGGTTTACCTTCATCAGGGAGAAGTGAGCCCTTGCAGCATAGGATGGACTTACCCGGAGGAGAGTGCAACCAATCACTTATCAGTTGGCTAGCCTTTCCCTCATAGCGGTTAATGTGGAGAATCTGAGCTATCATATAGTGGTAGACCAGTACCTAGATGTCTTCCCTGATGATGTTCTGGGTCTACCTCGTCACAGAGAGGTGGACTTTTATATTTACTTGTACCCCAGGACGACACAGATATCTACGCCATCATATCGGATGGCTCCCACGAAATTTCGTGAGCTGTGGGTATAGATATAGGACTTGTAGGGGAAGGGGGTCATCCAACCCAGTGTTTCTCTTTAGGCAGCCCTAATTTTGTTCGCCAGGAAGTCATATGGGAGCTTGAGACTTTATGTTGACTATCGGTGCCTGAACCAGCTGACTGTGAAGAACAGGTACACACTCCCTATGATTGACGATCTCTTTGATCAACAGAATGGAGCACGGTGGTTCTCGAGGATAGACCTCAGATCAGGAAATCACCATCTCAGATTAAGAGATGAGGATGTGAAAAAGACACCGTTCAGATATCGGTACGGCCACTATGAGTTCTTGGTTATGCCAATCGGTGTGACCAATGCTCCAGTAGTGTTCATGGAACTCATAAATAGGATCTTCCAGCCATATCTTGATCTCTTTGTTTTGGTCTTCATTGATGACATTCTGATCTACTCAGCTACTGAGGAGGAGCATTCCAATCATTTGCAGATATTTCTGGACACACTCTGAGAGAACCATATTTATGGTAAGCTCTCGAAGTTCCAATTCTGGATCTGAGAGGATCACTTTCTGGGACACGTCATCTTATAGGTGGGAGTTGTAGTGGATCCAGTGAAGATTGAGTTGGTACTTTCTTAGGATCCACCCAAGAGTGTGACAAAGGTATGGAGTTTCCTAGGTTGGGTTGGATACTACCTGAGGTTTGTGCCTGATTTCACCAATGTTTCAGCACCTTTATTAGCACTGATGAAGAAGGGGTAACCCTTCATTTGGTCAGAGAGATTCCAACGGAATTTTTGAGATCATAAGTAGAGGCTGACTAGTGCCCCCATCTTGAGGCTTCTAGAGGAGGGAATTGAGTATGTAGTCTACCGCGACGCATCATGGACCGGTCTCGGATGTGTCCTGATGCAGGAGTGAGCAGTGATCGTGTAGGGTTCTCGACCACTTAGAGAGCATGAGTAGAACTATGCTATCCATGACTGGGAGTTAACAGTAGTGGTCTTCGTCTTGAAGGTGTGGCAACATTACATGATGTAAAAACGTTTTACAGTGTGCTCTGATCACAAGAGTCTCAGGTATATTTTCTCCCAGAAGGACTTGAACCTGAGATAGTGAAGTTTTCTTGAGTTCCTACAAGACTATGACTTCTAGATAGTCTATACTCTTAGAAAGTGGAACGTAGTATCAGATGCACTCAGTAGGATATATGGTATACATCTTCTTGGTGAGGCGATGGATCAGCTAGCCTCTTTGCAGATATCCTTTGTGGATTGAGATGGAGCAGCTTTTATTCATTCTCTTACAGTCACTCCCCTACTTCTTCAGCAATTCAGGGAGGTGCAGTTTGGAGACACTAACTTTGAGGCTTGACGTGCTCAGATATTCACACGACAGGCACTTGACAGATTTTCTGAAGGTGGGGAGCATGTCTTCATCTTCAATGGACGTACCATGGTACCTGTGTTGCTTTAAGAGGATGTGATGAAGGAGTTCCACACATCCCCTCTAGCGGTACATCCAAGAGTGGTGAAGATGTACTAGGACCTCCGACAATAGCACTTGAGGCTGGGAATGAAGAAAGAAGTAGCAGAGTTTGTCTCTTGGTGCCTCACTTGTCAGCATGTGAAGACAGAGCATCATGTACCAGTAGGCTTAGTTCATCATTTAGAGGTCCCAGAGTGGAAGTGGGATGGGATATCCATGGTCTTTGTGATAGGAATTCCCTGTACATCCAAGTGTCATGATTCTATTTGGGTGATTGTTGGAAGACTCACCAGGTCAGCCCACTTCCTACCAATCAGATAGCAGGGTTTAGTAGAGAGCTTAGGACGCCTCTATGTGTAGGAGATTGTGCAACTAACTAGAGTACCATAGATGATTGTATCCGATAGTGATACACAAATAACTTCCTGGCTATGGAAGGGGTTGCATGAGGCTTTTGGGACGCAGCTTCGTTTGAGCACTGCCTTCCATCCTCAGATGGATGGCCAGATTGAGTGGACAATTCAGACCCTCGAGGACATGCTACATGCTTGCATCCTATACTTCGGTCATTGTAGGGAGGATCACTTTCCCCTGTTATATTTTTCATAAAACAATAGCTATCACTCCACCATTGGGATTTCTACTTTTGAGGTGTTGTACGGGAGACCTTACAGATCGCCTTTGTGATGGACTGACCCCGGGGAGTCAGCACTAGTGGGACCAAAGATGGTACGGGATACCATGAAGAAGGTGAAGATCATCCAGGAGAGGATGTAGACTGCACAGAGATGGCAGAAATCTTATTCCGACAGGAGACGGAGACCTCTGGAGTTCGAGGATGGTGACCACGTCGTCCTATGGGTCTCACCCCGATGGTTTTTTCAGAGGTTTGGCTGGGGTGACAAGTTATCTCTGAGGTTCATTAGACGCTTTCAGGTCCTCAGCAGAGTTGAAGAGGTGGCTCACCGCTTAGCTCTTCCATCTCAGTTGCACCGGGTGCATGACGTCTTCCACATATCTCAGCTAAGTAGATACGTGAATGAACCATCTCATGTCATCGACCATAGTGAGCTGAACATCGACGATCGGGCGACGTTTACGGAGGTTACAGTAGAGATTGAGGATCGATAGGAGCGGGTCCTTCATGGGCCATCAATACCTCTGGTTCGCATTCACTGGCAGCACATAAACCTCCAAAAGAGAACATGGGGGTGGGAGGCTCAGATTTGTTCTTGGTACCCCCACTTGTTTTGATAGTTTTTGTGATGTGGCATTTGGGGATGCAAAGTCCTGAGGTGGGGAAAAAGTAAAGACCCATAAATTCCATGTAATTTTTTTTAAATTATATGGGAATTTTACGGGTCTGCAAAAATTGACGGTGCGTGATTTCGACCCCCGGTGTGACTGGAATGAATTTCTGAATTTTTTTTGGGTATGTTCAATAAACATGCGAGCAGGTTTTTGTAACTTTGAAACTGATGCTCAGAATTGAAATTCGAGGACACCGTTAAACTCACAGCTCCGGTATTCGCTAAAGGAGGCCTTCACCTCACCTATAGTTGGTCGAGGGTGAAATTTTGTTTTCGTGATTTTCATGGAAGAAGAAAAATAAAATGTTTAACATTTTTATTTTTATTTTTGAGAACCTCTATACATAGGTTATAGTGTTGGGGACCACTCGAACCCCTCTTAATGGGGGGAAAACCTCTCAACTCCCCATTAACTTATTCTACCATTCAATTATTCCAACCCTCCAATTAAATATTTGAGCCATTTATTTTTGTGCCGACATAAATTAATTGTATAAACCTACTTTAATTTATGTTGGCTCCTCATTTTTATCATTGGGGAAAAATTGTTGGCAAAGGGGAGAGTGGGGAGAACATTGGTGAAACATTCTCCAATGATGAACTCTTCTCTTTCGATGAATATCTCTCCAACAAAGAACTCCGTAAAAGGATCTCCAATGACGAAAAAACCAATGATCGAGGAAACACCGACCTCACTGACTTCTCCCTTTCCACTACTCACTAATGTCAATGAACAATCAAGGTAGGTTTTGATGTTTTAAATTTCCCCCTTACCCATTCTTGACAATTCTTTGTGATCCAAGAAAAAATTGAGTCGCTTACTACCGCTCTAACGTGGGGGGTGTGGGCCAAATGAACATGGCCCGAACACTCTGCAAATACCATGAAATATTTGTTGCATTCTTCACGATGGAGGAGGACAATGACTGGTGCCGTCAATTGGAACCGATGGAACTCGAGATTGGTGGATGCCACCACGACTGGCCGCGACGACGGCGGTGGCGCAACTGCGCTGTCGGAGAAGGGCTGCAGCCTATCGGCAGTGGCGGAGCAATGGAGGGCGGCCGATGTTCGGTTGGACGTGGAGGGGTGGCGTATGATGCGCTGGCGTCAAAGCAAGGGGGTCGCGGTCTGCCTGGCCACGGCGAATGGCGAAGGCTCGGCTGGCGTTCAGCAGGCCGTAGAGCGGCGGCACACGATGTGCCACTAAGGGGAGAAGAGGCCAGCTTTTACGGCCGACCGAACTGGATCGAGTGGGACCCCGTGGGTCCCACATTCTATTTGGCTACCGAACGGTTTCAGTAATTTTTTGTTTGGAAGTGTGGGGTGCGTGACTCCCCCCGCATGCGGCCAGGCCGGGTCGGACCGCTTAACGCGGGTCGGGATGCCCAGCGTAGGCCGGGCCGCCCTGCATGGGTCAAGCCCCCCAGCATAGGTGGGGCCGCCTAGCGTGGGCCATGCCGGGTCGACCCGAACTGGGTCGGGTCGACCCAGGTTGGGTTAGACCGGACCCGGACCAACTTCGATCCATATTTGATCTTTTGGCCTTAACTTTGGCACCGGGAATCCGTTTGACGAACTGTCTGCAGCACCAAAAAACATGGAGTGAGACAGTCCTTTTGGTATACCCCACTTGAGATTTGGATAATGTTGGGCTATGGTCGGGTTGGATTGAGCACGAATCCAACGAGGCCCTCGGGACTGAAAGGCCAATAACTTACCGACCGGGCGTCTGATTGATGCCCCGTCTGTTGCGTTAAGACCCATTTTACATGGCGGTACATTGGGATACATCATCACAGGAATAAGTTTCAGTTGGATTATCGACTAGTATCTTGAAGAGCGGACTCTCTTGGAGACGAGCAAGATTAGTGCGGGTACCCTGTAGCTGGCTCCGACGATGTACTATGATCTTGTGTTGGTCTGACGATATGCTAGGATCCTATGGGGGTTTGAAGATGTTCTATAATCATTTGGGGGATTAAAAATGTACTAGGATCATGTGCGGGTCTGACGATGTACTATGATCCTGTGTGGGTCTGATGGTGTACTAGGATACTGTGTGGGTCTGACAATGTACTATGATCATATGTGGGTCTGAAGCTGTACTAGGGTCCTGTGTGGGTCTGACGATGTACTATGATCTTATGTGGGTCTGACAAAGTACTAGGATCATGGGTGGGTCTGACGATGTACTACGATCTTGTGTGGGTCTGACGATGTACTAGGATCCTATGTGGGTCTAACGATGTATTAGGATCCTGTGTGGGTCTGACTATGTACTATGATCCTGTATGGGTCTGTAATTTTTTATCCTTCATGGGTATGCCTCTTATCAGAGTAAGACGATTCAGTAGTTACATATAATCATCTCTACTAATGTACCTAAGTTATACCTGGTGTGAGCTGAGTCTATAACTTTGTGGTACATTCCTTTGTGGTAATACCTTGGTGGTATTCCTCTATGTGGCGTACCTGTGTGGTACTTACCTTCATGGACTTACTTAATTAATGGACCAGTTGAGCTTTTGTCTATTGTGTTGGACCCTCTGTTTCCTCATTATTTAGATGGGTATATTTGATAAATTAGGTATATGTATGGGATTATACCTAAGTAGGGTTGTCACTGGTTTTCATGCTTGGAGGGTTATCCTTTGTAGATTTAGTGAGCCCTTGAGGGTATCAGGGTCCCTACTTATCCCTGTTATACTTACCCATGCACGGGCTATGCCCGCACCTTGTTGTGTTTGGTGTTGATGACGGACAACACTGATCGAGGCTGAGGGTACTAGGAGAGGATGGTGCCTGGAGGTGGACCATACGACATTTTGATACGCAGAGGAGAGGAGCATATGTGGAGTGCTGAGGAGGCAATCTTTACCTACCCTTCAGGTAGGAGCCTCATAGGATGACCGAGTAACTGTATTTCTCTTTCTTCTGTTGTATTTCATTTCAGTTTTACTTGTACCTTTACTTTTGGGCTTGCATTCTGGCCCCTCTTACTTTCAGCACTCTTTTTTCTATACTGTTTTCTTGTGTTTGTATCTTTTTGTGTTCTTTTTTGGGATTATTTACATGATATAAAGGCAATGCCTTCTGGTTTTAGGGGATATGTCTTTCGGTGCTAGTCGCCATCCCCTAACCTATGGAAGGCGGGCTTGGGGTAGTCATGGCATAGGCCCTAGGGGAAGGGTCGTGACATAATATATTTTTATATGTTTTTAATCCCTTTCATAACTGATAATATAACAGTTGGTTTATATCTTATTATATTAAATAATAATATTTTAATAATATATTTTTATTTGGTGAAATATGATCATGTGTGTGATGTAAGATTTTTAATAAAGTCTCCATTGCTTGTAACGCAAGATAACTGGGTGTTGTGTGAATTTTAAAATATAGAATATATGAAATATATTTAAAATAGTAAAAATATTTCAATGTATTAAGTAATTATATCCCCTTAAGTTCTTGGTGGAATGCGTCATGCAAGCTATCAAATATAAGTTTCTTACCATAAAATTTTAGGGTGTTGTAGGCAAGATATAAATCTTAGTAAGGGAATAAACAAGGAATAACATGATGAATAAAATACATGGTAGACAATATTCATATCAATGGAGAATATGAATAATAAATAATGATATAGAATGATAATCATAACATGGGAAGTGTGGAAACAACTTAAAACACGACATCATAAACATAGGTCATGGAAAAAAACTCCAAGACATCATGGTAAAAAAAGTACCCTAAAGGAATCAGGTAAACCGTATTTCCTAATATGACATATAATGATACTAAAAATAACCCAATGTATTGGAGTATTATCTAATTTCACGCATGCATGTTACTATAATTTCATTCGCATGCTTAAGTGTTCCACATAAATCAATCAACATGGATTCATCCATCATCATAATTTATTCGAAAATAAATTTTTGGGGAATAAATAAATTTATGTACCTAATAAAGGGATTATATATATATAAGTGAATTCCCATGATAGAAAATGGGCATGGTATTCACTAAAAATAGTTTTTGAATGGAAAACCATAGTGAAATTTCGGCAGCATAACAGTGTCCCATAAAAAATCATAAAATGGGTTGATGAGAGTTAAATGGGCATCTAATAAAATTTAAATGAAATTTACAGTAAATGGTGAATGTAAATAGATTTCCCAACATATTAAATTGTAAATAAATTCAAAACATAATAAGGAAATTTGAAGATAGAGGATAAAGGAATGAACCCTTACATGAATGTGTGACTCGAAAGGGTTGGGTGGTGATTATTGAAAGCTTGGGAAACATTTTGATAACTATAGAGTATGGAGGAATAATATGTATTCTCTTAAATTATTTTGAGTGAAGTTAAATGGGATTTGGGGTGGGTTTATATATGTAAAGAGAGTGGTTTCTTTATTATTTTTATTTTTGGACACAACATAAAAAATATATCTTAAATCACAAACCTTACCATGATTTTTACTTATGTTTTATTCATAATGGGAGTGTAATACCTTAATTTATCAGCACATGGTAATATATTATTAAAATAATATCATTGGTGATGTGAAGGTGAGTCACACTCTTAACAAAATGATTTTTAAAATCTTAAATATATTAAAATTCTTGGAAGATACTGGATTTAAAAAATATATAAAATAAACATAAAAACATTATTTTAAAGGTAAAGCATATATTTTGTCATGTATCCTATTTATATTACTTATTATATCATTTTTTGTTCATTAAAATGTCATAAAACACATAGTATATTTAAATTATGTTTAATTTTTACCTAAAAATTTGAGTCTTAGAGAAATACGAAAAATTAACCATTGGATAATTTTGAAATTATGATTCGAAAAATAATATTCGTTTTATTTAAATAATATTTGAAATATGTGAATTTACAATTTTAAAATAGTGACAGAATTTTTTTGAAAATGATGGGTTTTAACATTAATAGTTTTCAAACACTAATAAAAATTAAATTTGGATCATAAAAATTACATAATAATTTAAATTTCATAAATAGTATTTAATAATAATATTAAAATATTATTTTATAAAAAAATTAAAATATTATTAATTTCCAATATCCATTTATTCATAAATTCATTAATTTAATTTGAATACTAACTGAAAATATAATTTTTGTTTATTGTTTCTCAATAACAAAACATTTACAAAGTAACAATAATAATGTGAAAATATATTCATTAATCCTTAAAAAATAATGAAATACTCATATTACTAGGATCTCAATAAAAATACCTTTAATACACAATCATACTCCCTAAGAGTAAGGTGTGTGATGGTGGGGTTTTAATGGGGTCATTCAGCGAACATGGTTTCAGCCATGATCTCTATGAGTTGGATAATCTCTCATAAATGGGTTTCCAAATGATTAAGTTATTGGATCTTAGCTTTGGATTAGTCTAGGGGAAAGCCTATAAATTCAATATCCCTTGGAAGCTCTGATAAACGGCCTTCATAGGTTATGATCAAACCTGTTGAGGTGATCACTTCCTTTTTCTATGTCAAATGGATATGTTAAAACCCTATATTTATTCTAGTAATGTGATCTTTGTACAATGACTATATTATCAACAGTAAAGATATATAACCTTCATTTAAATACAATTTCATATAATAAAACAAAATAAGTTCACGTGTATTCTATAACCCTATTACATTTAATTAAAAAAAGGGAAATTTTATTCATTATTGTTTGGGTCGTTACAATTTCATTCTTTTGATTACATTCATGAGAATTATGGCCCCTTTCACCACACATCGGACAAACTCTTGTTCCATTATGAAAGTAAATTGTTGTTTCCTTCTTGATAATCACATTTTGGAAACACCAACATCCCTTTATTTTTATTTGAAACTTTTTTTATCTTGGTTCTCAGAAGTAATCTTATTTTAATGATTTCACATAAAGATATAATACCTAGAAAATTATTATTTTTTATCTCTAAAACACATGATACAATATAATTATATAATCTATTATCTGTAAAGGATGATATCATACCATAAATTCATCAAAAAAGAAGCTTTGTATTAATATTAATCCTTTATAAATGAAATTAGATTTAATACATTAAAAATAACTTCGCTAATACATTTTATAATAATGGGGTTATAAATAACATTTTGATATTCCTTTAATGACATTATTAAAATAATATCTTTTTTAATTTATACATTTTAAATTAAAAAACACCAAAATATTGAGAAAAATATTTTATTTTAAAATAAAAATGGAAAATTGGATAGGATTATTGATAACATATAATTGTTATAATGGTGGAAAAGGGCAATCAAGCCATATTATTTAAAAAAGCATCATGTTTGTATTTTTCTAATAGATTTTAAAATAAAACATATGTGTAACTTACTTACTGATTCTGGATCCAAAAGAGAAAGAATTGAATATAAATATATAAACTCTAAACATAACTATAGAAGTAGAATACTTGTGGGGTTTAAGAAGTTAGGATCATATAATTTTCCAAAATTAAATATTAATATAAAAAATCTAGAAATATCATGAAATTATAATAGGAATCCCTTACTACATTGATATATTTTGGATAAATATCTTTAAAAGATAAAAAATGAATAAAAACATTGAATACCATGAATAGAGAGGGATTAATGATATAAAGGGTTAGTATTTACACCATTTTTAAAACCCCAATCTTTTTTAGAGATGTATTAAGTTTTTTAATTGGTTCTAATTTTCCTTATATTGAGTAATTTTTGTTTTGGTTTTACCTTTAGGTGTGTTCGGGTGAAAATTTGAAAGAAATTGAAGAAAGAGGGTAGTTTACGGTTGGCGCATGGTCTTCCCTAACTATGCGCCCTTGCCCCGCAAACCATGTAATCCTAGAAAGTGAGGGTTTTCACGACTATCACACAATTCATCAAATTGTGTACCATAAAAGGAGAAAATGTGAACCCCTCCCACCTATAATAGTTGAAGGGTATGGGTGTGAAGTTAGGGGAAATTGTGTACCCCAAGCAGCAAAACAAGCGTACGATATTTTTCTCACCCAAAAAAAATTTTAAATTTTACCGAGCCTGTATTTTAAAACCTATTTGACTCTAACTCCACACCCAATGTCTTTTCACGAGTTTGGAGGATTTGGAACAGATTCCAATCTAATATAAACTTCATTCATCACAATTTGAATCCCATATTAAATATTTTCAACCCTTTCAGTAAGAGGATCTCATCCTGTGTGGTTTCCTTTCCCTTTTCCATTATTCTTCCTTCTATTAAAATATTGTTCTTCCCAATTTTTAGTTATATTTGGATTGAGGACCATGGATCTAGATCTAAGATTTTGATATATTGGTTTTCCAGTATTGAATTAGGGTTTTAGATCAAGATCGTGTTCTTCATTGCATTCTTGATTGATTTGATTCAAATTGGATATTTTTATTGGGAGATTGCTTGTCAATGAATTCAGGTATGCGGTCTATAATTCAACTAAAAGTTAAATTCTTATCTCAATAGAAATTTTTGATGAAAAAGTGTGAAACATTAAATTAAAACATAAAAGAAGTAACCTAGATTGAGACTACAAATAACTACCCCTCCCCAGCAACTACATTGTTATTTATAGTATCTACCTCACATTACCACTCAGCAAGTTGTCTTGTGTAAAGTTTCATGGGCTTGGTACTAATGGAAAATACATACACTCTCATTCATCCAAATGAAAATGTTCATGAACCGGTGAATGATTGCTACTCTAAATCCTCATGTGGGTCTGATCATTGTAGAGTTTTGGTTGAAAGATTCAAAATAAAACAAAATTCTAAAAAATGTATCAATCCCACCCATATAAAAATTCTAAAAATACTACACAAAACTATCCAAATTTCGAATCCAAAAAGTCACCAAAAAATCCATGAATCCAATAATCATCATCTTATACCCTAAAATAGTTGCTCGAACTCACGTCCCAAAGGACCAAGAAGACCACCGCCCTAATCTTACATAGATAGAATGGAGGAATCCTAGAACCAATGTAGAGAACCAAGAAAATATAGGAAGGAGGAATCATCAGTGATACCACGTCTTGACACTATCACATCACCTTTGATGTAAACACATAAAATCAATATCCAAAAGACATGAACTTCTCTATTTGGTTCATTTGTAGAAGAATGAAAATAAAAAACACAAAGAATATAGAAACTGGCTTGACCTCATTAGCCACCATCTTGAATACCTTGCACCAGCACACACCAGTGCCTTATTTGTAGCAACAGCAACAAATAAACAGCAAAAAACGTGAAATATTTTGACAATAAACTCAATAAAAAACCTAAAACCAGAAGCAAACCCAAAAAATAAACCAAGGTAGTAGCGAATAGATCCATGATAGCAGATAAATCGCGAGTCAAAGATAATAATAAAAAACTGAACCCATGATCCATCGACATACTAGAACCGAAGAAACATTGTAGAATAGAAAATAAATGGTAAAAAAGTAATTCATGTGTAAATTGAAACAATTAATGGTAACAATAGAATTCATGTGTAAATTGAGACATTGAATGATAATAATAGAATTCAGTTTTAAATTGAGACAATGAAAAGTAAAAATGGAATTAATGTGTAAAATGAGCTAATGAATTGTAACAATAAAATTCATGTGTAGATTAAGATGAAGAATAGCAACAATTAAATTATGAGATATGAAATCCATCATGGATATTTCAGGATCCTCTATGAGTTGAAGTAGGTATTTAGAGTTTGGGTGTCCATGGGAACCCGAGGGTTTTAGCGGTTAAATAAATAATAATTGATAATGTGATAAAGGTTTTATTTTTCATTGTACTTATTTTTTATACAAATTCATATACTATTTGACTCTATATTGTTTTAGATGTCGGTGGTGTTGTCCTTATGAGTTGTACTCCCACCCTACTCAATCTTCCTGATCAACACCCAAATAGATTTCATGGTTACAGGATGGGGTAAGAGAAAAGGCCATCTATAAGATAGGTGAGTTGGAAAGGAGCAGGAATGAGGGAATGGAATATGGTACAGGTAATGCATGGGAGCTGACAACATCTTTAATTTGAGTTGCATTTTAAAACTTGGAATATACTTTAGCATGACATGTATACTATTCAGTTTTCATATTTTATTTCTAGTTTTAGTCATCCTGGGATTCTGGATTATTCGAATTATGTTATATCATCCTTTGGTTATTTTTTATTTATTTCTCTAATAAATGGGTATAGTTTACCCATGATTGATATTAGACCCTCACGACAATTCAACAACCTCTGGTATATGATGAGTCATTCTTGAGGTCACATAACAGTTTGTCTTGAGGAACCAGTGTGTGGAACCTAGGTTAGGGCATTGAAAAGAGGTATCAAATACCATTTATCATTTATTTACATTATTATTACTAATTAGAAAAGGTATAAAATATTCTAGTAAGATTCAGACCTTGGATATGAGCTTCTCCATGGGAGTATCTAACCCATGTATTGGGGAGAACCCAAGTACACATTGTGGGATTTTTTATTGTAGTTTGTTGTAATAATTTAATATTTTTTCACATTGGGGGACACACTTGTTGTGTGGTATGATTATTTATGATGATATTTTCTAATATTTGTCTCATGGACTGTTATGTCATAATATTTTAGTATTAATGCATCATTCTAGGAACTCTTGGTTATTTTTTCACATGCATCATTTTAGATATGCATGAGAAAATGAGTTTTGGAACAGTTGTTAAACTTGAACTGTTTTTCATTTCAATTGAAATTAAAATGAAAACGTGCTTAATATGAAATCAAGAATTATGAAATGATTCAAGATGTTAATAAATGGGTTTCTAATGAGAAACCTGATTATAAAAATGATTAAACCCTTTTCTAACCATGCCCTAGATGTGCTATGGTTATGGGTGGATATAACACCTCATTTTTGACCGTGTGGCAGAGTTTGGGGGAAATAAATATTGTGCCTTGTTGTGCTTTCCTATTACATAAATGTGATAAAGTGGTGCTATGTTTCCTAAGATGTGTGTTTTTAATTGTAGATATATTCGTCCAAATTGATTCTTCTTGAGAGAAAGATAGGAGGATTTGGTTGGAGATGATCTACTAGTAGTGGAAGAGGAGGCACCAATAGTGTCAGGTGAGGAAGTAGGGGAAGAGTTCCAAGAAAACTTTTCTGAGTTCATGAAATTTATGGAAAGATACCTGAATCACTTATGAGTAGTATTTCTAACCTCATGTAGGTGTTTTAGTTACAACACCCTCCTAATTTTACTATATATGGTGGAACTATGGGAGATGACTTCTAGATTGATTCCATCAAGACTATGCGGGACTATATAGAAAATCCTTTGGAGATGATGTTCAAGTTGGATACCTATATTCTACAAGGATTAGTGATGATCTGGTGGGATTTTAAGCTCAAAATGGATAGGTTGATGGTATGATATGTAAGGAATTCTTGGATAATCACTTGGATTACTTCTATCTAGAGTTGCTAAGGTAGGAGAGAGTAGTTGAGTTAATGATGTTGACATAGGGGAGTATATCTATGGTGGACTATGTTCAATTATTTATAGACTTGTAGATATTTTTCCCAGTTTTATTAGGGGATGATACAGATATAGTTATACATTTCTATAATGGAATTAAATCTGATATTAAGCCCCATGATAACCTCCTTCGAATAAAGAATTTTGTTGAACCGGTGGATTATGATCTCATAGTTGAGGGGTATTAGAATGAGGATTACAATTGATGATATATGGATGATGTTGGATGGTCAAGAGGTAATTCTTAATAAATTAGGAAGCATATCTATGAGGGTGTTATCTAGGGGATAACATAAAGAGTGTCCAAAGTGAATGGTCAGTCACATAGGACTTGACCTAGATTATATGTCACCAGTGTGGTAGGTATGTCCATTATCATAGACACTATACTTGACCATCGGTATAGTGTTGATATTTTGGTAGTATGGGACATTTTCATAATTTTTGCGGGAGAATGAGACAAATGGGTAGTGATGGAGGAGCTATATAATATCATGGTGCGTGATGGGGATATTTTTTCACAAGATAAATCTAGCTTCATGAGTTCTACTCGATAAGGTGGTTGATGTAGTGGATATAGTTCTTCTGGGAAAGAGTTATTGCATTAGTGGATTGGTGTAGCACTAAGGACTTATCTTGCATCCAATAGAAGATGGGTAGGATAGTTTCATACAGCTCTGCCTAGACTTGTGGAAAGAAAGGTTGGACCATCAGTAGTGAGAGGTACTGTTCTTTTAGCTTCTATGATATCTAGTGCCTTATTTGATATAAGAACCTATCATTACATTATTTTTGAAAAACCTGTGAATGGTTCTATCCCAACAGTGGATTTTTTAGGTAGCATGTCGATGATAGAAACACCTCTGGGAATGAGATCGAGAGACATTGTCTTGTGTAAAAGGTGTTGTCTCGAGGTTGGAGTGTATCACTTTCTGTTGGATCTTTACATCCTTGACATGTCAATCATCCAACTAATTTTGGTTATGGACTAATTAGTAGAATTGTGATCCCATATAGATTTTTTTCCAGAGTGTATTTTATTTTACATCTTATGAGGGTGAGAATTATTTACACCATGGATATGGGTATATCAAGGTGGGTCGTGCAGGACCATTTCATTAGAAACTGGGGGAGATTACTGGCCAAGAGATTATTATTTTGCTGGATGATGGGGGTGTAAAGAAGGATGTATTTCCACCTATAGTGGAGTAGTTTTATGATGTGTTTCTTGGAGACTTATTAGGGCTTACACCCTATAAGGATGTACAATTTACAATTCATCTCGTTAGAGGCATTGTGATAGATTCTATTACACTATATATAATGGAGTTGACGGAGCATAAGAGCATAATACTCATCTAGAGGAGTTGGAGGATAAGGGTTTTACCCATCTAAGTTTGTCTCCTTGGGTTCTCTAGTCTTGTTTGTAGATAAGGATGACAAGACCCTACAATTGTGTGTTCATGACCATAAGTTGAGCCAAATGATAGTTAAGAGTTGGTATCCTTTTCTTTATAGTGATGATATTTATGACTAGTTGATATGAGTGTGCATTTTCTCTATGATAAACATGAGATCAGGGTATCACCAGTTGAGATTTCATCCTTCTGATATACCGAGGACTATTTTTAAAAGTATATATATGTTATTTATGAGTTTATGGTAAATATATTTGGGTTCAAAAATACACCTTTGGTTTTTTTGTTATTGATGAATAGAATCTTATATCTTTAACTGGATCAGTTTGTGGTAGTATTTGTAGATGACATCTTATTGTACTCCAAGACTCATGACATTCATGAACAATATCTTGACATCATCTTTAGTACACTAAGAGAGAATCATATATACTCTAGGATATCTAATTGATAGTTTTCCAATGATTTGTTACACTTCTTGGATAATATCATCTTGGAGGAAGGTGTTTCAGTGGACCCATAGAAGATTCAGGAATTGTTTTCTTAGAAGCATCCTATGATTTTTATTTATTTATATATTTATATTATTTGATGAGTATTATTTTCAGTTTATTCAAGACTATCCATATTTTGTAGTTCCTCTTTATGGATTGATCAAAAGGTTATAATGTTTGTCTAGTTTGGAGAATGTGACAATGTCTTTCAAAATTTAAATAAGAACTTAACATCAGCACCAATATTGATCCTACCTGACCCATGTGAGGTGTGCATGGTGTTTTATGATTCTTCTAGGATCCGAATCACATAATTGTTTATGTAGGGACACCAAGTTTTTTCATACGAGTCTCAATAGTTGAGGCCACATGACTATAACTACACTACATATGACCTTCAGTTGGTTGTAGGGGTTTATTATTTAAAGTGTTGGAGGAACTATCCATTGTGAGAAAATTTCATTGTGTATATAGATCACAACATCTTTTAATTTTATCCTTTTGTAGTAAGATTTTATCCTTTCACAACAAATATTGGTTGATTATATTCATTCATTCAATTTTGAGCTAGAATATACACCTGGGAAGATAAATAGTGTTGTTTATTATATAAAAAATAACAATGTAGTCTCAGTCATTTCAAGAGTCTAGTATTGTGTGGAATATGATAACCTTAATAGTTTATATACACATTTTATTTTAGGATAGTTAGAAGTATATGAATATCGTATCTGTTATATTAGATTCTACACTTTTGAGATGAATTAGGGACAAATAGTATGAGGATCCAAAATGTTTGACCATAGGGGAAAGCCTTGAAGGTGGTGAGACACCTTCAGATAGAATCATATATGGGGATGAGATTATCTTTTTCCAGAATTAGGTTGTTGTGTCTAAAAGTTTTTGGGTGGATCTGATGCATGAGTCTCATGCCTCAAATTGAGCGGTGTATCTAGGTGTGACAAAATTTTATACTGACCTACATCGACATTTTTTATTTATGAACATGAAAAATGAGAAAGAAAGTTTCATGACATGATGGTACACATGTCACAAGGTTAAGGTAGAGCATCAAGGACCCTGTGGTTTAATAGATCCATTTCCCATTCTAGAATAGAAGTTGGACGATGTGACTATAGAATTTTTTGTGGGTATAACAAGTACGCCTTAGAAGAGTGATTCTATTTGGGTGATTGTGGACCATTTAATGAAATTATCTAATTTATGACTTCTACATGAAACATTATCAGTAGAGTAGTTGGGAGAAATGTATGTTCATGAGAAATTCTAACTTCTTGGGGTTTCATGGACTATTATTTAATACAATGATTCATGCTTTATTTCACTCTTATAATGGTCTTAAAAAAGGTTCTTGGTAAACAATTTTTTTTGAATACAACATTTCACCCACAGACAAATGGGTATTAGGGTCATACTATAAAGTTCTTGGGGATATGTTGTGAGCATGTTTTATTGACCTTGGTGGGTTTTTGAAGAATCATATGGACCTTTTGTATTTCTCCAATAATAATAGTTGTAAGAAAAATATATATATGGAACCATATGATAATCTTTATAGTATATTATGGAGATCACCTCTATTCTAGATGGAGGAGTATGATTCAGAGTTGTTGGGATTAGGTCTCATGTAGGAGACATTTGACTAGGTACAATTGATTCAGATGTATATGGATACGTATCAGAGTAGATAGAAGTTGTATGATGCTAGATGTAGATGACCCATATATTTTATGGAGGGTGATCATGTATTCATTCAGGTGTCACATAGGTTGGGTCACTATAGGATATGTAGATAGGGAATATAGGCTCATAGGTTTGTTGGACTATTTGAGGTTCATTGAGATAATAGGGATGGTGGCATACTGATTACCTCTTCCACATAGATATAGTTCCATGAATGATTTATTCTATATGTCACAACTACAACAGTATCACCCTGATACTTATCGTGTGATCTATTTGGATTTTTTTGAGATTGAGATAGATGCATTCTTTGAGGATTATTGTATATGCGTGTTTGATCAAAGCTAGAAAGTTTTTAGGGGAAGGATCATACAAACAGTTCATGTATTGTGGAAACATGGTCGTGTTCAGATGGAAAATTGGGAGAGATAAGAAGATATAAAGGCACAGTGGACCAATCTTTTTGACTCAAAATCTTAGAGATACCTAGGATTATAGCTCGAGGATGATCTTTTATATAGTGGAGAGATTGTAAAATCCTGGCCTTTTTAAGATATGTTTTGGGCTTGTTTTAGGTACGCTTTTTACCTGGGTGGTATAATTTTCATTTGGTTTTTACCATGGGGTGTGTTGTGGAGAAATTTTGAGAAAAATGAAAGAAATATGGTAGTCCAGAGTTGGCACATGGGTTTCCCTAACCATGCGCCCTGACCCAACAAATTGTAAAACCATGGACAGAGAGGGGTTACATGGATGGCCCTTGGTTTTTCCAATTGTGCACCCTAAAAGGAGGAACTATGCACCATCCTATAATAGTTAAAAGTTTTTGGTTCATGTTTAAGGGAAACCATGCACCCTGAGTAAAAAACTGTGCATACAGGATTTTAATCCCCTAAAAATTAGTTTTAAATTCTCATATGCCTTAATTTTAAACCTTATTCATCCCTAAATTGACCCCTACCACCATTTCAGGATTTTGGAGCATCCCAAACATATTCCATGCCATTAAAACTTCAGTTCTTCATGATTCACGTCTCGTATTGGTGATATGCAACTCTCCTGTTAAGGGCATCTCATCTCATGTGGTTTCATTTCTCTTTACTGTTCTTTTTCAATCTAGTGAAGGATTATCCTTCCCTACTTTTGGATGGATCTATATTTGGGATTTGGGATATTGAACTAGGATTGTGATATATTAATTGTACAATATTGAATTAGGGGTTCATATCTAGATCGTGTTTTTTCACAATGTTCTTAATTGATCCACTTCAAATTAGTGGTTCATTATGTCCCACTGTCTCTTCAAGCATCAGTTTTCCTCAGGAAGGAGTGTGAGTATAGCTGTCATACCATATATGATGGGGAGAGACTAGTCATACTTCTTGTTTCCATCACTGATCAATTATAATGGAGTCTTAGGAGCTATTGTAAGGAAATACCCACATGAGGGGTCATGTGGCTACAGTTGTTCGGGACTCCTAGCCTCAGGTCCCTCAACCCTTTTTTCCACCTGTCTCAGGTTCTCATCTATGATTGTGTGGTGTGATATGGACTTAATTCCTCATTCACATTGGGCTATTTTTCCATGTCATACATATCCCCTTGAGACATACCTCCATGTATCATCCTTCTCGTGAGCACAAACCCCGCCATGATTTGCGCCCCCTATCATTTGGGTTTCCATCATCTTTTATATCTAAAAGGGACCCCCGAACAACATGGATTCTAGGACCTAGGGATCTCATACCATTTTGGACCAACTTCCCCAAGTATTTCAAGAAACAAGTTGATACAAGTCCCTTATTGAGAATGCGGTCAATGATCAACGCTCAATTTTTTTCCCTCGAACTCCAGTCACACAAATATGGATACTGTGTTATGAACATGGTCAATATTTATCCTATATCATTATTTTCATTTTTTGGTTCCCAATAGGCATGATGATTCACCCTCTCTACTCAGCTATTTCATGCATATGACATTAAACTAGGCATCTATGTTCCAATCGTTATGACATTAAACTAAGAGAACCATTGTCCTCACTGCAAGACATTAAAATGCGAATTGGTTGGGACTACCCATCTTAGATCCCTCAACCCTATCACCCGCTAGCCCAAGTTCTCATTCAGGATTATACAATGTTGCATGGGATTATTTCCTCATTCACATTGGGTTACCCTCCACTCTGTATGCATCTCCCATTGGGAACCTCACCCCTATCTATGTACTTGCTGCATGATGTAAAAATGCACAACATCATTTATCAGAACTATGTGTGGAATGATTCTTATATTTATGAGATACATAGGATTTACTGAAAATTTAGTCTTTAGGTCCAACCCCATCTCTTAGAGACCTCCTTATCATCTTCCGGGCCCCCTAGCCTGAGTTCCTCTAGGAGAGGGATATGTAGTGTGGTATGGAATCCATGTCCTCATTCACGCCGGGTTTGTAACAACCAAGTCACATACCTATTTCTCTTGAGATCCCTTCTCTCCATTGTTCTACACTTATCTTTTCATGTTGTATTCTCTTATGTTTGGCCCCTTGACCCTCTTAACTGATTCATCAATGTGACCATGAGTAATCTCGTTCAGGACCTAGAGTGTCAGATTCTACCTGGACATGCTCTCACCCATTTTTTAGGCTTTTTGTTCCCCTTAATTTGGGATTTCATCATATTTCACATCTGAAGGGACCCTCAAATGGAATGGATGCTCAACCCAAGGGCTCTCCTACCATTTTAGGCCAATGTCCTTGAGGGTTTCGAACAAAAAATTGATACAATTCCCAGGTTGTGAATATGGTCAATGGTTGACGCTCATTTTTTCTCCCATTTCAGGTCATATGATATGGTTGCCAGGTTTTGAACATGGTCAACAATTATCCTCCATCATCACGCTAACCCCATCAAGCCCTAAATGTCGGTTTCATGATTCACATCCTTTTCTACCTCATCATTTCCAAGTGGAATTTTGACACTCTTAGTATTATCCCTCAGTTCACATTTTCACGTTAGGAGGACAAATCTGCGGTAAGGCATCATTCGGGTCTCCACACTGATTTCCCCTTTACTTGTATCCCATGTGTTGCAAATAACTCTTCCTACCTTGTTTCCCACACTGAGTTTAACTCATGTGGGATTAGGGATCGGATCGGGGTCTGCACTCACATGGAAGAGTTTATTTCTCCATGGTCTGAGTTATAACACCATAAACTAATATTTCTTTATATGTCCCCTCCTTAGAACTATGTATAGATTTATTTCCATGCTCATGGGACACGTCGGAACTCTGATACATCCTATCTTTGGGTCCAGCTCAAGTTCCACTAATTATCTCTTATGTTTAGCTTTTTAGGCCCTAACTCTTATAGGATTGAGTGGTGTGGTGTGTGTGGGATTATTCCCTCATTCATGTCGGGTTTTCAATAGTTTCACCATGTACTCCTCTTATGGGAGCTAGTCTCCCCAATATCTTGTCCTGCATGACGTTAACCTGCACTCTCAGAATAATGTATTATTTGATTCCCATCACCATGGGATATATTGGAACACCTAGAAATTTCATCTATAGATCCAGTACTATATTTTATAACCTTTTCTAGCCCCTCGGCCCAAGGTTTCTTCCCCATAATTTCATGTGGTGTGATGTGGACCTTGTCCTCATTCATGTCGGGTATGCCTTATCATGTCATGCACATTCCCCCTAAAACCTTGTTTCTCATCTATGTGTACAATCCATATGATGTTAAACTATGCCACCTAGTCCCAAATGACTTTAAACTATTGTGTCTTTATTGAATGATGTTAAAATTCATGGATGGTCCTATTATGTTAGCCTAAACTACAATATTATCGTTCTAGATGCATGATGAAAAATGACACTGAATTTTGATGACATCACTCAAGGGGACATCATGTTGGGTATTGGTTATCCACCATACCATTTTTCAATGCCTATAGGTGTCGTGATTCCTATAGAGACACCGTGATTCTCTGTCCTCAGTATATCACTTCAAAAAAAATCACACACCATCCTAATGGAAAAAACAAGATCTATCAAATGTCGCTACTTTCGGGGCATAGACTAGACCCGCACGACCTTATCATCCCTATAACTTGTACTTTACCATGATGCTTCCATAACTATGTATGGATTGATCACCATCATCATGGGGTATGTAGGAACTCCCACACCCTTTGCTTCAGGCCCTGCCTAACGTTTACTTTTGGTCCCTTGACCTAATTGATTCTCGGGGAGCACATTGTGGTATGGGATTATGTCCTCATTCATTTTAGGTTTTATACATACCACACCATGTGTCTCCCTCACTCCATTCCATCTGTGGTCTGAGCTCTAAAAATCTAAAACTAATATCTCTCCTTGTCCTTGTCACATGAAGTTAATTGGATGACATCTCCCAAAACTATGTGTGGCTTGATTCCCATCCTCATGGTATATGTAGGAATTCCTGGAAATTCAGTTTTCAGGTCCATCCTTAGGAATCCTAAATCCTACCCCCTATTTTTTGGTGTCTTGGCCTGGACTCTTTTGAGTAACCATGCAATTGCAGCTCTACCCTGAACATGTTTAGGATTAACCCTACCATCATTGGTCTCTGACCACGCTATGATTTAAGAACTACGTTGGATTTATTCTCATATTGGTGGGATATATGGAGACTTCTGGCCCTTTTTCCTTAGTCCTAGCCCCCAGATCATTAGTATTGTTGGCCCCTTGGTCCCAATCTTGGTCTAGGTCATATGATGTTGAAATATTCCACTCATCATCTGCATCTGTATGATGTGTTCCAGACTGTCACCAGATAGGTCCTTTTTGGAAGTAGGTATGATCCCTAATCATACTTATGCACCCACCTAATGTGTTTCCACCATGGTGGCATAATTTCAAGTGTGTCAGACTCTATTTGAACATTACAATCACTCCACCCTCCAGGCTTTGTGTGCCCTTTATTTGGACCCTCGTCCTCTTTGACATCTAAAATAATCCCTTGATAGTATGGATGGTCGGCCTATGGATCACCTACTATTCTGGGCCAACGTTCTGGAAGACTAGTCGAAAACACTTTGAGTCCATCCCCATGTTTCGAACATGGTCTGAGTTCGGCCCTTTTTTGTGATCCCCATGTTAGGTTAACGCAATAGGGATACTGTATTTCAAACACGGTCAACAGTTGTCCTTAATTTCCACTCCATACTAACAGTGTTCTAAATTTTGGGGTATTGTGATTCACACCTTCCACTTCTCTATGTCCAGATTGATTCTAACGCCCATGGCGTTACACTACTTGTGAACCAGAGCACATTGGGAAAACAACAATTCGACCCTTCTAAGAGCTTCATTCTCTATTCAGTTCTCCCCTTTTTCTTCCCAGAATCCTAGACAGGTTGTTTATACCCTGGATTCCCAAAGGTTGGTGGGAACTCCGACATTAAAATGATGTGAAGATGTGACCGTCCCTTGTTTCCCACATCAGGCAGGACCCGCATGAGCATTAGGATGGATTTATAATTATCTCACGATTGTGGTCGGAATGAATTAAACTGAAAAAACTAGTTAATAATCTGTTCATGCACGCATTTAATAATAAGTATCAATAAAGAAGAATGTGTTTATGAGTTCATCCCAAAAAGGGCCCTTAAGGATTGACGTTTTGGATGGATTGCTCCAATGATGCCGCCTTCCGACTTGTGTCTTCCAGCATTGCTTCCCACCCCCTGAGATCCTTCTATTCATCAGTAGCTATAGAGTGTAGCTCATTAGCCCTAGATTGTTCATATGATTATTCAGTTTTGAGATCAATCATTTGGAAATTCCCTTGCAATATCTGCTCTTAAGCACCCGCCAGCTAGGCCCTCAATTGCTCAATGAGCTCACAGTGGTTCTCAATGAATGTCTCCCTTTCGTTTGCTTGATCTTCAAGGCATCAGACCTATTTCTTCGACTTTAGGAATTCCTATGTAATCTCAGACACTTTATGGCACTAGTAAATGTTGAAACATTGGATATTCTCCCATATCTTTTCTTCCATTTAATCATATATCATTACATGAAGACGGTGATCATCTACCCCTTCAGCACAGATAAAGTGTATCCAAGCATGGAGTGACCCCATCCATTTTAGCCATTATACCTATGGGTGATTGAGGAAGTTCTTGATACACTTACACCCCTTGAACCGATTCTTACGGCTCTCATCGGTAGCTTCAGAATTAGAGTCATCTATTTTCTCATGGTCTGCAGGTGCATAGTCAGAAAAATCAGCCAAAATATTAATGTCACGGTCTCCTTCTGGTAATCCTCCCAATATATTAATCTCTTCAACATATGGGCATCCTTACTCTCTCATCCTAGTCTCAGAGATTTCACCCCATATAAATTTAGACTCTGCCCCGGTGTTGATATCACTGGTGTTCAAAGCCATTTTCTCACTAGGTGCTGAGGCCGACTCGGTTTGAGCAGTGTGTTCTTAGTGGGTCAGTGCATTCGACATGGATTCATCTACAGATGGTTTAGATCCATCAGCTTCACAAGTGTCTAATATCATGATTACTGCACAAATGATAAATGCCCAGATTAGTAGAGCTCTCTGGTGACAGATACAGGTGTTTGAGTAATGAATCTTACAAGAGATCAGTGCGTCAACCTCCCGTGTTCCAGTCGTTGTAGGAACTATCGTCGTGGGAGATACTTCAGCTCTTGTCATTCCAATGATGGGTGTTAGCTCCCCCCCCCTTTTTATATCAGTGCACCATCACCCCCCTTATATAGAGCCTCCTGACCACCGACACCAGGATGTGCCTGAACAGAGAAAACGTCCAGTTGGTGATTATGAAAGATGGAGAGAGGAAATGCTAGGATGATAATTAAGGAATACCTCATGGTTCTTAGAATGTCCATGTCAGGGCTGGTAATCTCGCTGCTCTCCCAAGGAATCCCATGCTGGGCCATCCCCTGAGACCCTTCACCCCATGCTCTTCTTCAACACCCCTCATTTCAACCTCTTCTTCTCCTTCATCCTCTTCCTCTGCTGATTTTCTTTCCTCTGTCTCCCCATTGCCATCATCATCTTCGAACAACATACATTCCAAATCATGATCCGAACTGTGCATCACTTTTACCAATAGAGTGTGTTCATCGTTCCAACCCCACTGGCATGCATAAAAAACCATCGCCATTAGATATGTGAGATGAAGATGAAATTTAACTCTGTCATCAATCCTAATGAGGCCAATTTCTGGCAGCTAGATCCCATCCCATTCCATCTTTTTCTGGAGGGCTTCGGTATTCATTGACCATCATAGGGTCAACCAGGCTGACCAAAATGCATTGAAGATTTATTCCTCAGAAGGTTGAAGTATATACCTTATATGTTTCCCAGGAAGCTCCTTGGCCGCTCCGTGAGGTTGTTCATGAGACCCTCTCCATCCGAAAAATGAGGGAACGACCGCACAATGTGATGTTCCCGCTGCTGAAGTCCCAACCCGTACCAGCACACCTGCCTGACTTGTCTTCGAACTTTCCTAACTGATGATGCTTCGTCTTCTCTCTCGCTGCCCAGGCTCCACACTAACCACCTTGAGATGCTAGACTCGTTTCAATAGGATCCCCTTAGGATATTCTTCCACCCAATGTTTGGCATATTTCTTTTAGAGAACGACATCAACTCTAGTAGGGGTAAGGTAATTACCTCACTAGAGACGTAGGTTGTGAGAATCAGCCACATTTTATGGAGTACGCAAGGATGATTCTCCTCTTAGAAATATGTATACTCCTTCTATGGCATCCGCTGGAGTCATCCAAATGCCTGGAAAATCTTAACAGCACATAAGGCTAACAATGAAACATTCTATCGACCCAGACTACAAGCACCCGACCTATGATGCTCTGAAAGTATTCTCTTTTTCTCCAATGAGTCTTTCCTGTCATCTATCATCTTTCCAGCTGGGGTAGGAAACAGACTAAAGGTAAAATTGGGGTGATTTCTGATCCTGATCCTTATCCCCTCTTCATTGAGCATCAATGGCATGACCCCGACAATGTTCAATAAGGAAGGTCACGGGCCATTACCTAGGGAAATAATGGTATTTGGGAAGGTGTACCCACCATTGTGAGCCGAGATCCAATCATGAACGATTTAGAAAGGGGCCCAGATCCTCCTCGGTGAGCCCCCTCTTAAAATATGCCCTAGGATGGCATACAGTCGAGCTAGTACAGGGACCCCCAAGTTAAACCTCTAATTGGATAACATAAATCCAGCAATCACCAATGTTGCGGGGTGGACTCTCATCCTTTTGTCCCTTACTGTCAATAGCCACCCACTTGAGAAGGTTGTAAGAAATCCGGCATATTGGACATTTGGGTCCCAAATTTCATTCACACTAAAACCCTAGGATTGATATTCCCCCACCTCCCGAAACCTTCAGTATGATATGCTTCTGCTCTTATGTACTGTGGTCGAACACCGTTTTCCACTCCCTGGCATCTTGATATTCAGGTCTATATTTAGAAACGAGTCGAACCACTTCGAGTAGGAAATGTATTTCAAAAAGTCCTTGACCCCTAGCCTCTCCTTGGATAGCTCCAATTTGTTCCATGTTGAGATGGGTGTCCATGACCTATCTCCCCAGATGTTCTCTTTCATAAGAAATTCATGATACTGGTGCCCATCCAAAGGGATGCCCCAAATGTAATGAACATTCTAAAGACTGATACCAACCTCCCCATGGTAGAGATGGAAGGTGTTGGTATCAGGGGACGACTAGGTAATCATATTTGGTCTAATTTGTTGCTGGCGGTAGAAATGAAACTGCGACGTCCACACCACCTTGAACAGCCCAATGTGCTGCATTTCTTCCCCAAACTAATCACATGATTATTTTACCCAATACGCCCAGGCCCACTCATTTGTGAAAATTCCTCCAAACCTTAGGCCCCAGTCCTGCAACCAGACCTTAGTCTCATCAGTGATGCTCTGTCGAAAGGTACTTGTGTAATGATCCAAAGAATCCTCAATGACCGGTTCGCCTCGCGAGATGGTTCTGGTCCTTGGATTCATAGCATATTTTTCCATGTGCCTAGTTTCTTTGGTATAATGTCCATTGTTTATGATGATGTATTGGGGAATATTTTCCTTGTGAGTCACCCATGACCATAGTGTGTCAACTTTGAATCCCAGCACAGGTACCTCCTCAAAAATAATAATGTCCCATATCTGTAGGTTGTTAGATAGAACATAATTCTTTTGGGCTTGGGTCAGCATTTTTAATAGAGTTTGATTGTCAAATACAACTTTCTTTCCACTGTAGACCTCAGGGTTCATGACCATATCGACCCTCCGAGTAGCATATACAACTTCTCTCTTAGCATCCCCCTAATTAGTAGCTATCCTCTTTTGGTAAATTCTGAAAAAGCCTAACATGAAAAAGTCCGCATGACATGCGAAATATCAGAAGATGGCACGAGAAAACAAGAAAATGGTGTGGAAAATTGATATTACATGGAAAATAATGACCAAATCTGAGAGATTCCATGCAATAGAGGTCAAATTGTGTGCAAAGACATGAGATATTTTTTGCGTGTGAGAGCATCGGAATATGACCTTCACGCCCCCTCGTAGCTCTGATTTTGAGGGGGGGTTTATAGATTCTAGAATATGCTGAAGGCGTCAGACCGAAATTTGGGGAAAACCTTAAGCAAATTTTGACCGAAGGCACTGGTCCAGGACATCCCAAAAACCCATGTGAAATATCCATGTAGTAAGAATAAAACTGACCTACACCACGTAAAATACCACGTCAATGAAATATTTGGTGTGCCACACAGAATGTTATGAGAATCCGATTGAAGGCGAGAGTTTTCTATGTTGGCCGAGTTCTGTGAGGCTTCTCTTTCACCGCCCCTGGGTCTAGGATATTTTTCAGGCGAAATTCCGTGCACATCCATGGCCTTCAATCGTCTATAAATATAAGTTCATCCCCCCACTTTCAGCTGCTAAAGAATCTGAACCGTCTCCCCTGCGTGTAATTCACCTATCCTACATGGAAAAGTTGACTTACAGGTATAGGATGTTCTGCGACATCTCTCCTAGAAGTTCTTCTTTCATGTGCTCTTGAACCTCTCCCTAATCCTTATGTGTTGGTCCCCTTGTGCGCAAAAACTTCCAGTTTCATGAAAACCCTTCTAATTGCGTACAAGCCCTTCCACTTTCATGCAAAACCTTCCAATTGCTCGCAAAACATATGCCCCTATTTTCAGGCACACCTCTTCCAGTTGCGTGAAAACCCTTCCATTTGTGCGCACTCATTTTCTACTGAACTCATCCTTTTTCACGAAACAGTCCCCTCTGTGTGTGCCTATTATGTGAAAACCTCTCCTTTTGTGTGCAATCTATTCTTCTTGTGTGTGCATTTTAGCATGTGTTCGATTTCACTCTCCTGGCCACCATCTTTAGGAACTTATTACACAAAAAACACCTCTGTTACACACCCTTCTCCCATATGGTCCTCCAGGCTTGTACGAAGTGATTTCAAGGTCCATTGGACAGTGCTTCATGTGTTCCTTGCTTAGCCTTATGCTTCTTCGCATAGGCACACTAACAACTATTGCTTCTTCAAAAAGCCATGCTAACGTCGGCCCCCCAATGGACCACCCCATGACACCCCCTCACCACAGAATTGTTGGTGCCTTCCCATCACCAAGGGTTAAAGCGTGTCAGTTATGAATGTCCTATGGGTATGGAGTAAACTTGCTCCATCCAAGTTATAGGACGTTAAACTACCAAGAACCGTCATCCTTAACACATGATGTTAAATTGTGACCTCACTCTATTCACTTTACACAGGGTGCCCCATATCAGACATTCTATACGCCTTCTCATCTCCACATGAGTGATATCTTCTTCACATGTAATGAGATCCTCTTTGCTGGAGCAGCGCCTGTCCGCAGGGTGGGGCAACAATCTTGGTATAAGCCCCTAGCCTTTTTGTTGTAGGTAGTACCCATACTCCTCATTTCTTCTTCCATGCCAAAGACTAAGAGGATATATGGGAATAGGTACCCTCATTATCCTATCCCTCTCCCTCTAGGATTTTTCACCACCAGGCCTCCATCATGGAGTAAGTCCCAGTCTCCATCTCCATAGGCTACAAACCACGTGTAAGCCCTTGTTTCCTTTTTGGACCACTAACCATGTGTAAGCCCCACTCCAATTCCCATGAACGCACCTTTTTCAACGTTATTTTCACTTCTTTGCGGCCTCTTATTTATCACACCATTCTTGACTCACGTGGTCTTAGAGTAAGCATTGACCGTGGAATCCTTCCTTGGCTACCTTAGCGTGTAAGCCCCAAACCATTCTGAACTATGTGTACTTTGATACTTGCCAAGCCAAGGTACGTGGGAAGTCTCCCTAAGGTTCAAGCCCAAAACCTCTTTCGGACTATGTAATCATTGATCCTTTCCAAGTCACGGTATGTAGGAAGCCTCCCTGAGGTTCAAGCCCAAAACCAATTGTTCTCAACCCCCTTCACATCGGTTCATGAAAACCTCTTCCAAACTACATGGACTTCGATCCTTGCCAAGGAAAGGTATGTAGGAATCCACCCTGAGGTTCAATCCCAACACCTATTGGTCACAACCCCCTTCACGTCAGTTCACCAACACCTCTCATTAACTACGTGGACTTTGATCCTTGCTAAGGTAAGGTAAGTAGGAAGCCTCCCTGAGGTTCAAGCCCAATGCCCATCTGTCCCTACCAATTCACATTAGTCCACCATCGTCCAACATGAAATTAAACTATACACCCATTTTCATCCTGCAAGTTGTTAAATTCTACCCATTTGAACTATGTGGTCTTTGATCCGTGTCTCTTATACAAGGTATGTAGGAATCCTCCTTAAGGATCAACCCCAATTGTCGGTAAGCTTTTTTTTCTCCAATTGACGGCAAGCCGTTTTGTTCCCCAATCGACAATAATACATTGTTTACCCCAATCAGTAGTAATCCATTATCAACCCCAACTAGCAGTAATATGTTGTATTTCATGTTCGACAGTAAGTCGTTGTAGTCCCCTTTCTTGGAACCCATATCTCTAGTCTTCCCCCTCGAGTGTCAGACCAACCTCGGGATTCTAACCATGCTTAATCCCTAGCATGTCATTGGTTCACTATCCTCTGTGTGCACCCCAATTTTATGCCCCCATCCTGAACTACGTGGACTTTGATCCTTTCCAAGGCAAGGTAAATATGAAGCATCTCTGAGGTTTAAGCCCCTCACTCATGTCTCATCCTAGTACTTCTTTTTAGCCTATGTGTTTCATAAAGGTAATCCCCAGCCCAGAGGTTCAACTAACTCTAGGTATCATCCATATAGACCATCTCCTCAGGCGTCCCATCACCCCCATCGAACTACATGGACTTTGAATCCCTACCATGGGGATATGTAGAAAGTCTCTTTGAGGCTCGAGCCCGAAACAATTTTTACCTTCACGACGGTTCCATCTCATTCCCCCCACCACTTCATTAAAATATTCATCATCCATCCCGATTCTTACCTGGGCTGCCACATCCCAGTGAGATCATGTCACCCACTTTCGAGTTAGCCCCAACATCAGTGTTCCCTCTAGGGGTCACACCCATCTGATCTAATCCCGTTAGTGTTCGGATCAATCCTATCCAACACTGTTAGATGTTAAACTCACAGAATACCTTGTGTTAAACATGGTAATCTAAGGAAAACCTCATAAACATGATTATGGAATATAATTCCCCACATTCGATGTGGGATGCCTCGGGCTTCCTCACCCTCAAGAAGCCATATCATAAGAGGAAGAAACCCAGACACGCCATCGTTCTAGCATCCAGTCACACCAGTGATTTCCAACATGAATACTCCCCAGACCAAAGGTTGTTTCCTTGACCAGAACCCTTGTAATTTCCTCACAGAAGCAGCATAATTAACCAGTGTCCATGAAGACATGGTACTAGGAATAGTTTCATGAACAACGTCTTAAGTCTATAAGGGAGACCCGAACTAGGTAACATGTTCCGAGGAGGAATACACAGAAGGAGGAAAAAAAATCCCATCATACCATTTCGATCAAGGAGAAAACATCCCTAAATAAGTGATAGATGTCACCCACTTTTGGAAAGTAGGAATGTGGGGAAATGACTAATGCATCCTCTACAAATGGATGTGTTCCCCAACGAAACCGTCAGAAACAAAGGTTGATGATATCTATATATATATATATATCAAATAATGATTATTTTATAATGATATATATTTTTCATTAATTCTATATTTATATCCATACATGTAAAACAGTGATGGAAAATGAATTATATCACTATGTGAAGATACAAGGTCGTACGTGCAGATGAGAAATATTTTCATTTTCCATAGAATAGAAAGGAGTTGGAAAATGGTAGATCTAAAATAATAATAAAATATAATTAAATTTATGATACTATAATCTCATTTTTAGGATGGATATAATAAAATTTAAGGAAATAGAAGGAAAAATAAACATTGAAAAGAGTAGATTAAGATGATTACCTCTTCTTTGAGAGACCACTTTTGGCATACACCTTAATCCCTCCTAGGATAATCTTAGGATAAGACAAAGAGATCAGGAAAAAAGTTAATGAAAATTGGAAACTATTTTAGGGATTGGTTGGGCTATAATGGTCAAAAAAAATTGAATAAGGGGGAGAAGAGGTTGCCTATTATAAGTGAAGAGAGAGACATAAATTAAATTAGATAAAATATTTTAATAATATATTTTCATTTTCTTATGAAAGTGGCTCTAAATAATCAAAAAAAGAATATGAAAAAGGTAAAGATGAAATATAACTATCCAATTATTTTTAATCCGATTTTTTTGTGATATATTGGATCCTTATCCATTTATTTGTAACTATATCCACCCATTTTCCCATAAATAATTGATAACTATTTATCACGTTTACTATCCATTATGAATAAAAAGTGATATTACATTGTTATCTTTTAAAAATTATTCTAATTAAAAATATTGAATAAATTTTATATTTTTTAAATACATGAATTGGAAGAGAATACATTTAACATGAGTTCACAAAATGTAATGTATACTATTTTTAGGAAATTATTTATTTTAAGCATATAAATTAGTTTACCAAAAAAATAAATCATAATATTGATGAAAATGGAATGAATATTAATATGTTAAGTCATTGTAGACTTAGTTTTATATTAGATAAAACCAAAACCATCTATAAACTATTTAATAATTGATTAAGATCAAAAAATAAAAACAGGTTTTATTTCTATAAAAACAATACTTAGTTTACTAAAATTTTAATCATATATTTATAATTTTGGAATTATATTTTAACATGAATTATATTACTTCATAAAAAATAATTTTCTATAAAAAAGGATTCATACCATTTTATTTAATTACAATATCATTATAATGTCATAAAAGTTATAGTTATTTGTAAAATTGGTATTTTTAACCATTCACCCAAAAATCAACTATTTCTAAAAAATCATACTAAGATAATTTTTAAATGATTAATTAAAAATTTAAATTAAATTATTCATATAAAATTTATAATATTTGGAAAATTATGTTTTAATCACATTCATTAATAAATCTATGTGTGTTATATTGTAGTTTTTTATATATAAAGTATTACTTATTGTAATTCATTCTTTAGTGTTACAATGATATCTGTTTAGACAACCCCATAAGAAATACTCTCCAAAAATCAACAATTACAAACATTAAAGCATAACTAAATTTATATTGTAATAGCTGGCTCATCAAGGATTAATTATTTAGTATTCCATGGTTGAGATATATTTTTTAACATATAATTTTCTTTCATGACAACTTCAACTTATTAAAAACTCATCATTATATCTCATCCATTGATTTTATAGGTTTTTAACCTTTTAAAAACATGGAATTTAATATTTTTTTCAACATTTTAATTATTTTTATTGACTATAATCGCCTTAAAATAGATATATTTGATTATTTGTATTTGATTAAATATCCCAAACTTGTCTAACTATTAATTCCATATGATAAGTATATCATTTGACATAGGAATTGTTGTCTCCTTGGGCATGGTTATCTTTCTCTAAATTACACTATTAGTAGTATATTTATATGGTGATTTACCTTGTTCCACATTTTTCAAATAAATATAGTCATACATCATACAGCTTGGTGTTATTTCTAGTTTCACATTCCACACACTGTTTTTTTAATTATATCTTTTACCTATATTGGAAGTTTCCCATACTATTCATACGGAGTTTCAACAATCATGTTGATCTGAATATCTCTTTTATAGACTAACTCAATTTTTATTATAGTTCTCTCCCTTTAAATTTTTCATTCAGGAAAAAATTTAACGGGTCCATGGTGTAGCCTCTCATACCAAAATAAAATCATTTTTACCTATTGGAATGATTTAATTCACATCCTTTTTTACTACCATCTTGGGAGTATGTGTTTTAGCAGCTTCTTCATGAAATATTATACCAAAGGATAAAATATTTATTTCTAAATAGGATTCATAGTTTTTGGTTACTCTATTTTATATTCATTAATTGGATTATATCTGGTAGTATTACTCTAGTATTCATTATAACTATGACCACCTTTATTACACATTTCATATATGTTTCGCAGTGATTAAAATAACTTCATTTTTTATAGATTCCCCTTAATCTATGTTTTTTTTCACTCCAATGGGTTTCCTTTGACAATCAGTGTATCCCTCCAAATATTAAGGCCTTATTGGACTTCTATGCATTGATATATTATTTCAGAAATCAATGGATCTTTTTTCAAACCCCAAGAATGAACAACATTTACCATTCATTATTTTACTTTTATCTTTTGGTACTATATATCATGATTTTCTATATTTCATTCCTTGATGCATTTAAACTAGTGAACCACATTTTTTTGTCCTGGTTTGGTTAGCTTATTTTCCTTGTTATACTATTACACTATTTTATAGAATTTAAACTTTCTCAGGAACTTCCAATGAAAAAAGATTCACTATAAAGTAAATTTTAATATATGTGGTGTGAATTTTTATATGATTGGGTGGGGTAATATTATTCTTTGATCTTGAGATATATTTTCTGCTAGAACGCATCTGTTTTAGTGTAAAACTCAACTTAGATAATTGAGTAGCATAGTATTTATTATCAATTACTTAAGAAGGTCCATCTTGGATTGATTAAAAATATTTTAACTTGATTTATAGATCAAAAAACCTCTAGTTGAGAGAATTTTTTTCAACATACACAGACTTCAATCTATCTTCTTAGTCATGCTTAACCATCTTAATATTGTCCCTATGAAACTTGCTTGATTACACCAATTAATTTTCTAGGACTTTCACTTTCTTGTATTTCAAATCCAGTGGGATTCATTAACATTCATTGAAATTATGTGCAACTGGACATGTTTAGGGATCATATCATTAATTAAAAAAATTTCACAAAAATATATTTGTAATTATTCATCTATTAAAGAAATTAATTCATTAAAAAGTTTAACTAATTCATTATTTTATTCAACATATCTTGGATAAGTGTTGAATTCTAGAGTCTATTTGGAGAATGAATCTTCCATTCAACCAACCTCTAATTCCATATATAACTTCTCATCATGTATTAACTTGAAATTTCTTACTACATATATAGAAAATACCTAGGGAATATTTCAAAAAACTCCTAAATTTTTTTATAATAACCACCAAGTGACTCATTAATTACATGGTCATTAAATTTTGTACATGTTGAAGTATCTTTATTTTATGAATCGATATCACTAGTTTTTATTAAACAAATACCACCTTGATTAACATCACCAAGTTTTGATTATTACTTAGTCCTTTATAATTATCTTTTCTTTTTTCCACTTTCTAGCTCTTATTTTCAATATTCTTTATAGAGACTTCCACTTTTGTAACAATAGGAGTTAAATTTTCTTCTTCAATCAGAGGTTAAACTTCAAAAAATGCTTGAATTATTCACTTCATTAATCCATGTGAAATTTAGTTTCCCTTTAAAGATATATATAATAATAGGGAAACTATATATAATACGAATTGATATACATAATGGATCTAAAAAACACACCAAATAGTGATGGTGAATCACGTGTGTACCAATTTTACCAACATTTAATTCTCGATATTAAAACATTCCTACAACTATAAGAATTGGGCCTATGAGGATTCTCAAAAAAAATTGATCTTGTGTATATTATCCTATCATACATTGATATTAAATAAATATAAGTAGTAGATAAAATAAGTTTTTTTACAATGCTAAGTCCCTCCCAAGAATCCTACTCCATTAAATGGTTTGGATGACCAAGTCATAGATTATCTAATATGATTGAATTATTAATAAAAGTGGATTTATCTAGGTATCATCATAAACCAATGTAATACCATATTCCACAGGTAAGGGTCTGTAATATTATGAATTAAATAAATTTTACAAATCCCGCAATTTATTTATAGTTTAATCTTACAAAATTTTCTTTCTTTTCTTTCATCATTTTTATGTATACATCAATGGATATCAAGAGATGATTCTACACCTTAAAAAATGATCCACCTTATCAATAATATATTCTTTGACTAATTTCATGTCTTCAAAAAAAACTTTTGCTAACTGGTCTCAGAAACTCATCTCCCCAAATAAAGAATCACATATAGCTACTTCTTATCAGACTCAAGTCAACAAGCTCAAATATATATTGATTCATCATATGTACAAAACATTTTATTTAATAACTCATTTCTATCTCTTTTTTCTCATATAATCCTCTTAGTTGTTCAGCCTTATCACTAGTTCATATTATTCTCTCCCTCCCTTTCCATAAATTCTTAATTGTTTTTACTTCATCTTAATATTATACACGAGCTTAATTAATCCTGTTGATACACTCACTAGTTCTACTTAAGAGACCAGAATTTATTATAGAATGAAAATTTATTTCCTCGCCTCACTATCACTATATTTTTCTTATTCATCTATTTTCTTATACTTGATATTCTCATCTTCTCAAATTCATGATCGTTTGGGTTAAATGTATCCTTTCATATTAAAAATCCTTAAACAGAATAGACTGAAATTTTTTCAATCCCAAATTAAAATTAGTATTATAGATTACCAAATTTAATTTTCATTATATTTCATTATTTATAATGGTTTTAACTCAAATTTTATTTTATAAATGAAATCATTTAATGCACGAATTTTTTAAAATAGGGATAGAATGATCGTCAAAATATTTCTACGGATTATCGAACATCAATATAATCTTAAAATGAAACTATACAACTATTTAAATAGACAAATCAATATTCCTAGTTATATAAAAATATACATCCCACATATCTATGGTTTGTAGTTCACCCTTTTTGCCTGAGATATTCTCAAGAAAATAGAAGCGAACTCGATTTGAGTATGTATAAATAGAAAATATGACGGATCACTCTTTCTCTTATGTCCTAAATAAATTGAATAATAAATATATTTAGGAACTAAAATATAAATGAATATAAACTCAATTATATATACATTTTTCTTGAAAACCATAAAAAACATTTTAGTACATTTCATGTTATATAAATTATTCAACATGATGTTATTTTCCCATTTTAACTCAAAATCAAAATCTCATATTTTTATATATGGATTCATGTATTTATAATGTTCCATGATGTTAAAATATAAATGAACATCCTAAGAATCTTTAAATTTTGTTCTTTCATTTCCAGTGTGTAATACATATGAAAGACTTATTCCTTCAATGCTTGAGAAATTCCCATCCCTCCACCCCAGTCCCTTGGACCTGTATTATATAATTTAAGACAATAAAAATACTCATAAAAATATATAATATTTTACTAATATATAATATAATATACATATTTAGCTCTTATATAGAAATTTCAACATTATTATTTAAAATCCAATAAGTTCATTTTGCATCATACAGAATAATGCTGCTTATTAAATAGAACTTCCATTTTTTTTAAAAGTGTTTAATTTCTATATGGGGGAATTAAAAGACTTGAGTTCATAGAGACTTATGATTAAGACATAATTTCTACTCAAGGTATGTTATTTTTATCTAATAGATTTATAAATTTTCAATAAAAATTAAATTATTAAATTGGGGACATCAAAGTTTTACATTCCGCAAGGCTTATATCTTAAGACTTGTTCTCTATGGAATTGGTATTATTATTAGCTCTAAAATACTTATTATCATCCATTTAATGCAATTATGACATATCTCAAAGTCATAAAATCATTCCCAAAGAAATGGGATTATTTTATAATTTATAAAAATAGTAGGAAAATTATTATGATCAATGCCTTTTCCATTTTTTGATGTAACTCCTAATTTCCTAACATCCACAAATAAACTCAAAATGATTTCCATATACTTCATAAAACCTCAAACCCTTTAAATACATCATCCAATGGTGTGTAAAAAATAAAGGCAATAACCATTATGGTTGGAACACCTCATACGGTTTCCCCTTCTCCATCTTCCTATTCTTCGACAATTGAACCTAATTTACACATATTATCCACAACCATAAATTTTTTCTATCCATAGTTTCAACAACTAGATTCATTCCATCTCACTTGTTTCATTTACAATATTAAATACAATAACTCCCAAACTTTTTATCTTATAATATACATAATTAATAACTCATCAATCATCACATGTCATACGCTGACTTCATGAATTCAACCAACCAATTATTCAATTGTAGCCATATATGGGTGGCCTTTTCACTATATTTATTGGATGAAAATGTTAATCCAAGAAATATTCAATAAATTATTACATTGATTTGATTAATAGATAATAAAAAATAATATAACTCTAGGAACTAAAAATTTAATAATAGAATCACCTCAAACTTTGAATTCATTTCAATCAATTTTCATTGTATCCCATGTATTTTTGTATTTTCTATTCATAAACCAAATGAGGGAGAATTATTATATCCATGAATTCTCCAATAATCTTCCACAATGTTAGTTGTATTCTTTGTGCTATAATTAGGAAATCTAGTTGTTCACATTGTACTTTTGTAACATCCCAGGTAAATAATGAATAAAACATTTTCATATTTATTTATATTTACGAATTAAATATTAATTTTACTTTAAAGGGGTTGATATGTTCGATAGCGTACCCGATACGCAACAAAGAGTTTCTTTGAAATCTTACGTTGCACACTAGTAATAAAATAATATTCTTTTAAATGGTAGTTAACACGTAGTCATTATATTGGCAAGAATGAATAGAAATAACTAAAATATGATTATATATGTTTTTTTAAATGTTTCTACATTTATCTAATAAAATAGAAAGGCTTAAAATACGAAAAGAATTCAATCTTAGGCATATATACTCTAACATTCACAAAAGGTCGACTTATCGCCTTTTGTTGGTGAACCGTCTATAAGTATAGTTTTGGTCACTCTTATAAATTCTATTGGACCAAATAAAATTCTTCTTTAGAATCTGGACATCAAAATTTACTTTGTGTAAATTTTTGATATTTTTCCGATAAAGTTCATTTTTTTAATGAATAGTGAAAAATGTTGTATTTTAATTCAAAACCTCTTTTTAATCTAATTTATTTATATGATTAGATTATCTTTTTAATTGTTTTTAAATTGAAATTAGAATATATATTCACTATTTAATCCAATAGTGGTCATTGGAATTAATTTAAATTTGAAAATGGACTTAAACTAGTGTCAATCTTTTGATACTTATTGTTTCATAAAAACACGCTATTTGATCTGACATCGGGAATTAATTATTAAATTAATTAATGTAACTTATATGTTTTGAATTTTTTAATATGGACATCATTTTTGAATTCAGAATATCAAATATAGCTTACAGTGAAGTTTTGGTATTTTTCTGAAATACTTCAATTTTTGATGAATAGAGAAACCACTAAGTGGTACTTAAAAAACTGATTTTTCATTTAAATGAAATTTTACCACCTCTGTGTTTTGAATTTCAAAAATCTGACATAAATGGTTTTCATTAATAATTAAAATGTGGTTCAATGGGATTAAAATATTTTTTTGGTTAATAGTAACTTTTAAGTTTATTAATCGTGATTAGAGGTAATTAGTGTAGTTTAAGGTAAAAATAATGTTTTAATACTATAAAATGAACTTGACACATGTCCTACCCTTATTGGACGTGTCATGTCTGACCAAGAAAATTAATGGGTCAACTTGGGGACCCCATGGAGCCACTTTGATAGGAAAATGACATTAATATCTTTTTATTTAAAGTTAAAATAAAAATGTCACAAACATGAGTTGTTTTACTAAAACAATTTATAAATGGGGTTATACAAGTCATATTTTTTTACTATAAATATTAATTAGAAACATAAAAATATTTACAACATCATGATAGTTTTTTTTATAATTTTTAGAAATTATATAAATTAAATTAATTATGACACCATGATGATGCAACGATTACCTCATTATTTAACGATTTAAATAAATGAAAAGATAATGTAAAATCTAAGACCTACACTTGTCAAAAACCTATTGTATGGGTATATTTAGAACCCTTATCACCTTATCCTTTAATTATATCAATGTGGGACCTTTTAAATCCGAAACTCATTTTAAAATAAAGTAACATTTCTTTACTTTCCAAGAGTGCCCCTCCTCTCCTCTTATAAAAGGCCCCCACATCTCCCTCCTTACCCACACTTACAAAGCCTTTGGCTCGGCCAACCACTACCCATTTTGTCTCTCCACATCCCTCTCTTACTCCTTGAAGCCTCACTTTGGGCAGAAGTCTTCCCAAGGAAGCCTTTGACCTCAAATCAAAAAGTGTTACCCGTTTTAGAGGTAGTGTTTTCTCTTGTGTTCTTTTGTTTTATTTTGCTTCTCCAACCCCCTAAACTCTTTTTATTATTTTCTTTTGTAACAAATAAAGTATCTTAAATATACTAGGATGTTGTTATAAGAAGGATTCGAGCTACACTTACACGCACCTACATCTAATGGTTAAAGAACATACTGTTCCTGTGGATGGTGAATTTCTGCCTCACGAAATGATGATTGTTCAATATTCTTTTAACACCTTAAAAGGTGTCCATTAAGTTGTCACTATATTTATATATGATATATAATATGTTTATGTTTTCATTAAGCTTCTTTATTTTTCATTTATGGCATACCTTTATGGTTTCCATCATGGGTAAACGTGATATCTTCATTTTATGAAGTGCGGACTACCGCCCCCTCAAAGTGATTTGATTCGTTAATGCCATATGTGGGACGTATAAAGGATGGATTAAAAGTTATTATATATGATGTTATAATGGAATTATAATATACATTTATATCATTATTATTTCTTTCCATTAAAGTATGAGATAGAAATTAAAGTAGCGTTCATGCATACGTACGGCTTACCGTCTCCATGAACGGTGCATTTCATTTCTCATCCCCAAAATGTAATGTACTATTATAAGTAAATATATATAGTGGATATATATGATGTATGTTACATCTAAATGATGAATATAATTCTGGAATTAAAATATACATATCTCTCATTTAGTTTTAATTTCATTAATATGACATAGAAATGAAAGTAGCGTTCATGCGTACGTACGGCTTACCGTCTCCATGAACGATGCATTTCATTTCTTACCTCTAAATGATTATGTAATATTACAAATACATTTATATGCTGGATATATATGATATATATGATATCCAAATCATGAATATCATTCTGGATATAATGAACACTTGACCACACGAACAACATATAATTGTAAGAAGTCCACTTTCGACTTAAGAACCAAGTATCGACAAAACAAACATAATTAACTTAAATGATTAATTAAAGTTTATAACATGGTGGTAAGTGATATAAAAGTAATAATGAACTTGAAAAGGGTTCTTAAGAAAGTAGAAATTAACTAATGTTTATTATTCAGGACGTTAAAGAACAATCGAGTCAAGTCGGACCCGATGTAAGGGACTTCGTCTCAATCTCCTTTCATTGAGGCATATTTTGTTCTAATACAAGGCTTTATTTTATACGGTGTATAAAACCCTTTTAATTTTAATTTTATACAAAAAGAATCTTTTTCTACGAAGTTTTTTACTAAACAAAAAATAAGGAATGTTTCTTTTAACGTATGCGGTGACAACGACCTTTTCCGCCGCCGCGAGTATTATTTGGTCTTTGGCTTCCTCAACAAGCCGTGATGTTTTTTTTAAATTAAATAAATACCATATACTCTTTTATTTATTTTGGTATTGAAAATGGTTTTTATAATTGATTTTTTATGTCAATATATTTAAGTGATATATTTTGTTTAAAGTGTGGAAATGTTTTCTTTCCATTGTATTTGTTTTATGTCTTATGATTTTATAATGGTACTTGGACATTTGACGGGTGGTTACATTATAACCTCCAATGCATTGGGTATGGAAGTTTGCCCTATGGATATTCCATTAAGAGATATGTGTGGAAGTCGACCATATGGTTATTCCATTTAAGTATGTTTATGTCTCAAGTTACCTTTATATGTTATGTGATCTCTATACGGGTTTAATAGTAATATTTTGGTTACAAAAGGGTAAGTGATGATCTTTTATTCAGTGAAGAGTTTTTACTACTTCATAAAGGTGATAAGTATTACTTTGATAAAGTATACATGGTTTACTTATTGTTTTAAAAAACAAAAAGTTTTCATTCATTGTGTATCCCTTACTGAGATTTTTATGCTCACCCCAAGTTTTTTTTGAAATGTTTTTCACATGACTTAATGTGGAATAGGGTCAAGGATGGGATCAAGGTAAAGTCATGCTATCTAAAACATGGAACTGGACATGTTTCCTTCTAAGAGTTTTTATTTTATGGAAACTTAGTAGAAGTTTCTACTTTGTAATCTTTTGAGATGTAATAGTTATGTCTTAATTCTCTAAAACTCTAAACCGTGAAAAGATCCTCAATTTGAATTATTAATTTAATTCAATATTAAGTAAGGTTTAAGGTCGGGACCTTATAGTTGGTATCACAGGTCAGTTTAAACAAATTTAGGAGTTAGAAAATTGTTAAATTATAAATTAATTTATGGTATGATTGAAATGATATAGAATTTGAAGACTACCATGTTGCTTCTCCTAAGATATTTCTGTGTTAAGAATGATTTTTCATAGAGGAAACAGAACAAATTTTCTGGGAAGGCATACAGAGGGAAATGAACTTTCAAATCAGTATCCTGAGATGGTCAGAATCAGAACTAAATAGTTTCTTGCAGTGATGGCTTAGTTGACTCAGGTGAAAAATGTTGGTTGTTTTTATTGATGATATTTTGGTGTTTTCTAAAAGTAAAGAGGAGCATGAAAGCCATTTAAGGGTTATCTTTCAAACCTTAAATGAAAAGAAACTGTATGGAAAATTTTTCAAGTGTGAGTTTTGGCTACAACAAATTTCTTTCCTTGGTCACATTGTTTCAAAAAAATGGCATAACTGTTGATCTTGATAAAACAAAAGTTGTTGAAGAATGGCCAAGACCCACAAATGTAACTGAGATCCGTAGTTTTCTTGGTTTGGCAGGTTACTACCAAATGTTTGATGAAAGTTTTTCATGGTTATCTAGTCCAATGACTAAGCTAACTCGGAAGGGTGTTATGTTTATCTGGACAAAAGAATGTGATGATTGTTTTCAAGACTTGAAAAGAATATTGGTGAATGCTTCAGTTTTGGAACATCCTTCCAGGAATGGTGAGTTTGTTATATACAGTAATGCTTCATTGAAGGGACTTGGTTGTTTCCTTATGTAGAATGATCAGGTAATTGCATATGCTTCATGTCAGTTGAAAACTCATGAGGTAAATTACCCTACACATGACTTAGAATTAGCTGTTGTTGTTTTTTATCTAAAAATTTGGAGGCATCATTTATTTGGAGTAAAGTGTGAAATATATACTGATCACAAAAGTTTAAAGTATATATTCACTCAGAAAGAATTGAACATGATACAGAGGAGATGGCTGGAATTAATCAAGGATTATGATTGTACAATTCACTACCATCTGGGAAAAGAAAATAAAGTGGCTGATGCTTTGAGTCGAAAAAGTAATGCTTCATTAACCATGCTACATTTGGAACGAGATCCTTTGGTTTTTGATTTGATGAACTTTAGCATAGAAGTTGTTGGTGCAGGAAGTTCTTCTATTTTGTTTCAGGTATCAGTGAGATCATCCCTATCAGGCAGAATTAAGAAAGCGCAGAGGGAAGACAGTGGGTTGCAGAAAAAGGTAGAGCTGTTTCAGAAGGGTAAGTTGCCTGAATTTAAAATTGATAATGACTGTGTTTTGAGGTTTGGGATGATATTATGTGTGCCTGATGATTCACAGTTGAAGAATGAGTTGTTATGTGAGGCACATAGTTCCCCGTTTTCAGTTTATCCAAGCAGTACTAAGATGTATAGAGATATTTGGAAGTATTACTGGTGGGAGGGAATGAAAAAGGATATTGTTGATTTTACTGTGAAGTGTTTGACTTGTCAGCAGGTTAAAGCAGAGTGGCAGTTACCGAAAGGGATGCTTCATCCTTTACCAATTCCAGAGTGGAAATGGGAAAAAATATCCATGGACTTTGTTGTGGGATTACCGAAGACATCTCGAGGTAATAATGCAATATGGGTTATTGTTGATCGATTGACTAAATCTGCTCATTTACTTCCTATTCGAGATACATTGTATCTAGATCAACTTTCTTGATTGTATCTTAAAGAGATAGTCAGGTTTCATGGAGTTCCCCCTCTCCATTTTATCTGATCGTGGTCCCTGGTTTACTTCTAGCTTTTGGAAGGGCCTTCAAAAGTCGTTGGGTACTTAATTAAATTTTAGTACAGATTTTCATCCGCAATCAGATGGGTAGTCAGAACAATCAATTCAGAATTTGGAGGATATGCTACGTGATTGTTCGATGGATTATCAGGGAATTTGCGACCAACATCTTTATTTGGTTGAATTTTCTTATAATAACAGTTTTCATTCCAGTATACAGATGGCTCCGTTTGAGGCATTATATGGGAAGCGGTGTCGAACTCCAGCTTTTTGGGATGAAGTGGGTGAAAGGAAGCTGATGGGACCAGAATTGGTAGAACAGATGGCAGAAAACTTTCGGTTGATTCAGAAACACATGAGAACAGCTCAGAGCATACAGAAAGGTTATGCGGATAACCAGAGGAAGGATCTATCTTTCGAGATGGGTGATCATGTTTTTCTCAAAGTTTCACTGTGGAAAAGTGTGATGCGATTTGGTAAGAAAGGAAAGCTAAGTCCAAGGTTCATTGGACCATATGAAATTCTAGAGAAAGTTGGATCAGTTTCTTACCGAGTGGCTTTACCTCCGAGTTTATCTCAGGTACAAAATGTTTTTCATGTTTCGATGTTGAGAAAGTATATGCCAGATCCATCTCATGTTTTGAGCCCAGCGGTAGTTCAGTCGGAAGAGAATCTCTCTTATGAAGAACAACCAGTCCAGATTCTTGACCGAAGTGAGAAAGTGTTGCGAAATAAGGTAATTCACCAGGTAAAGGTTTTGTGTAAATACCATATGGTTGAAGAGGCAACATGGGAATCTGAAAATGCTATGAGGGATAAATACCCCCACTTATTTTGATAAGTGAATAAAATCGCGAGGACGCAATTCCCAAAAGGGGGGAAGGATGTAACATCCCAAGTAAATAATGAATAAAACATTTTCATATTTATTAATATTTAATAATTAAATATTAATTTCACTTTAAATGGGTTTCTATGTTCGATAGCGTACCTGGTACGCAACAAAGAGTTTCTTTGAAATCTTACGTTGCACACTAGTAATAAAATAATATTATTTTAAATGGTAGTAAACACGTAGCCGTTATATTGTTGGGAATGAATAGAAATAACTAAAATATGATTATATATGTTTTTTTAAATGTTTCTACATTTATCTAATAAAAGATAAAGGCTTAAAATACAAAAAGAATTCAATTTTAGGCATATATACCCTAACATTCACAAAAGGTCGACTTATCGCCTTTTAATGGCGAACCGTCTATAAATATAGTTTTGGAGACTCTTATACATTCTATTGGACCAAATAAAATTATTATTTAGAATTGGGACCTCAAAATTTACTTTGTGTAAATTTTTGGTATTTTTCTGATAAAGTTCATTTTTTTAATGAATAGTTAAAAATGTTGTATTTTAATTCAAAACCTCTTTTTAATATAATTTATTTATATGATTAGATTATCTTTTTAATTGGTTTTAAAGTGAAATTAGAATATATTTTTACCATTTAATCCAATAGTGGTCTTTGGAATTAATTTTACTTTGAAAATGGACTTAAACTAGTGTCAATCTTTTGATACTTATTGTTTCATAAAAACACGCTATTTGCATTGACAGTGGGAATTAATTATTAAATTAATTAATGTAACTTATATGTTTTGAATTTTATAAAGTGGAAATCATTTTTTAATTCATAATATCAAATATAGCTTAGGGTGATGTTTTGGTACTTTTCTGAAAAACATCAATTTTTGATGAATAGTGAAATCACTAAGTGGTACTTAAAAACTGATTTTTCGTTTAAATGAAAATTTACCACCTATGTGTTTTGAATTTCAAAAATCCTACATACATGGTTGTCATTAATAAGTAAAATGTGGTTCAATTGGACAAAAATAATTTTGTGGTGAATAGTTACTTTTAAGTTTATTAATCGTGATTAGAGGTAATTAGTGTAGTTTAAGGTAAAAATAATGTTTTAATACTATGAAATGAACTTGAAACATGTTTTACCCTTATTTGATGTGTCATGACCGACCACTAAAATCCATGGGTAAACTTGCTGACCCCATGGAGCCACTTTGGTAGGAAAATGACATTAATATCTTTTTATTTAAAGTTAAAATAAAAATGTCACAAACATGAGTTGTTCTACTAAAACAATTTTTTAATGGGGTTATACAAGTCAGATTTTTGACTATAAATATTCATTAGAAAGATAAAAATATTTCCTACATCAGGATAGTTTTTTTATAATTTTTATACATTTTATAAATTAAATTATTTATGACACCATGATGATGCAGCGACTACCTCATTATTTAACGATTTAAATAAAATGAAAAGATAATGTAACATATAATACATACACTTGTCAAAAACCTATTGGATGAGTATATTTTGAAAACTTATCACCTTATCCTAGAATTATATCAATGTGGGATATTTTAAATCCGAAACACATTTTAAAATAAAGTAACATTTCTTTACTTTCCAAGAGTGCCCCTCCTCTCCTCTTATAAAAGGTCCCCACCACTACCTCCTTACCCACACTTCCAAAGCCTTTGGCTCGGCCACACCCTGCCCATTTTGTCTCTCCACATACCTCTATTACTTCTTGAAGCCTCAAGTTGGGTAGAAGTCTTCCCAAGGAAGCCTTTGAGCTCAAATCAAAAAGAGTTACCAGTTTTAAAGGTAGTGTTTTCTCTTTTGTTCTTTTGTTTTATTTTGCTTCTCCAACCCCCTAAAATCTTTTTATTCTTTTCTTTTGTAACAAATACATTATCTTCAATATACTAGGATGTTGTTATAAGAAGTATTCTAGCTACACTTACACACACCAACATCTCATGGTTAAAGAACGTACTGTTTCTATGGTTGGTGAATTTTTTCCTCACGAAACGATGATTGTTCAATATTCTTTTAACACCTTCAAAGATGGCCATTAATATGTCAATATATTTATATATTATATATAATATGTTTATTTGTTCCTTAAGCTTCTGTATTTTTCATTTATGTCATACCTTTATGGTTTCCATTATGGGTAAACGCGATATCTTCATTTTAGGAAGTGCGGACTACCTCCCCCTAAAAGTGATTTGATTCGTTAATGTCATATGTGGGACATATAAAGAATGGATTTAAAGTTATTATATATTATGTTATACTGGAATTATAATATACCTTTATATCATTATTATTTCTTTCCATTAAAGTATGAGATAGAAATGAAAGTAGCGTTCATGCGTACGTACAGCTTACCTTCTCCATGAATAGTGCATTTCATTTCTCATCCGCAAAATGTAATGTACTGTTATAAATACATATATATAGTGGATATATATGATGTATGTTACATATAAATGATGAATATAATTATGGAATTAAAATATAAATATCTCTTATTTAGTTTTAATTCCATTAATATGACATAGAAATTAAAGTAGCGTTCATGCGTACGTACGGCTTACCGTCTCCATGAACAGTTCATTTCATTTCTTACCTCTAAATGATTATTTAATATTATAAATACATTTATATGCTTTATATATATGATATATATGATATCCAAATCATGAATATCATTCTGGATATAATGAACATTTGACCACACGAACAACATGTAATTGTAAGAAGTCCACTTTCGACATAAGAACCAAGTATCGAAAAAACAAACATTATTAACTTAAATGATTACATAATGTTCATAACATTGTAATAAGTGATATAAAATTAATAATGAACTTGAAAAAGGTTCTTAATAAAATAGAAATTAACTCAAGTTTATTATTCAGGACGTTAAAGAACGATCGAGTCAAGTCGAACCCGAGGTAAGGGACTTCGTCTCAATCTCCTTTCATTGAGGCATATTTTGTTCTAATACAAGGCTTTATTTTATATGGTGTATAAACCCCTTTGACTTTTAATTTTATACAAAAGTAATCTTTTTCTACGAAGTGTTTTACTAAACGACAAAAAGGAATGTTTCTTTTAACGTACGCAGTGACAACGATCTTTTCCACCGCCGCGAGTATTATTTGGTCTTTGGCTTCCTCAACAAGTCGTGATGTTTTTTTTAATGAAATAAATACCATATACTCTTTTATGTATTTTGGTATTCAAAATTGTTTTTATAATGGATTTTTTATGTCAATATATTTAAGTGATATATTGTGTTTAAAGTGTGGAAATGTTTTCTTTCCATTGTATTTGTTTTATGTCTTATGATTTTATAATTGTACTTGGACATTTGACAGGTTGTTACATGATAAACCATATGAAAGGTGGTTCCGTGAATACCAAGACAGGTGGTTACGTTTTAACCTCCAATGCATTGGGTATGGAAGTCGGCCGTATGGCTATTCCATTAAGTGATATGTGTGGAAGTCGACCGTATGGTTATTCCATTTAAGTGTGTTTATGTCCCAAGTTACCTTTATATGTTATGTGATATTTATATGGGTTTTATGGTAATCTTTTGGTTACAAAAGGGTAAGTAATGATCTTTTTTCAGTGAAGAGTTTTTACTACTTCATAAAGGTGAAAAGTATTACTTTGATAAAGTATACATGGTTTACTTGTTGTTTTGAAAAACTAACAGTTTTCATTTATTGTGTATCCCTTACTGAGCTTTTTATTCTCACCCCAAGTTTTTTTTTGAAATGTTTTTCACAGGACTTAATGTGGAATAAGGTCAAGGATGTGATCAAGGGAAAGTCATGCTATCTAAAACATGGAACTAGACATGTTTCCTTTTAAGAGTTTTTATTTTATGGAAACTTAGTAGAAGTTTCTACTTTGTAATCTTTTGATATGTAATAGTTATATCCTAATTCTCTAAAACTCTAAACCGTGAAAAGATCCTCAATGTGAATTATTCATTTAATTTAATATTAAGTAAGGTTTAAGGCTGGGGCCTTATAACTTTATTGACCAAAACCAATTTTTTCTTATTATATCTATGTTTTTGGAAGGTTCATCAGAAGGATTACTCTCTCAAGGGGTTGATAAAATTATATTGATCTTTTTAATATGCACAACCAGTCCCCCTTATAATTATACAACTATGATTATATATATAGAGTTAAATAATTTATAATTTCATAAAGCCTAATTATCAGATTATTTATTATAAGTATCCCTTGTAAAATAATAACAGTAATTTTATTATTATTATATTATATGACATTAACTTATTTAAATATAATTTTTTATATAAATAAAATTACTATTTATTTAATTGTTATTAAATAACATATATAATTTCCATCGGTCCATTAACATGGCCTAATAATCCTCCACTATCTTTATTAAACCTTTGAATATTAGTATATTAAATCATATAAAAATTATTCGTTTAATAATTAAAAAATAATATATTTACTAAAGTCATGAAAAAAGATTTATTTTAATAATCATGGTACAAAATAAATATTTTTATTGATATATTCACTAAAATAGTGGGAAAATATTTATTTATTATTTACATTTTTAATAATAAAAAAGATATAATATTATATGCATATATTATAAAATTGTATATCTGGTTATTAAATTTAGGTGATCAATATTATATGAAAATATATTATTACACAAGATAGAAATAATATTTATTCTTAATGTTAAACTCAATAAAATTTGATAACACTATTGATAAACTTATTATATTACCCTATAGGTCTCTTTCAAAGTTTCATTAAGTGAAATTACCTAAATTCCATTGCTAACATCAGACAATAGGCCAAGGAACCCATAAAAAATAAGTAAATGTCATAATAATAATAACTTTCTAATGAATTGTGTTCTGTAGTATAATCTATTTGTCTAAATATCTCATCAAGAAAGATGTGTACTTGTATCATAAACTTATATACTTGATTTCTCTTTCCGTGAAATTCTTAAATGAACTCATAAATTAACAACCATGTCCATGAATATAATTAGATTGTTACATTTAAATAAAAATACAAAATATATCTTATTTCATTAATATGAAAATGGGAAATATATTCTTGATGTATTTAATTAATGTTATATCACATATGATATAACGAACGTCTGCTACCTCACTACGAATATATGATATCGTTATTTCAATCCATACATAAAATTAAAAAATTCTTGATACATATTAATAAGTAACAATTTTAAGTATTAATAAAAAAATTATATTGGAATATCCAATGACATATAAACATGTGAAATTTCAATAAGTGGGTATATTATAAAAATTCCCTTCTTAGAGACCATTAAGTTAGAACTTCTAGAGATGAAGTGTTTATGTATTATGATCCCCCAATACAATATAGTCAAACATAATTTGTTTCATGTTGATTGGATATTATCTATAACATAAAAAATGTTAATTGATATTTTCATTATAATTATTGATTCTTATTATTATAGGGAACAATTTTAACCTTTCAATGTGACAAATACTCTATGAAAATTATAACATAAATGTTTTTAAAAGAAAACTCATCTTGTGAAAATATATTTATTAATATTAGGGTAATTTAAATTAAAATTTCAGTTTGTTATAGGGAACCAACCCAATAAAATTTCTCTTGAACAAGAGCCAACTATGAATATTTCACAATACCTCATATCTTAAATGATAATCATGATTCTTTTGAGGTATAGTTATTTTAACTGGGCCTTCCACATTCTTCAATGGATAATCTTCTTATTGTGACTTCGTTATCTAAGAAAAACTCATAAGAAATGATATCATTGAATATTTACCTTTTTACCTATTTCATAAACCTAAAATATTTCTAAATAGAATAGTAATAAAATTATCATTATATATATTATCATAATATTTAAATATTTTGGTACGATTAAAAAAATACATAATAAATAATTTCATAAACAACTTCTTTGGCTACATGAGAAGATAATATACACTCAGTCTGTGAAAATATGAATACCAATAAATTTAATTAAAATTTATAGCCTACTTATATAACATCACTGAGATAAATAAAATAAAATTTAGTGGGAAAAATAGATCTATAACCTATTGACAATTACCATTCATACTTCTCCAAATATTAATAACTCATCCCTTCAAATTTCATAATTATTATTTGAATTTTTTTTACTATTTTTGTATATTTTCCATTGGGTTCTATTTAATATTTTCACACTATACATAACTTATTAGAAATACTAAATCAAAAAACATATCATGTACTATTTAATTTATTCAAACATATAGGATTATAATTTTTGTTCAAAATAATAATCTTCTTGTGTCCCTTAACACAATATATTGGTGATATTTAACACCATGTTACATATGAAATAACTATCTCTTGAATTATTTTATCTTTTAATTTTTTTTAATATGTATGAATATATATAATATGACTTGATCTAAGAAACCCCATGGATATATCTATGTAATCATGAACCGTAGAACATGGTTTTCTACTTTAATTCATCCTTAGAGAAATAATTTTAAACTGGTCTTAGTTAAATATAAAACATAACATCTATTTTTTATATGTTATCAACATATATGAGTTAAAAAATTATGCCACTCCCAATGACATCTTATAAACACATGTCTCACATTAATTATTTGAAAACCCAAACTCTCTTATAGATTCATCATAATATAAATTCCATGATCATAATTATTGATTCAATCCATAAATTTATCTTTGTATATAGAATGCCTTATTGTCATTCTATAGTGCCACCGATCCTTTTTTCCTAATATAGAAATCATCCTAAAGGGATTCATCAAGGAAGGTTGTCTTGAAATCCATTTTCCAAATATCACGATAATATAGAATTATTATGAAAAGTATATTTATAATTTTTTTAGAATGATTTCTAGTAAAATGGTTTCATCATTGACTATGCCATGACATTACTGTAATCATTTAGTAACCAATAGTGCATTATAGTTACCAACTTTACCACCCATATTTCTATTCTTTGTGGATAACCACTAATGTATTTACATCAAATAGAGAACCCATAAAAATGTTGAACTATATTTTGGTATATAGAATCAATTTATGAATTCATATAAACATTCCTATATTAACTTATACAATTTAATATTTTGTTATAGGATTCATTATCATTATCAAATATTATATCACTTAATTTGTTGAATATAAAACTACCTATTTAGTTCCAACTTTTTTACACATTGTTTTTATCTAAGAAAACACCCACACTAAATCATGTAACAGTTAATATTATCATACCAACTCATCTGCATCAAGATTGGTGATTTCATTGAATTATAGAATAATCCCACTATCTCAAAAGATAAGTTCTTCCCTTGTGTAGATTTACAATCAATAACTTACCTTATACCTTTATATCATAGTTACAATAATATTATAAGTTTCCTTTAGGATAATTAACTAAGACACACATAATTTTCTTCTTTATATAATTATATTACTAAAATTAGTATCAACAAAAGGTTCTTAGAAAAACACATGGATCTATGATATAATTTATTTCTATCAATATTATTGACATGTGGTTTGGTGTTAATGTTGTTATTCATGAAAAAAATCTGGAAATGAATTATGTAAGACTTGTTATACTTATAATACCCCTCAATGATCCTTATTTTACTATTATAAACAATATAATATGTATAAGATGATTTGATTTTATTCATAACTATATATTTCATTTAAATTATTGAAAATTTATTTGTTAATATATTCACTGACTATCCTACCCAAAGGATATTATTTCCTTTACCAATGTTATTAACTAATCTACTTTACATTTCTAAAATCTCTTAAAGGAATCACATTAATTATTTAAGTTTAAAACTAACTTATCTGTAGAATAGTTCGCCCTTATACCCATAAAATAATTATAGAATATTTTTGGATTTATGACCTTTAATATTAAAATATTTCATTGTATTAAAATTTTATAATTTAGTATGTTTAAATTACCAATATTTTTTATAACAAATCTTTCCTATATTACACATTAATACATGATTTATTACATAAAAATTATACTTAATTCAACCCCAAATATCTATAATTATAGTGTCTTTGAGAATTATGTAAATTACATTACAACATAAAACATGGAATACAACATCATTACTGAAAACATCTTCAACATTCTCACACTTAAAACTGCATGGGATAACCTGAATGAATACATAAAAAAGGGGTTATATATAAAGCCCTATAAATAAATATACATAGAATAAGGTAAAACATGTTATAAAATAAGAATATTAAGTGGAATATAAATAGTAGGAATCCTAAAAAAGATTGATAATCCATGATATAGAATGATAACAAAACAAAAACCTGGTAAATGGGGAAACAACTTAAAACACAACATCATAGGTCAAGGAAAACATCCAATACATAATAATGGACAAAGTAATATAAAATAATTAGGTATACTCCCTATAAAAACATGACATATCATGATACTAAACATTACCCAATGAATTAGATCACTATATAATTATGTGGGAACTAGTCACCTTCATTTCAATCTCATAATTAGATCTTCCACACAGATCATACAACATGGATCGATTCATCATCATATTATATAACATGAAAATGTAGTGTGAAATAATTACATGTAAATACTTAATAATAACGAGTATAAGTTCATAAATGTGAACACCCTTTATAGAAATTTGATATGGTATTCACTACAGAATTTTTTGGCATAGATTCACGTGGTGAAATTTCAAAAGCAGGACATGGAATTGTAAATATTCATGGAAGGACATAATGAGAGAGAAATGGTTCTATAATTATTTACAAAAAATAATGAAAGTATGGGTAAGGTGACATAATATACACCATCATTAGGAATATCAATTTAAATGGCATATAAAAAAGAATATTCTTGAATAAAATGGTGGAAAGAGAGTTCCCCTTACGAATTTTCTACAATATAACGTTGTCACATAAAAATTTATAAATTTGGTTGATGAGTGAGAAAGAGTAATATAATAATATTTTAATAAAACATTAATTAATAAGGATATGGAAATAAATCTCCCAATATTAGGAAATGGAGAATAAAAGGTATACCATAATAAATAAATATTAACAAAGAGAAGAAAAGAAAGAAACCTTACATTAGTGTGTGACTCTAAAAGCATGAAAAGTGGATTCTTGAAAGATTGGAGGCACATTTAGATTATTATAAGGAGATTAAGTTAGAGTAAGGACGTTATAAAAGGGTTTTTTGGGAATATAAATGGGATCTTTTGTGGGTTTATATATGAAATTATAGGAGAATTCTTTAAAATTTCACAAATATAGGTTTTGGACTCTATATAATAAAATATTCAAAAAAACTTTACCATGGTTTTTGACCATTTTTAAGAAAAATGGGAGTTTTTTCCAAAATTTTATTAGTGAAAGAGCCAAACTTATAAAAATATTTCCATTGATTATGTGGAGATGAGTCACACTTTTAAAGGAATGAATTTAAAATCAAAAAAATATATATATGCTTTGGAGGATTCATAAAGGATTTATAAAATTAATAAAATAAACTTTAAATCAAATTATTTTAAGTAAAAACCATATATTTTAAATATAATACCCATTATAATATTTTTTTCATCATTTATGGTTCATTATAATGTCAAAAAACACATCGTATATTTGTACATTATTTAATTTTTACCAAAAAAACGTCAATCTCAAAAAATTATGAAAAATAAAAAATTGGATGATTTCAATGTTCTGATTCTGAAAAATAATATTCATTTTATCTAAATAATTTTCTAAATATGTTTCATTTCACTTTTAAAAATAATAATCGACTTTATTGAAAATGAAAGATTTTGTTAGTAACAAATTTTTTGAACCCTAATAAAACATTACAATTGAATTCATAAAAATATATGATTGTTTATATTTGATAAATATTATTTAATGATAATATTTCATTAATATATTATTTATTTCAAAAATACATCAATTAATCAAAATAAACACCATAATTTAATTGAGTATTACCCAAAAATACTACTTGTGTTTTTATGGTATAAAATTATATTCATTATTATTTACAAAATAATATAAAAAATTGATTTCCTAAGGTCTTCAATCATATCCCTTTAATACACCAGTGTATTCCCTAAGAGTAAGGTGCGCAATGGTTATACTTTCGTGGGTCCATTCATCAAACATGGTTCGGGTCATGATCTCAATGAGCATAAAATTCTCCCATAAATGGTTTCGATCATGATTAAGAACTGGATCTCAGCTTGGGCTTGGTCGAGGGAGAATCCCAGAGTTGTTATCTCCATCATAAGGTCTAATAAATTGGATTTTTAGCGTATTTTCCTACTGAATAACTCCATCACTTCCTTTGTCTATGTCAATTGGATTTTTTAAATCCCCATTTTCATATTAATCATGTGATCACTGCGCGATGGCAATATTATAAATGGTTAAGGTGCTTAGTTGTATTTTTAAAAAAATTCGATATAACAAAATAATTTTATGTGATTTCTATAACCATATTACATAATAAAACATTAAATCATGATGGCATTTTACTTATTATAGTTCGGTTCATTACTATCATCCCCCCTTGAGAAATTTCCCCCTTGAAATTTTCATCTCCCCCATTAAAAGAGACGAGGTTAGTTCATTTTCTTCACTTAATATAGTCCCAACATTACTTATTCAAACTTTTTGTTTCTCTACAACATTTTGAAAAGGTGTATTGTTTTATTTTGTAGAAATTTTTCTCTTTGATCTAAGTTCTTCAATGGTTTCTCTTCATAGGAAAGATAATTCTCCAATGGTTCCACCTCTTGATTGAGTACATCTGAGGGGTCAGGTATGTACTTTATTAATAGTGATACATGGAATATATCTTGAAACTAAGATAGGTTATATATGAGTGAAATTTTATAGGTGACCGGTCTGATGCGATCAATGATCCCAAAGGGGTCTATGTATCTTGGACTATGCTTTACCTTCTACCCAAATATCATCACTTTTTTCCATAGAGATATGTGGAGTAATACCATGTCTCCAACATCATATTCTAGGTCTCTTATATGATTGTCATCATAGCACTTTTTTCAACTATGAACTACTTTGATGTGTTGTTGAATGGTATTATCCTTTTCCATACTTTCCTCAACCTTTTTGGGACTTAGCCGTCTTTCCCCAACTTCATCCCAATATGTAAGTGTCCTGCATCACATCCTATAAAGGGATTCATATGGATTCATTTTTATGGAAAAGTGGAAAAAAAAATTATAAGATAAATTGACTAAAAGAATTTTTTGATCTCATCCTCCTTTGAAGTCAAATGGGCATTCTCTAAACATGTCCTCAAGTTTCTGGATAGTCCACTCTGATTGGCCATAAGTCAGAGGGTGATAAGCTATGTTGAAGTTCAAATCAGTGTCTAGATAATGGTGAATAATTTCCCAACACATGGAGGTGAATCTTGTCTCATGATTGGATACAATAAATAGTGGTACTCTATGCAGTCTGATCACTTCTATGATGTATATTTGTGTAAGTAGATCAAGTGATAATTCCTCTCGTACAGAATGAAGTGTTTATTTTTTTAGATGATCCACTATAACCCATATATCATTATTCCTTGTTGATATATTTGGAAGATTAGGTAAAAATTATATAGTGATTTTTTCTTATTTACATATAGGTATGGGACATGGTTGTATCATCCCCTAGTATTTTTACCATTCCAATTTCACTTTATAACATATAAGACATCATAAAGTATATTATTCAATCTTTATCTTTATATTTTTCTCATAATAGTATTCTCGTAGATCTCAATACATATTTTTTCTTCTTTGGTGGATAGAGAAGGTTGATCTATTTGCATCATCCAATATATCCTTCTTCATTTCAGGATTTGATGGAACACAAATTTTTCACCCAAGTATCACAACACCTTCATCATTAACATTGAACTCTGAGGATTTACCTTTTCTTATAGTTTCCACTTTATTCTGAATTCTCAAATCATTTCTTTGGGAATTTCTTAACCTCTCTAGAATCGAATGTTGAGAAATATTTTTTGAAAGGATTCATGATGTTCCTTTCTTTGTGATTCCCATGTCCACCTGCTTTATGTCTAATAATATTGGATCCTTCTAAATTCTCATCAATAATATATTTACCAAATCCTTTATACATAGAGCATCTTCCACTTTATTTTCTTTCCTAGGATGGTAGTGAATTGAGGATACATAGTCATTGATCTAATATAACCTTTTTTATTGGCGCATATTCATCTCTTTATATGTGAATATATACTTAAGGATTGTGTGATCTGTATATATTTCACACTTCTCCCCAAAGAGAAAATGCTGCCAAATTTTCAAAGAGAAGATTACTGAAACCAATTCTCAATCACGTGTTGGGTAATTCTTCTCATTAATCCTCAACTACCTTAAGGAATTTTCTATCACATTTTCATTATATATTAACATACAAACTAATCCCTTTTTCAAGGAAATAATGAATATAATGAAAATTTATCTACTTGAGGGTAGTGAAAGAAAAGGGGAAATGATCATCCTCCTTTTAAAATACTTAATGCTCTCTTCATATTCATTATTCCAAGAAAACATTACTCCCTTTTGAGTAATATTAGTAAGATGGATTGAAAATTGATAGAAATTTCTCATAAATCTGTGATATTACCCATCCAACCCAAGGAATCTATAGATATCTATCATAGATATTGGCCTCATACATCCTTTTATTTATTTATTTTTTAAGGGTCCATATATATTTAATTTCATGTGATGATACTACATAATAAAGGTACTTCTTTCATTTAAAACTCACATTTGTTGTACTTTTCAAAAAAAAATCTTTCTCAGGGTCTTTATCATATTACACGCTTGCTCCTCATGCTTCTTATTGATTTTGAAGTGTATTTGAATATCATCAATAAATAATACCACAATTTTTCCAATAAAATATCTAATGATTCAATTCATATTTTTTATGATGATTTCTACAGAATTCATGAATCCTAAAGGAATCACTATAAACTCATAGTGCCCATACCTTGTATAAAAAACATTCTTGGGGATATCCTCCTTCTTCACCCTAACTTGGTAATATCCTAACAATAGATCCACCTTAGATAAGTATTTTTCTCCACCTATCTAATTAAAAAAATTATAAATCAATGTCATAGGGTACTTGTTCTTTATCATTATCATGTTGAGTTCATGATAAAAAATGATAAGGCACATTGAATTGTCCTTATTATTGATGAAAAGGACTGGTTCACACAATGGTGAAGCACATGGGAATTTGAACACCTTATTTGGATTCTCCTGAAGTTGTTTCTTAAAATCCTCAAGTTCTACAATAAACGTTTTATATGGATTATTAGTTGTTGGAAACTACCCAGGTATAAAATTGATTAAAAATTAAACCTCTCGGCTGGGTATAAGACTATAAAATTATTCCGGAAACACATCATTGTGTTCCCTCATGATTGACATGTTTTAAGGGATGATCCTTTCCTCAGACTCAATCATTTGAACTAGAAATTCTTGATCATAGGGAAATAATATCAATTATTAAGATGATGTTTCTAAAGAAGATTCATCTATCTCCTTGCATTTTTATAGGATCGATGGGTTATTCATGATATGGATAGATATTTCCTTCTCACATAAATTTATGTTGGCTCTATATAGGTAAAGACAATCCATTCACATAATTTCATCAAATTCCACTAAAGGTTGTATGAAAATGTTTTTTGGGAAAAGCATCCCACAATAATTGAGATGGGTGGAGTTATATACTTCAAATTAAATAATTTCCCCATTTTTTAACCAACATCTCCACTTTCATTCTTTATGTTGGTTTTTTTATAGATCTACCCAACATTCATGATATGAAGGAATTAGTAAAATCAGAATCAAAAAGTACCTTCTATATTCTTGAATTAATAACTACTATACCTGTCACTGCTTACCTATTGAGATCCACATTGGTAGTTATAAAAGAAAAATCTCCCCCTTTCTTCCTTAGAGGTTATTAGTTTTCTCAAAAAACCCTTGGATTAGTGCATTGGTTTTCAAAGTTATCAGGTTCCTTGTAGGTGTAGCATTGTTCAATGCACTGATGGTTGAATATAGAATTATTTTCCTCCATTACATTATTGGGTTTCTCAAGTCTACAATTTTTGTCTTGGTTACATTCTTTCCCACACCTAAAGCATTTCCTCATCCCCTTTAGGCACTTTTCGGGGTTCTTCTTGTTGTACCTTTGACAAGTGGGGTGTTGTAATTTTTTGGAACCATTACATCCATCTATAAGACCACCAAAATTAAACCCCACTTTCCAATTCTTATCCTTATGATACCCTTGAGATTCTCTAATCTCCATTTCAACTTTGAGGGTACATAAAATAATTTACTTCTATCTATCAAAGTCTCGTATTGCCAGGGATTTTCGTAGAATAAGATTTATCCCCCCAAAGAAGTGTTCAACATTGAATTTAGGTGTAACAAAAAAGTCAGAGGCATATCATGCAAGTATTGTGAAGTTTTTCTCATACTTCTTATTGGATTTGGCATCTTTTTTCTTGTGGGAAAGGTAATATCTTTCCATTTTAAGATAAAGGGTTTGGGAAAAATATTTATCGAAGAAAATCCAGAAATCCTTCCAGGTCATTGACTAGATCTCTTCCTCAAGCCTTGTATTTTTTATTAATGTCAAACATAGATCAGATTCACCTTCAATATAATAAAAATCCAGTTAAACCTTCTCTTTCTCAGAACATTGGAAGATGTAGAAGATCATTTCAATGGAGTTGATCCACTATTCCATGATTAAGGGATTAGATGACATATTAAAATTAAGAGACCTTTATGACATAAATCATTTAATTATGACTTGTTATCTCTTTGGGGGATTTGGAAGCTTCTACTAATATAGGTTTATATTCATAACCTGATTCAGATAAGAGATTATTTTCCAGAAGTGTGTGATTCCTGCTCCCATCAGGTTGGTAATCCTGTTGGGGATGTCATCACATTCCTCTTTACATTGATTTTTTACCTGATTCCTCAAATTTTTGGTCATTGTGTAGAATAAAAGGAAAATTAAGGATGATTATATTTTACTTTTAGAAACATAAATATATATTTAAATACATTAAATGGATAACATATAACTTACATGTATTTCCTTAACTTATCGATTTCTTGGCTTTAGACTTTGTTATCCATGATTTATGTCCATGCATACACTCTTGTGGGAATTTTTTTACTACCTTATTAATGGTTCAAAATGAGAATATTAATTTACCAAATAATATCCCATGGGAGTTTCAAATCATTTGTTAAATAGGACCTATTAACATGTTCCAAGTTTCCTTGATTTAGGCTCAGAACACCTTGTTTGAGTTATTACTCATAGGTATATCTATGCCAAATCCATGTCTAATTTTTGTATCCAGAAAAAGATATATTTTATTGATAACCCACATACTATATGCTAAAAAATTAACGATTTTTATTATTCTTATTCTTATCCCTAATTATTTTTTTATAGTTTTCAAATTTTAATCCAACAAATAAATAAAATACTCCCTTAATACCAACTATAACAACTCTTGCCTTTATTACAAATTAACACATGATTTATTACATAAAATTAAACTTAATTTGTGTATAAATATAGATAATTTTAGTGTATTTGTAAATTAAGTACATTATATTACAATTAAAAACATGCAATACATCATCTTTATTGAAAAATTATTCAACATGGTTTCACTTTAAACTACATGGGATAACCTTAAGAAATACAAAAGAAAGGGGTGCGCTATAAAGGATAGAAAGGGAATATAAATAGAATAAGGTAAAACATGTTATAGAATAGGCATATAAAGGGCCATAAAAAGGGTATGAGTCATAAACAGTAATTATAAGACATGATATAGCATGATAAACTAAAGGTAACATGGTAAATGTGTAAACAACTTAAAAACTACATCATTGGTCAAGGATATCTGTGAAGATAACATAATGGAAAAAGTCCCATAAAAGAATCATGTTTAATTCCTATCCCAACATGATATATCATGATACTAAACATTACCCAATTCATTGAAGCACAATATAATTACAGGTGCACCCGTAACTTTAATTTCAATATCATCCTTAAGTGTTCCACATATATCATACAACGTGGATTCATTAATCATCTTATTTTATTCCAAGAACATAGAGTGTTGAATAATTATACATAAATACCCAATAATATTGAGTATAATTTCATAAATGTGAACATCCTTGATATGAATTGGGTATGGTATTCACAACACAATTGTTTTGGCATGGATCCCCATAATGAAATTTTGGTAGCATAATGGGGAAGTGTAAATACTAATGGAAGGACTTAATGAGAGATAAATTGGTATATAATAATTTGTAAATTATAATTAAATTATGGGATAGTGTTATAATGTACCCCATCATTATTAATTGAAAATTAAAGGGTATAAAATAAATAATAATCATGAATAAAAGGGGACAAAGAGAGGTTTCCTAATGAAATTTTAATAGCCTAACAACATGACATAAAAATTCATAAGTTGGGTCAATGAGAGAGAAATGGGAATATCATAGTTTTTAAATAAAACTATAAGTAATAGGGTCATGGTAATTCATATCCCAACATTATTAAAGGGATAATAGAAGTCACAACATAATAAACAAACTATAATAAAGAGGCAAAATGAAAGAACCCTTAATTGAGTGTGTGAATCAAAAAGCTTGAAAAGGGGTTATTGAGAGATTGGGGGAACCTTGGAAGGATTATAGAGAGATAAAAGTAGACTACAGATGTTATCCAAGGGGTTTAGAGAAGATAAATGGGATTTTTTATGGGTTTATATAGGAAATGAGAGAGGAATTATTTAATATTTTACAAACATAGTTTTCAGACTCTATATGATAAAATATTAAAAACTACAAACATTACCACGGTTTTTTCCATTATTTCTACAAAGTATGAGTGTTTTTAAATATTTAGTTAGGAAAGGGTCCAAAATTATTAAAATATTACCCTTGATTATACGGAGGTGAGTCACACTTTTAAAGAAATGAATTTAAAATCATAATATATGTTTTATGTTTTGGAGGATTCATAAAGGGTTTATAAACTTAATAAAATAAACTTAAAATAAAATTATTTTAGTTTGAAAGAATATATTATAATGAGGATACCCATTATAGTATTTATTGTATCATTTTTTGGGTCATTATGATGTCGTAAAACACATTGTATATTTATACGGTGTTTAATTTTTACCTAAATATTCGACTCTCTTAGAAAATTATAAAAAATTAACCATTGGATATTGTTGAAATTATTATTCAAATAATAATATTAATTTTATCTAAATATTTTCCTAAATAATCACATTTTTACTTTTAAACATTATAACCAAAATTTATTGAAAATTACAGGTTTTTAGACATAATAATTTTTAAACCTCCATTAAACATTAATTTTGAATTCATCATAAGTATATGATTATTTATATTTAATAAATATAATTTAAAAATAATACTGAATTAAAATATAATTTATTTCGAAAAAACAATAATTCATTAAAATAAATTCCTTAATTAAATTGAATATTACCAAAAAATATTATTCATTTACTATAGTATAAAAATATATTCATTATTATTTAAAAAATAATGTACATAATCAATTTGATAGGTTCTTGATACATATCCATTAAATACACCATAATACGCCCTAAGAGTATGGAGTGTGGTGGTGAGCCTTTCATGGGGTCATTCAACAAACAAGGTTTGGGTCGTGATCTCAATGAGACTAAACTTCTTCTGTAAATGGTTTCTCTCATGCTTATGTTAGTGGATCTCAGCTTGGGTATGGTCAAGGTAAAAGACCAAATATTATTCCTCCTATAAATAGTCTAATAAGTTTTATTTATATGATACAATCCTAATAGATGATTCCATCACATTCTTTATTGAGTCAATTGGATTTGTTAAATCCATATATTTATACTAATAATTTGACCACTGTTAAATGATTATATTATAAATGGTCATGATGCTTAACTGTATTTTAAATCAGATTGGATATAAAAAAACTAAGTTCATGTGTTTTCTATAATAATATTACATAATAAAATGTTAAATCATATAGAAATTTTATTTATTACAGTTCGGGATGTTACACTTTTCTCTCTAAAGAGTCTAAAAACATTTTGGGTATTAATTTGAAAATTAATTTTATTTTTCCTCTTACAAAATTGATCATTCTAAAACAATGTATTATTTGAATCATATATTTTTTATTCATGATTTGTTTCTAATAAGGGAAATATGTGATTCATGTATTATAAAACTATTAATTAAGTTTGATATAACATAACAATATTCATTTCAAATATGAAATAATGTTTATTTGGATCCAGATCAAGATGATTAGATGAGTGTTTTTGTAAAAAACAATATTAAATAATAATTTTACAAGAGTTAATCTATTTATTAATTTTATGTTGTGAAATTACCTTTGCTGATTTTGGATACAACCTCCTTCAGCTAGTTAAAATATTTACCTCACTTCTTGTAATATTTATGAGCATCCATGATTTTCTTATTTAGATATAAATAGTTAAAAAACATATTATATTTAATACTCTATTTGTGAAATTGATATATTACATTTATTGGTGAGTATACTAGAACTATAATCTCGTATTTTTTTCTTCTTAGAATCATTAAACTTTATCTCCCAATGACTCTTCTTGCCACATGTGAAGTAGATAGCCTATTATTCATTTCTATCCACTGGAATCTTTTTCCACTTTCATGTATGTTGAGAAAACACAAAAAACATAAAAATTTAATAAAATTTTCCACCTTGACCCTCAATCCACAATAATGAGTCAGGATCAATGTTACCCCTTATCACTATAATCTTGGTGAGGTATTTTCAAATGTTTCTTAAGTTTCTTCACTATACTATTTTTTTTTTTTAATTTTTAATGATTATAGAGAATATAAGGGGTAATAATGATAATATGATATTAATTGATCACTTATTATCAATATATAATCCCAACTTTCTTACATATCAATGTAATTCAAAATTTTGAATACAATATCCCTATCTTAGTACCCATCTTAATGTTTCCTTTTGTATAGTGAGTGGCAACCCCATTTATCTTCAGCCTCTATTTCTCCTTTCTTTGAGTTCATGGAGAATATTTGTCATATATTCTACATTACTGTCTTTATATCACATATCAGACTCTCCAAACATAGATAGTAACATGATTCAATTGATATCTAGAGTATCCTCCATGTGACTCCTCGAGGATTCCTTTTCACCTTTGCTCACTCCCTGAGGTGGATGATCTGAAATAGGATATTCCAACACATAAATTAATTTTTCCTATATTATTATAATGTAAATATTCATATACAACTCACGAAAATTTTTAATCTAGGGTAAATATTATTTATCCATGATTTATTATAATGTTTCTTTATTTTTTCTTTCCATTTTTCATGTTATCAATAGAAAATATTTTATTAATTTTTATTCATTACCAGTTATGAAGTAATAAATTAATTTTCTTTGTGTCTCAATATTTTGTAGGATATCAAAAAACTGCGCCATATGATTCATACTATTTTTTTACTTAGATATTCTTGTGGAAATGATATATATTACCATTAACAAAACCTAGATGATTACTATGAAAATTACATGAAGGTATTTAGGCTGGATTTACTTTATAAATGAATTAACTTTTAGTTTTTTTATCTATTTTGTAGACTATCTGATATCAAAATCTTATAAATATATTTCCTCAAAACATGACTAAAAATTGTACTAATTTTAATATTAACATTACACATAATACCATTCTGTTAAATTTAACCCATTATTTTTGTTATAAATCCCTAGTAATTAAAAATTTTCCTTCACTATGGAATGGACGTCACAATATCTATGGTTTATCTTAACTAAAAAATATTGAAGTAATTTTTCTAACATAATATTTTCATTGGATTATTTTTCAAATTATGTGAAAATATTCCATATTTTGTTCTTGGAATTCTTCTTTATATGATGAGGAGTTAAATTAATTAATTAAAAATAACATATAACATATTTTAAGAACTATTATTTAATTTTATTTTATTTAATTTTATTTTTGTCTTTATTGTTAATTTATTTACTTCAGTTTATCACATTTAATCATATAAATAAAAAGGGATATATTAATAAATAAATAAATAACCATACAATAAAAAATAATAAAATATTATATAGTACCATGAGAATTTATCTACTATTCATTTTATTCATAAATGATAAACCAACCATAATTATAGGGAAAATAACTCATTTATCCCATATATGGATCAAGTTACAATATTTATCTATTATCATAAGTATATCCATCATTAGATTCACCATACCAAGGGTCCTAGACTATCTCTTTTCATTTGTAGCTCCATCTCTTAGTAATATTTATCCACATGTAGGAGAAGGGAATCCAGGGTTTAGGGATATATAAAATAAACATTTTGGTCACATTACCTTAAAAAATAAATGAGGGAGGGATAATTAATAAATAATTGTATTTTTGTTTTTAAACAATTATCATATAATACTATATAATAAAAAATTAAATTAAATAAATAAATCCAATAAAAACAGAGTTCATTCAATCTCCTGATCAATCACAACATATAATAACTATAATTTGGTCTTATTATTATTTATTTAAATTCATTATAATTTATATAAATTAAATATAATTAGTTAATAAATTAATTAACTAAATAATAAATTCTTTAACTTAATATTTATTCCATCTATTCTTTGAGATATGATAACATTACCATTTTGTGTAATTATGAAATAAAAAAGATGAAGGGAATGATGTATACTAGGGATTCCACATAGTTTACACCTTCTGTGTCAGATTAGATTTTGTTTCTATAATTTAATACATATAAGGTGTTTACTTTGGAGATGATATGGTGTGTTACATTCTACATAAAATTAAATCCATTTCTGCAATTTAATACTCAGATGACATATATTGCCAACATACATGTCATGTAACTCAGACAATGTATGTACCTTGTCCTATATAATTTAATTTCATGTCATGTGTTCCTACTAAAAATGTCATGATATACACCATAATTCATTTCATGATAAAATCAATGTAGTTTGTGTTATGTGTATTACAAAAAAACATGCCATAAATGTATATTGTGTGTACCTGTGACAGTTTTTGTGAAGCATATGACATTTAATAAAGGTGGTACATGCTATTGGGTTTCACAATTTCCATGTATAATACATATTAAACATTTATATCAACACTAAATTCCAAAACATTCCCAGTATGTTCCTAGTGTGTAACTCCACCAATAACATGGAATGTATAGCTAACTACGTGTTATGTAGATTGTATCTCACTTAAATTATCAAAAATGTTGACCTACATGGAATAACTAAAGTCTCAGAGTGTACCTTTAAGGGGTTTTCATGAGTTACACAATATTTACAACAATCCAAATTATATGTTATACATTCCATGACACCTCTCATAGTCTTAAGTCAATAAATGACATGTAATGATACCACATAATTATCCACTTGGATTTAAATGATTTAAATGGTTTGAAAACCATGTGAGGATAAACTACATGTACATATTCTACATGTCATGTAGTCCTTGAAAAACCATATGCTTCTCTAGAAGTCCATAAGTATCATGTAATGACATTGAATATGGATCCACCCAATATTCCAATTTTATCATGGACTACTTCTTGTGTGTTTGGGCATTGGCACAAGACCTGTAATTTACCATTATATGTCATGTATTCATTTCATATTGTCAAAAACCTTAACACATATAGTAGAGATATTTTATAATTATTTACATGTCTTGTTCTGTTCTTAGTATTAGAAATTCATATGACTACATTATCATAAATTTTGGATTGAGAAAAAAATACTTGAAATAAATAAAATGAACAAAAAATTTATAAAATTGACAAAATAAGTATAAATTATAATCTAACCACTTTAATACCACAAGATGGTTATGGGTTATAGAGAAATAATTTGATAGGTTTCCAATTTTTTCATCAGTTTCTTTGGAGAAAAACAATTAAATTGATAGAAATAAAATCTAAATCACCGAAACAGTATCAATCACATTGAATATATAATTTTTTAACTAGAATTAATTCAAACTGGGGATTCCTTTTGATCAATTTACAAAGATACTCTATTATCATTATTATTATCATTCAGTAACCAATAAATGAAGCCTCTATATTTATCCACATATATTTCGAAAATATCTAAACAACATTATTGGTATTCTGAGTTCTAGTGTAGTGGAACCTAGAGCCTCATCTCATTTGTAGTTGATTTCCACAAAAATATCTATTTTATTTATGTTCTTGAGAGGGATATTGAAGGTAAAATTACCTCTATGTATTGATAGAATTTTATATATTTTTTCATTATGCACAAAAGTTTTCATTCTATAAAATAATATGACTGGGATTTTATAATTGGGGTTAAATAATTAACAATTCCAAAAGGTCCCTTTATCACATTTTTTATTTTACAGACCAATATCCCAATATCCTAGAGTTGGAACATGATTTTTTACATTAGAATAAAATATAAGGAATACCATCAGAAGGACGGAGTATTTTATTAGTCTTGGAAAACTAGATACATACTCGAGTCTTGAAATATAATTTAATATGAAAATTATAACCTAATTCTTTTCTAAAATAAACATATTCCTTCTATAATATCCTTTCATATAAAACATAGTAATATTAATGTAATCCTAGGGAAAGGAAAAAAAAATAAGGGTGATCTCAAATTCTCAGTAAGGGTTATGTATAGTTGAAGATACCATTAATCAATAAGATTAAAGAACATAGAAATGTAAATAACTAAGAACAAATTCCATTTAATTAACTCGATAAGTTATAATCAATATGGTAGTGTAAATGTCCATTTCATAAATAAACTAAGAATGAAATGCACCCAAAAGAAATATCATAGTGAAAATATCATGGATAATAATAATAAAAATTATGAATGAATAAATACATAATTATTATACATAATGTCTTGGGCACATTATACTTATACTATTAAGAAATTTCACAAGATGGTTTAAACTATTGGTAAAAACTTGTTTAATTCCATATTAACTGATTTGTCTCATGATACATGTCGATGAATTGAAGAGATGTATAATATTGGGACCCTATCATCACTTTAGTTCCAAATAATTCCTCAAAAATATAATAATATATTTAATTCCTGAATCAATATTCCTTAACATAACATATCTGTATCGAGTAAAGGATACAGATTTATCTATATTTCCCCAAAAACTATAAAAATTTCATTGTAAAAATATTATGGATAAATGAGATATGGTTCAAGAAATAATAATATACATGATAAATAATATGTAAATTTTTTTTAAATTTAATGTATAATGATCACTTGAAAATTAATATTTCATGGAGAAGTTAATAAATACAAAAAAATGATTCTAGAAAATTAATTTCAATCCTTTCCTTTAAAAAAATTGTCATAAAATATATATAGAAAGAATAATAATTGTATAAATACAACATATACCCATTGTATTATGAATAAGTGGTTTTTTTCATTGATGAATATAGATTCAATTAAAATATATTTAAAAAATTCTTGAGGAAAATATCCTTTTCATTTTGAAAAAAGAACATTTTGTAAACACACTTACTTGAAAATCTATTTTTAAAAAATTATTTAAAATTATATTTATAAAAATAAAATGTAATAATCAAAGAAATTATGTTTGTTAAATTTTTATATTCCATATAGGATAAAAATAACATTAATTTTTCATTATAAAAAGATTAAAAGTACCCTGTTCAGAAAATAATAGGGAGTTTACTCTAGTATTTCTGGTAAAATCCAAATGTGCATTGTTCTAAAAATGAAATAAATATTAATTTTAAAAATATTGATAAAAATTCATTAAATTAATAATTTTTAAGAGTTTTAAAAAATGAAAATATTTTTAGAAAATATGGTTTATGAAGAAAAAATATTTTCGACAGAAGAATAAAATGGACTTTGATTTCCCCAAAAAAATTATAATCTATTTTAATTAAGAAAGAGTAAAAAAATTTACTATTACATTAAAATTATCAAAAATAATTATAAGAGAAAAAAATTAAATGGTTTATTAAACAATTATCCAATAATTTTCCCCAATGTAAATTTATGTGTAAAAAAATCCCTATTAAAATTAGATTGTGAATTAAACCCTTGCGTATATCAAAATGTTGAAGTAAGAATCAATAACTGAGACAATTATGTGTATCACCTTTAATACCACTTATTACAAGTGGAAATATAACATAATAAAATATATATTCATTGTACACTTAAACATATAAGATTAATGACAATAAGGAAGTAATATAACCTAATAAAGACAAATTAATTTATAAAATTATTTACCACTTGGTAACTTTTAATAAACATCCACATAGATTAAATAATTCAAATTTAAACTTAAAATACTATTAATAAATATTTCTTCATGATATTACATTTCAAATTTATAGTATATACATTATATAAAATAAATTGGGTTCATACATAATAATAGGCCTCAATGAGTTAAATTGACACAAAATCCCTTACTTTATACTTTCTTTTGGTTGAACATACATTAACCTCAAGTATAGTTTTTTTAAAAATGTTATTAACTTATTACTATACCATATTAATATTTATATACTATATATGATCCTTTTATAACAACTTATTATGAGTTCATTAACAATATTTAATTATTTTCATTGTTTATAGTGTTAATTACCTTTGTTTCTAATGTGTGTTTTGTTATAAAGTTACCAATTCTTGCCTATATTATGTAGTTATATAATTTTCATAATAATAATAATATCATAATTATCATATTTATTCCTAAATTATACTTTTCAAACTAATCATGAAGAATGTTTATGGAAAACTAAGTATGTTACGATCATGGAGACAATAAGCCATATGTACGCATGAGTAACGTTTCCATTTTCCAATGATCATTATGGAAAGAATATTACTAATATATAATGTTTAAATAATGATCATAATATCATATTTAACACATTATATAAATATATATATCATCCATGTGGTTTTATTATGAAAATATAGTCACATTGCTTCATGAAAGCGATAGTCCACATGTACAAAAATGATGTTATTACCTTTATGTGAGTGAAGAGGAAAGAAAGGAAAGGAAATGAAATATATTATATTAATAAAATTATAAATATGTCTTGAATATCATAATTATTTCACATATAATACTTAACTTTAACGTGTCCACCATCCAAGTGAAGCGTTATAGAACGCAAAATCACATTGCTTTGAGAGGCGGTAATCTATCTTACACACGAGCGATGTTATCATTTCTCCTACAAAATGGAAGGTAAAAAAATTATTTGATATAGTGACCCTATAGGTATAAATATTTTAATAATATCATTAATATTATTTATATCCATCATCATAACCATCCTTTAATGGTGGATGTGAAAATATGAACGACATGAGTTTGTAAGGCGGTAGTCTTCCATACACAAGAACGATGATTTTGTTACCCATTTCATGGAAGTAGAGATGGTTTTAGTTAATTAAATTATTTTAGAAATATACCATTATATGGGATATATTGAGGTTATGTTATCATCATGGTATAATAAATATTTAAGGAGGTGGATAAATAAGAAAAAAAAAGATGCTCGTTGAAGAACATTACCTCTTCTTCAGATATCCTCCTTAGGTTTGCAGTAAGCAGTACCTATGTAGAATATATTAAAAAATTAAGGCTTATATGTAGAGTTAAGGGATTTTGGGAAGTGATTTTGGAAGTTATTGTCTGAACCAAATAGGTTTTAATAAGAGAAGAGTGGGGGTGGCATTTTATAAGTGGGGGAGAGGACATACATGATATTTTTTGAAAATAATTGAGTGATCCCACATTTTTTACATGCCACAAGGGTCAAAAATGGACCATTATAAAACCCTAGAGTTTTAAAGGTCTATAAATATCTATTAAATGGTTTTTTAAATTCGTTCAGGTCAAATATACAATTATACTTTTAGTTTGACCCCCTCATAAATCAATTCTTTCTTTAACCGTGGTAATTAATTTTAACTGCATTCACAATTCATTTGGGTGAAAAAATAAGTCGAAATCATTATAAATTATAAATTATTCTTATTTATAGTATGGTATCCATATTTGGTGGTAATGACCCAAAAATTATATATAATGTTTTTTAAAATTATATGGAATTATTGTGAGATTGAGAAATTTGACGGCACATGATTCTGAGGCCCAGAGAGGCCGGAATAGAAGATTGAACTTTTTTAAGGTAAGTTCAGTAAATGTGTGAGTGGGAATTTCAATATTTTGAACTGGTTCTCAGATTAAAAATCTGACGGTACCTTTGAATTTGCAGTGTTGGTGTTCGCTTAGGCGAAGCTTAACTTCGACCGGCAAGGGTTGGATGAAAAGGATAATTTTTTGGAATTTTCTAAAAAATAATAAAATAAATCATTGAGTTATTTTATTCTTATTAAACCATTGATCGATGGTTAGTGGAACTATAGTGTAATGAAGTTCATTAAATGTAGATCATTAAATGATTTGTTACATTTTCATGTGTAATCGCAACACTATTGTGACTAATTGGTTCAATAATTACATTCATTAATTAACCCCATTAATGAACCTATCATTGAGCTCTTTAATTATTTTATTAATAAAACCTTTGGTAATAGAATTCACAAGTGTAAGGAATGATCTGACAAAACTCCGACGATGTTACCCTTTAACAAGGAATAGCGATTAAATGATGATCGTTGGAGGAACTGATCCGGGATAGACAAGTGGCGACGAACGTCAAATAACAACGAATGGGGAATTATTTCCTTCATCTGCAGCAGATTCTACTGAATCTAGGTAGGGGATTTATGTGTTTAAAAGATTCCTCCTTTCTTGTTCTTGAATAATTTTAAGAATTCAGATCAACCTACGAATAGGTTTATCTGTGATTAATTATTTATTTCAGGAGGTTGTATCAAGGTTTAGCATTGGGGTTTTTCTTAATATTTATGATTATTGTTATCACCCGTATAGTAAACCGCTAACATGGAAAGCACAGGCCAATCCGAACAGGGATCGGACCCTCCACCACTATTGTATGTTGTGTTTTCTTTGTAGGAGACCATGAAATGTGGAACCTAGGCAAATCCAAAGAGATCACGGTGTAGGTAAAACCCGAGAGGCCCGTAGGTGCAGACAGGAAGAAAAACGGACCACCTGAGCATCTCTGGTGGCCCGCGGAAGTAGCCACTGACACCACCCAACCAGTGTGGCGGCAGCAAGTCCACGCCAGTCCGGTAGAGATTACAGCACCCACAGCTACCACAGTAAAAACGTGTTACAAAAATATGCCCAATGGTCGGCTTTGGATGACCCTTTCGCGAGATGGGGTGGCACCTCACTAGCATCGCCATCTATGGAAAATCAGACACCCAACGTCTGGTTCAGCATGACTGGACCACATCTGCGTGGGCTGGGTTCTCCAAAAATTCTGGACCTGATAGACGTGTCAGGTCTGTCGGCCGGTGTAACACCCCGAGCTTCCACGATACGCTTCTCATTCAATAATTCAATAGCTTGCATTGTACGCAACTTCGAGTTCTAAAACACCGCGACTAATCAAAGTAGCCATTATGAATAGTAATAACCACTTTTTAAAATTATAGAAATTTTATATTTCAAAATGGACTTCATTTTTGTATTCGTAATATCGAAATTATCCAAAGTTGAATTTTTTTTAATTTTCTGAGAACTTCCAATTTTTTATAAATAGTGAAAATTACTTAAAAACAACTTTTTTAATAAAAATAATTTATAGTGATAAATTATACTATTTAGTGGTTTTAAAGTATAATTAGAATATATTTTTACCATTTTATCCAATGGTGGTCATTAGAATTAATTTAAAAATTGAAATTGGACATAAACAATTGCCAATCTTTTGATATAAATTGTTTCTTAAGAACACGCTATTTGTTATGACAGCGGGAATTAATTATAAAATTAATTAATGAAACTTATATGTTTGGAATTTTGTAAAATAGACATCATTTTTGAATTTGGAATATCAATTATAGCTTAGGGTGAAATATTGGCATTGATCTGAAAAACTTCAATTTTTGATGAATAGTGAAACCACTAAGTGGTAGTTAAATAACTGATTTTTCGTTTAAATGAAATATTACCACTTCTGTGATTTGATTTTCAAAAATCCGACATACATGGTTGTCATTAAGAAGTAAAATGTGGTTCAATGAGATTAAAATAATTTTTTGGTGAATAGTAACTTTTAAGTTCTTAATCGCGATTAGAGGTAATTAGTGTAGTTTAAGGTAAAAATAATGTTTTAATAATATGAGATGAGCTTGAAACTTGTCCTACTCCTATTGGATGAGTCACGGACGACCAAGACAACCCATGGGTCAACTTGGGGACCCCATGGAGCCACTTTGTTTGGAAAATGACATTAATATATATTTATTTAATGTTAAAATTAAATTGACACAAACATGAGTTGTTTTACTAAAACAGTTTTTAAGTGGGGTTACACTAGTCCAAATTTTGACTATAAATATTCATTAGAAAGCTAAAAATATTTCATACATCATAGTATTTTTTTTATAATTTTTAGACATTAAATAAATTAAATTATTTATGATATCATGATGATGCAGCGATGACCTCATTATTTAACGATTTAAATAAAATAGAAAGATAATGTAATATCTAAGATCTAAACATGTCCAAAACCTATTTTATGAGTATATTTCGAACCCTTATCACCTTATACACGAATTATATAAGTGTGGGACCTTTATAATCCTAAAATCATTGTATAATAATGTAACATTTCCTTACTTTCCAAGAGTGCCCCTCCTCTCCTCTTATAAAAGGCCCCCACCTCTACCACATCATTCACACTTTCAAGCCATTTGGCTCGGCCAACCTCTAACCAAATACTCTCCCAACTTCCCCCTCTTACTCATAGAAGCCTCACTTTTGGCATAACTCATCCCAAGGAAGCCTTTGGCTCAAATCAAAAAGAGTTACCCGATTTTGAGGTAATGTCTTCTCTAATGTTGTTTTGTTTTATTTAGCTTCTACAACCCCTTACACTCTTTTTATTGATTTCTTTTCTAACAACGCCAGTATCCTAAATATAATAGGATGTTGTTATAAGAAGTATTAGAGCTACACATAGACACACCTACATCTAATTGTTAAAGAACATACTGTTTCTGTGGATGGCGAATTTCTGCCTCACGAAATGATGATTGTTCAACACTCATATAACACCTTCAAAGGTGGCCATTAAGATGTCACTATATTTATATATGATATATAATATGTTTATTTTTTACTTATGCTTCTGTATTTCTCATTTATGGCATACCTTTATGGTTTCCATTATGGGTAAATGCGATATTTTCATTTTAGAAAGTGCGGACTACCGCCCCCTCAAAGTTATTTGAATCGTTAATACCATATGTGGGATGTATAAAGGATGGAGTAAATGGTATTATATGCTATATTATACTGTAATAATATTTTACATTTATATAATTATTATTTCATTCCATTAAATACTAAATAGAAATGAAAGTAGCGTTCATGCGTACGTACGGCTTACCGTCTCCATGAACGGTGCATTTCATTTCTTACCTCCAAATGTTACGTAATATTATGAATGAATGTATATACTGGATATATATGATATATATGATATCTACATCATGAATATAATTCTGGATATAATGGATATTTCATCACATTAACAACTCGTAATTATAATAAGTTTATTGTTGACTCAAGTACCAAAGATCGACAAAACGACCGTTATTAACTTAAATAATTACATAATGTTCATAACATTGTAATAAGTGATATAAAAAGGATAATGAAATTGAAAATGGTTCTTAATAAGGTAGATATTAACTCTAGTTTATTATTCAGGAGGTTAAAGAACGGTTGAGTCAAGTCGGACACGAGGTAAGGGAACTTCTTAACCCAATTTCTATTCTTTGGGTTAATCTCCTACTTTCAAATTATGTCATGATATTATTATGTCCTATCTTGTATTTTTACATTATTTATGAGTACTTATAGTGAATACACATAATAGACCTACTTTATAAAAAAAATGATCTTTTTAAGGACTTCATCTAAATCCCCTTTCATTGAGGCATATTTGGTTTTGTACATAACTTTCTTTTATACGGTGTATAAACCCCTTTTACTTTTAAATTTATTCAAAAGGAATCTTTTTTATATGAAGAGTTTTTCTAAACGACAAAAGGGAATGTTTTTCTTTCCGTACATATGCGGTGACAACGACTTCCCCACCGCCGTGACCATTATTTGAGTTTCGGCTTCCTCTACAAGCAATCATTTTTTTAATGAAAAATAAATACAAATTTTTAACTTTCTTTTATTTTGGTTTTGAAAATGGTTTTGAAAGCGTTTTTATTATATCAATGTGTTGTATTTATATCTTGTGATTGAAATGTGTAAATGTTATGTTTCCTTTATGCATGTTTTATGTGATACGATTATGTTATGGTTTATGATATGTTTAAACCTATTCATATGAGGAATGTATTGGACTTAATAAGTGACGGGTGGAGCCCGCTATAGCTCCTCGATGCATCGGTAGGTCTCATGAGACAACTAGACGTGGAATTGGCCGAGGCCCTTTCCCAATTTGATTTATGGTTTTGGCAAAATGTTTCAGAATGTCTGGAATTATACATTCCCTTATTATGAAAGTGGTTATTGATATTGCATGTGATTATTCGACCAGTAGAATATCCATGTGAAGAAGTGAATGGCATTATCTCATTTTACTTTTGCCATATTATGTTGATTTTCAAGTTTAAAAGGCTTTTGTTTTAGTTATACATTGCCTTAAATTTTTATTTTCATTTATGAAAGCTTCCGCAATATTGTTATCCTTACTGAGCATCTAAGCTCACCACTTTCAATGTTTTAATATTTTCCAGGATGTGAAGAAGTATTTTATGAATGACCTACAGGGATAGTCAGAAGAGGATATGAGTGTGGACTATGAAGACTTTGTTATTAGTTTTTCACTTTATGATGTAATGTAACATTTATGAATGTATCTAGTGTTTCCAAGGCTACTAAACTAATCGGTCTTTCGAGACTTGATCTTTTGTGATCATGCCAATGTTACGAAGTAATGCACCGACTCTGGGAAGCTGGGGTTGGGGCGTTACAGTTGGTATCAGAGGCAGTTTAGTACTAACCTTGGAAGCAAGATTTAGATAAACTCTGATTAGAGCACATAGCCCAAAGATAGACTTTGAGGATTAGTATAGAATAACTTCCTAGAATTTTGGTATTATAGAGATTTTGTGAGTTTTCCGAGAAATACATCCCCGTCTGGATACGAGCAGGTAGAGGTGGCTCGGGCATAGATGTACCTAGGGGTAAAACATGAAAACACCGCTTTGATCTAGACTCGAACGGGAACTGGTGCACGACAACGGGCCTTGCTGCACTCTTGGTTACGACACCCCTGGGGGATATGATTAGGATAATTCTCATTTTCTTTACAAACCACTATGAAGGGTTATGAGTATATACTTCCTCAAAGAAAACTTTTTTTATGATTATGGATTATATCCATAAATAGTTCAATTAGTGTTAAGTGTTTTACAAGTACGGAATTATGTATTTTGATTCATAAACTAATCTAGTTTATGCCATTGTTTAGAAATGGAGCCTAGTGGAAGGAATGGAAACCGTATCAATGCACGCACTCCGTGTAGGGATTGACCTCCTGCTCAAGATAATTATTGTGGATCTGGAGATACAACTAGTGCTGATCAACTTATTACCATACTGGGACAACTCACTCAGGTTATGAATAATAACCTTACTCGTATGGAGCACCCTGATCCGCAACGTGGAGGATCAATGTTAGACCGCTTGATGAGGCAACAACCACCAACATTTAATGGGGGTACAAATCCATTAGTCGCTGAGCAATGGATAAACTCCTTAGAGAAAATATTCCACGCCTTGGGTAGTAGTGAAAGGGAGAAGGTTATCATGGCAGTTTACCGCCTCACTGGAGATGCCGATCAATGGTGGTCATTGATTCAAAATAAAAAGGAAGATGACGACGTATCGAATATGGAATGGAGGGAGTTCAAAGAGCTTTTCTTAGAAAAATACTTTCCTCATGACCATCGAGCAGATATGGAAAGGCAATTTCTGAGTCTGAGACAAAAGGAGGATGAGAATGTCGCAAAGTATGAGGCCAACTTTACAAGGTTGGCGAGGTATGCTACAGATTATATACGTAACCCAAGAGGTAAGATTGATCGTTTCTTTGATGGGTTACAACCATTTCTCCGTAGAGCTTTAGTATCACAATCTTTCTCAACATACGAAGATATTGTCTCATGTGCTATCAAGACAGAAAAGGAATTCTCTAAGTCTTATGACAACAAAGTAAAGAAAGGGAAGAAGAGAACGGTGGAACAAGAGATAGATAAAGGAAAAAATGGAAAGAATTATTTTCCATTATGTGATAATTGTGGGAAGAATCACCCTGGTACTTGCCTAAAAGGAATGGGAGTTTGTTATAAATGTGGAGAAAAAGGTCATCGGGCGCGTGATTGCAAGGGAAAGAAAGAGGCTATCAATGTTGAATGCTACAATTGTAGGGAAATGGGGCATTATGCAAATGAATGTCCTAAGAATCAGGGAAACTTACCTCAGAAAAGGCCAAGGGATCAAGGACAATCTTATGCTGTTACTACAGTTGAAGCGGAATAATTAATGTATTGGTGCTTTTGGACTCATGGATTACATTCTGGTTATTAGAATAATGTGATATATATATAAGGATTGTACTGCAGTACTTGTTGTTTCAGTAAGGTTTTAATATGATGAAGGTAATCATATTTTTAGTATGTGACAATAAGAGAATCTTTACTTTGTTTGGGGAATCTGATAAATTGATTTTGGAATTAAGAGACCTTTTAGAGAAAGTCTGGACAGAGGTATTTTGGATAACTATAAAGGTTGGAGTGGATTAAGTTGATCTTTGTATAGTATTATTTAAGGTTAAAAAATTTATGAAGATTATTTTTGGAATATTATAATACTATAGTTTTAGGAAAAGGACAACCTGCAGGGTGGGGCATAACCCGTCGCGTCGGACAAAGCTGCAGGAATCGAACCCACAATCATAGTGCGACATGCCTTTATTTCCTACCACTAGCCTACATGAAGTCCCTGGTTATTACAAAATAATTTTACTAATCTAAATGGTATGTGTTAACATTTGAAACCTTATACAATTAGGATAAGTATAATATTTTTGAGTTCTATTATCTTTTTGAGTGAAAGATGAGTTGAAGGTTGAAACTCTAATTGTCAAGCATAAATATATATATACCTATCTCTTATTCAATGAATGAATTAATTCTTAAACTTTAGTAAAGGTATATTAAAACAAAAAAATGTGTTATCCTAATACCTTATGTCTTGTTGAACTGATGATATTTTAAATCAACATAGATTGAAGGCTTTGAGGCCCTCAATTTGACAGTTGATTGTGATTGATGACCTCAATCACTCCCTACAAATATTTACGTTTTTCCTATAATTATATGTCTCTAATTTCCACCAATGTTCTCCTAATCGAGATCATAATTGGGTGGTGACTTTTTCATTTCCCTTTCCCTCTTATTAAGGCTAAATTTTATTAATCTTATTTCCGATGTGGGTTTTCCTCAAAAGTATTTTCTCTTTTCAACCTTTTATTTTCAAAGAAAAATTTCAAATTGCGAGGATGCAATTTATTGAAGGAGGGGAGAATGTAACACCCCGAGCTTCCATGATACGCTTCTCATTCAATAATGCAATAGCTTGCATTGTACGCAACTTCGAGTTCTAAAACACCACGACTAATCAAAGTAGCCATTATGAATAGTAATAACCACTTTTTAAAATTATAGAAATTTTATATTTCAAAATGGACTTCATTTTTGTATTCGTAATATCGAAATTATCCAAATTTGAATTTTTTGTAATTTTCTGAGAACTTCCAATTTTTTATGAATAGTGAAAATTACTTAAAAACAACTTTTTTAATAAAAATAATTTATAGTGATAAATTATACTATTTAGTGGTTTTAAATTATAATTATAATATATTTTTACCATTTTATCCAATGGTGGTCATTATAATTAATTTAACATTGAAATTGGACATAAACAATTGCCAATCTTTTGATATAAATTGTTTCTTAAAAACACGCTATTTGTTGTGACAGTGGGAATTAATTATAAAATTAATTAATGAAACTTATATGTTTGGAATTTTGTAAAATAGACATCATTTTTGAATTCGGAATATCAATTATAGCTTAGGGTGAAATTTTGGCATTGTTCTGAAAAACTTCAATTTTTGATGAATAAGGAAACCACTAAGTGGTAGTTAAATAACTGATTTTTCATTTAAATGAAATATTACCACTTCTGTGATTTGATTTTCAAAAATCCGACATACATGTTTTTCATTAAGAAGTAAAATGTGGTTCAATAAGATTAAAATTAATTTTTGGTGAATAGTAACTTTTAAGTTCTTAATCGCGATTAGAGGTAATTAGTGTAGTTTAAGGTAAAAATAATGTTTTAATAATATGAGATGAGCTTGACACTTGTCCTACTCCTATTTCATGAGTCATGGACGACCAAGAAAACCCATGGGTCAACTTGGGGACCCCATGGAGCCACTTTGGTTGGAAAATGACATTAATATATATTTATTTAATGTTAAAATTAAATTGACACAAACATGAGTTGTTTTACTAAAACAGTTTTTAAGTGGCATCACACAAGTCCAAATTTTGACTATAAATATTCATTAGAAATATAAAAAGATTTCATACATCATAGTATTTTTTTATAATTTTTAGACATTATATAAATTAAATTATTTATGACATCATGATGATGCAGCGATGACCTCATTATTTAACGATTTAAATAAAATGTAAAGATAATGTAATATCTAAGACCTACACATGTACCAAACCTATTGGATGAGGAGATTTATATCCCTTATCACCTTAGCCACGAATTATATAAGTGTGGGACCTTTAGAATCCGAAAATCATTGTATAATAATGTAAAATTTCATTACTTTCCAAGAGTGCCCCTCCTCTCCTCTTATAGAAGGCCCCCACCTCTACCACCTCATTCACACTTTCAATCCATTTGGCTCGGACAAACTCTGCCCAAATACTCTCCCAACTTCCCCCTCTTACTCATAGAAGCCTCACTTTGGGCATAACTCTTCCCAAGGAAGCCTAAGGCTCAAATCAAAAAGAGTTACCCGATTTTGAGGTAATGTCTTCTCTAATGTTGTTTTGTTTTATTTAGCTTCTCCAACCCCTTAAACTCTTTTTATTCATTTCTTTTGTAACAACACCAGTATCCTGAATATACTAGGATGTTTTTATAAGAATTATTCTTGCTACACTTACACACACCTACATCTAATGGATAAAGAACATACTGTTTCTGTGGATGGCGAATTTCTGCCTCACGAAATGATGATTGTTCAACACTCATATAACACCTTCAAAGGTGGCCATTAAGATGTCACTATATTTATATACGATATATAATATGTTTATGTTTTACTTATGCTTATGTATTTCTCATTTATGTCATACCTTTATGGTTTCCATTATGGGTAAACGCGATATTTTCATTTTAGGAAGTGCGGACTACCTCCCCCTCAAAGTGATTTGAATCGTTAATACCATATGTGGGATGTATAAATGATGGAGTAAATGGTATTATATGATATATTATACTGGAATTATATTGTACATTTATATAATTATGATTTTATTCCATTAAATACGAAATAGAAATGAAAGTAGCGTTCATGCGTACGTACGGCTTACCGTCTCCATGAACGGTGCATTTCATTTCTTACCTCCAAATGTTACGTAATATTATGAATGAATGTATATACTAGATATATATGATATATATTATATCTACATCATGAATATAATTCTGTATATAATGGATATTTCATCACATTAACAACTCGTAATTATAAGAAGTTTATTGTTGACTCAAGTACCAAAGATCGACAAAACGACCGTTATTAACTTAAATAATTACATAATGTTCATAACATTGTAATAAGTGATAAAAAAAGGATAATGAAATTGAAAATGGTTCTTAATAAGGTAGATATTTACTCTAGTTTATTATTCAGGAGGTTAAGGAACGGTTGAGTCATGTCGGACACGAGGTAAGGGAACTTCTTAACCCAATTTCTATTCTTTGGGTTAATCTCCTACTTTCAAATTATGTCATGATTTTATTATGCCATATCTTGTATTTTTAGATTATTTATGTGTAATTATAGTGAATACACATAATAGACCTACTTTATAATAAATATTATCTTTTTAAGGACTTCGTCTCAATCCCCTTTCATTGAGGCATATTTGGTTTTATACACAACATTCTTTTATACGGTGTATAAACCCCTTTGACTTTTACGTTTATTCAAAAGGAATATTTTTTATACGAAGCGTTTTGCTAAACGACAAAAGGGAATGTTTTTATTTCCGTACTTATGTGGCGACAATGACTTCTCCGCCTCCGTGACCATTATTTGAGTTTCGGCTTCCTCTACAAGCCATTATTTTTTTAATGAAAAATAAATACAAAGTTTTAACTTTCTTTTATTTTGGTATTGAAAATGGTTTTGAAAGAATTTTTATTATATCAATGTGTTGTATTGATATCTTGTGATTGAAATGTGGAAATGTTATGTTTCCTTTATGCATGTTTTATTTGATACGATTATGTTATGGCTTATGATATGTTTAAACCTATCCATATGAGGAATGTATTGGACTTAATAAGTGACAGGTGGAGCCCATTATAGCTCCTCGATGCATCGGTAGGTCTCATGAGAAAACTAGACGTGGAATTGGCCGAGGCCCTTTCCCAATTTGATTTATGGTTTTGGCCGAGGCCTTAATCATTTTAGACGTCTTGGCCGAGGCCTTGAAAAAATGTTTCAGAATTTATGGCATTATACATTCCCTCATTATGAAAGTGGTTATTGATATTGCATGTGATTATTCGACCAGTAGAATATCCATGTGAAGAAGTGAATGGAATTATCTCATTTTACTTTTGCTATATTATGTTGATGTTCAAGTTTAAAAGGCTTTTGTTTTAGTTATACATTGCCTTAAATTTTTATGTTTATTTATGAAAGCTTCCGCAATATTGTTATCCTTACTAAGCATCTGATCTCACCCCTTTCAATGTTTTAATATTTTCCAGGATGTGAAGAAGTATTTTATGAATGACCTGCAGGGATAGTCAGAAGAGGATATGAGTGTGGACTATGAAGACTTTGTTATTAGTTTTTCACTTTATGATGTAATGTAACATTTATGAATGTATCTAGTGTTTCCAAGGCTGCTAAACTAATCGGTCTTTCGAGACTTTTTCTTTTGTGATCATGCCAATGTTATGAAGTAATGCACCGACTCTGGGAAGCTGGGGTTGGGGCGTTACAGCGGGTTTGGGTCCCCCAGCTAGGCTGGACCCACCAGTTGGGTCGGCCACACCGGACCCCTACCGGACTTGACCCGACTAACCCCATTTCACTAAAACTGACACAACTCACAAATTGAGCATCTGATTGATCCTCTATCTGCAACATGACGACCCTTGCAACAAGTTCGTCCTGTTGAGATACTCCACTTCCATTTTGTAAGAATTTTGGGTATTTCTGGGTTGGATCAGACTCAAATCCAACTGAGCCCTATTTACCTTTTCTCCTATATCTTACAGATCGGGCGTCTAAATGACGCACCATATATCACATTGGAACCCTTATAACCAGACACTCTTTTGGGTTACTTCTTTGTGAAAGTTATTGGTGGTTGAGGTATGACTGATATCTTGAGGAGCAGAATGTATGAAACTCGAATGTACTATGTGTGGGAATCATATGGCAGGCTGTCATGTGAAGAGAGACCCTCCATGGATCAGCATGAGAGAGACCCTTTGTGGATCATCATGAGAGAGAACCTCTGTGGATCGATTTTAGTTTGAACCTCCATGGATTAGCAATGGCATGACCCTATGTGGATCGGCATGAGAGATACCCTCTATGGATCGGAAGTAGTGCGACCCTCTATGGATCAGCAGTAGTGTGACCCTCTATGGATCGACAGTAGTGCAACCCTCTGTGGATCGGTCATAGTGAGACCCTCTGTGGATCAATAGTAGTGTGAAATGACATGGGCCAACCATAGAGAGACTCATTTAGGATCAGGGGTAGAGCGACCCTTTGTGGATTGACTGCAAATCAATCCTTCTTATATCAGTATTTGAAACACATAACAGGATAAAATAATTTATCTTATGTCTAATCATCATTATTCTTATTCTATAAGTTGTGTACCTAGTGTGAGATGTCTTTTACATTATGATTTGTGATTGAGAGCATACTTTGAGGTTTTTCCATAGTAGAATCTTGGGTGACCTTCAGGGGTCTCGAGCTCCCGACTTGGTATTGTTATACTCACCCCTCCATGGGCTTTGCTCACAGCATTTTGTGTCTTGTGACGATGATGGAAAACATCAATGAGACATGTAGACCTAGGTCTAGATGGTTCTCAAAGGTGATTGATATAAGTGGTGATCAGCAGTGACAATAGACGACGAGCTATACCTACCATTCAGGAAGGATCCTTAGTGGATGACCATCAGAACATGTTTTTTCCTTTTTTGTACTTTACTTTCTGTTGGGCTTTTATACTGGCCCCTTTTTACATTCATTATTGACTTTTACTCTCAGTGGTGGTTTTTAGTAGTGGTTGTAATTTTCCTTTTCCATTTTATTTTACTTGATCATAGTGTTCCCTATCTATTTGTATACAGTTTTAAAGGCAATGCCTTCCCATTTTTGGGTTTTTCTTTTCTGGTGCTAGTCACCAGCCCCTGGCCTATGGAAGGCAGGCTTGGGATAGTCACGAATCCATTTTATTTTACTTGTCCACAATCTTCCCTATCTATTTGTTTATAGGTTTTGATGTAGCCTTATTTTTCCTCAGTTTTCCACATCTTTTTATTAAGTTTTATACAATTTATTTAATTATTTTAACACTTTTTAATATATAAATGCACTTTTTTATTTTTATAATTAAATTTGTTAATTATACATTTTTTTATAATAATTTTTGTAATTTTAGTCTTTAAAATAATAAATTTATTCTTTCTTTATTTTTAATATAACTAAGTATCAATTATTATAATTAATTTTAATCTTTTCATTTAATATAAATTTTTCATTTTTTATTAATTAATTATTTTGTTAAATAATTTACTTTTAAATTTAAAATTGTTCGCTTTCGGTAACCAGATTATCATTAGTCAGGTTACCGCTACCAATTTTGCGCTAACAGATGACCTTTGTCACCGTCACCCAATTACCTTAACGGTGACCTTTTCACCTCACTGATACAATTCTATCGGTGACCTTTGATGCTAACGGTGACCTTTTTCAGGTTATCGCTATATTGCTAACAGTGACCTTTGTCACCGTTACCCTTTTTGTCCTAACGGTAGCCTTTAAATTCTATCGGTGAGCCTTTTAGCGGTGAGTTTTTAGTTTGGTTTATTATAAATCTGCTTAACATTATAATAGTTAATATCTATTTAAACAATTATTTAATTGACATAATTATAATTAATTAATTTAGACTTTGTTTTTATTAATTAATCTTTTAATTAAGTTACATTAGAATAGGCTAATTTTATTATTTTATCTGTTTAATCACCTGCTAGTCATTTAAGTAAATAATTTTTGTTTTTAATTAAATTTAATAGTTCGCTTCTTAAATATATGTGTTCAATTAGTTAATTAATCAATTAATTAAGAGTTATTAAGCATTAATTATATTATTTTATGTATGCAGATTAATTATTAAGACACCCAATTTTGAATTTAGTCTATCAGTGAGGTAGATAAGAGATTGTAGTGACTTATTGGGTTACTGATGCTTTTTTTATTTTCATCTGTTGGTACTCTTTACTTAATTTATATAGCAATTTAAATTTAATTCTTTTATTATTTATTTTAATAATTAATCAGTTTATAAATTAAGTGTTTTCAATTAATTATTTTAATGTTTTAAAGTTTAATAAATTTTTTTTAAATCAATGATTTTTTTGTTTTATTTTAAATTAATTATTTTTAAACCTTGTTCTAAAAATAATTACTTAAGTGTTAATTTTTATGTTCTTTTTCGCAAGGTCACCGTTAGTATTGTACACCGGTGACCCCCGCACCTTGTTGCCACTTCGCTATATACCGGTGACTATCTTGTACCGGTAGCTTCTCTTATAAAGCTAACGGTGACTTCCATTTAATTATATGGGTGACCTCCTTTTGTTTTATTTGTAACAGTGACCCTTTGCAGTACCAGTGAGTTTTTATTTTAATTGCGTAGCGGTAGGTTTTTATATATTCACAAACGGTGACCTTCTTCTTTAGAGTATCAGTGACTTATATTTTATTTATATTGGAAGACATTTATTTTATTCCTCACCGTTAGAGTCACCGCTTTTTCACCTCACCGATACACTTCTACTTATCCTCACTGTTAGGCTGTCTCCAACCTCACCGTTCAACTTCCTTCCTTTACCTTACCATTACCACCCCATTTTTAAACCTCACTGTTACCCTCTTTTTCTCACTGTTATAGCTCATACCCAAACCTCACTGTTACTCACCTTTCCTTCAACCTCACTGTTTTCCTTCCTTTTCACTGTCCTGTCCCCGCACCTCACTGCTTCATCCCTCCATCTCACGGTTTCCCTGCAATACCCACCACTCTTCACACCGTTTTCATCATCTCCACTGAATGGATCCTTAATTACTCAATACCATCAAATCAACGCAACCCAAAATACATATCAGAACAGAATCAGACTCAAAGTGCTTTCTCAAATTCAAACTATTATTTCACATACTGTAATTAAACCCTAAATTCCATGCGAGGGAGCCAGTGCGCTGAACATCGCTGAATCCCTTTTTGCTGATGACTGGGTTTCCTCTGCAAAGAGGACCCAAGGAGGAGGGAATGCCGAGACTTCCTGTCTAAGGAGTACGATGCGCGTAATAGGTTCTCCATTGTAGCCGCTGCGCACAGGATCCAGCTCGAATCATGCCATTTTCCCACTATCTGATGTAGCTGCCAAGCAAGGGAGCTTGGAACAAGAGATCCGCACCACCTGCTGTGCGCCGTGCCAGAGTCGAGGTCCACGCCACTGGAAGTGTCTAAAGTCGCGAAGGAGGAGTGCTGTGGATTTGCAGAGGAGGAAGAAAAAACCCTCACTCCACCCCCTGTGCGCCGATTTGGGGAGGAGAGAAGAAGACAACAAAATAAAAACTTAAAATATAATAATAAAAGATAAGTCAAAAGAAAAAAAGTAATGTAAAAAAGTTAAACACAAAAAGAAAAGAAAAAGTTAAAGGAAAAGTTAAAGTTAAATTAATTTATCATAAAAGCTTCTTTAACTTAGTCAAGTCAGTATTAAATAATTTATTAAATTTATCAATTTAAACCATTTATAATTTTATTAAATGGATGAATTATAGAATGAAAAAATTTAAAACTTACTTAATAAAAAGTTTTAATAATTAATTAATTTACTATTAATAGTATAAATTTAATTAAAAATAATTATAAATAAACTATAAAATATACTTATTAATTTAAAAATATTTAAGACTTAAGTATTAATCATAATTACTTAATTAAAATTAAATAAATAATAGGTTAGTCTAGCAACTTAAATTTCTTTTAGAGTAATCATTAAATTATTAATTCAATCTAAATTATTTTCTTAATTAATTATTGATTTATGTTATTAATTTTTAATAACATAGTTTAAAAAATGGATAACATTAACAACTTAGAAATGATATCTATAATCCTAATTAAATTAATAATTTTTAATAAATTTATGTGTCACCTTAGTATTATTAAGTGAATAATTTTATAAAATATAAAAATAATTATCAATCAATTTCTTTTAATATTAACTTTTAACTTAAAATTTAACTAATTTTATCCATATGCGCTCTCATTTATTTATCCTATTTATATGGCAGGTTCATTCAAGGGACTTAAAAACGTTCAGGTTCATCCAACTAACTCATCCGGAGTTAGTTACGAGGGAAAAGTTCACATGACGTGTCTGTCGCGTGTTAAACGCACGTGTGCGGTGCGCTCATGAAGGACATTCAAATTCGGTGGAAGTTGTGGCAGTGACATGCAGCGGATGATAGAAGTTACTTAAGCAGATCAAACAACGTTCTTTAGGAGGAGATACATTCATTCACGGAGGCATTCATTCACCTACCTGGAGAGACGATCGAGAGCAGTGCAGTCCAGGAACTCAGGAGCAGAGTATTCTTAGGGAGTTCCTTCTCCCTCACATTTTAAACTTTTGTACTCTGTTTCTGTAATGTTTACCATTACTGCTATGATAATAAATAGTATAGTTAGCTAAATTTTCAGTTCGGGGAGAGTTTTAGTTCTACTGGTAATCATTTTCATCCCTTTTCATTGAACACTTCTTCTGTAATTAGAATTGATCGGTGAGATCGTTTCTTATTATATATTTTTGTTGTGGACCTCAAACCTTGAATTTTCAAAACTCTATAATCATTCAGAGAGTTTGGTTGTTGAGTTATCTTTTTAGTAAACAAATCATAATGAAACATCAATACTTACGGCGAGTTCATATTGTTGTTCTTTTTAATTCATTTTTCTGAAGTTTTACTTCTTAGAGTGGCGAACTCTAAGTTGTATAACTTCCGCGACTTATCTCCTGGCGAGGGAAGTAAGTCGCATTTATTCAATGGTACGAAGCAGTACTTTTACATGAAAAGGAAAAACAACTTAAACCAGTAGACTAGAATGAACCCCGAGCAATGTTTACTGTTGTCCTTTATCATCATTTTATTTTCTTTGATGCACTTTGTTTTCCAGCTGTACTCTATTTTATTATAGGTAGAACAAGTTTACATTAGATGTGTAGATTCAATTTACAGTACATCAAAACATTAAAAAAATTAAAAGATATAAAAATATAAAAAGTGAAAATTAGAAAAACCACTCCACTGCCGACAATAGTGGAGTTTTCCAAGTATTTAGTTTAGTAGTGGCCAAATTTACCTTCCCTGTGGGTTCGACCCTGCTTTCCACATACACTATAGTTAGTAGGAATATAAATATTAAACTTTGAGCAGCTTCAACGACCGTTTAGGTCAGGTTTAAAGGCAATGCCTTCCCATTTTTGGGTTTTTCTTTTTCCGGTGCTAGTCCCCAGCCCCTGGCCTATGGAAGGCAGGCTTGGGGTAGTCACGACATGGGACCTGGGGGATGGGTCGTGACATTTTTCTTCATTTTACATAACATTAAATTTTTTATTTTAAATTAATCTCACAAATGTTATGAGAAAGAGGGGTTTAAAAGGAAAAATGTTCAAAAGATTGCATTTTTTATATCTAAATTTATTATTAAAATTATTCACATGAAATAAATTGGATTAATATACATATTATTGACATTTTTTAATTTAAACCGAATAAAATGTAACTCCCCAACCCTAGTTACCCAAACTATGTGCATTATTACATAATATTGGCATGATCATAAGAGATCAATTCTCGATTTACCGATTAGTTTAGTATCCTTCAAAGTACTAGATACATACATAAGTTTTACATTAAAATATGAAATGAAAAAACTATAACACTGTGTCTCCTTTGAACACACTCATATCCCTTAGCCTATTCCTGCATGTCAATAATAATATACTTCTTCACAACAAGGGAAAAATAAAACAGAAGAAAGGGGTGAGCTCAGATGCTCAGTAAAGATAACAACATAGCAGAAACTATCATGAGAAAGCATAAACATTTAAGGAGATGTATAAGACTAAAACACAACACATTTAAACATAAACTTAAGAACAATATGGAAAAGATAAATCAAATAATTCCATTAAATTTTTCACATGGATATTCCACTAGTCAAATAATCACATGTAATATTAATAGCTAATTTCATAATGATGGAATGCATAATGTCGTTAATAATAACCACATAGTCAAGGCCTCATTCCAAGACTATAAATAAGACTTTGTCAAGGCCTTGGTCCAAGACACTAATTTGTCTCATGAGACCTAGAGATGCATCAAGGAGCTATAGCGGGCTCCACCTGTCACTTACTAAGTCAAGTAAATTCCTTATATAAAATGGTTGAAACATAACATAAACATTCGTATTAAAACGTGCATAAAAAATATTAATAATTTAATTATAAACAATGAATGGTAAAAAATATCACATCCATAGTCAAACATAACACATCCAATACTAAATAGAATATTGAATTATAATAAATCAACCTCAATAAAGAATAAAATACAATGAAGTATTTTGACATAGTTGAAAATAATTAGTAAAACTATTTGAGAGAAATATCCCCTTTTTATTGAAAACATTTAAAATTCTCACTATTTATCAAGAAGGTGTTAAAAATAGATTTCCCAAAACAGGTTTCTCATACCAATTTGAAACTTTTGAAATGAATTTTAATTTTAAAACATTCATGTCAAATAAATAAATCCTTAACACCATTTTTAAAATATGAACATTAATGAGAATGATTTAAAAGAACAAATCTTTAAAACATTTAAAATGATATTTTAGTTAGAGTTTCTAACCAAATGAGAGATGCTTGAATAAAACTAATTGAGGTAATAAAAACTTTTTAATATCATGAGAGTAAATTTATTCATGAGATACTATGTCAAATTAAAGTATGTACACCATATAAAAGTGAATTGGTGCATAACAACAAAGAAGTCTCAATGGAATGTAAATTGAGATGAAATCCCTTATAAAGACTTTATCCTTAGATTAAGGATAAATCAATGAAATACTTATTTCTGAAAAATATAAACACACTCAATATTATTGGATATTTAGTGTAAATCAATCAGAGGTAATTCACACATATTCTTTTAAAAACAACACTAATGACCTAGATGTTGAACTCGATGAATGGAAATTGAGTTAAGATTACTCTTATCAAGTTCATATCAATAACTTGAGAATTTATCAATGGATTGATTATGTGTATCAAACATATATACACAAAAAAAGATTGTAAATTTCTACATAAATAAATAAACTCGGATTTCACACATAATCTTGGAGTAAAATAATCAATGATGTTTGCATAAAACCAAATGAGTGGAAATTGAAATTAGAAATTCTTCTACCGATTCGGTAACTTATGAAACATGAACCCCATGAAAGAAGGATCATATAATGAAGATGTAAATAACCATAAAATAATTTATATTACAAAATAATACAATCATGTGTAGTACATACACCACACAAAAGAAATAGTGGAAAACATAGCATGAATCTAACAAGAGAAAAAAATTGAGATAAAAACCCCTTACCTTGTAATTTCCTTAGTAGAGGGTATGTTAAACTCTTGTATAATGGGGAAATAATTATTATTAAATTATATAAGAACCACATAGATAAATATGATGTCATATATGATCTTCTAATATTGCTTTGTTAATGATATTTTAGTAGTATCATTGTTTTGGGTGTTAAGTGATTTATTCTATTTTATATGTTTTGTTATGTATGTAATGTTTGTTATGGATATAAAATATTTTATTCATATCCAGAATGATATTATGATCTTAGAAATTATTTTTAATAATCAAATAAAAATTATTCTTGAATGGTTACGATGGGGAATGAAATCTCATCGCATCGTGGAGATGGTAAGTCGTATGTACGCACGAGCAACAATATCATTCTATTAGTGGTGAAATCGAATGTAATTTTGATGGAATATTATATATAAAAAGTCATTAAAATATTATATTTATTATTTACATCTGTTATACTCATTATAATACCCATAAAAATAATGAAGTGTTGAATAACAAACTACACCACGATGAAGAGACGGTAAGCCATATGTACACACATATGGTGACTTGTCATTCGTAGTATGGATAGAATAATGAATATGGATGGACCATATTTATTATAACATCACAGTATGTAGAAGGTACTATATTTATTATTTTTGTATGGAAACAATAATGAAGGGGAAGTGGAAGAAGAAAAGAACTTTGAAAGAGGTGATAAAATTACACTATGGGAAAAATCATTATTTGCAACGGGAAGCAATCTCGTCGCAAATAACCCGTCCAGGAAGCTATTTGCGACGGGGAAAGAAGCCCATCGCAAATAACTGATTATTTGCGACGAGATTTCATCTCCCGTCACAAATAGTTTGGCGTGACTTGCATGCCAAACCACATGAATATTATTTGCGACGGGGTGATGTCTCTCGTGGAAAATAGTTTGGCGCGACTTGCGTGCCAAAATGCGCGGTTTGCGTGCCCAACCGCGCAGGGGTATTTGCAACGGGTGCTGTCGCAAATACCCGACGACGGTCAATACCTTTTTGCGACGGGATATCGTCCTGTCGCAAAAAGACTATCGACATGTACTATTTGTGATGAGACCTGTCGCAAATAACCTTTTAACCGCCGACTGTAATTAATGCGGGCGAGGGTATTTGCGACGGGCCCCATCGCAAATAATCCCGTCGCAACTAATCTAACCTATATATACCACCATTTTTTTCTCAAATCATTCAGATCTTGCAATCTCTCTCTCTCTTCATTCTTTACTTTCAATGAGAAATTTTCTTTTTAGTTAAAGTTTTTTATACGATAGCAATCAGAGGGGGTCAATATCTTCAGAATATCAATGTTTAAGGTATTTATATTTTATATTTATTTTATTTTTTTAAGTTAATTTTAATTGTTGTTTATTAGTTCTAATTTAATTAGATTTCAATTGATTTTTATTTGTATTTAGTTTTACTAAGAAATTGATATTGTTAGTTATAATTATAAATAATTAGTTATAATTAATATTAATTAAAAATATTTAGGAATAAATAGATATAATTAGCAATAAATAGATATAATTAGCAATAAATAGATATAATTAGCAATAAATAGATATATTTAGCAATAAGTAGATATAATTAGCAATAAGTGGATATAATTAGCAATAAGTACATATAATTATGAATAAATAGATATAATTAGGAATAAATAAATATAATTAGGAATAAATAGATATAATTAGGAATAAATGGATATAATTAGGAATAAATATATATAATTATGAATAATTAGATATAATTAGGAATAATTAGATATAATTAGTAATAATTAGTAATAATTATGTATAATTAGTAATAATTAGATATAATTAGTAATAATTAGATATAATTAGGACTAATTAGATATAATTAGGAATAATTAGTAATAATTAGGAATAATTAGTAATAATTAGGAATAATTAGTAATAATTAGTAATAATTAGTAATAATTAGAAATAATTAGTAATAATTAGTAATAATTAATAATAATTAGGAATAATTAGGAATAATTAGGAATAATTAGTAATAATTAGTAATAATTGGGAATAATTAGGAATAATTAGGAATAATTAGGAAAATTTAGGAAAATTTAGGAAAAATTAGGAAAAGTTCAGAAAAATTTGGAATAATTAGTAAGAATTTGGATTAATTAGTAAGAATTAGTGGGAATTAGTAAGAATTAGTAACAATTTGTATGAATTGGTAAGAATTAGTAATAATTAGGAACAATTAGGAAAAATTAGGAACAATTAGGTACAATTAAGAACAATTAGGAACAATTAGGAACAATTAGGAACAATTAGCTACAATGAGGAATAATTAGCTACAATTAGGAATAATTAGCTACAATTAGGAATTATTATCTACAATTCGGAATAATTAGCTACAATTAGGAATAATTAGCTACAATTAGGAATAATTAGTTACAATTAGGAAAAATTAGCTACAATTAGGAATAATTAGCAACAATTACGAATAATTAGCAATAATTAGCTATAATTAGAAATAATTAGCTATAATTAGCAACAATTAGAAATAATTAGAAATAATTAGGAATAAATAGCAACAAATAGCTATAATTAGCAATAAATAGCTAAAATAGCAAAAATAGCTATAATTAGCAATAAATAGTTATAATTAGCCATAATTAGGAATAAATAGGAATAACTAGCTTTAATTAGTAATCATTAGTAATAATTAGGAATAAATAGCTATAATTAGCTATAATTAGGAATAATTAGTAATAAAAAAGAATAATTAGCTATAAATAGGAATAATTAGCTATAAATAGTAATAATTAACTATAAATAGGAATAATTGGCTATAAATAGGAATAATTAGCTATAATTAGGAATAATTAGCTATAATTAGTAATAATTAGCTATAATTAAGAAAAATTAGCTCTAATTAGGATTAATTAGCTATAATTAAGAATAATTAGCTATAATTAGTAATAATTAGTAATAATTAGTAATAATTAGTAATAATTAGAGATAATTAGCTGTAATTAGTAATAATTATCTATAATTATCTATAATTTGCTTTAATTAGCAATAATTATCTTTAAATAGCTATAATTAGCTATAATTAGGAATAATTAGTTATAAATAGCTATAATTAGGAATAATTAGTAATAATGATTAATAATTAGTAATAATTAGTAATAATTAGTAATAATTAGTTATAATTAGTAGTAATTAGATATAATTATTAATAATTAGATATAATTAATAATAATTAGATATAATTAGTAATAGTTAGTAATAATTAGTAATAATTAGTAATAATTAGATATAATTAGATATAATTAGAAATAATTACTAATAAAAAAATTATATTATCAATATTTACGGAAAAACAATATTAATATTATTAAAATAATAAAAAATTTATAAAATATTAAAATTATCAATATTCGTAATAAGATTTGCTATATTCTTAACATGTTCAAATTTCAAAGGGTCGCCAATTGTCAGGTCATTTGCAATAGAATTTTTGTGTCAGCCATGTCCATTGTAAACTCTATAATTGTCCTTGCATGGTTGATCACCTCACAAGTAGTGTTGCAATCGGACAAACCAAGTCAGTTCATTCTTGTCTATAAGAATTATCTCACATGAACCTTTAAATAGAACATTATTCCTTGAAAATTTAATGGAAAAGTAATGTTATCCCCTCAAATTTTTAAGGAAGAATGATCTTTGTAAAGTGTTATGTGAGATGATTCTTAGAGACGAGAACATCATTACTTTGGTCGTCCTATTGCAACACTACTTGCGAGGTGATCAACCATGCAACTACAATTACAGAGTTTAAATTTAACATGATTGACACAAAATTTTTATTACGCATGACTTGACAATTGACGACCCTTTGAGATTTGAACATGTTAAGAATAGAATAAAGTCTTTTGTGAATATTGATAATTTAAATATTTTATAAAATTTTCTTTTTTTATTAATATTAATATTGTTTTTTCATAAATATTGATAATATAATTTTTTTCATTACTAATAATTAGTAAATGAAATCTTCTTGGATAATGAAGGGAAAATTTGTAATCCTCTCCACAACTATGATTACCAAATTTCCTTGCATTATTCAAGCAGTTTTCCTTTGGCTAAGTAATTCTAAGTATTTCTAAAATAGTAATAAATAGTAATAAATAGTAATAATTAGTAATAAATTGTAATAATTAGTAATAAATTGTAATAATTAGTAATAAATTGTAATAATTAGTAACAATTAGTACTAATTTGTAATAATTAGCAATAATTAGGAATAATTAGGAATAATTAGCAATAATAAGTGTGAGAAAGATGTAATTAAATGAGCTATCGGACAAAAGAATAGCCAAAAATCCACTAGAAATTGTGTCGCCCTTAATTAATGATAATTATTAAGTAGTTGTAATTATATATCTTATTTTTTAGATAGTGTTTTTATAATTTCAAACTATTCAAAAACCGTGATGATTTTATATTTTATGTAGAAAAATATTGAACAAGGAAGTCGACATCAGTCATTATTAGATGATCGATCTTGGATAAATCAACGCAGAAATACAAATGGTTCTTATTTAAATCCTATATATATTGAGGGTGTTGAAGCTTTCTTAGCATTTGCATCATCAAAAATGGAATATGTTTCAGAAGTCATAATTAAGTGTCCTTGTAAAAAATGTGCTCTGAGAATGTTTGAAACATGTGACAAGGTTGGGGGACATCTATTGCGGTTTGGATTTCAACCAGATTATGTTTTTTGGTATCAACATGGTGAATGTAGTTCCATAGAAGATCCTAATAACTTGATTCTAGATCCATCATGATTTCAAAATTTAGTACATGATGTTGTAGGTCCATCTGTGCAACAAACTGAAACTCATGATGATATTGATTTAAATCCTGAGTTGGCATCATCCAAATTTTATGAGTTGTTGAGGTCTGCTGTGGATGCATTATATCCTGGTTGCAAGATAAGAAAATTAGAATCGGTTGAAAATTTTATGGCTATTAAATTAGATAATTCAATGTCAAACAACTGTTTTGATTAGATATTTTCTTTAGTTAAAACACTGTTACCTGAAAGAAATGTGTTTCCGGAAAATTACTATGAGAGCAAGAGGCTGATTCGTAATTTGGGCCTTAGTTATCAGAAGGTTCATGCATGTCCCAATGATTGCATCTTATATTCTGGCGAAAATGATTCATAGGATCTTTGTCCCACATGTGGACAATCGAGGTATAAAGAAGCTCAACCAGGGAAGACTAGAACGATTCCAGTAAAACAGTTGAGATATTTCCCCCTTACACCCAGGTTGTAGCATTTATTTACGTCTTAGAACACAACGTCAATGATGTCATGGCACAAAATTCAGATTTCAACTGATAAAAGCTTGAATCATCCATCTGATGGTGATTCAAGGAAACATTTTTATTGTCTGTATTCGTCTTTTGCTATAGAAGCCCGAAACATGCGACCGGGTCTTTTTACTGATGGTTTTTGTATGTTTGGTTCTTATAGTAGTCAGTATTCATGTTGGCATGTATTTATAACTCCGTAAAATTTTCCTCCATGGATGTTGATGAAGGAGCCTTATATCCTTTTGACTCTGTTAATCCCAGGACATCCGAAAATGAATATTGATGTTTATTTGAAACCATTGATTGATGAGTTAAATGCATTGTGGAGTGATGGTGTTAAAACATATGATGTTGCAACAAAACAAAATTTTATATTAAAAGCAGCATTGATGTGGACGATTAGTGACTTTCCGGCATATGGAATGTTATCTGGTTAGAGTACACATTGTCCAAAATCATGTCTTTACTGTACGAAAGAAAACAATGCCTTTATGCTGTTCAATGGAAAAAAAACCTTGCTATTTTGATTGTCACCTTAGATTTCTTCCAACCGATCATCATTTTTTGAGGAACAAATCTCATTTCAGAAAAGGTAAAATTGAAAGGGATGAACCTCCAAAGATGATCTCAGGTACAAAGTTAAAATCAGTTGTAAATTCATTACACTATCACATTTGGACCAACAGTAAAGCAACAAAAAATTTTATGGCTTTGGGAAAGAACATATTTGGATAAAACGGAGCATTTTTTGGGATCTTCCCTATTGGTCTGATTTGTTGGTCCACCACATGTTGGATGTCATGCATATTGAGAAGAACTATTTTTATAATTTATTTCATAGAGTTTTAAATACACCAGTTAAGACCAAAGATACTGTAAAAGCACGATTAGATCTTGCCCAAATTTTTAGGTGACCAGAACATGAATTATTTGAAAATGACAGATCACAGAGGTTAATGAAGCCAAAATTATCTTATACACTGTCCAAAGAGAGTCACTTATTATTTTGTTAGTGGATTGCAGATTTGAGATTTCTAAATGACTATGCTTTCAATTTGGGAAGATGTGTTAAGAATGTTTATATTACTGGATTAAAAAGTCATGATTATCATGTTATAATGGAAAGACTTATGCCGATTGGATTCATAGGTTTGTTGAATTCTATGATTTTGGATTTGATAACAGACATGTCATATTTTTTTGAGACATTTTTGCAGCGAAAACAGACTGCGATGCACTAAGAAAACTGATAGAAGATGTTGTTGTAATTATCTGTAAACTAGAAAAAATATTTCCGTTGGCTTTCATTGACTCAATGGAATATCTGATATTACATCCAGAGACTTGAGGGATTGGTGGAGTATAATAAAAATTAAATCTCAGGAAAATCAGTTTACTCAAACTGAATATGGTTCTGCTAAAGTGGATGGAATTGAAATTTTTCAAGATATGGCTCAAAATCCATCTGATTCACAAAGAGACATGAATATTGATGATAAAACCCCAAAATTAAGAATCTATGCTGATGAAGATGTTAATGATGTTAAAAATGAATTTCAAATGAAAAGAGATGCTGAAACTGAAGCTCGTATGGATATTGATGATGCTAAGGAGGAAGATGAAGACATTGACATTGACAGCTATGGAGAAGAGGATGAAGATGAAAATTGATATATTTAAATGCTGGTTATAATCATAACTAATATATATCTATATATAATAGTTATTTTCAACTATCTTCTAACAACAATCATTTTGTGTTTCAGATGGACTCTGATCTATTGTGTGAGTTAGAGAAGGATGAGCTACCTTTGGATGATAAGGATGTGGGATCAGCTAACCCTCAGCCTATTGGTGGTTCAGCAGGTATGCGGAGGGGGTGTGGTCTTGCGCGACTGATTATTCCTGACCCTATCCCCGAGAGACGTCCACATCTTGGTTTTTATAAACGCACACGGAGGTATGATAACCTATATATTTTAGTTATATTTCATTAATTTATTTATATATATATTAATTTTTTGATTATTTATTCATTTTTCATAGTTTTCAGCATGTATCTCTTGGACATGGGAGCGCTATAATGGGTGATTATTTTTCTCAGCCATGGATCACATGGGAACATATTATCATTGATGTGCGACGCGACATGTTCTGTCATGGGCTGGTACGTAAATAAATAATATTTATTTTGAAATTTATTTTATTAAAAACTTGATATTATGAATTATTTGTAGGGTTTATGGAATCCTATCGATGATAGCATGCGCGACGCTATCCACGCGACATGACAGGTTTTTATGCGTGACCGTTTCCGCTAGTTTTTGCACAATTTGAGAAGGATATCCATTAAGAAAGCACGGGTGACAGAATTTGATGAGTCGTGTAGAGCCCACCAACCAAAGTACATTTCATCTCACATTTGGGATGGAGTATGTTTACACTGGATGGGTGGTGGATTTCAGAGAAGATCTTTAGTGGGATGATAGAACTGGGGGAGACAGGAGGTGACGCATCAAGTTGGTAGTTGTATATTCAGTAAGCATAGAGAGAATCTGGTAAGTATATTTTTTTTAAATATTTTATATAACTTTAAATATAAATATTTTATTTTATATTTCTGTAGGTAGTCGAGCATCCCGATATTATGAAGTTTGACATTTATCGAGGGATGTATAGTGATCTAACCACTGGAGAGATTAGAGGTGATCGCCAGTGTCATATTGTGGTTAGTATTATTTTTTCAGTTTAGCAATTAACTGCAAATAATATTTTGACAATTTTAATTTCAAATTGGAATTGAAGGAGTCATATGAGGCTACGACCTATCAGACACAGGCTGAGGGTTAGGACGAGACGACTAAGCAGACTAGTGCTCACCATTTCAATGAGGCGGCATGGATGCAGGCGACTCAGTATGGCTTTGAGAAGGGAAGATTTGTTGGCATGAGATTTCATTTGACTCATAGTACTTATTATGGTACTGTTGTGGTGTCGTCGTCCAGCTCGAGAGGATCTCGTGGAGAGGCATCATCTTCTAGCTTACAGTATCAGGATAAGTTGTGAACTCAGGCTGAGAATATAGAGACTTTGCAGAAGCAGCAAGAAGAGATGTGTCGGTGGCAGTAGCAGTTGTAGTAGCATTACGAAGAGCAGATACGTCGATGGCAGCAGCAGCATCACAAGCAGATGGAGTACATGCGATGTCTGACTCGTAGTTTAGGGATGAAGTTTCCTCCACCAGCTCCTCCACCTCCTCCAGAAGATGACCCCCCAATGATTTTATTATGTTACAAACATTTGAATTTAACATTGTAATATGAATTATTTACATTTTCTGTCTTTTATATCAGTCCAATATTACATAATTTAATTTTTATTATTTTTATTATTTTTTTATATATTTTTTTTTGAATATTGAGAATTTTAATATTTTTTATTTTTTTATTGTTTTAATAATAGTTATATTTTTTCATTAATCATAATTTTATTAAATTTTAATTTTTTTAAAATTAATTTATTATTGCAATGGGACCTTTTGCGACGGGGTCTCGTCGCAAATAGTCTACCTAAATATTTTTAAAAACATATTTCCGACGGTACTACTTGACCGTCGCAAATAATTTTTTGTGACGGGCCTGTCGCAAAAATTGTTATATATATATATATATATATATATATATATATATATATTGCGACGGGACGAGAGGCTGTCATAAATAGTTTTTGTGATGGGTCTGTCGCGAAAATGTTTATGTATATATAATACATATAATCAGAAGCTTATTTGTGACTGCGATGTTTCCCGTCGGAAATAACTTTTTTTCGACGGGCCAGTCGCAAATACTTGTATTTGCAACATAGTTTTCTACAACGGGCTATTTGTGATGGGTACCCGTCACTAAAGCCTATTTGTGATGGTATCCCGTCACAATTATTAAGAATTCCAGTACTGATATTACCTCTTCTTTGGGTTCTTCTATTTGATTTGATCAAAATGGCTCCATAGGTTTGCTTTATGGTAAAATTAAGTCCTCTAGGATTTCGTGAGGGTAGTTGGGAGTATATTTGAGTAGGGTTTTTTAATGTAAAATTGCTTTGAGGGTGTGATTTTAATAGAAGGGGAAGTACCCTTTTATAAGAGAGGTGAGGGTCACTTTTAGAATAGCTTGAAATATTATTTTATTTTAATATAAATTTCGATTTATAATGGTTAAAAATGAATTAATTTATAGGATAATGTGGTTATGGGTCCAAATCCTCTCAACCAATAGGTTTTAGACAAGTTTAGGTTTTCATATTAATCTTATCTTTTAGATTTAATTCTTAGTTAAATTTTTTAACTTTTACAATGTCTTCTTGTATTTTTGTATTACATGGTTAATAAATATACAATAAAATTCCAAATGAACCCAAAGTGGTTAATAAATCAAATATCTATCATTATATAATTCTTTTCTCTGAACTTTATATTTTTAGTAATATTATATCATTTAATAATATAGTATTTGTTTTAAATACTCATTTATGTCAATTTTGACACTACTGTGTATTTGGTTTTTTTGAAAGTCAAAAAAACTTGATTACATAGAACCAAATATATTAAATCAACCATAACATGTCATATTAACCTATAAAATTCGTGGAATACAACAATAGCCTCATTTTACATTTATTTTTATATTTATAATATCAATTATTTTAGTCTTTCATTAATAAGGTAATTACTGTATCATAGTTTTGTCATAAATAAATTTAATTATTTAATGTATAAAATTATAAATAAAATACCATGATGTAAGAAAATATTTTTTTATTTCTAATTAATATTTATAGTCTAATTTATCGTATGTATAACCCTATATTAAAAATGTTCTAGTTATTAATCTTTGAATTTAACACTTTTAACTCTTCTTTAAATAAAATAATAATAAGTGTCTTAATATAATCCATTTGGATAAAAAGGATCAAATTTTATTCCAAAGGTTTATTTAGGTAGAAATACACTTATCTAATATAATCTGGATATGTGTTTGGGTAATTATAATATCATTTTTACCTTTAATTACCATATTTACGTTTAACCGTGGTAAATAAAATTCAAAAGTTACTTTTCACTAAAAATTAATTTCATCTTATTGAACAAAATTTTACTTACTGATGTAAACCGTGTCTCCTGGAGTTTCTAAATTCAATTCACAGAAGTGGTAAAATTACATTTTATTCAATTTGGTAAATGTGCCTAGGTGGTGGGTAAAAGAAGGTAAAAAGTTCAATAAAATTTTACATATCTAATCTTATTATAAAATAACATCAATTAATTAAATTGGACTAATATAGGTATTATATATCTATTTTGACATTAAAAAAAATTTATATTAAAAATAATTATTTAAATAAAAAGTCATCTTAAGACAATAACGTAGTGTTTTTCACTATTTATTAAAAATTGAATATTTTTTTAAAATTAAAAAATATTCACCCAAAGATAATTTTGATATTAAAAATCCAAAAATGATATATATTTAACTAAATTCAAAACATAGAAGTTGTATTAATTAATTTAAAAAAATATTCAAGTTGTCAAACCCAGAAAGCGGGTTTTGGAGAAGTAAATACTATCAAAAGATTGATACTTTTTTATATCCAATATAAAGATAAAATTACTTCCAATGACCAAAATTTAATTAAATGATAAAAATATAATCTAATTATACTTCAAAACCATTAAAATGTATAATTTATCACTATAAATTATTTTTATTAAAAAATTTGTTTTCAATTAAAATTTAGTATTTTCACTATTCATCAAAATATGAATGTTATCAGAAAAGCACTAAAAAATTATCCAAAATAAATTTCTATGTCCCACTTCAAAATAAGAAGCTTATTTTTTCAAACAGAATATATAAAATTGTCAAATATTGTATTTAAAAATGGTTCTTCAATAAAAGGTGGTAAAATTAAATTTTTTGAAAAATACTTCTTGTATTTGAAAAATTTGAATTTGATCTTATATTATGTATGAGAAACACTTAATATATATATTTAGATTATACAGAGTATATAAAATTCAAAATTCATTTCATACTATTCATAACAATTTTTTTGAACAGCTAGTTTGGTATGTTGTGGTGCACTCGAACTCATTGTTGTGTTTAGCACAAGTTATTTAATTACTTTAAAGAAAATAACTTACTATGAAATCATGGAGTGTTACATTCTTCCCCCTTATGAAAATTTCAACCTAAAAATTTTAAAATTGTGCTTGGGAACTTCTTTGAAAGGCCCAAATCAGAAAAAGGGTCAATTAAACTATCACTTTAAATGAAAGAAAGAGAAGTACAATGGTCACTCGGGATAACCCATACTAGGATTCCATGTAGGAAAACAACTATATGGAAGATAAAATAAGTGTAATGTTTTTATGGAGAGTGATAGAAAACATGATCAGGAGAAAGTTAACAACAACAAAACCACAAAGTTGTGATGGGTAAAATGGTCATTAGTTTCCCAGTAAGAAAAGTAAACATAATTTTTTTTGTTTTAAGTTCCTTTTAATAAATATGAGGAATTTATTTATGAGATCGACTAAGAATATAAATAAATATTCTTACTTTTCAAGTAGAATGTCATTCTTTAAAAAATTTCTACCACTAACTCATGTTTTCTCCAAATGATGAGTATTCAAGATGACTTGGTCACTCCTAAAGTGCTAGAATCAGCTACTAGAGAATCACATAATCTAAAAAGGATGAAATTTATATTTCCCTTGTATTTTGAGATTAACCAAAACCAAATGGTTAGTAAAAGATCAAATAATCCCCAAAATGGTTAATCCATTATAGAAAGAAATAATAATTTTAATTTAAATAATTAAACTAACAATACCCAAAGTTCAATAAATACCATTCAATAAACAATTGTTCATAAAATACTTTAATATAATCCAAAATAAGATTGAAACCAAAAACTCAGAAGAATATAATCACATAGTCTTTCATATTAAATCATTACATTTATCTCCAAATAATATCAACTACTCTTAAAGTCTCTTATAGAAGTGTAATTAACCAAAGCACATATTATATATGATATTTTAATAATTTCTATTAATAACCCAAATCTATATAAGAAACATAGATTCTTCCAAAATAAAAATAAATAAACCCTTACTCCTCAAATTAAATTCCATAGTATTATATTTTCTCTAGGAATATAGTGTTACCAACAGAGTGAACGTATTCCAAAATAACATTGGTCACTTAATTTCCAAATCATTTTTCTGTACTAAGGATATTTATTTGATAAAACATAAGATCTCAAATCAACTATTATTGATCAATAAAATCATATAACTAAAAATAATTACTTACACTAACCAAGGACATCACCTAGTCCAGTGGTACGTGGTAAATCCCAATCGCACATTGGTTGTGGGTTTTATTCCCACAACTTTGTCATATGTGATGGGTTGTCACATGGTCTGTGTGTTGTCCTTTTTCAAAAACTATATTTTATCACATTCCCAAAATGAGATAAATTCCTCAAAATAACCATAACATAATTTAACCAAAAAAATTATCTCATACCTCACATTTTCATCCAAAAACATAATAATATGTAATTGCCTCAAATTCAAGGATCATATAAACCCAAATGGTTATTTATAACCATGTCCACCAAAGAAAAGATAATTCTTCCTCAAATAGCATTTTCACATAACAAACTGTAGGGTAACACATACAAGAGAAAAGTCTTTCAAAAATAATCCCATCAACAAAGAGAAATAATACTTTTAAACATTTCACCTTCCATTTATTTCCACATAGTTTCTTCCTTAACCTTGTGGTTATCCTACATAATAGGTCATTGACTCGGGTAATGCCACGGTCCCCTACATTTATAGAAATTGACTATAAATAGATTCTTATGATCATTTTTATTTTCCTTTATATTACTCTTCATTTTCCCTCAAAGATTCTTTATTTAATTTCCTTCTTTCCCACACATAAAGTATATATTTGTATCTTTGAGGCACTTTCCTAGGTGTCTCCTTCCACATTTCCAGGATGATGGAAATTGAGCTTTATTTTCTCCACAGTCTCTACTACTGGATCTCTTATCATTCTTTGCCTTTATCTTCTTTGTTGTGTTTGGGAGTTGGATAATTCATATATTGTTGATCATATCTTTGGAATCCTACTTCATAATGAACATGATATATTTTACACCCATCAACATTCTATTTAGTTTCTCATTTACACCATCATTCCTACCTTATACATCATGTTCAATGTTACTATGACTTCCTTGGAATCGATACATTGAGTAAAACCAGTAAGCATAGTGTTAGTAACAATAGTCATAAAATCATTTACAGAATATCATGACACCATATTTTCTATCTAAAACACCTTAGGATTGGCCAAGGTAATTTATTATCATATTATATTTAAATCCATCTAATCGGTTTGTAATGAAAATGTGAATTACCATAAACACGTCCCCCGGGAGTTTTATAACCTAGAGTGTATCGAGGATCATTGTTGTGCACCAGTTCTCATTCGAATCTAGCTCAAAGTGGTGTTTTGGGTATTACCCCATAGGTAGATTTGTGCCAGAGATGCCTCTACCTACTCGTATCAATATAGGGATGTATTTCTTGGATAACCCACATAATATTTACATTACCAAATATTTGTATGTTCTTCTATACTAATCCTAAAAGTTTATCTTAGGGTTGTGTTTTCTAATAAGATTTTTTCTAAATCTAGTTTCCATAGTTTTTACTAAACTTCCTCTGAAAACAACTATAACGCCCCTACCCTAGTTACCCAGAGTCGGTTCATTATTACCTAACATTTTTATGATCACAAGAGATCAAGTCACGAATGATCGATTAGTTTAGTATCCTTGGAAGTACTGGATATATTCATATGTTTTACATTAAATTAGGAAATGGAAAAACTATATCATTGTGTCTCCTTTGTACACACTTGTATCCCATAGCTTATTCCTGCAATTTAATCATAATATAATTCTCCACATCCTGTAAAAAATAAAACATAAGAAATGGGTGAGCTCAGATGCTCAGTAAGGATAAATATATAGTGGAAACTATCATAAGAAAACATAAACATTTAATGCAATGTATAAGACTAAAATACAATCCTCTCAAACTTCAGCATCAGTACGATATGGAAAAAGATAAATCAAATAATGTCATTTACTTATTCAAATGGATATTCTACTAGTTGAATAATCACATGTAATATCAATATCTAATTTCATAATGATGGAATGCATAATTCCATACATCGTAACATATAGTCAAGGCCTCATGCAAAGACTACAAATAAGATTTTGTCAAGGCCTTGTTTCAAGACACTGGTTTTCCTCATGAGACCTACTGATACATCAAGGAGCTATAGCGAGGTCTACCTATCTCTTAATAAGTCCAATGCATTCCTCATATGAAAATGTTGAAACATAACATAAACATTCGTATAAAACTAGCATAAAAAATGTTAACACTTTAACCATAAACTATGAATGGTATAAAAATATCACACCCACAGTGAAGCATAACACATTCAATACAATTTATAAGATTGAATTATAATAAATCAACCTCAATTAAGAATAAAATACAATTAAGGATATTGACATAGATGAGAATAATTAGTCATCCAATTTGAGATAAATATCCCCTTTTTCTTAAAAATATTTAAAATTCCCAATATTTATCAAGGTGTTAAAAATAGACTTTTGAATAAATGTGTCCCATACCACTTTGAATGTTTTAAAATGAATATTAATTATAAAACATTCATGTCCATTTAAATAAATCATTAACACCATTTTTAAAACATGGACATTAATGAGAATTATTTAGATGAATAAATCTTTAAAACATTTAAAATGATATTTTTGTTAGAGTTACTAACCAAATGATAGAAACATGAATAAAAATAATTGAGGTAACAAAAAAATTATAATGTCATGAGAATAAAGGGATTTATGATATACTATGTCAAATTATAGTATGTACACCATATAAAAGTTAATTGGCACATAACAACAAAGAAGTCTCAAAGGAATGTAAATTGAGATGAAATCCCTTAAAAACTATATCCTTATATTAAGGTTAAATCAATGAAATAGTTATATGTGGAAAATATAAATACACTCAATATGATTTCATATTCAGTGTAAGTAAATCAGATGACATTCACACATATTCTTGTAAAAACAAAACCATTGACTTGGATATTAAACTCAATGAATGGAAATTGAGTTAAGATTACACTTATCAAGTTCATATCAATGACTTGAGAATGTATAAGTGGAATGATTATGTTAATCAAAAGTATATCCACAAAAAGGGAGTCAAAATTTCAACATAAACAAATAAATAGTGATTTAACACATAATCTTGGAGTAAAATAATCAATGATGTTTGCATACAACCCAATGAGTGGAAATTGAAATTAAAAATTCCCTAACCAATTTGGTAACTTATGAAATTTACACCCCATGAACAAAGGATCATACAATTAAGATTTAAATACCCATTATATTTCAAAAATAATAAAATCATGGGTTGTACATACACCACACAAAAGTAAATAGTGACAAATATATCATGAATCTCACAGGAACAAAAAAGTGAGATGAAAACCCCTTACCTTGTACTTTTCCTTAGTAGAGGGTAGTTTAACCATATTTATAATGCTGAAATAATTGTTATTAAATTATAAAAGAACCAAATACATAAATATGATATCATATATGATCTTATAATATTTATTTGTTAATGATATTTCAATAGAATCATTATTTTGGGTGTTAACTAATTCATTTTCTTATTTATGTTTTGTTATGTAAGTCAATTTTGTTATGTATAGGATGTATTTTATTCATATATAGAATAATATTAAGTTATTAAAAATTATTTTTAATCCTCAAATGAAAATTATTCTTGAACGGTTATGATGGGGAATGAAATCTCAACCCATCGTGGAGACGGTAAGCCGTACGTACGCACGAGCGACAATATCATTCTATTAGTGGTGAAATCGAATGTAATTTGGATGGTATATTATATATAAAGAATAAATAACAAGTTATATTTATTATTTACATCATTTATAATTATTATTATACCCATAAAAATAATGAAGTGTTGAATAACAAACTACACGACGACCTGAAGACAGTATACCATACGCACACACATATGGTGACTTTGTCATTCATAGGATAGATAGAATAATGAATATTATTGTACCATAATTGTAATAACATAAAAATATTTATAAGGTACTGGAGTTATAATTTTTTTATGCAAACAATAATGAAATAGGAAGTGGAAGAAGAAAATAACTTTGAAATTGGTGATGAAATTTTAACCTCTTCTTCAGGTGGTTCCTTTTGATTTGATCAAAAGGGATCCTGAAGTTGGATTTATGATAAAATTAATTCCTCTAGGTTAAAGTGAAGTTATTTGGGAAGATATTTGATAAGTTTTTGGATGATCCAAATGGCTTTGGAGGTTTCATTTTAAGAGAATGGAAAGTACCCTTTTACAAAAGAGGTGATGGTCACATTAAGGAAAGCTTGAAATATTTTTTTATTATAAAATAATTTACGATGTATAATGGATCCAAATGTATTTATTTTTAGTCTAAGGTAAATATGGGTCGAAATAGTCTGAATAAATTGGTTTTAGGCAAGATTATATCACTATTTTAACCTTATCTTTTATATTTAATTCTTAGTTAAATAGTTTAGCGTTTACCATGTCTTCTTGTATTTTTATATTACATGGTTAATAAACTTACTATAAAATGTCAAGAGAACCTCAAGTTGTTAATTAATTACATATGTATAATTATATAAGTCCTTCATCCAAACCTTGTATTTTTAGGTATATTATATCATTTAATAATATAGTATTTATTTTAAATACTCATTTATGTCAATTTTGACACTATTGTCTATTTGGTTTTTATGAAAGCCAAAAAAACATTATTACTTAGAGAAAAGATATTAAATAAACTCTAACATGTCATATTAACCTATAAAATTATATTAATGCATCAAAAGTCTCATTTTACATTTATTTTTATATTTATAATATCAATTAGTTTAATCATTCATTAATAAGGTAATTAATGCATCATCATTGTGTCACAAAAAAATTTAATTATTTAATGCCTAAAATTATAAATAAAATACCATGATTTATAAAATATTTTTATCTTAATAATAAATATTTATAGTTGAATTAATATTATGTATAACCCTGTATTAAAAAGGGTTTAGTTATTAAACTTTGAATTTAACACTCTCAACTCTTCTTTAAAAAAATTATAATAAATGTCATAATCTAATCCAAGTGGATCAAAAAGATCATATATTATTCTTAAGGATGATTTATGTCTAAATAAACTTATCCAATAGAATTTAGACATGTTCTAGGGTAATTCTATTATCATTTTTACCTTTAATTACCCTATTTACTTTTAACTGTGGTAAATAAAATTCAAAAGTTACTATTCACCAAAGATTATTTTCATCCTATTGAACCAAATTTTACTTACTTATTTCAACCATGTATCTCAGATTTTTTAAATTCAATTCATAGAAGCGGTAAAAAATATATTTTATGCAACTTTGGAAATGAGCCTAGGAGGTGGGTAAAACATGGTAAAAAGTTCAACAAACTTTTATGTATCTAATATTATTATAAAATGGCTTCAATGAATTATGTTGGAATAATATTGGTATATGTATATATTTGGACTTTAAAATAAATTTAAATTTAAATTAATTAATTAAATAAAAAGTCGGCTTTAAACAATAACGTAACGTTTTTCACTATTCATCAAAAATTGAAAGATTTTAGAAAAATACCAAAAATTCACCAAAATCTAATTTTGATATTCAAAATTAAAATATTACTTATATTTTACTAAATTTAAAACATATAATTTGTATTAATTAATTTAAAAAATATATTCCAGTTGTCAAAACCAGAAAGTGGGTTTTTGAGAAGTAAAAACTATCAAAAGATTGATATGTGTTTATGCCCAATTTAACTGTAAAATTACTTTCAATGACCAACATTGGATTAAATGATAACAATATAATCTAATTATACTTTAAAACCATTCAAATGTATAATTTAACCTTATAAATTATTTTGATTAAAAAAAATTCAACTAAAATTTAGTATTTTTCAATATTCATCAAAATATGAAAGTTATCAAAAAAACACAATAAATTTCTCCAGACTAAATTTTTATATCCCGCTTCAAAATAAGAAGTTTATTTTATCAAATTTAATATATAAAAGTTTCAAATTTTGGATTTAAAAAATGTTTCTCCATTAAAAGGCGGTAAAATTGCATTTTTTGAAAAATAATTCTTTTATCTGAAAAATTGAATTTGATCTTATATTATTTATAAGAAAAAAAATAATATGGATGTTAAAATTATATGGATAATATAAAATTCAAAATATAGTTAATACAATTTATAACCGTTTTTTAACGGCTAGTTTGGTAAGTCATCGTGCGCTCGAACCTAGTGTTGCGTATAACACAAGCTATTGAATTACTTTAAAGAAAATAACTTAATATGAAATATTGAGGTGTTACATTAAAAATATTATTTAACATTACAGATTATTTATATGAAAAAACTATTTTCAATTAAAATCTAGTATTGTTCCCTATTCATCAAAAAATGACAATTTTTAGGAAAATACCAAGAATTTACTCTGATAATTTTGGTTTCCCAATATAAAAATTTTAATTTTTTTCATATAAATTTTATAAAATTTGTAAAAATTAATTTTAACTTGTTTGTCCCAAACACGACTAAACCATCTTTTATGAAAATTTAGTTTTCTGAAAAATCACATTTTTCCCTTTAAACGATTATTATCATTAATAACAAAGAGATAACCTATAAATTTGTGTAAACTATATATTTTTATAATTTAGTAACTATTATTAATAACCATAATTCCAAAATCAAGGTGGTAACTATCATATTAAATAATAATATTAATATTGTGTTGTTGTTTGGTAAAACTGTGTCTTTCTTGTTACTGAAGTTATCGAAGAAACTAATTATTTCATGTAACAGAGGATAAAATTATTGTTTCATGAATTGAAAGATATATAATTTTTTAAATTAATTTAAAATTGTATATAGATCATAAATTCTAATTATTGTTTATTCGTTTTTATGCTTTGTGTTTCATGTCACACACGCAATTGAATATGATGTTCATATAATAAAATTTTCAGGTGTTACATTTATTCAAATTAATCCCCTCTACTAGAAATTATTATTATTATTATTATAACTATTGAAATTTATTTATTTAAATGATTTTTTTAAATTAATAAAATTACTATTAATTTAAAATATATTTAATAAAATATATCATTTTTATTAGTCCTTAACTATAATTGTTAATTCTATATGGAATTTATCAACCCATTGAATAAAAAACATTTCATCAATTTAATATTGTTTAAAAAATATAATAATAATAATATATTCACTAAACCGGTGAAAAAATAAATATATAATTATTACCGTGTGAATAACAAACAAGTGATAACATTCATATTATAAATTATAAACACAAATTTCTGGTGATTGAATTCATGCGATCAAAAATACTTGAATAATTATAATTCCAAAATATGAAAATAATATTAATTATTAATAATAAAATCAATATAATTTAATGAGATTCTAGTTTCACATAGTATGTAACCATTATTCATATGTCCCCATGACACTAGGCAAACATACCTAAATTCAAAGATCAGTATATAACAAGACATCTAGGCACTCATAGGGAAACAAATTTATTTCACAACAATAATATTCTTCTTATGAATTATAGTTCGTGTTGATGGGTCGGAACAAACGGAGAGGAAATGATAGAGGGGGGGTGAATTGCCTTTTTAAAAAATGATTAATAAATTAAAACAAATTTAAAGATGCAGCGGAAAGTAAAAAGGCAAGACACACGAAATTGATAACGGAGTTCGGCCAAAAACCCGGCCTACGTCTCCGCTCCCAACTCAACCGTTGAGATATTCCTACCGCTTGCTTTTCAATGGTTTTAGCAAGAAACCCACTAGGCTTTGAGGTAGCACTAGGGCCTATTACAGCTTGCTTTTAGTGGTTAAGCAAGAACCCACTTGCTTTCAATGGAATAGCTAGAACCCACTAGCCTTTTTAACGGGTGAAGGCTAGCTCACCGAAAACTCAAGCCTTTTAAAAGGAAAGGCTTGACTAACCTCTTCACACCTTAATGGTGGTGTGAGAACCCAAAGAAAGGGGGATGAGAAAAGGGTTTGGGGTTTGTAGGCACAAACCCAATTTTAAAGCTCAAAATAAATATACAATAAAAACCCGTATTTTGAGAAGCCTTGGGCGCCTTTGATTGGATGGAGATGTTGTAGGCCGCTTCCAAGCTTCTTTGGAGGAGCTCCTTGGATGTGGAATTGGATGGAGCACTTGGGGTTCCCTTGGAGGAATGCACCGGAGGTACGCCAAATGATGGAAAATGTGTACGTTGGCTTCACAAGTGTTCCGGTTGGTGTCCGGGGATTCCTTGGCCTTTATTTATAGGCATGGAACCCATTGGGGGCCTTCGGAGCCGTTGGAGAAGTCCTCGGAGCCGTTGGAGGCCAAAAGAAGGTTGACTGGTCAAACCCAACGGCTAGTTTGACTGGTCTACCGGCTGGCCGGTACAGGTCCACCGGCTGGCCGGTGCCTTGGCAGAGGAGGAGAATTCTGGTCCAGGCTCCACCGGCCGACCGGTGCCAGAGCCACCGGCTTGCCGGTGGCAAGACAGTAGCTCACACTGTTTGATCTGGGTGCCACCGGCTGACCGGTGCTGAGGCCACCGGTTGGCCGGTGAGATGGCAGTGAGTGGCTCTTCTGCCCAAAGTCCACCGGCTGGCCGGTGGTGAAGCCACCGGTTGGCCGGTGGACTGAATTTCAGTCCACTTCTTGATTCTTTCTTGGGCCATTTTGTTGGCAACCTTGTGCCTATCAACACAAACACTTGAAAACAAGTTAGATAAGAAAGAGGGTGATTGTGATCATGAAAATCAAACCTCGAGGGGTTCGAGTGGTACAACAATCTCCCCCTATTTTGATGATCACAATCACTAAAACAATTAAAGTAAAAACATAAATGAAAGGCATGCTTTTAAATGATCAAATGAAAACAAGCAATGCATGAGAGAAAGATTTCTCCCCCAATCAATCAAGAATTTCTCCCCCTTTGTGATTATCAAAATATAATGGGGAATAAAACTTGATTGAGGGAGAGTTTGAAAAACAAAATATGAGAATTGAAATATCAATTGAGATTTTTGAAATTGAAATGAAAATTTGAATAACCGTTTGAATTGAAAGTTTTGAATCAAAAGCCAATTGAAAATTTAAATTGAATATTTTGAAATGAAAATTTTGAAACCAAGTGTTGAAATTGAAAGTTGGAATTGAAAATTTTGAATAAAAAAAAATTGAAATGAGAATTTTGAATGAAAAATTTTAATTCACAAAAAGGCTTAAAAGAACCTAACTCCCACTAAAAACAATAAATCACCGGGGAGAGGAAATAAATTTTGGCCCGGAGAGACTCGCAAGAAGGGATTTTTCAATCCATACTTGTCTCATAGCGGGTCTTCTCCTATAAAATTCGTCCGAAAAGAAAAAACTTTTGGGTTGCCCATACCGGGCGTTTTTGCAATTACATTCATATATCATGTGCCCGGGTTTTTTACAATAGTTACAAAATTTAAAACTAGAGCTCCCCCTTACAAAAACAGTGGGAGCATGGGAGGAGGAGGCTTGGTGGGTATAGCCAAGTCCTTGAGTGGTCCTAGAAATTCGTTGGGAACCTAGGAGATTGTTCAACTTTTGTTCCCCTTGGGTGAACTTAGCTAGGGTCTCCCTTAGGTCTTTGATGGTTGATTCCATAGAATCAACATTTGGGAAATTTTGGATTTTAAGGGTCAACTCTTCCTTCTCTTTAAGAAGTTGTTCTTTTTCGGAAGAGAGTTTTTTGAAAGATTTTTTTAAAGCAACAAATTTTGACGATAAAGTATGAAAACCTTTTTCTAGTTGGTCTCTAGCGTATTGGAGATCCTCATAGGATAAATGATTTAAAGAATTTGAATTTGAAGAACAAGAGGATGAGGAGTCAGAAGATGTTACCTCATGACATGCCATTAGGCATTTCGTACCGTTGTCGCTCGAGGAGGAGGAGGAAGATGAGGTGTCACTCCATGTGGCCTTGAGGACCTTTTTCTTTCCTTTTTCCTTTTGCGTGGCCCGTTTCTTGTTGAGTGGGCAATCGGGCTTGTAATGGCCCTTTTCGCCGCACCCGTAGCATTTCACCTTGGGCTCGGATTTTTCAGTGGGTTCTTGCTTTCGGTGCTTGCGGGATTTCTTCTTCTTGTGTTTCTTCATAAACTTGTGCATTTGGCGGGCGAGATTCTCCATTTCCGAGTCGCCGCTTGAAGATGAAGGAGATGAGGAAGACGAGGATGAGGAGGAGCTTACTTCTTTTTGAACCTTGAGGGCAATGTTCTTTGGTGTCTTGATTGGTGTGCCCTCCTTTTGAGCTTGCCTCCTCATCGTGATCTCGTAGGTCATGAGAGATCCGATGAGCTCCTCTACCGGCATATTTTTGACGTCCTTAGCTTCTTGGATCGCCGTCACCTTTGGAGCCCATGAGCTCGGAAGGACCCATAAGATCTTCTTGACCATCGTCTCAGCTGAAACATCATCACCAAGGGACTTTCTCCCATTGCACACGTCAGTAAATCTAGTAAACATTTCAGAAATAGATTCATTTGGATGCATAGAAAAAGACTCAAAATCCTGACGGTACATGTCCAATCGAGTATCCTTTACTTTGTTGGTCCCCTCATGGGTAACCTCCAAAAGTTTCCAGATTTCATGTGCGGAGGTGCATGTGGAAACTCGATTGAACTCATTTCGGTCAAGGCCGCAATGAAGAGCATTCATGGCTTTGCCATCAAGCTCAAAATTTCTAATGTCGGCTTGGGTCCATTTGGATTCGTCGGGGGTAGACAAAGTGTAACCTTGCATGACAATTTTATAAATGGGATATCCTATGCTTCTAAGAAAGGTAGTCATGCGGGATTTCCAATAATTATAGTCGGTCCCATCAAAAAATGGAGCCCGACCCAAAGAGTAGCCCTCGGGGGCGAAAGAGGTTGATGCCATCTAAATGGATCTTAAATTTGAAACTGGGTTAGGGTATTATTCAAATTATCCCTCTGATACCAATTGATGGGTCGGAACAAACGGCGAGGAAATGATAGAGGGGGGTGAATTGCCTTTTTAAAAAATGATTAATAAATTAAAACAAATTTAAAGATGCAGCGGAAAGTAAAGAGGCAAGACACACGAAATTGATAACGGAGTTCGGCCAAAAACCCGGCCTACGTCTCCGCTCCCAACTCAACCGTTGAGAGATTCCTACCGCTTGCTTTTCAATGGTTTTAGCAAGAAACCCACTAGGCTTTGAGGTAGCACTAGGACCTATTACAGCTTGCTTTTAGTGGTTAAGCAAGAACCCACTTGCTTTCAATGGAATAGCAAGAACCCACTAGCCTTTTTAACGGGTGAAGGCTAGCTCACCGAAAACTCAAGCCTTTTAAAAGGAAAGGCTTGACTAACCTCTTCACACCTTAATGGTGGTGTGAGAACCCAAAGAAAGGGGGATGAGAAAAGGGTTTGGGGTTTGTAGGCACAAACCCAATTTTAAAGCTCAAAATAAATATACAATAAAAAACCGTATTTTGAGAAGCCTTGGGCGCCTTTGATTGGATGGAGATGTTGTAGGCCGCTTCCAAGCTTCTTTGGAGGAGCTCCTTGGATGTGGAATTGGATGGAGCACTTGGGGTTCCCTTGGAGGAATGCACCGGAGGTACGCCAAATGATGGAAAATGTGTACGTTGGCTTCACAAGTGTTCCGGTTGGTGTCCGGGGCTTCCTTGGCCTTTATTTATAGGCATGGAACCCATTGGGGGCCTTCGGAGCCGTTGGAGAAGTCCTCGGAGCCGTTGGAGGCCAAAAGAAGGTTGACTGGTCAAACCCAACGGCTAGTTTGACTGGTCTACCGGCTGGCCGGTACAGGTCCACCGGCTGGCTGGTGCCTTGGCAGAGGAGGAGAATTCTGGTCCAGGCTCCACCGGCCGACCGGTGCCAGAGCCACCGGCTGGCCGGTGGCAAGACAGTAGCTCACACTGTTTGATCTGGGTGGCACCGGCTGACCGGTGCTGAGGCCACCGGTTGGCCGGTGAGATGGCAGTGAGTGTCTCTTCTGCCCAGAGTCCACCGGCTGGCCGGTGGTGAAGCCACCGGTTGGCCGGTGGACTGAATTTCAGTCCACTTCTTGATTCTTTCTTGGGCCATTTTGTTGGCAACCTTGTGCCTATCAACACAAACACTTGAAAACAAGTTAGATAAGAAAGAGGGTGATTGTGATCATGAAAATCAAACCTCGAGGGGTTCGAGTGGTACAACACGTGTTACGATCTCTTTGTCTTGATATCTCATCAATACGGATTCATACTTGTTTCATCAGCCTATATACTTCATTTATCTTTTATTGGATTCCTGAAATGAACTCATGAATGGATTTTCATTTCTATGTATTTAATAAACAATATTCATTTAAATCACAGATATAGAAAAATGGTATTCCTTTAATATGGTGTAGATAAATCATTTCTTAACTTATTCAATTAATGTTATATCACTTACGACACACCCATCATATGATAAAATTTCTTGTCAATATGTTATCCATGTTTTTTCCAACCATCAAAGTATAAAATTCATGATACACATTAATAATAATATAAAATCTAAGGAACAATACACATGTTCATAAATATAAATATCCAATGAAATAAAATAATGTGAAATTACTAATGTACGTTCTATCCTCAAGAACTCCCTTTTGGGAGATCACCAAGTAAAAACTTCATGAGAATAAGTCTCACTACCTTATAAATACCAAACACCTAATAATAAATCATCTTATGTTTTCTATTTTAAAAATTTATTCTAGACCATCAAACATATATTAAAGAATATTATTATAATATTTCTAGTTTCTTATTATTAATGGTAAATCATATAATATTTTGATTCTAAAAATATTATATGTAAACTTTCATAATAATATCATGCATGATAAAAATCATCAGGAGATAAGATATTTTTTAATATTTTGGTAAGAAAAAATACACAGTTATTTAGTTTAATGGTATCGATTGTTATATGTTTTTTATTATACTTCTATTAAGACATAGTGACCCCTATTACATCGTGATTATTTAATTTTCAAGAATTTCTATAATGATAGATATCTCCTTAAATTGTCTATTATGTCCACAAATTTATTTGAGCTCTAGGTGGATAATAGAGCATATCGGGTGATTTTTATAATCCCTTTGGTTGATTTTGATCGTTGACATCAAGAGATAAACACCTTGTGATCTAAAGAGATTCCATTTCTTGTCCTTCCTCTTTCTCTTCTTAACCTGTATTGGGAGAAGTTTTGATAGATATTTTTTCTCTGGTTTCATTAGTATTTATTCATTGTTTGTACGGTCTTTAATTTTTTATAGGTCTTTAGGGATCTTTCTTTAGTGATCTTGCTAGAGAGTTCATAATCTTATTATTTTTTGGCCTAATTATTAAATAATTAGTTGAGATAAGGGATTAAAAAAATGTTCTTATTTATTATGTGTAAATTATGGAATTATAGTTTTTTTCATTGTGTGTATAGTGATAATTAACATAGTAAAAATTATTTACTGGATTAATGAAATTAGAATGGAAATGGGAGGAATTTTCACATTCATTACTTATTTAAATGTTATTTATTATGTCTTAATTCTTCTCATTAAATTTTATTATTTGGGGTACCATTTTTATTTCTAATGATATGTTTGAATTACCTTCCATAATGGGTTAACAACATAATGTTGATAATGAAATAGAGATTGTGGAAATTATGAATTATTTATCTTTTTTTAAACAAAATATTAGATGGATATGGGAGGATACCTAAAAGTGGAAAATGAACTTAGTTTTGTATCGAGTCTATTGTATTTTGTTATTAAATATATGATTGATATATATATTATAATGTTATAACATGGATATTAATTTAGATATTCTTTTCTCCTTTATAATTGGATAAATAATGTATATTTGGTAATCTATTTCTTAGTACTGTAGAATTATGTTGTTGATATTTGAATATGAAATTCTATTTTTATATAAAATAATGATTAAGGAAAATATCTTCAATTTAAATTGATTTTACATTTACTCTTTTCTTGTAATGACCAGACACCCCAGGGCTATCCTAGCCTATTATAATCGTGTGATACTACCCCAATCCAACCTCCAATAGGCCAAGGGATGGTGAATAGCACTTAGTAGGCTTAACACTCATATGGGAGGCCTTAGACTAAGATAATTGTATATACACACACATCTTAAACCCATACAATTATTAAAGTAATGTATAGTTGATACCATTGCATGAATACAACTAAAAAATAAAAATAAAAGTATTATGAATAATATTAGACAACTTAAAGGTCTAAATACAATCCCAGAAAAATTGTAAAGAAGTCAAACCTACTATAATTAGGGGACAGTAGTAAAATGTGATACCTATTATGAACCATGGTCTGTATAGCTCAATATAAGATTTTTTTGGCCCTAGACCACCGAGAACACCATCTAATAGATGTTCATCTATATAATACACGACATGTTTCGGAATACCCCATTCCTGGGTTAGTGTAACAATACGTTGTAGGACACCTCAAAATAACCAAAAATATGTATCAATATTGTAGTAGGACCATCATAGGGATATTCCAATCAAAATATGACACATGAAAAAGACATCTTGATATACACAAGCTAGAAATGAATTCTCAAGGTATGGTCAAAACCATAATGCCACCTTATGATTCTACTCGAGAGTTCATAGAAACAATTACCTTCTATAACTCACTCTGTGAGTCTGATAGAATTGATGGTGTCTTTCAAATATTTCATGTTTTTTGGGTCTAACCATGAAGAAGTATGTTATGAAAGTCATAATAGATTGATCATTAGATATGGGATAACACCCATGGCCATGGAGGAAATCTCAAACCATAACTGAATTAACACACTATGTATCAGATCAATTCATTTGTATGTTTGTCACATTGATTCCTCAAAATGCCACCTAGGGAAGAATATGATAGAGGATCCCATATTTGACCTCTATGGGGATTCCTAAAACTCAATATAAAACTAATCCATTAGATAAGATCAGAATCCTATGTTAAAATTTTAATGTCACACTATACCCTCATAGGGATGGATCGAGGGAACACGCCCTAAGTAAATTGGTCCATACTAATTAGAATAGGGTCATTAAACTGCCATGTAAAAAGTACTTATGCTATATAATGGGGTATATGGTGTGCATTATCTCTTTGAGGTCTTCTAGTTTTATACAATCTCACGTGACATGTTTCTAGAAATACACAATGTGCCCCTTGGTACAAAAAATATAGAGGTCCATCAAATCATGCATGTTTACATGTGGTTGTTCCTATATACATCAGGTTGTGAATGTGTAAACCGGGCCATGTATGTGCACTTTGGGTCATTCTCATGTACCCATATTTGTCCAAGTATATGGATCAACCCATGTACTCTGGCTCTATCAAAGCATACAGCTTAGCCTATGTACTCTAGTCTTGAACATGTAGTTGAGGGTACACTAAGAGTCACCAGGTTCGGTCATATAGTCTTTGAAACTTTTCACATGGCATGTTATCCCTTTTTATCCATAGAAACCCAAACACTTCAATCAAGGCCCCTCATGGAGTGTATCTTTAGATTACATGTCATGTAAAGTGGGATATACAAAAACCCATAGTTCCATCATGTGTATCTTAATTTGGATATCACTACCATCAATATCATCCTCAAAACTCATTTCAATCCACAATCAAACCTTACTATCACTGGTGGCCAAACATAGGGCTTCAATTTGCTCAGAAATTACCCCATAAAGTCATACCGTCACCACACCACATTGTCATCTCACATCAAACCTGGAAAATGAGAACCACCAACTTGATCCAATCCACCTATGATCATCAAATTTTTTATTACTTGACCACAAAACACCAATGTGGTATCTAGCTGATGCGATGTATAATGGTCTTGAAATGATCAAATATCAATTAGTATATTGAACCACTAACCAAGTGAATTACATTAATGAACATGTGATGCAATGAGGTCAAAATTGACAAACCAAAATTGATGAACGAACCTAGATCATGTTCAGGTTGTCATAAATTGATTACTAATATAATTATGAGTGAATATTATAATAATTAACCAAAAAAATTCCAGAAAATCCCAAGAATAAATAATCTTAGACCCTCAAGAATGATGGACCCATTATTCACCCTGTTGATGGAGTTGAATTTCATTCATCAAGGTAAAATAGATAGGAATAAATCAATATTAAATAAATTACAACATGAATTTTGGATAAATAAATTATGAAGAATGTTCTTGAAAATCCATCATTATAGAGATCAAAAACACTACTAAACACTGATCATAGATCAACGATCCAATGATTGGCCCTCTATGAATGACCCTCTTACAAATCATGTCAAGTTATATATGGTTATGCAGATAACCCTAAGGTTTACCCATAACATGAATTTTATAGTGGAGGTGTTAGTTCAATAGAAATTAAAAAAAATATTAATTTTCTAAAATTATTTATTTATTTATCCACCCATAACCACACTTGTAGGTTCCAATGTTTTTGGACCTGATGAAATTTTCTAAAGGAACATGAAATTTCACTTTTTTAGAAAATATGAATTAAAAAAAGATTCAAATGGAATTAAAAATTATTAGAACACATAAATTTGTTTTTTTTATACTTTTTTAAGGCATGGTTGGAGCTCCAGATGTTCTATTGAGTTTCAATAGCATTGGACCCCAAAACCTCAAATCTAGGGAAGGATGAAAGGGGAACACAGTTGCTATAAAATTTTGTAGACCACCAAAAAAAACTATGAAACCTTATTATATGGTATGAGGGTGTTGTACAATTTATTCTAACCATGCACACAAGACTGCACAATAATTTGCCTGTCATAGGCTATTTGATATAGGAAAAATGCATTATTTTTTCATAGTTTCCCAAACCGTACACATGAAATGTGTGATCCTAATTCTTTGGTTGTGTTTCTTGAATGATTGGAACATGGTTTTTCCAGCCATATTCTCAAACCATGTTTTTCACTAAAGGGGGTGAAATCCAAATTTCCACCTCCATCCATTATTTCTTTTCTCCAATTCTTATTCTCCTCTTAATCGCATGAAAAGGTCCACCTTGGGAGCTTATCCTATCCTATTATAGGTATGGATAGATATCCTCCATCTAGTGTATATTTCAAGTTCCATCAACTATTTTGTATATCTCTTAGAAATTTCATTCCTCCTCCTTCATCTTTTCCCCATCTATCCTCTCATCTTCTATGATATCTTGGTGTGGGTTAATTCATCTGATTTTTAGGGAGTTCATCAAATATTCTATTTCCTTCCATTCTAACTTGTTTTAAAACTCAATATTAGAAAATTTAATATTTATAATCATAATGATTTTCGTATATCACTTTTTCCCTTTAATGTATGATTATTAATAAATTGTGTTGTCGTGTCATGATGTGGTATTTCGATGTGACCCCTCTTAAATGTGAACCATGATTTGTTGAGACTAACTCTATAATTCTAATAGTATTTTTATATTGATTTTGAATTGTTAATGTTCATAGACGTTGAGTTCTAAACCTCCCTTATGGGTTTCTTCCTTGAAGTCCTTAATTAATTAATTTTCTTATAATAAAACCAATCATTGAGGTGCACTATGATCTAAAATAAGAATGGGTAAATTAAATGTAAAATGTTTTTGGGATGAACATGGTATGTGAAAATTATCTAATGGTGATTTAATCCTTAAGATAATAAATGGAATTTATAAAATGTATATGGAATGTTTTATAACATTAAATTTTTTATTTATTAGATGAAATATTTATGTACATATCCCTCTTTTACTGTCCTAGTAATGGTTTATGGAATACCTAGTACATGGCCTTTATTATACTTAATAATTTTAATTAATAATGGAAAGAATACTTTTATCAAAGTTGACATATTATGTGGAATCTTTATGAACATTTCCTCCTTTACTTTTGTGCATAAATAATTAAATGAATCATGAACTCCTTAAGAACTACTCAGGTTTCTCTTTTAAAAAAACCTCATAAAAAAGATCATGTAATGTTAGGATTATATTTCTCTTTGAGGGGTAATTTGGCCACCTTTTTCAGAATTCCTTGGACCGTGTCATATGTTACTTGTTTTATATTATTCTATGAGAAATACTTGATATTCCTTAGATGATCTCACCATGAATATTTTTTTACCTCCATATGAGTGATTCTGGTTCCCTATGGGAGAAACCATGGATGAGATTTATGGAATGATGGTTACACCATGCCATGGTAAATAATCAAACCTCTATGTGGGATACCTAAGATGGGATTATAGGAGCTCATCTTAAAACCATGTAGAGAATGATAATTTGGATTACATTAATGGATCACCTTATACAGACTCTTATGGAACTGGGTATTTATAGTTCCACTAGATTGATACTTGGGAATCCTTTTTGGATCACCTTGAAGTGGCTCCGTGTTCTACTTATGAAATTCTCATTATGAATTTTATATGAAACAAAAATAATTCATAGGTGTCATCCAGGGATGTATCCACCAAAAAAAATCACATGATTGGGTTCTTTCCATCTCATGATAAATTTTGTATGATTAATTATCATCTTTGTACCCATATCACATCTCTATAGGTTTATATTAGCTTAGATACATTTCGGCATGATCTAGAGCAGCTATGCTCATCCAGGTGTCCTTATGAAACTAGTGGTAGATTTCTTACATATTTTAATTTACTAATTACCTTTCATAAATCCAAACTACTTAAATTTATATTAAAAAACATGATTATGCTTCAACCACTATTGGTGGTGGCATACTGAGTATATCTTACACTCTAATTGGGCCTATATTGCATTGGGGGTACCTGAATGGATCTCATGTCTGCAGGTCCCAGGATTATGGATAGTATTTTTCATTGTACATGGGAGATTAGGATCACAAGACTAAGTTAGTACTCAGGATTCTCGTGGAAATCTCCCTTAAGGAATTTTATTCCTTATCATATTTATGTATTGTAAATTACTTCCTACTATATTTTTCTTTCTATTTCTTAAACCTTATAGCCTCATATTGGCATGCATGACTTGATGTACACTTTTTGTGAATCTTTTTATTAGTTGTTTTATTTTTCTTCCATTAATCTATATTTAATCTATACTACCTCTATGGTATATTGATTTACACATGATATACTATTTTGGGACTCTAATCATGATGGTATCATCTCCACACCATACTATCATTACACCCACACTACTTGTCAGAAACCTATGATGTACGAAGCGGCATTCTTGAGGCCATGTGGTGGTCGGTTCTTTTAATTATTTTATAGTAATTCAGATTGGGATATTTAAAAGGGCTACCAGAGCTTCTTATTCCTTTATCTTACTATTTTGGATTCGTCGACATAATACTAGGAATGCATCGACACTTGGTAAATAGTCAGGTGTCATAGTGTTCAACCCATGCATGGGGAAAATTCCAAGTGTCCTAGTATGGTATTATTGTTCATGTTATTCACTATTACAGTTGATTATGATTTAACTTTGTGTGAATTGTGTACTAGAACAGCTTACTGATCTATGAGATTATAACATCTACACTAGGCCTAGTATGGCACAGAAGTATAAATACATACATCATTTTAGGAATATAGAAATTCACATGAAATTCATATTCTATACTATGTAGATTTTATTTATAGGATATTTGATATTTATGGATATTACTTGTTTTTTATTTATCATGTATGTTATATACCATGAAATATATTTTAGTAACATGCTTAGTTTTATAAATAATTATGTGTTTTATTAGAATTATCATTCTTTTACCCTAATTATATAATTACCCACAATACTTTTGTGATTATTATCATATTGATTGTTTACCTTTCTTGGGTGTTTTCTTTCTTAATTAGGATGATTCCATGTTAATTTTTCATGCTTGTGTGATTATTATTACCTTGTTTATTTGTAATAATGCTGGTCACATCATACTTATTTCAAAATTTAATATAAAATTTGTTATTAATTCTCTTACATTAATATAAATGTTGTTTTCCCACATTGATTGATGGTTACACCTTAACTAACAATCCTGACCCGATTGATCCATTTACCATTTCTTATATGGGATGAAACATTTATTTTTGTGAGTAAATGGGAGCCAATTTTAAATCTATAATGTGTGTGGGTTCTTTATAAATTGTGAAATGTAAACCCATATAATCAAACCATTATATTAAATCATGATATACCTAGAGACAATGTATATATAATTGTAGTTTAAATTTTGACCTTAAATTAATTGGTTGCCTTTATAAAGGCTTGTAACTCTATAAAACATACATGATGACCCATATAAACAAATCCTTAAATACACAAATGTATCCAAGAAGGTAATTTGGGATATGATATTTAGAATATAGGAATGAATTGACCCAAGTAGGTAGAGCATGGTTTATTATTCCAATGAGGTAAACCAAATAAGGGTTTTCCAAAAATAATAATTTTTTAAATAAAATGGGGTTTCAATCAGTTGAGGATAGAATATATTAATAAGAACTTTATAGGTTGCCTTTATTTTGATATGCCTAAATCCCTTACCCCATATTGGTATGTTTATATTATATAGGGGTGGTTATTTAAATTGTCTACATACATTTATATAGTTTTACAAATATTTTTATGGTGGAATATTTCTTGGCCAGGCCCCTACTTAATTAATAAAATACCATTTATCTAATTTTGAACTTTGATTATATGAAGCACAAGTTAATTAAAATGATAATTACAACCAAAAGGTGTCTCCTTTATAGATTTTAATTGAAATTTTCATTAACTAAGAGAATTTTGGAATCATATAAATAAATGAATGATATTTAAAAAAATATTTTATGTGATAAACTTCTTAATTTTGATAGGATGTTAGTTAAATAATTGTTGTTTAAAATTTTGTTTAATAAAACTTTCTTGGGTACCTTATAAATTTAGGTAAATAAATTACAAGATACTTATTACTTATGGATTGTATTATATATCCCTTATAACTAAACCTTTAAATGTTTAAATAACTTAATTATATTTGTTGTGATGACTTAAAATTAAACTATATGTTGTGTTCCTAGATTCACCCTCATGTAAGGGTAGTTTAAACACCGCATAGAGTAGTTTCCTGGAAAAGGTAATGTGAGAATTACCCATAGTCCCCTTATTCTATAGTTCAAACTTAAATGATATACCCTTAATCTTGTTGAAATTTTTAGTGTGTCCTAGCTATATGAATGATGTTTTATTCCTTTGTAGGGGGGATATCCCATAGAAGGTAGCACGGTCAGAACCATAAAAGTTTCCCAAATGCTGGTGAAACATTTCATGTGTGTGATATTGTTTGGGTGTCATTTTCTTGTATATGAATTTTTGTTTCAAAAAATGAAAAATTGTTTTATGGGTGGCCATGATTTTTACTAACCCCTGTAACATGTGTGATCATCTTGTATTGATCCATTTCAATAGGATAGATTTTCCCATAGAATGATTGACCGCATTATAGGTTGTGTGGCACTTTTTCTTCCTTCTCTTCAATGTTGGATGACTTCTGAGGTTATCAAACTATTTATTGTCATATGGTATAATAAAAATTTGGGATAATTCCTTCTATTGATCATTATCTATTGTATTCATTGGGAAAATATGCCTATGCATAATATCAAGGATGTGTCATTTTTCTCATGAAATGTCGAGTTAGTATGAATTGATATATGTGTTACCTTTTGAGTTGTTAAATAGTTCTGAAAAATATTTAATTATAGTGGTAATCATTTAAGATTTGATTTTTTAAGAAATATTCATGGTTCATCACCATAGTAAAGTGACCTAGGAATTAGAAGAAATCAGATTTGACCTAATTCTTAGGATGATGTTGTAAAAGGATAAGGTGTTTTGACATGTTGGTTAGTTTTCTTGGTTCTTATGATTATTTCTTTGTCACACATGGATGTGACTCAGGCGGAGTGTAACATGTACATTTAATGTAAAATCTAACTTAGCGCACTTTTATGTTTCCAAATTCTTTCTTTTTCGTATTATCTCTTGGTGAAAGCATGTTGGCCACATCTAGGACCTACGTTCAATGTTTTATGGATGATGTGCCTTGGGGTGAGTTTCATTTTTAGTAAATATTATGATAATGACACTCATTAGGTGGGGATTATTATATAAAAAATAGATAAACTCTGCCCTTTCAAGTATAAGGAATAAAACCCAGAGGAACATTTGGAAATAGTCAGTGTTTTTTTGAATTCCCTTGAATCTTGTAATGTCTCTAATATATTGGATACTATAATATCTCTTGATGATGATTTGGTTGTAATTTTATGCATCCTTTAAAATTCCAATAGTTAGGTCGGAATACAGTGTTTATTGATGAGTAATCACATGAAACTTTGTGTGATAAAGTCATCGTTATTAGTTAGTAGTGATGATGCATCTGTGGGTTCCGCCGAGCTCTTTTAAAACATATTGGCCAACCGTGTTTTGAATACTCTTTTTGTTTATTGTTTTATGTGTGGTTGGTTTAAAACTATGTCAGGAACATCTCTTTGTTTATAAAAATAGTGTCTCAGGTGTTCTTGGAAGTTATTGATATCCTTTTATTATACTCTTTCCTTAGTGATGATTGTTCCCTCAATCATGACAAAATCCTAGGTACACTTATAGTGTTTTGGTTGTACACTATGATAAATGTTTAAAATTACCTTATTTTTTATATGTAAATGTTGTGGGATTTATGATTTTAAAGTGTTCTTGTGCAGGTATAGTTAGTCCTGAGTGAAACTTGGGTTCCCATGTATGAGCTTCATACACATACTCATTGAAACATTTGATTCTCTGTCTTAACTATTGTTAGGCTTAGAATGTGTTTTCATACATGGAAATTTTGTCTTTTTACCAATTCCACACTTATAAGAGAATGATTATGGACTACCTTGGTTGATCCAATCATTTTGGATCGAGGATACACCATTTACATACCAAGGAATGACATCTCAAAGGGAAAATTTCTCTTGAGATGTAACCGGAATCTCGTAATGAGCTTCAATGGATGTACTCAAGGAAAATGCAAGGTTCTTTGGAAGACCGTGTTGAAGTTCAATTTATATAACACTATCCATATAGGACAAGGCTTTTTGTGATTTTTTGATAGATTTGGCTTAACTATCTTCCCCTTGATGGAATACAATCTGTCAATAGGGAAGCATTTTAGGTGCACCATTAGGTTAGGATGGGTGCGACATAAAAATTGACAGTACCTTTCAAGGAATGATTGTGTGAACAGTTTCCTCTTAGGAGATCGTGATTCAACCATTTTAATAAAAAGAGGACCATATTACATCCTCATTTTTGTTGGGTATTCATGTTGTGAAAATAATGTCGGAAGTGTCATTAGATCTCTTAGGGTGTGTTTTGATACTCAATTCCTATGGTGGGGATACCCTAAATCATAATTGGCCTTTAAATTTTGGAAAAAATGATGTCAAGCTCCATAGTATGGGTAACTAAGCTGAATATTTCTTGATCATGTCTCCATTTTAGCGATCTCGAGTAATCATCATCTCAATGTTTATTTTGAAATATGAGTATTGGCTTGAGTTTCAATGGCTTATATATTGTAAAATCAAAGTGAATATTGGAGGTGGATTGGGTTTTTAGAAATGAAACATGACTGTTTGGATGGAACATCAATACCTGAGTAGTTCTGGTGTTGTTTTCATCATTTCCCCAAGTCTTCTTTGGGATGATAAGTTCTAATATCGGGAGATAATAGTGTCCTGTGTTTTTAGACCAGATGAAATTTTCTAATGGAATATGAAATTTAAGTTTGGTGGAAAATACTAATTGTAATCCAAGATTAAAAAATAGAATTGTGATATCTGGAACTCATGAATGTTTTTTAGATATTTTTTAAGTACATAGAGGTGTCTTAGCCGAGTGTTTGGAGTTTTGGACCCTGAAACCTCAAACATGTGGAAGACTGATTGGGGCACACAGTATATTTGAAACCATGAAGCCCTCCAGCAGAAACTATGTGTAATTACTAGAGGGTATGAGGGTGTGGCATAGATTATTCTAATGGTGTGAAGTAAAACCCATGTTTGGGAGGGTGTTTTATGATTTTTTACAAAGATTAAATTCATGGTTTGTGATTGGTTTCTCAAATAGTGCACATGAACTGTGTGATCCTCTTTCTTGGGAAGTGTACCTAGAACAGTTAGTGCATGGTTTGGCCAACCATGTGGACAAACTTTGTGCCTCATTAAAGTGTGTTAAATTTCTATTTTTACCATCCATCATCTATTTCATTTATCCTCTTCTCATTCTCCTCATACCTATGTGTAGTATCCCACTTTGTGAGCTTCACATTTCTATTCCTATATATGGGGAAATGATCTCCATTTGGTGTATTTTTTTAGCATTGTTGTGTGAAATGGATAGACCTTAGTAATTCTATGAATCAACCTTCCTCCTTTATTTATTTATCGTATCAATATCTATTATATTTGGGTATATGGTAATTCACTGTATTTTCAAGGTGTTTGTAAAACCTTCTATTTTCATCCAATCTAGATCATTTCAATCCCTGACATTGTATGGGTAGAGCATTATAAGCATGAGTTAGGCAGAATATATATATTTTTTAATGTATCTCCAATTACAAATTTTTCATTATTCCACATGCTAGTATTTCAATGGGATTCCTCTTAAATGTGAAAAATAATTTTTAGAACCTAATTCTAAAAATATAATATCCTTGTTATATTTATTGGGAATTTTTAATGGAAATAGACCTCATGTTTTTAATAACCCTTATGGTTTTTATCCTTAAAATCCTTAATTAACCAATTGTTTTATAATGAAACCTCTCATTGAGTGGTTTCATCTTCTAAAATAAGAATGGGTAAATTAAATGTAAAATTTTTTCGTCAGACCTTGGTATGTTACCTTTATCTAATGTTGAACTAACCATTCTGCTAGTAAATGAAATTGTAAATTTTTACATGGTATGCTTTAGCACATGATCTTTGTTTTTCATTGGATGAAATTATTATGTTCATGACGGAATTTAGTGTCCTTGTAATTGGTTACAGAATTCTTAGTACATAGCGTATATTATCCATAATAATTATAATGAATAATTGTCAAGGCCCAATTTTTTATATTTAGTTATTATATGGAATGTTTATTAGCATGAAGTGCATTATTTTTTATATAAATAATTAAATGAATCGTGAATAACTTGAGAAATACTCAGGATCCTCTTCATGTAATGCCTTGTATGATATCATAGGCTCTTTAGATAGTATTATGCCTCTAGTGATATTTGGGTTTCATTTTTCAAAACACCAAGTATGGGCTCATTGGTTACATTTTTTATATTATACCAGGAGTGACACTTGGTATTCATTATACAGGATCATAATGCAGATTATGTACCTATGTATGAGTGATATTGGTTCCCTATAGGAGAATATGTTGATGTGATTGATGGAGATATGGTTACACCATGTCACAAGCGATACTCTAGCCCGAATGTAGATACATGATATGGTATTAGAAGGTTTCTTATTCACACAACATTAATAGTGATAATTAGGATTCAATTTATGGATCACCTTGGATGAAATCTTACAGTTGATGGGCATTTATGGTTCCCTATAGCAGTATATAGGATTCCTTTTCAGATCACCTAAGACAAGCTCATGCTTTCCCTAATTAAATTCTCACCATGAATTTAATTTTGAAAATAAAGAATCAATAGCTGTTACCCAAGGATGCTTCCTCCATGAAAATCACATGCTTGGGTCTGGTCCATATCAGTTTACTTTTTTTATGACATATAATCATATTGTATCCCATAGAAAATATATAAAGGGTGACCTTATCCCAAAAACATTCTAGTATGATCTAAAAATGGTATGGTTGGCAGGATATCCTTAAGGAACATAATTTGTCTACATTAATTATGTTTATTTATAGATTACCTTTCATTACTGCACACTATTGTAATTTATATTCATAGATTGGATGATACTTAGACACCATTAGTGGTGGCCTATTTATTATATCCCACACCCTTCTTAGGATTACATTATACTAGGGTAAAAAATCACATCTCTTGTTTATAGTTCACGATATTATTGTTTTTTTGTGCATTATACAAGGGATCATGGAAGCATATGATATAGTTATTACTCAGGATGCTCATAGAGATAACCCTTGGGGATTTTTAATATTTTTAATATTATTTATTAAAATGTACTTCCTTCTGTATTATTTTTTCTCTTTATTGTTACTTATAGAAACATATGGGCATGGATTTATTGATATACACTTGGTGTTGATCATTTTCTCATTTGTTATATTAATACAACTTCTAATGTATATTTATTTATACCTAATATACTAATGTGTAAATATGATCATGAGGGTATCATATCCCCATATTATCATCATTTCACCCTTGTTGATAGTTGTTAGTCTCTAGAATATGGGGAGGAATGCTTAATTCCATGTAGGGACTGGTCTGGCTATTGGTTTTATAGTCAGTTGGGCAGGGGTGTTACAGTGCTCAGCCCAATAATCTAATGCACTCTAAGTTTATATTGTTCCATGGATAAAAACCATGCTATAAACTCAAAGACGACCTTCATTTTCTATCCTAAGGCTCCTTTTATTAGTTATTTCACTATTTCAAGAAAACTGAACCCATGGGATGTTAATATTTTTAAAATATTTTAAAATATCAATACCTGGATAATGGGGACTCAAAATCTCATATTGTCGCAGAATCTATCTCAAAAAATTTTACTAGATTTATTCCAAATCATAACATTGAAAAATAATTGATGTTATATTCTCCCACCCTTATGGATTTTCAACTCAAAAAGTGAAAAATACAACTCAAAACTATGTGGTTGTTGATCTTGTATCTATTTTTCCTACTCCAAGGTGGTCTCTTGGATATTCCCATGTTTCCATTGGACATGTTCTATGGGAATTCCTCTCCAATGGAGGATATTCTCCCTTTGATACTCAATCTATACTATGTAATCTACAAAGGGTTCTCTATCTTATATTTCCAGATCTCCCTAATTGATAAAATGAATGGGTTGTTAACATTATATAAATACCCAATAATCTAATACATATATATTACATATTTATTGATAAATATTTATTAAATTACACAAATACATGATTGAGGATCATAATGGACTTGTGTTGTTGGAAACATGGACACATAAAAAACCAGTCCATAAGTGAGCCACATCATCTCTCACTCTGTTTGTCATAACTATAAACCTTTTTAAACATATCATACATAATATATTTCATTATAACTTGAGGAATGGATATAAAAGAAATGTTGTGATGAAATTATTAGTAAACGTATGCAAGGGATATATCAACATTTCATTAGTATAAGGGTATGAGAACATAATAATAAAATTTTCAAACCATAACATGTATATAATGGATCTTAAACCTCATTCATGGCATAAATCTTGGCAGTTCATAAGACATGAATCATAATGGAATCGAAGAATATGAACCATGAGAATATAACATCGGTATAAGACATATATTTTTTTCATAAAGATAAGTATATAAAATTATTTCCTTATTATCCAATGATCTTTTCCAAAACTATAATAATGGAATGGTTTCACTCCCCATGACATTGTAGTACTCAAGATTTACTCCCAATAATATCATAGTAGGAAAAATCCTTTACTAAATAGGGTTCACTCCCCATTCCTGTCATGATTATAATAGGATACATAAATCATTACCAAATGCATTGTAGGGAGATATAGGCCCTACCCATAAAATAATGAAAATAATATATATGTGTTCTATAAGATCATAAAACATTCATCATATAATAACCTTTGAAAATAAATTGGTTTCATTAAAATTTAATAATAATGTAACTTGTAGAAATTAAAAAGGATTAATAATCATTTGGTCACCGCATAACACATATGAAATGAATTGGGTTTCATAATCATTTTATCATGGTATAACCCATGGAAGAGAAACATATTTCATAAACATCTTATCTTGAAAAATATAAACCATTCAAAGAAAGAATATGAATAGTGTCCATGGATAATATACCTAGTAAATCATAGGTGACATAAAAGGAATTAATCATAGAAAGTAAAATGATTTTGAAACATTATATAGAGAATTTCTAGAAAAAGATAACCATTCCACAATAAAAAAATATTTTTTAAACAATACAACATTTTAAAAATAATTTTCTTGAAAAATAAATTCAAAACAATATAAAAGTATATTTAAAGATCATTTGAATCATATAATGAGGAAAATATCATATCGAATTTTAAAAACAATTTTTGAAACATAATATATTTACAAAATCATTTTAATTGAAAATAAAATTGGAAACTTATAAAGGAATATTTAGAGATCATTTTAAAAAAAATTAGAAAAATAACCTTTTCACATTAAAAAAAAAATTTAAAACAAAAAACATTTTGAAAATAATTTTCAAGGAACGTAAAATTGGAAACTTATAGAATAATATTTACAAACTTTAGTGGCCTTGATATTCAAAAATACAGTTCATTTCATACACTTTAAAATAATGATTCCAATAACATTTTTCATAAAATAAAATGGTCAATGATGGAAAAAGTCATGGAGATTCATACGAAACTTTTTTTAAAATTTCATAATTGTGTAAAAATGTATTTAATAAATAATTTTGGTAATTTTAAAAATATTTTCTCAAAAAAATTTAGAAAACATGGTTTTTTATTGAGGAAATGTTTTTTATGGAATATAGATATAAGGATGATTTATATTTAAAACATTATTTTAAACACTTGAGTACATAAAGTGAGGAAAATAAAATGAATAAATGTATAATAATAAATAAATAAAGGAGAATAAAATAAATGTGTTTCTTGATTAATATAAAATATGATTTCATTATTTGAAGCACAATCATGGACAATCTTAATAAATGATTATGTTATAACATTAAACCCTTACCAATTTGGTAACATTGAATTGTAATACCCACGAAGGAATAAAATTAAATGTAACTTAAAATATCATGAGAATAAATAAATTCATGATATTACTCATCAATTTGGTTTTATGTACACCACGAACAAAAATACAGTTTCATAACATAATGTATGTCTCAAAGAAGACAAATTGAGACAAAAATTCTTTACCATTTTTGGTTTTTTTGAATTGTAAAACCCATGATAGAGAGATAATAAAATGGATATTTAGATATCAATAATTTTTATTAAATGAATAATATAATACATTCATCTATGTTATATACACAACACAAAAGGAATAAGTGGTGCATATGGATTTTATCTTAGAAATATAAAAATTGAGTCAAAAATCACTTACCATAAGTCTTGAAATCCTTCATACATGTCCAAATCTCTTGTATAATAAATATATGTTTACTATAAATATATTAAATAACCATATATATATATATATATCATTCCATATATTATTTACTTATAACCTTTTATTACATATATATTAACAATTCAACTTTAAATACATGTTTCCTATAATAATAGCTTTGTTTTTTGTGTATATTTTGATTTGGTATTTTTGATTCTATTATTTTTATGATGGTGAAATAATATACATAATTTTAACCAAGATATAAATATCTTATGTATTATTTATACATGTATTTAGATTAATCCATAAAACATAGATATAGAAAATTAAATACACCATTCAAGGAGATGGTTGGCCATACATATGCATGAACTTTGTTTTAATTTTATCAAAGAATGAAATTAAATAAAGGTAAATAATATTTTACAATTATTGAATTTTATTTGATAATATATAACACATATATTTAATAAATTTAACCTAATTATCATCTATGTAAAGTATTAGTTAAAAAAATCACATCGCTCTGCAAGGCGGTAGTCTACCCTACACATGAAAGATGTTATCGTATCCCCCACAAAATAAAAAGTAATAATGAATATGTGATATATAGTTAAAAATTTATAATTATGTTAAAAATATCATATAAATTTATTTAATCAGTCTTTATTTCCATCCATGTAAAATAGGAATGAAAAACACATCACAATGGTCAACGAGGTGGTAGTTCGTCATACACATAATCAATGTAATTGTTTTCCAAAGAGTTGGGAGGAAAGAAGGTATAAATGGTATTATAAAAACATAGGTAAAATAATTTAATATATATATATATATCAAATCAATCATTATATGTAGCTGTGAGAGGTGGTGATGTAAAACGAATAGCATCGGTTTGTAAGGTAGTAATCTGTTGTACACACAAATTATGATTTTCTATCCCCTTTAAAAAAAGAATAAGAGATTTATTTAGGATATAATATTAAAATAAGAACATCTATATATATGGTAGAAAATTTTTTTATTATATATTCATCATTAAATATTATTTTATGGAGTTATAAGAGGAGGAAAAACAAGAACATATAGTTTAAAATGTTGTCTCTTCATCAAAAAACAACTTTATGTTTAACCTAATCCATCCTAGATTGTATTTATTATCTCAAAAAATAATATAGAATGTTTTTAGGGAACTAAGGAATAAATTTCTTCATTTATTGGTCAGACCAAATGGTTTTGGAGGTGTGAAGGGTAGAGGATAGGGGTGGCCTTTTATATGTAAGGTGAGTGGCACACCTATAATGTTTGAAAAGAAAAAGGTGAAAATCCCTTTTTACAAGATAAAATGAACCAAAATAGTCCATTCACTAAAATTATATGTTATAAGGTCATAATATAACCAATAAATGGGTTTTGGATATTTTTCTGGTTCATTTTTTCCCTTATCTTTTTAGTTTAACCCCTAGTAAACCCATTTTCACCTTAACCGTGGTAATTAATTATTAATGTTTTTACTATTAATTTTAGAAAAAACTAATTTTAACATAATAGATAATATATATTATAATTATTACAAATATTTAATCCATTTTTAGAAATTCAATTAACATAATTGGAAAATTTTAATAAAAAAATAAACTTGTATACATGATGAGAAAGCGGTGTTCCCAAGATAAAATCTTCAACGGTTTAAGACGTTTTTATATCATATATAAATATTAAATTGATTCAAATTACTTAAATAGGATTTATAGATATATAATTGAACTTATTTTACATTTAAATCCATATTAATAGAATTTTTTTAAAAAAATTATTAAATGGAAATGAGCATTCCTAATAAAAACCAGAATTTTCACTATTTAATGAAACTTTTATCTTCTAGAAAAATAATAAATAATATTAATACAAAATAATTTTGAAATTATTATATAAAAATTTTATATTTTCTTCAAAATAAATTTTATAAAATTGTAAATAATTAATTTTAAAATAAGTTTTCAAAAGTGGAAAACTGCATTTTTGAAAATGACAATTTTTAAACATAAAATTTGATTTATTATTATATCATGTATATATAACACATAAGAAAAATTATAATAATTTTATTTAATATATAATATATAAATTTCATTCAAATCATTAACCATAATTTATTTTTTTAATTTATTAAAGAAAAATGTTTCTGTGTGTATAAAAATAGTTTTTTATAAAATGATTTACTTTATTTTACAACAGTTTTTATTTAAAATTTTAATTAATTAGTCACTAAAGAATAAGTTTTCTATAAATTTTTAAAATATATTTTTCATAATTTAGTTAATAATATTCATACCTTCCATTTTCAACAACTATATTATAACTATAATAATAAATAAAAAGAATTTAATAGTATGTCATGTTTCATTTAAAGTCATTGTTACATGTAACGAACTCTAAACTCATTGTTGTGTGTAATCCTAGATAAAATCGGTGTTGTTTGTAGTGAAATGTAATGAAAACATTAAATATATTAAAGAAACTGGTGTCATAAAATCTCATGAAGTTACTTGTTCCTTTTCAGCTTCGGACCGTCGAAGATGTTGATAACATGATCTAACGACAATTATATATCCAAGTGGAAAACCAAATCTCTATCTCTATGTTGTATTTAAAAGGGCTAATTAATCATGGAGATAACTTTTTTCCTTGACCAAACCTCCAAAATAATTACGAATATGAGACCTTGAGGAACACATGATCTCTATCCTCAAACTCCAAAGTCCTCCATTTTCAGTATTTATAGGACTTTGAATGGATCTGCACGATCTTAGTTAGCTCCTAGATGATCCTTACCTTCTCTTTCTAGGATTCCACCAACTCTATACCCATGAGTGTAAACTCACTAGGACGAGTCCAACATAGTGGGGACTTATAGTTTAATCGATAAAAATCCTCAAATGGTACCATAATAATGTAATAATGGTAGTTTTTTTTATAAAATCTAAACAAGGGTAGGTGATCCTCCCAATTATGGATAATTTTTAACATGAAAGACTGGGGAATGTCATTTGGAACATAAAAAATCTACTCATCTAAGACATTAGTTTGTGGGTTAAATGGCATGCTAAACCAGGACTGAGTCCCAATTTCACCTTGTAATCCTCCCCATAATTCTAATTTGAATCATACGTCGTAGTCTGAATTGATCGTCAAGGGAACTCTATGAATCTCAACCATATTCTGTATTTAAATGTGTCCTAATCTCTCTTTTAAACTACATGATTAGATAGATAGGAAGTCATCTGACTTGGGGAGTCATCATATGATCACATATACGGTATCATTTATTCTAGATATTTTTTGTAACCCATTCAACAAATTCATATATATATTATACCCCTTCCACTATGTCACCTCAAGGGTTTGAGATAAATCCATTGTAACTTGGTTCTTAGCCTTCACTTGTTGAAAAGTGATTCATCGAGTGATAAACTCTACTATATTCTTCTTCATTCATATCCATCAGAACTGATGTTGGAGGTCCTGGTACATATTTTCCATACATTGATGTAGCCCCAAAGGGGATGTATAAAAATCTCTCATCACATCCTCTCAAAATGTCATGGGTACCATCACATATTCTCTGAAAATTATAACGGGCTTCCCATCATCTGGGGATATATCAGGAGCACATCAAGTAGATATCTGAGTGCGCAAGGTCTCACTATCAATTTCTCCATTATTATCCTCCCTAACATTCTATAGAAGTGGAGGGTTAATGAAAATCAACTAGAGGTTAGATACACCATCCTCATTAAAAATGTGAAACTATGATGAGGATAACTATTTCGATTCCTTGGAAAACAACTGACAATAAATTTTTATTCTAAGAAAACCTACTACTAAATTCCCTTTATCAAGAATATAGAATATCTGAATTTTATAATCCTGGGGGAACTAAATTTATCACCTCTGTCTCATGTGAAGATCCTATTAAGAGAATATATGCATAAGACTCTTTTGCTCAGAATTGATGACAAACTGCTCACTCATAAGGTACTATTCTCAATATCTTTATTTCAAATAATACCACATCCAAATCAATATCATGTGTCACATAGATCTACTCATGAGGTCTCAGCTACCTAGACCCATTGGAAATCATTGACTATCCATAAATCGGAACACAACCAAGTATATTACTTGAATCATTTCAAAACACTACATACTTGCCACCATTATTTAGAAACCTCAATTTGGGGGGTCGATTCTCAAATTAAACCTAAACTCCTAAAAATACTTATTTAACTACTATATCTAAATTAACAGGTTCCCCGTCCAAGTCAATGCAGTTAAGTGTGATGATATCATAGAGACATCAGGAGTGAATCTCTTTTTGGAGCCTTCAATCCCCAGAAATACTATAAACTCCTTCATAGTCTTGGGTGGATCCCAAGATAACATTTCATCAACCTTCGATGGGTCCACAACTACACAAAATTCTTAGATGACATATCCTATAATGTGGACCTTTGGAATACTTAACTAAAATATTTAGAGCTTCCCTTAAGGTAGTACTCTAAGATTAATTTTAGGACCATCCTCAATTGTCCTGTAGGATCCTCCTCAGACATCGAGTATATTAGGATATCATTGATGATGACTAATGTAATTTGGACTAATAAAGGATGAATGATTAGGTGCATTAGTCCCATGAACAATTAATGGGAATTATTCATACCAAAGGTAATTACTATGTACTCTAAGTGACTCTAATGACATATGAATGTCATCTTTAGTATATCATCATCATATACTCACATTTGGTGATAACCTAATTTGTGGTATATCTTTGAGAACCATCACACCCATATCAACTAATTTAGTTGCACATTTTTACTATTTAGTGGATATTAATTCTTCATGGTCACCTAGTTTAGATGCCATAAATATACACACAACATAAAGATCTTGTCTTCCTTCATGGAAAATAACACTAGGGTTGTCATAGGGGAAACATTGGGTCTAATAAAGACCTTCTTATGAAATTCCTCCAATTACACATGTACTTCACAAATATCTATGGGATCCATATAATATTCTAACATATATATTAGTGTCTTCTCTAAGTGTAATTCATTAAAGAAGTCTACCTCTAAATTTGGGGTAATCCTGGATTGTTCTCAAGGAATATGTCCTCATACTCTGCCAAAAAAGTAGGAAATTAGTATTCCATAGATCCAATAATCTATGATTAATGTCATCCATATAGTGATTAATCTATTGTACCCTCCTACATATTATTTGATCCTACTCAACCTAGTTTTATTGTTCACATGTAAAGTAAAAAAACCCATCCCATCTATGCATAAAATACATCTTCTACCTAAAATAGTTAATCTATGCATTAAATTTGTATATCCAATCCATGTATATGATAATTTCATAAGGTATAATCACTACTACAAATAGATCCCAAGAATAACTATCTTCTCTAATAATTAGGTCACGCTATTAGAAAATTTTTGTAACCATTGATTCATCTCTGATAGTAGTCTCCAAATGTAAGGGTTGGGCCAAGGGCTCAATTGGAGTATCTAGGTCATGAACTAGGTATGTTGAAAGAAAATAGTGGCTCACACATCTACTTATAAAAAATAAAACTATGGTATAAAATACACATATCATTCCTCTAATCATCCCTGGAGTCTCTGGTTCACAGGCCTCCACTTCTTGGAGCTTCCCCACACCTGTCCAACATCTTCTTGAGCATGGTGGGGACCATCGTGGGGTTGTTGTGGAAACATGTAAAAACATATTCCACCTCTATTCACTCTCCTTCATACTCTTTCATGTTTGAAACCCCATATAAATCCCTACTCTTATCTTTGTATCTTTCTATGTGGCCCATCCACTGCCTCTTTGTTAGCCAAATAGTGGATTAGAGAATATTGTCTAACATGTTTGTGACCATCACGACAGTAGAACTACATCCCCCTAGTCACACTAGAACCATATTGAGAGACCTGAAAAAAAGAACATTCTCTAAAGATCTCCTCCTAAAATATATCTCATTTTTGGATCCCACTATTTTCCACTAGGAATCTAATGCCAAAGTCTCTACTTCTATGTTCCCACCACTACCACCAAATGATAATATATTCTAAGTTCAAAACTCTCCTCTACTATACAATTCTCCATCACCCTAGAATAGAATGGAATTAATAGTGGTATCACAATGTAATATATCTCTCTATATAGACCTATTTTAAAGGTATGATCTCAAAATACTCGGTCACATACCACATCAATCGAGTATAGTGAGAAGTTTGTGAACCTTGATAAATACATTGTTATATTCATGCTACCCTATTGAAGTTTTTAATATCTTGGATTCACATATCCCATAATATATTTAGAGATAAATTTTCTATGAAAATTTTATCAAACTCTATCCATGAAACAATCACCTCATTATATGATATTGTCACTAGGTCCCAGCATTTCAAAATGGATCCATGAATAAGGCTCACTACTAGAACCACCATCTTGTATGTATGTCACCTAAAGAGATGAAATTATCATGTCACTAACTCAATACAATCCTCATCTGTCTGGGGCTCTGGATCCCCCTAAAACCTAAGGGTTCACTGATGCTAAAAATCAGGAAGTGCACTTAGATTGTGCACCTCATACTTTGGTAGTGCTGGTACCACCTACTACTCAGTATGTGTAGGTATGGAAGAAAACCCACCCAAAGGTACTACATCCTAAACACCTCCCAGTATCGATGAATATTCACTAATGGTATCAGCATCATGATCCATTTTCTGAATCCTAGCTAGAAATCATGATTGATGAAACCTAACCTGGAAAATATGTATCATGGTCAATGAGTATAGTTGGGGAGATGGATCAAGAAGGACATGGAAAACTAATCCATTACTGTATAATGAATATACCATTGTTTTTTCTTAAAACCAATGCTTACATGTATCATGTCAAAAAGTATGTAGTCAGATTCTTGATGTATGGATATGTTGGATTTTTTACCAACACTAGAGTCATCGGCCTAAAATTTGAACTCAAAACACTAAACACTATTTCCATAAATCCCAAACTGATCTCACATTAAGATAAAAACTCGAAAAATATGTATTGTGATGAACCTCTGCCTATGATACCACTATGTAACGACCCCAAAACCATCAGGTCCCACCTGGAAAGTTGTATGTGGGTGTGATTACCCCATTCTAGCATCTAATAGGCCAAGGTCTAGTGACCAATACTGAGTAGGCATAGAAATTACATGGGTGGTCTTAGCCTAAGGTACTTGTACACACACACACACACACATCCAAACCCATAAAATTCTGAAAAAAAATCTCATCTAATACCAATTAAGGCGTACATATAATACCCAAAAATTATAGTATGATGAATAATACTAAAAAACATAAGGGAAAAAATACAATCCCATGAAAACTGTAAATAATTACAACCTATAAGAATAAGGGGAAATTAGTCACATGTGACACCAGGTATGAACCATATTATTTATATCTTGTTATAATTTCTATATGGTCTCATTAAACTAATAATCCCATCAAATGTTTGGTCATCTACATACGACATGACATGTGCAGGTAGATCCCATATAGGGTTGAGTATAACAATATGAAGTTCAGAACCCCAAAATAACCAAACATATGAATAAAGGTAGTATTAATCTCATCACATAGATATTTCAATAATAATATGATACATACAATAAAAAATCTAGGTATACTCAAGGTATGTACTATTTTACAAGGTAAAGTAATAACTATAATGCCAACATAATATTCTACTCATGAGTACATAGCAATACTGACCTGGGGGGACTCACATTATGAGTTTTATAGCACTAATGGTGTCAACCTGATATTTAATGCATTTCAAGATAACCCATGAGGAAATACATGAAGAAATTTATAAGAGACTGATACACATATAGGGGATCACACCCAAGTCCGTGGGGGACATTTAAATCCATAACTAGATTAAGAATCTAATTAGGTGATTGATGTTTGTGCATGTTGGTCACATTGATTCACCCAAACCCAACCTAGGGTAGAATATGATAGGGGTCCTATCTTAGGCCTTTGTTATAATTCCTATAACTCTATCTAAGAATGATCCCTTTATATAAGATCAAAAACCTATGTTCATGATGTAATTATACATTATACCCTCATTCAGATAAAATGAGGGAATACCCCTAATGAAAATGATCTATAAAACATATAAAAGTGGTATCAGACCTCCCTATAAGAATTAAACGATGTGTATTATAGTGTACATGGAATTTCATGTCTTGTATATGGGTATAATTGTGTCCTTCCACCTCAGAGAGCATGTTCCTCAAAGTACATGGTGTGTAGAGGTCCTCTAGCCTGTTCCCATGTACATTTTGTCAGTATTGTGTGCATCAGTTCATTATAATATACACCTGGTTAATCCCACGAACTTTGAGTTTTTACTATATACCATCCTATGTCCGAGTACATGCCCCATCCCATGTACTCTGGCTGTGTGTATGTACACAACTTTTCATGTACTTTGGTCATACCCGTATAACCAAATGTACATGGTGAGTCACTAGGTCAGGTCATAAGGTGTGTGACACATGTCACAGGACATGTGGTATTTTCTTCTACATGGAAACCCAAGAAGCATAACCAGTGCCCCACACTAAATATATATTCTAATTACACACCATCTAACGTGGTATTTTCATAAACATGTGGTTTAATAATGTGTCACCCAATTCTATCATCATCATCATTAATCATGTCCATAAAACATTTATTGTCCCATGAATGGGACTTACTATCAGTGAAATCTAGAATCATGGTTTCAATGTGCTTGAAAATAACCTCATAAAGTTGTACAATCATCATACCTTGCCATTATCATGTATCAAACTAAGAAAATAGGAACCACCTATCTGAACTGATCCACATCTAATCATTCTCAATCATTGCACATCGATCATGAACTGTACCTATATCATTGATTAATTATGCCAAGTAATGTTCATGTATTGATTATATATTAGGTATCTCATCGAACCACTATCCAAGGGAATTCTAGAGATCAATGTGTGAAGAACCAAGTGATAAATCAAAAACCATAAATTTTTAATGAACCTCATATGTGTTTAGGTTGGCCTCAATTTATTTCAATTAGTGTGATGAATGAAGAGTAATAATAATAAAAAAATCCCAAAATCCTAAGAATAAATAATCATTAAACCACAATCCTGACTGACCTGTAAATCACACTATTGCTGGAATTGATTTCTATTTTCCATAATAAAGTCAATAAGGATGAAATCCACATAAAATATTATCCAACCAGTAGTTTGGATCAATCACTAATGTAGAATGGTCCTGTATTACCATTGTTGGAAATATCCTTGAATTATATTTCACACATATAATTTATCCATGACCTTTTTATTATCCCTCCAATAATAATCCTCTATAAAGATATCACTAGGTCTCAAGGTTATATAGCTAACTAAGAGATTTACAAATAATCAAGTATTTATAGTGGAGGGATTATGTTAATGGAAAATCAAAAAATAAAAAAATAGTTTATTTATTTATTTTTCCTCCAATTACCATTTTCAAACCAAGCGTCTCACGTGATCCAAGGTTATGTCAACCATATGGTAAAAAACATGATCTAAACTCAACATAAGCCTCAAAAATCCAATCTAATCCCCCATCCTATAATTATTCCATTATTTTAGAAAACCTACACCCACATGATATTAATATATTTAATATCTTTTATAATATAAATATTGGGATCATCAGGCCTCAAAATCTCACTCCATCTAAACACATGGATTTGAGAATATTACTAGATATATTACAAAGCTTAACATGGAAAAAATAGATCCATTAAATTATTCTATTATAAATGGTGTCTTCTTTATAATATTTAATGGGGTATTGTTTATTCATTGTAGGTTATTAAGGGGGTTTGTTTTTGTTTGGTTATGATAGTGATGGATGAGTTATTATATGGTTATAATATAGAGGGGATTTCTATATGTGTGGGAAGAAAGTGGTTATTTAGATGTTATGGTTTCTGTAGATATGGGATGTGTGGAAGATTATGTAATGATGGGTTTTGTTGTTATGGGGTTCTATTATGGTTTCTTAGAGGAATTTAAAATGTTTGGAATAAATGAAAAATTTAATGTGTATTGGGATGGAATTGATAAATGATGGGATATTAATGGGGTAATTATTTTGATTGGAATAGTTGTTTCTAATAAATGGAAACGTTTGTAATAAAATTGGATCATGTGCATAATGGGTGGATTCAAAAGGAAATTTTTTAATGAGGGGTTTGACATTTAACATTAAAAAAAATAAATGTATCCTCACTAAAAAACAGAGGATATTTAATTAGTAAATTAAATTGTAAAATGTGAAGTTAGTAATTATTTTATTCTAATTTGGCATTGGAATAATAGGGTATGTTTTTTTTGGGTCATGCAAGTAGTTATCAATGAGAGATAGGGATATTGAGGTGGTTACTATGAACATTTATGATTTAGATTTTGAGTGTGATCCCTTTGGTTGGGGATGCATGTGATTAATATATTAATTTTATTTTTCATGTAATTTTTACACACCACCACCCATGTTAGATAACCTTAGTAAAGAATATATGATTCTAGGTTCATAGTTTCTTCACTGTTATCTAGGTAATATTCGGAATATATAGTTTTCAGTTCCCTCTTCCCTGCTCTCTATTCAAACATAGTACAAGATATGATAGATCACGGTAGGTGTAAACATACAAGATGTAATGAATCAGGGACACAATATGTGTACACTGGTTGATGTATATAGAATATGATGGGATCATAATAAATATATATATGGGTTGTAATACATTTTTTTGTATATGTATATCATTTGATCTAGTTATTTGATTACTTTATGGATACATGGTGGGGTCATGTGTGGTAGGAGGGGGAACAAGGTTGATATCCCTCAAGTTCATGATACCCTACTATGATAAGAATGTGATTTGAAATTTTGATATGGTTATGCAAAGTAGTTGGGAATAATTTTTTTTGATAGCGATATGGAATTTGGTTGTGAAGATTGATGGACATAGAAGGGGTTTAAGAACTAGACATATCCCATTGAATTATGTGAGAGACCATATTAGTGGGTGAGTGGTATTATTCTACTTTATTGATATTTTCAATTGATAATACATTACGATATTTTAATTTGATATTGGGTGAGTGATCCTTATTGAGTTTGGGTGATAGATTACCAAATAGATGTTTATATTGGTTTTAATGTTTATTCATCGAGGTATTGACAAGGTTTTCCATATTTACATAGTATTTTCTTGGGAGGATACTAGTGATTATACATTTATGCTCATCCATATATTTTTAAATATGTTTTCTAGGTTTCTATAATGGTGTTGGGGACTGATTTAGATGTTACTAGATAAAGAATTGGAGTTATAATAAAATTCACTCCCATTGTATTTTTTATAGGGTATTTAATTTTATAGACCTTGTTTATGAATGAATTTTTCATTAATTGTGTATTCAATTTTATTTTATTATCTATAGATTTTTTGTTTTTATCAATGTTTCTCTGATTTTTTAGGACAGTGCCTCCCATTTGTGGGTATTATAACCTTAGTTCTAAGCAGCAACCAATAACCTTTTAAATGTTGTCTTTAGGTGTCTCCCTCATCTTTACAATAATACCAGGAGGGGTTTCTGGTGGGGGTGGGTCATAAAATATAGGATATAGTCTCCCTATGTTTTTATGGATTTTTCAATAGTTTAAAACATCAAGTATATGGGGAGGCATACCTAAGGTTTTGTAAGATTCCATCTTTGGAATCATTGTTGTATACTTTTTTAAGAAGTTAAAAATGATAATAGAGAATGTGTTATATTTTTATAAAGTTAATCAGTGGAAGAGATTAGATATAAAGACTTGGGGGTAGATCATGGTCATGTCTAGATAACATAGCTTTGAATGACACCCATGTATATAGGGGATTTCTTCTATTGTAAGTAAGTACTCTAGACTGAGCGAGGACTTATTTTGAGAATTATGAGGCGTTCAAGGCTCAATAAGTGCTAATGGGATTATATAAATGGTAGTTTTTTATTCATCATGGTAGTATTATTAATATTTCATGATACACACAACAACATGGGGTGTAATTTGATATATAAGTTGAAAGAATCCATCATTAATTAAAAAACTATTAATATATTACATGATTTTTTAATATATTATTAGGGTTGATTTAATTAGTATTTATTAATGGGGATTATTATTTGATGTGAATGATAAAATGATGAATATAATTGTTTGGGCACCATACAGAAATAGTTTTTAACATTTTCATAAAAATGAGATTTTTAATGAAAATTTATACCATGTAATGATGTATGTGTGAAATTGTTTTATAAGAAATATTTACATATAATTTACTATGTATATATTTCTTTCCAACTGAAATATGAATTTTTGGGAAAATTTTCTTTCAAAACTATGTTTTTTGAAACAAAAAAATGTGTTTAAAATAGTTTTATAAGTATTTTTTGAGGAATATACTAGATAGGGTTATTAGTTTCAATTTTTCAATTCGAATATAAAACTCTTGGAAACATTGGTGATTTTTTGTGTATATAAAGGACATGATTGGGTTTTAAATTATGTAACGGGTTCATGTGTATCTTGTCTCACCTGTTTTTTAATTTTATACATGGTGTGGCCTAGGAATTTTAAATTTTTTAAGAAGTACACTATTATATATTTGACATTTCCATGTGATTAAGATCAAAAAATGAGTATTTGGATCATATAACATGTATATAGGCATGAAAATTCATTATTTCATAATTGAAACTATACAAGGTGTGTTTTTGGACAACAATTTCTATGGTGATGAGAAATATTAGGTATAGATATATTTTGATAATTATTCCATTTAGTAGGGAAAATTATAATATTTAGTGTTGATTGGTATTTTTTGTTTTCAAATTGGCATGTCCATTTATGCATCATCTTGATGTTATACTGATGAATGAAAGAGGTTGATCAGGTGATCAGAATGGTGTTTTGAGAGAATGTAGTGACAATTTAGGGGAAAATGATTCCAGTGATGTATTGATGATCATAGAAAAATCAGTGTGAATCATAGTGGGTGGGTAATTAAGATTTTAGTGTATAGTGTTATTGAGTATAAGAGTTATACAATGGAAGAATTATGAGTATTCAATGAGAGAACATATCAATCCAATAATGAACTAAGAATTGTGTTGGGTTAGGTTTTATGGGATAAATTATGGTTTCCAAATTTTGGGCTAAAAAACATTGTAATGAAGATTTCTTAATGACCCACATTATTAGGTTTTAGTTAATTTATCTAAGGATAAAACTCTAATGAAACTAGAGATAGAATAAATTTTATGATTTGAATTTTTATAATAGGAAGGAATATATTTACATGTTTGGAAAACCTAAATAGATCTTTCATAGGGGAAAAATACTATAAAATACTTAAAGTGTTATTCTATTTGTTATGTAATAAAAAAATGTGGTTGGTGGTTGAAAAATATATTATGTATATAGAGAAGTTATATTGAGTACCCATTAATGTGATAAGTGGGGTTTCACCACTAGTCTAAAATTTTGGTAGATGGTGGGTTATTAGTATGCACTTATTGTATAATCTAGTGAATGGTATAGGTCCCTTGGGTAATATGTGGAACCAATGTCCTTTTTTAAGGTGATAGTTTTGAGTTTTTTGTTTATTAAAATTGAACCCCACTCGAGGGGTTTATTATCTATAAATTATCATAGGTGGATGTGGCAACCTGTTCGCACCCCCATACATCCCCTTATTCTCCCCTATATTTTTTTCGAAAATTGTTTTCTTTCAATACAAGATAAAGTATTCTCTTCTTCTCTCTCCACTGGTTCTTGATATTTTTTCTCTCATTTAGTTTTCTCATCTAGGGATTTTAATTTTATTCTAATAGATAAAAAAATTTATTAAAATAATTTAATGTTAGAAAATGATATAACAAAAATGTCTAAATTGACAAAGGAATTGAAAATCATTAGCTAAAAAAATACTTCAGACATGAGGCAATGAGTCAAAAGAGGAAAATAGTACGATTGGGTAGGATTTTTTTCAATTGGTATCGAGAGTATTTGATGCTTTTTGAACCTAAATATAGGTATGTTTAATCCTTTTATTATAGAATATGGGGTTTTTATATTCTCAAATTGTATAAGAAATGGACTAGTGAGTAGGCTGGGAACCATTTATATATTTTAAAATCCAAACAGAATCTAATTCAATCACCAGAAGAGAGAAAATCATTTCACTTTAAATAAATATAAATCTATGTAATTATTGGATTATATTATAATAATATTTCCATCTACATAGAATAAACAATAATCCAAAATCATATTACTATAATGAACAAAAATTATTCCCCCACCATTCAATGTAACATTATAACTGGAGCCATTTGGGGTCAATTTCATACTCGATATTAGTAGTGTCCATGGGACCTAGTTGTTAGAATAATCCTTAGTTTCTATTGATTCTATATGAAAAACAAATAAATTTTTCCACTGACTCAAAAAACTAGTATAAAAAGAGATATCAATGATCTTATAGAGTACCTTTATATTTAGACAAACAAAATTATATGACCTGAAATTGATGTTATGGTCATTATGAGCTTACCAAAGAGACCAAAATGTTAATACCAAATCCCCCATATGTCACATGAAAATTTTTAAATTAATAGTAACACAACTTAACCATAAATTCTCCATAATTTAAAATGACCCAAGGTTTGGAGTGGCCACCAAATAGTCCATTGGAATGACCAAATAAACGTATCCAACTCACACTTGAGAAATAGGTGCTATGTTGATTTATATTGGGTTCATGAGCAGTAGATTCATTTAGAGGCTAATTGGACTCATTTTTTCAACATAGAATTGTATATGAGGATAACATGGTGTTAATCATTCTATATAATGGAGTTGTGTTTTGATAGTATTTTTGTGTCCTAGAAAATATTCCCTTATAGGTAAACTCCATTAAAAACATGAATAATTTTAGTTTCGTATTTAAATTTAAAGATCCTCAAGAATGCTGGAGTGAAACTTTGATTTTCATCACCATAAACTAACCATATGTTGTTAAATTTAATCTTAGGAAGTTATTTTTTGTATTAAATCTAATGTTGGGAATATATAATTACATAAATAAGAGATATCTACTAGCCTTGTTGGACTTCCAAAAAATATATCACCCTTGTATATGACCCATTTCAGTTGATCCAGAAGTAGTTGAAGGGTTCATGGATGATATTCTACAATAAAGAAGTTAAATATGGAACATTTCAAGTCTCGTCTAGAGATACCCCATATATATAAATATATATATATATATATATCTTAAATCATTCCCATAGATAATCACTTAAAATGACATATGAATTGATTTTTTTCATGAATGTACTATATGGTTTCTTCTAAATAGATTAATCTGATTCCACCCTCAATGATTGGATTATCCAGAATCATGAAGCTCACCTAGTGGCTAGTACCTTCAATTAAAGTGTCTCAAATGATAGTTTTTATATAATTCGGGATATATTTAATAACACCTTTAGAGAACATGAAGATATACATGGCATGAATGGGTATAATAGTCAATAAAAAATTGATGATTTTAATATTCCCTCCAAAGAAAAGAGTTCATATTTTCTAATTAATAGTTCTTCACATAATTCCTTGAAAAATATTTTTGAAACATACTTGTTTTTATCTTACAAAAAGATTAGAGGCCCAAGATATTTCAGGGGGATTTATATTTTGGTATCCTCCATTTTTTTATCAATATCATCCATGTTTATTTATTTGAATTAATTAGATATAAAAACATTTCTCTTATTATGAATCGTTGGTTTCATGGTCAATTTCTCAAAATCATTCATAATATTTTTAAAGAACCTCATAAATTTTTGTCTTTCATTCATAAAATAAACATTTTCATTAGAGAAAAAATATTTGAGGGATTACAAGGGCACCATAACTATCATTTTAATATAGAATCAAACATGAATTGATCACATTGTCTATATTTCTATTGAGAAAGACTTGGGAAAAAATACGGTAGGAGAGATATGATCTTCATGTTGAATCCATTTGGTAGATTTGAATAAGGTAGATCGTTTTCTATCCAAATTTAATAAAAAAACATAGATATGAGAGACTATAGTAACAAATAACATAGAACCACTTTGAAAATCCCCTATGTAACATGAGTTTTATGATAAAAAATCACAAGAATTTATGATAGGATTTTTTTTATATAAACCTTAACCACGATATTAGATCTCACCTATGTCTAATTAATTTCATGAATCATTTATTGTGCATGAGCTATAGCACCCTGAATGTTCTAGTTCCTAATAAATCTATGTTGTAATTGTGAAATTAAAAAATAAAATAGGATTGAAAGTATTTCATTTATGATTTTGGTCAAAATTTTATAAGAATAGTTTTATAAACTCACCAAGATAAACTAATCTAATGTATTTGGGTGATTCAATTTTGGAATAATTATAATATAAGTGGAACAAGTATCTCAAGACAAGTAAAATCCTATAAAATAACCCATAATATCCATATTAGGATCATCTTTAATAATATCTCACACTTACATGTACAAAGAACTAAAAAACCATAAAGAGGGGTAAACTATATAGGTTTAAGCTCTTAATAGCTTGAAAAATATTTGTAATGTTTGTATGGGTATCAAGTAGGGTATTCATCTTCTCAATAATTATGATTATAATATTTCTTATGTATTTCTCATTGGTGTACTCAATTGGATAACCTAATTTGTTTGTTTATCATCTTTCAGTAATAATAATTTTAAATTCTTTGAATTCCAAAGAAATATTTACATTAATATAATTATTGTAGGATCTATCCTCTATTTCTATATTTATAATTACATGAATCTTTTTTCTTTTATGAAAGCATGGAAGTAGTTATATTTCTGGTATCTTTCATTAAGACATAAAATTTAACATATTTTATGATAATTCTTTTCATCATCTAACAATATATCTGGTAGGATACTTCATTTGTCCATTAGGGTGAATAAATATCATTATTCTAGTTTTATTGTAGTCTTTTATTTTTATATTTAATATCATTTTCCAACTCATTGATTCTAGGGATATTATTATCAAGTATAAAGGAAATATTCTTAATTGTGCCTCTCAATTTCATAATATTACATTGTATGATATCCATAGGTTGTTTATTTATAGGGTTGTACCATAATTGTTTGACCACTATATGGAAGTCCACTTTTTTAATCCAACACATGGATAAATCTCACTTTAAAGGCTAGACATTATCCTTTACAAAATATAACACGAGTAGAGAGGGTCTTATAGGGTTCTAGAAAAGAAGGTGAGAAATGAATTTCAATAACATTAAATCTTTTATAGATTTGATAAGAACCTATCAAGATGACTCCAGATCCAATGATTATATTTCTTGTATTTCTCATTATGTACACTTGTATCCAAATAATCCCAACTCCATAATAGTATTAGGGAAAAGAATTATTGAAATAGATCATTTAATTACAAGGTTATTAGAATGCATATTTTTAATATAATTTACAATGGATATTCATGAAGTCACAACCCATTTTTTATGGATCCTAAGTTCCCTTTAATTCCTTATAAAATTGGATCTAATAATTAATATGGGATGTATGTCTTAAAGACCCTACTAACTAGCCTTTATGGTGATGAGAATATATACCCTAAGAGAGACTTAGTCTTGAGACTATTTTCACTCCAATTACTCCGATGGGGGTGAGGGGTGATTGATGATCTCTTAGACTTATTGTTCCTATAAGGGGAGGAGTCTTGTCTTTAAAATTTATCATCTTACCCATCTAGAGCTTCACTGGATCTCTAAGCAGAGTTGAAAGGGACTTAAAATATAGGGATGACAAGAGAAAGAGACAAGAATGTAGGAAAATACTTGGGTAGATTTAAGAAGATAGTTAAGGAGGATAACCTACAAAAAATATAAAAGGAGTCACAAAATTGGGATACAATGGGGATAACCATGAAGCTAGATCCAAGTTTATGAATCCTACAATAGTAGAAACTAGGGAAATTAAAGAAATAGTAATTTAAAGGGCCTTGTTATTTGGGGGTTTTGAAATTATTCAACCTAAGAACAAGAATCCAAGGATGAAGAGATATTTATGACAACAACCTCTCCAACCTCGTATAGAACTCCACCCTAGCCTTCCAAAGTAAAGATATCCATCATATGGTTAGAAACAAATGAAGGGGTTGTTAAAGCCAAAGACTATAAGAATGAGGATTTTGGTTGACCTCATGTAGATGATAATACAAAGGGATGATAAGATCCATTATATATGGGCATAAATTCTTGGACATATGGATACAGTAGGAGAAAGGACCATGTTAGGATACGAGGTGAAGAATAGGGTTTCAAATTCTATAGGTGTAAAATGGGTGTCTGTGATTCCCAAAATCATAGGAAATTACACCTAATAAACGATGGGAATATATTTCCAAAATTAGATATTTGATATGATTCAAAGTAGTATTCTTTGAGGTATAAGATAATAGAGATATTTTTCAACTCATATCATCCCTAAAATGATATTTCAAATCCTTAACCTGACTTCATCTGTATATAGAAAATTTTTAAAGTCATCACCATTACCCTTGAGAACCAAATATTTATGAAACAGGAGAGGGAGATCAGAGAGGTGGACCCATATATCTGTGAATCAGGAGTCATAATGTATATAGACATCCATGTAAGATCAAAATAGAAAGAATCAATAGTTTTAAAATAACCTATAGTCAGTTACCCAGGATAACATGAAATCATATCATGGTAAGAGGTGAAAAGATAATAAGAGGTAATTGATAATAGAAAAACTAAAATGGAGTAAAATATATATGAGTCAATGAAGCATTGAAACACCAAGAGATATAATTGGGTTGGACAAAACAATGGCACAAGATACTGGGAGTGGTAGTCTGAAACATTAGAAAATTATCCATTTGGATTATATAGAGATTCCTACTAATTTATTAATATTATATTCTATTATTGTTATATTTACCATGATTGTGTTAGATAGTTTCAGTATATACCTAGGATGGGATCACATTAACCTAATAGTCACCAAAGGGTAAAACAGATTTATAAATGGTTTCATTGATAGTGTCATTGATGAAAAGTTGAAAATGTATCATCATAAATATTTTATAGTCGTGTGAGTTAGTATTTGATTTTTATTTAAAATTTAATTTATTTGAAAATTAAAATATGATTTAAAAGATACTTATTTTCAATTAATTTTAAAGGAAAAAGGGGTGATGTGATGGAAATATTTTTCACTGGTTTTTTCAAAAAAAACTAATGTTTTTCTAAAGTATATTTCATTAGTTTTTATGAATGATATTTAAATAAGTAAATTAATTATGGAATAATTATTTTAATGATTTATAAAAGATATATTTATATTATTGTTTAAGAATAATTAAAAAAAGTTCTTATTGAGTATGTGTTTGGTTTAGTTTACCTCATGTGTTCAATGGATTATTTTTTCAACATGCGTGCACTTGTCTATGAGCTCTTGATTAGTTGATTATATGATGTTTCATGATGATGAATGGATTGTACATACACATTTTCTATTCTATGATGGGTGGTTTAGGGTATAAGGAGATTCCTAGTTGTATTTATGATGGTTATATGTATATGTCACCATAGAAGGTACCCTTTGGAGTAATGATAGAGTCATGGACTCTTAGATTTCATGATTTCATCAAGAAACGTTGAGCGATAGATGGGATAGTTTTAGGTTATCATTTATGGTAGGTTATTAGGTCTTTGTATTATTGTGTGATTATGTGATACACATTCTTTTAACTAAGGGTTTAATAGTTAGTTCATCATTGATAATAATTGTAGGGATTTCTTGTTTATGGAATTAGACTTCATGTTGTTTCAATTGGTGGTTAAGGCTAGAATGAGGGTTATAGTTACCATGTTTGGATGATCCATGTTGGATATCATGATTTTTGGTTAATAGGAGAGTGGGTTACCTCCATTGTGTATTGGCATATGAAAATGATATATCGATAAACTACACATGTAGTCAATTATGTAGTGATACTTTCATGATGAATCTCTTGGTCATGATCTTACCCCATGATAAATGATATCTAGAACAACAATAATGTTTTATATAATGATTTTGGAGTGGTATTTATTTTAATTTTTTTTATATCACATAAATAGATTAATTACTTAATTGGGATTTCTACTGAAAAAAGTTTTTCTCTTCATTGTGGGTTTCTAGAAAAGGAATGATGATAGATGAATCTCTTAGAAGGATAGTGGATGATAGTTGGGAGGATTAACCGATTATATTTTTTGATTAAGACTAGTTTCCTCATAGGAACCACCTACAATATGAACATGGAAATTGAACCTAAATTTTAATGATGGTACCAATATAGGATCTAAGAGATTAAGATGAAGTTGTAGTGGTGTAAAATCATTCAGTGTGAGTCAGACCTTATGACAACTCATAATATGTGATACAATGGTAGAGGTTCTCTATGGGCAGTTTTTGGATCACTATGGAAATCCAAAATGAATTGAGATGGAGTATAGAATGAGTTATGAGATTGATATTTCATAAAATTATACCTCTTTTCATGTCTGGAATTTTTTAGATCACAATATAGTAATTTATATTATTTGTTACTTTGAGTACTATTTTATTTCCCTTTCTATTCTTTCCTATTATTTAATAGTTGACTTTAATAGTTAGGTCCTATTTGATTACCTAGTATTATATATTTTTTTAAATTTATTATTTACCATGATATTCTAGGCTTAGTTACTTGACTTGTAGTGACATAATTAGTGGTTTAGGTGTGAATCTAATGAGTGTTCCATATTTTATATAGGGTTAGATATATTGGTTATACATCCTAATTATATGGTATTTATTATGTTCTATATCAAATAGGGATATGAGGTTATAAACTTCATTATTGATAAGAATGTGGGGCCTAAACTGAGTTGGGTGATTCCAATGTGTGTGTGTGTGTGTTTCACAAAGAATAAATGGAGACATAATATATTTAAAGATAATGCATATGATATGATTTTGGGTGGGTTAAGTGATAACCATCATTAAATTTTACAAGAATCCACTTGATGACTAACACATAGTGAGTTGAGGATGGTGGTGTAATCATACTCGACCATTGGAATCACCCCTAAATACATATACAAAAATAATTTTGTGTTTATGTGCCGATATAAATGTTTCATTGAATGATTAGGAATATTCTTAGATATAAATGTATATATTGGGATGAGAAATGTTATGTAGACTGATGATTCAACATGATCTAATCTAGTGACTTTTTATAGAGACTAATGCACTTTATTTATTATTATTTTATCATGTATCAGCTAAGGGGATAACATATTAATTATTTTATGATGTATGTAATATATGAATTTATACTACTTCTCTATTGTATATTACTATATCATATAGAATGTGTTTTATATTCTAAACTACAGTAAAAAACCATTTCCCCCCAAATTTATGATAATAGCTTTGGGTATATCATATGTGAAAATAGTCCATGACATGTTTTCATTAAACTTGAGTCTTGGGAATTTTATTTCGTGGAATAATGTTATCATGCTGTTTTAATTCCCCCACCACTATTCAACATCATATAGAATATGGGATACTGTTCTAGAGGATTTTTAGTGCTTCAGGTCAGGAACCGTTTAGGTAAACTATGTTTGGATATTACTTGTATAATAGGTTTATTTAGTTAATTCATATTTTCTATAATTATATTATTATTTTTCTTCTGTTAAATGAAATTTATTTTCTCAATCATGATTGAAAAGGGTTATGAAACACCACCATCATCAAAATTTTAATAACATGAATTTATAAAAAATACCAAAAACCTATTAATATGAACTTTCAATAATAAATAACATGGTAATGAAAGTAAATGACTCCTTTATGTACATCTAAATGACAAATATATATATATGTGAAAAAAAATTATACAGTATGAGTCTGTACAAATGAATTAAAATCATAAAAATATAACCCCAATCACAGAATATATATCTCATATAAATAATTATAAAATATAATATTCAATTAATCTCATTATAATCTATATATTGGATAAACTAATTCCTTCTTGTTTTTAATTATTTCTTTAATCCCAATCAAATATGCTACCTTTTTTATATATACAATAAATAAATTCTCTATGTCAAAGAAAAGTTCCATATAACCTATTATAGAACATGAGATAATGTTACATCATTTTTAGCCATGTATATACACGTACAAGATTTATTATATCCATTTAGTTTTTTATTTTCAATATAATATTTTATATAGTCTATAGGGTATACCTTAATATGGATAGAGTAGAATCTAAGATAATTAATTGAATTTGATGACTCATAATCATTTATAGAAATTATTGAACCCTTATGAATTATATCCTTTAAAAAACAAATCAAATATTCATATTGAGAATTACTAAATGCATACATGGTTTTACAATGAAACAAATGCATTATAAATTTAGTTTTTGTAATATTGTACCAATTAGGATACACGAGTGTCTTAGAAAATTCCATTTCATTTTTAATTCTATCAATGTCATTATTGTGGATACTAAAAACAAAATTTGGCATTGAAGTTTCACTCATTACTTTTTGATTTTCTATGTGTGCACTTTTTGACTGATAATAAATAGAAAATAAATCATATAATATATCTAACAAATCATCCATATCATATCTCTCTATATTATCCACATATGGAATTATTTATCCATTATGGTACCAGACAAGATAATTAGTTGGAAAATAAAATCTAGAGATGTGATTACTAAATTTTTCCTTAGATAATTATGGTATATTGACAATGTTGTAACATAGACATCAATGAAGTTCTCACATTCAATACTTTTTGGAAGAAAAATCCATAAATATTTTAATCCGATCTTGAAACTCATTTTACACTTGATCAAAAACATACATCCAAAATTTATTCATATTGAAATCAAAACGAAAATATTTTATTTGATATGGATAATTATTTTAAAATGAAAAAATTAATAATTCCACTATTGGTATAAACTCATATTATTATTTATTTCATTCAGTTAGTCTCATGAATTGAAATTTTTTTATCACACACACACATGCATATATATTATTTTGAAATGGAACTTATTTTTTAATATTTTTTATTAATGAATAAAAATAAATTATTATGAAAATATTTATATTTTTTAAAATCTTGACAGTATTTTGAATTTAAAATTACATAGATATAAAATCATTATAAATTTATAAAATTTATATATCACTCACATTTTGACATCTTTAAGATATTTAAAATCAAAATATTAATTAAAATTCATGAAAACGGAATTCAATTATTTTGAAAGGAATTATTTTATATTTTATCATTTTAAAATTGAAGTACTTACCACAATAAAAGAATTAAATTCACAAAATAAATTGTATAGATTAGAAAATAAAATATATATAAAATAATTATCAATCACGATACAATGAAAATAAAAATTATATAACATTTTTCAAAGAAACTCCTTAAAATACATACATTGTCCATATATTTGGAAAGGTGGAAAATATAAATAAAGTGTTATTGGGATAGTTTATAATCATTATCTTACTCATTTAGATACAATTCCACAAGGGTATAAAATATATCCCTTAACAATTATCACACAAAAATAGAATTCATTTTGTATTTTTCATTAAAAAAATTATATATAGGTTAGATATAATTTTATGGTATGGTACCTATGTTCAAATTAAAACAAAAAAACACTTATATTATGGTTTATTGAAGAATAAATATAGCTCTAACATTAATTCATTGTTAAATGTCATTAAGAATTCAATATATTACTATATTAAATAAAATATTTTTTTTATTTTGAAGGTTTTTTATTACCACTAAAAGGAAAATTGAGTTTTTATAATAATTCTTACATAGATAGGGATTTATGAAAAGTTATTTATGTACATGTTCATGTTTTTAGTGTTATACCATTTACTTTTTCACTAGAAAAATCTTAATTTCAATATAAATTAAAATAACCACTAATACATATTGAACCACTATCTCTATGGAAGAAATTAAATAGAGAAATGTTATTATTCTAAATTGGTTTCAATTAAATAATTTGTTTTATATCTAAAATATTATTTTAATTAAATGATACATGATCATTGTTTAGAAATATGAATCACATTTATAAACAATTAAAACATAACTGAAAAAAATAAGCTTGAAATTATATATTATATTGTTTCACTGAATAAATAAATATATTAAATAATGTACTTATAAGAAATTTCAAAAAGGTGTTTATAGATAAATTTAGTGTTTAATTTTAGAGTATATAATTAAAATTTCTAATCTCATCATATAATAGTTTATAAATCATATAACAATAAAATTAATGTTAATCAATACACTATAAAATTATGTGAAGTAAAATAATGATGAATCCAAACTATAGAGTAGTCATGAGTTTAGGATTATGGTGTGTAATGGGAAATTTAATTTAGAATTTTAATTAGGGCCTAAAGTTGTTAATATGCCTCTATTATAATGTTAGACACAGACTTTGAGGGAGAAGTGTTGACTTTTCATTTTATATTCGGTATAATTCCATGATGTAGTAGAATAATCATGTGGCCTAGTAGGGACATTAATGTTCCATGTAAATTTAAGTTATAATATCACACACTACATCATTATAGAAGGGTACATCATGATAAGTTTTTTTAAAATCATTTCATGATCAACATAGTGGGATAAAAAAATTGACTATTTGTTATATCCTACCCAAATAAACATGAAATTATGAGACAAATTATAAACAAGTGTACGTAAAACATTGTGTTCTCCATCTTTATTGATATTTATGGGGTGAAATTTATAGTTATCCCCAAGTGACATCCAATAAAATCTAAACTCCACAGAGATGTCTACAAGTAACGAGAATCCTTGTAAAATATTAAGGAAACAAAAAAACTCTAAAACTTGTGAAAAATTCTTCTTTGTTGATGAAAAATAGAGAATCAGTCATGAAGAGAGAGTTTTTCATGGACATTATAGTCACATGAGAATCATCTTCCAATGTTTAGTAGATAACATGCATTATCTGTAACACATACCTATTAATAATAGAATATTTTGACCATATAAAATGATTACAACATGTTTATGAAGACATGAATGAATCATCCTGATTATTAATAGACAAAGTAATACTTTTAGTAGATGTAGTTGAATCCATGAACCAATATTATAGTCTATATCATTCAAAATAATTCTGGAATAAAATTCCATTAATCAAAAATTAGTCATAAAATGTGATTAATATATTATTTTACAACAAAAAAGTCTCCCACTTGAACTATAATCTTCATAAAAAATATAAAAAACCATTTTTAATCCTTCATAACTCCATTAGATATAGTTTATCAAAATCTCATTATTTTGGAACAAACACTTCATCTAAAAATAATTTTTTATCATAAAGAATAACTATCTGACCTTATGTGACTTTATAGCATTGAATGTAAATAAAAATCACTATTTCATGGATTTAATTAAAGTGTATCCTATAGATAAATATTAGTTTTTCTTACGCTACAAAGGGGTTTTTTGTTAACTTGATTAAACATACTCATATGTTTATATGAACACGTTCACCATAAGATATGTCATATACACCATATTTGTACATATATAATCCTTTTCTAAATTACATTGAGTGACCATTAGACATGAAAATTTAAATCTAGTATATAATAACACATATATTTATTACTATCTAAAATAAACAAACCATATTTAATGAATACATCACATTTCATTCATCCATGTCATTGAGAAAATCTTATGTCATTAAACAAATCGTTTCCATAAATTTTCTCAGTATAATGAAATTGGTATATCAAAAATATTTTATCATCATTTTAGAGGATAAATATATTCTCGGTTGATCTATAATTGATGAAATTTTCAAAAACTAGTAAAAATATCGAGATTAACTATGCCTCAAAGCCTTATGATATACCTAATAGGATCATCCAGTCACATGATAGGGGTAAATCAATTTCACCCTTTTAACTAAATCTATTTTGGACCTATTTAAACCCCCCCCCTAAATTTAATTGAATACTTATCATAATTTATAAATAAATTAATTTTTTATGATTACCCAATATACACATACCATGAAGCATGAGTATAGCATAGGATATTTAATAATTTTCAACTCCAATGTGGGAATGTACACCTTTCAATGATTAAGTCATGTCAAAGAAATAGATTTCCACTATATAAAAAAATTAAATAAAATAGAAAATATGTTCAATATCCTCATATATCACCAAATATAAATTACAATCTACTAATTTTTTTTATAATAGACCCTAATTTTTATATTTTTTCCTTCCAATAAAATCAATGAACAGGATCATAAATATGCTTTTGGATATTTCAAAATCAAATGTTCTAATACTATTTATCAATTAGAGACATTTAAAACTAGTGTATAATCTGTTATTTTATATATATGATAGTCTCTTAACGTTTCTAGGATTTTGAATATTATATACAATTTTTATGTTGGACTCATTAAAATTATTTTATTATTGACAAAAAAAATTAGAAAATACCATTTCCTTTTGGTCTCTCAAAATATTTTTTCTTATTATTATCTCAATTAGGTTTTTTATATTATATGGATATCATATTTAAGGTGAAAAATCTTATTTTACTTCTTCTTCCTTATTCTTTTTTATTCAATATATAAGATCTTTATTCTATAATATCATTGGGGTTTCTCTCATTAATACACATAATATTCTACTAAAATTTAGTTATAGGTTTTCTATGTCAATATAAGTACTTATACATATTATTCTATTTATATTTTTATACCAATTCAAAATTATGTTTATATATTTTTAAATATTTAAGTATCGAAACCCTTTGTATTTATATAAATGTAATCTCCTCCAAAATTTCCCATTTTAAAACTGGTCAACAATATCACTTTCTTTTTATTATCAATTAATATCATTTAAAACCAATAAAAAAGGATTTTTATTTAAAATTTCTATGATAAGAAATGATTATTATGTTTTTTATTTATTTAAAATCTGTATTTAATTATTCTATCCAAGTTGGAATGAAATATTTCATATAGTATAAATGTAGTGGCATCTAATATCATATAACGAAATAAATGTTGAGAAATTATTAAATCACCTTCAATTGGTATATCATTATTTTATTTATTTATTATTTTTTACTTCATTCTTTACAATGTGAAGATAATTTTATCTTCATGAATCGAAATTACATTTAAATCATTAATATATTTATTTCAATGAATAAAAACTTCAACATCATATTGTTTAACTTCTAAAACCTCCTTCTAGAACATGATGTAACTTCTTGTAATCTCACATTTTTTAAAGAAAAAAACATTTACAACATAATTAAAATTTCTTATGTATCACTATGACCTCTCATAACATTTCCAAATATTCATTAATCAACCCTCACATAAGGAAAATGTATATTTTTTCCATTCACATAAATGTTTAACTCTAAATTATTACCTTTATGAAAGAAATAATTTTTCTTATATATCATGATGATATTCTATAATTAACTGGTCAAATCTTTGCCTTAACAACATGTGAATTTTTATAATTTATTTGTTATTTATTTTTCTTCCATTGTTTATTTGTTGTTTAAAAGTTATGAGTGGAATTTTAGAGTGTTCATGTGAGGAATCTTCATTTCATAGAGTCATCACTTCATAGCATGAGGTACTATAGTGTGGAGGTTTTGGACTAGTGTTTCCCATGATCCAATAATAAAGGGTTTTGTAGTGGAGAAATATGGGTCTTGGTTGTTCCCACTTGAATTCTTTGCATAGACACACCATTTTCTAAAGGGTTATGCTACATACCTCTAGAGTGATAAGGGGGAAGGACCTATAGTTTTTGTTTACACCCTACCCTTTATTCTATAATAAAATACTATTGTACTACCTTCTATTGGTGTTTTACAGTATAATATTGTGTTCATGTTATATCCCTATAATGTAAGCTTTAGGTATGTTTTATGACATCACATCATGTCCACTAAACTTATGTCGTGGGGCACCTACATTGTATAAGGGTAACTAGTGATACCCAAAAATAAGATATGTAGTAAATAAAATAGCCTTTGGAGGTCATGTTATAGACCTCCCAATTATTGATGGATCATCTAGTGGTCTTTTTAGTGTGCGATGGTGGTATGGGGTCCCCTAAATACTTCATGGGATAAGATATCACATTATGGTATACGTCCACCATGTTTTTAAAATGTTTTTTACCATTATTACCCTCTTTCATTTAAAAACTTTTTGGGAATTTATTTTCCTTCCTTCATTCATCTGAATGGATTGGATGCCTTAATTTTTTATTCATTTTTGATAATCCCCCTTTTGAGGGTTTAAGGGGAACCCATAAATGGCATGTAGGATTCGTGACATTACAAGACATGAAGGTATTGAAGGAATTCATCCCAGATAATGACTACTTGAAACTACCCCTCCCCATCATCTTCATCATGATCATCACTCCACATTCATATGACTGTATATCTAGGTATCCTATGTAGGGATGCACATTCTCATTACTGATGTAAAATCCATAACCTCTCATTCGTCCAAGTTTGAATACCTCTACTCTGGTAAATGTTCCTGCTTTGAATCCACATCTAGGGCCTTTTTCCTTGTATGTATGTCTGATACATCTTCATTTAATGTGGCCTGATGGTTTTGAGGTGGCCCAAATGACTTGAGGTGATGTGACGGAATTAAGGTGTCCCGAAATCCTTACTTGCTCGAAGGCCTTGGGTAGCCCGAAGGCCTTGAAGGACCCGAGTACCAAACTGATGACCTGGAGTCCCAAAGTAGTGAATTGTTTTGGATGATATAGTATCAAATAATACCTGATACAGTATTTACTATAGTACCTGTATAGTTCCTTCTACAGTTCACCTACAGTGATCAAAAATATTCCTCTACATGGATTTAATATTGGGTCCCTTGGATTCACTTAAGGATTCCTCACTAATCGGGTTAAGGCTCATGTGCCTTTGCACATCTCTAATGGAAAATATCCTTAGGTGAATCTCTTCACCCCTTCTTTGAGTTTTGGTGTCTACCACTTCAATTTTAAGTGATTCTATCAATATTAGGTCTCCTTCTTATTTTATTATTCCTTCTACTTTTTATTCTTTCTTCATTACATGGTCACTTCATAGTCGAACAAAGATCTTGGGTTTTATGTATTCTTGGGATTCTTATTATATTATGTTTACTACTATCATTTTAGAGTTCTATAGACCTTTTTTTAGTTAAATATGACTATAGTATTTTGATTTCTAGAATTCTAGGTAAGTGAATCAATATTATACTTTTCCCTAGAAAACCGGGTTATTATAGAGTTTTTCAAATTCCTTTTCCTTAAAATTATATATAATTTCTATGTAAGTGTCATCCAAATAGATTTTCTTAGAAGGATTGAAAATATAAATAAGGTTTTCAAATATATATCTCTTGTACATAATAGTATTTTTTGGATTTTAAGTATATTGGTTTAGGGTTTTATTATTTATAGACATTTATGTGTATGTTACGTTTTATTTTTTATGTTTATAGAATCCACATCTTTGTGATATTTAAATAATTTTTCAATAATTTTGTGCCTTTTGATTTAGACGATTTAAGAGATTTTCTGATTTTAAAGTCTGGTTCATTCCCTGATTTCAAAGTGGTTTCAAGAAATTATAATCCAAAAATAGTTTTCCTAAAGTTATTTTGTTGATAAATTCTATAGTTTGATAAAATGGCCCCTTTAAAACTATGAAAATAAGTTAGATTAAAAACATTATTTTTAAAGTGGTTTTCAAAAGATGTTATGGAAATAACAAAACTAGTTAGAATATATGTCCAAGTTGTCACCTTAATTAAATAGTTTTATATAAATACGTTGTACCCTTATGTTATTCTCATATGTATTGGATTACTAGTTAAATTAATGTTGTTATGGTTCATGTTGAAAATATGTGTCAGTTATATGGGGCTTGCATAAGGGGTTGTCAAAATGTTAGATAAGTGTTATTATGTTATAAATGTTACCTCACCTCTCTCCACATAATTAATATGAATGATAATAATCGTAATGAGCAGTTTAATGATGGTTTATATCTAGTATATATGAGATGGAACATATTACTCTTTGTATTGAATGGGCCTAGAACTTGGTGGATTCCCTTGATGAGGCTAGTTAAGAGAAACTGGTTAGTTATAGATTGAGAATGCATTGATAGGACAAGAGATGGATCCACCATAGTACGTCTAGGGTTGTCTTATGGGGTATCTAGGACTTTTCCATAACTCTATACACTTAACTATTTTCTCACAAAATACTTATTATTATGTCTTGGTTGGTTCTATTTTTATCTAAAACTACTTATTTGTTTAGGATTAGAAGTACAATGTTTGGATGAGACTTGTTGTAATTATGATATAATTCTTCTATGAGTGAAATATTATTTCTTGGGTGAAATCATTACCACCAAGTATATTCGGATTTCTTTAGGACTTATCCCTAGCTTGTGGGGATTAGTAATTCCTTTCTAAGCATGCCAAATGCTAGTTCTGGTTCTCATATGAGGGTTGACATGGTCAATGCATGGTATAATCACACCATTTGAAATACTATGTGAAAATTTTGAAACTACCACTAGAAGGAAACAAAACCATGTGTGTGGGATCTATAGGTTTTCTAGGTTATATGGGATAACCATGGACCCTTGTTTTATCCACTATTTTCAACCCCAAAACATGGGAAACCCTAAAAACCCATATAATATGGATATAAAATGAAAAAACACCAATCTAAATAAAAAACAAAAAAATATTAGAATTCAATACCCATTCCATAACATCCCTTTTATAATTGAGGATAAAGGGGAGAAAGAGATGTATAGACTCTTTCCTCCCATACCACTTTAGATATGATAGTCTAAGATTCAGTATACCAGTCAAATTAAAACACTATATCTATTCAACATTACATCATGTGTATTTTTATTATACATTTTTGTTTTATTTTTCCCTTTTCTATTGTTTATTTAAGTGTTTTGGGGGACTTATAGAGTTTCTAGGTGTTGAATATATATATTTCACAGTCACCACTTCCCAACATAGGGTGTTGTAGCATTGGTGTCAAAGACTAGGGAGGCCCAAAACGCAATAGGAAGGGGATACACCATGTATTGGTATTGGCAAGGGTTGAGACCTCATCCATTTTTTCCAAGAAACACCATGGCCTATAGAGACACACTAGGGACCCATAGAGTAAATAGGGGGTACCTATAATTTTTAACATATACCATACGTTGTGTTCTGAAATATCCACCCATAGAATAACCCTATGGGGGTGCTTTGTAGTGTGGATAAGATGCACATGTTGTATCCGAAATATGAAACATTCATGTCTATACTGTAAAAGGGTAATAGATATGACCCTTATATATAGGAACCTATGATGTGAGGTCAAGGAATGACCATTAGGGTTATTACATGGGTCACCTACACTATGTAAGGGTAACATGTGGAGTGCTTATGAAGGTGTTTTAATCCATGGCATGGCCAAGGGAGGCAACATTGCTTCCCTCCCTCTTATTGGAGAACTACACCATATTCTCCAATATGCACCATGAAGGTTAGGGTCCCTATGAGTGGTGAAACTACCACTTAGGGAACACCCACATTAAATCACAAAGTTTTCACCCTAGATGGACCTTTTCAAAGGCACTATACCTTTAGAGCATGAAATCACAATGGGGCCTATGTCCGCCAAGATTTTCCAAAAAATAGTTGTTTATAATTATTCTCCTTACCATTTAAAACATATTACATTATTTATTTTTCTTCATTAATATTCCATGAATAGAGTACGATATTTGGATACTCCCCTACCCTCTCCTTTGAATTTCATTATCCTCCACTTTGATTTCATGCGATTCCACCAAGGTTATGACTCTTTCGTCTCCTTTTCTTCCATATTATTATTTTATTCCTTCCTCTTTCCTTGGTCTATTCTTGGTTGAACCCTAGATATAGGACCTAGTGTAATCAGATGATAATTTATAGATCATGGTTCTCAGTATCCTTTTGTAATTTCATGGACATTATTTTTTTGGGATAAGTGTATAGTGTTTGAAGGAGATAAATTTGACATAAGAATCTATATGTTATTCATTTTTCATAAAAATTTATATTATTCTTGTGTTTATCAAATTAATTTTCAGAAAAAATATGTATATTATAAATAAAATTAAATTACCAATAGTTTTTCTTAGATGGACTTAAAATTAAATGAATATTTGAAATTATATTCTTTTCCTGCATAACGTGATTTGTGGGTTTTAAAAGATCATGGTTGGTGGTTTCATTCATGGTTGAATTTTATATGTATTTTGAATTTTATTTCTTATTATTGTGGTTTCCACATCATTTAAAAGGTTATATAATTGTTAAATATTTTTTTTCCTTTCTAATTTCATTGATTTAATAGATTTAATGATTTTAAAGTGGATTTTATTCACTGATGTCAATAATTTTCAAAGAATATATGATTTCTAAAAAGTTTCCTTAAATGTAATTTAAATAAAACATATAAATATTTATAAAAAGGATTATTTGACACCTTTAAAATACTTTTTTTTAGAAATTATGGTATTAATTTTATTTTAAAAAGTCTTTTTTTTTTGAAAAAAATAAAGCTAGTCTTGAATATAATTCATTATTTTCACCTTTATTAAATAGTTTTCTATAAATATATTTCACCCTTATCCTGCACTTATGTGTTTTGGATCACTATTTAATCATATATTGTTATGATTTATGTTGATGATATGTATATGTTATATAGGGATAATATAAGGGGTGTTAGGAGGTGAGATAGGGTGATTTTATTATAAATGTTACCTTGACTATCACAACTTAATTTGTGGGAATCTGAGGTGTCTTAGTGAGAGTTTTGGTGATGTTTTCTATATATTCCTAATGATATAGATTATATCCCACTTGGTTTGGTAGGTTATATTTCATGGGGTAGTACCATTGGTGAGGCTAGTTGAGAGTTATCGGTTGGTTATATACTAGGAATGGATCGATAGACAGAATATGGTTCCATTAAAGTATATATGGGAATGTCTCATATAGTGTCTAACATTTTTCCACCACTATTTATATTTAACTCTTTTATCACATGATACTTATTATTATGTATTCATTGGTTCTTTTTTTATCTTAAATGTCTTATTTTTTTACATATGGACATCAAATTTATGAACATGACATCCCATAATTCCAGAATAATTACCTTTTGTGACAGAAAAATTATGAAAAATAAGTTCAATCGTGTATATTTTGATTCCCTTGTTACATTTATACCTTCAATGGGTATTATAAATTCTCTTTATTCCATGACACTGGCAGGCTTGGGTGTTCAGTGTACGGGTGACCTAGGTTAGTTCATGACATAGACGTGTCTCCTCTAACTGATGACTCATATATATAATTTTATAATTATTGTGTATATTTTAAAGTTTTATAGTTAACTATAATCCATGTGAAAATATTATATACCATATATAAAAATTTTGTATCCAGTGTAACCTCCCAAAACATTTCCAAATCATTATTTATGGGGGAAAAATATGCATCTAATGCCTTTTACATATTTTAACATTTAATCCTATTAATTAAATTATATATTAGTTCGATTAATTATTCATATAGGTATGTTTATTACTTATCCAGTTTTTTCTTCTGATATTATCTTATGTACACAATGAGTTCTGTATTTATCCAATATTATTTAGTTCTATGTTAAAAAAATATTACATATGAGAGAAGACTTATCTAAATCTACATAAAAACTTTTCCAACCTCTTTAAGGAATTTTGGATCATTCCAAAACAAGTCAATCCAATTTTAATTACTTCATAAAATAATAGTTTATTTTATAATCTCATATATTTCACATCCAAATCCTTAAAACGTATGAATACTTCATTTGATTATTTCTATATAGTTCCACAAACTCATCAATTTCATGATCAACTCATCCTCCTAAAATATTCAACCAAAATATATTATATATATACATTTGTGTTTATCATGCTAAATAATCCACTGATGGATTCTTAATGTTATTGATAGTTATTATATTTGACTTAATGGACCTATTCCTCATCAATCATATCCAACTCTCACAACCTCAAGAATCTGTAGTAAAAGCTGTTGTTAGTAACCATTCCATCTATCATTTATTCTTTATAATTAAACTCCATAATAATAATATGATAACATTTTTTACTATAGAAATTGATTGTATTATACTTCAATTAAAAAATATCTATATATTCTTCTTGTTTGAAATAAAATAATAATGAAAAAAACTAAAGTAGATTTTATTGCTAACATATGAATGATATTTTCCATATTATTCAATGGATAGAGGAAAAAAACCCAAATCATAGAAATTAAAATTTACATATAAAATGTAATAAACTCTCAAATATCCCATTTTTTCTAAAAAACTTCATCAACCATGTGATAATTAAGTATCTTATTTTATTGGAATCTTATACATCACCAAAAACATATTGACATTATTATTTAGAATTAATAATAACACAGTTAATTGAAATATTTAATCTACACCTATAGATTTTTTTTCAATGCCATTAACATCTAAATAAATTACTATCAATATGTTTTTGGTATATTTATTTTACTCAACACCTCTATTAAAAATAAATATAAAGATATAGGTGATAGAGAGGTTCACAAACATGTTCATCCTTCATCCCTGATTTAAATTTAATCTCTTTGCCTTTATTATATCATAATTGGTTATAGAGAAATTCAATACTTTAGAGAATGATGATATAACATTTCACTTAAAAAAATTACATAAACTAAACAAATATATGTGTATGTGAGCTTTCTCAATTTAGAAATAATGAGTGATTAATATTTATAACAATGACGTAAATAAAGATTTCCTAGCATGTGATACCTTTTATGTTTTCTATTTCTAGGTAGTGATAAATAATATTTTTTAAAATAATTTATCATAATAAATTATCTTAATGATCACATCATAAAAATAAAAGTCAAATATAGATTAATCTCCCTTTCAAGATCTCTATCAGTTTAATATAAACACCCCATTAGTAATCAAATTTTATTCAACATGAAACAAAAATGGAAAAGGTGTTATGGACAAACTAAACTTCATATTTTTTATAGATTCAAAATTCACATGATATAGCCTCATTTTAAAGAATACTCATATTATCAGGTCACCCCCGAGGGATACAGTATATCAACTCTTCATCATGGTTGATCTCTATAAAACAGAACTCCAAAAACATCCTTTTAGATACTACATTGACATTTTTCAATAAGAAAACTGTAAATATACTCCATTATGGTTTATTTTTAATGAATAAATTTTTTCATGTGTTATATTTATATATTTTATGGATTATTTTTTAGATCACTAACTTTGATGGTGTACAATTTTGAAACCCAGTGTGCCCGGAATAAATGTTTGAAATATATTAAATTTATTAAATAGAACATGTACACAGTTTTCTTAAAAATGTGGAATTACTTATAAATGGTCACCTGAATCATAAATATTATGGAACCTTTTAGTTAAAAACATGGGTTTTTCTTTATAAAAGACATAACATTGGTCTTCACAAGGTGTTTGTGTAATATTCATCATGGGAATGGAAAAAAATAAAAATAATTAAATAAATTATTCAAATTCTTTTTCCTTGATGTAACGATTGGAGAGTATTTAATTAGACTATTATGATATAATTATAGGTTTATCTGTATAACCCATGTTTTTTATAGAAACATTGGAGAGAAATTTGGAAAATCTCCCCCAAACAGATGGCAACTAGATCATGGATCGATGATCAACATGTAACAATATTGAAGGATCTCACCAACGATCATGGTGTAGCTCTCTTATTCATTATTGATTAATCTAAATTGAGGTAGTAAAATTGTTTTATTAGATTATTTCTATATTATTAATTTATATGAATAATTTAATTAATCAACCAAAATATTTATTGTCCGACCAGTCGTCTTATGGGATGATTCTTATTTGAGGGGATTTTTATCGGTAGAATTACTTTGCGATTATTTATTCTTCATTGTTATTTTATCGGTGAAGGATCAAGGATAACATCAAAATTGGACAAGGTTTGCTCCTTAGGTTTGTGGTTATATATTTATTCTTGGATTGTTCATTCATTTCAGGTGTTCTTCATATGGGTCGTGGTTCGACATATCTCAATGAATCGATCATTGTGCACCTATTTCTTGATGAAATGATCCAATATTTTAGATATGGGATCGACATGAAATAAAGGTGGTGTTATGATGGAAGTGTTAGTGGATTGGATGGTTTTTTATATTTGATTTCATTTTCTTAGGCACACAAAAAATAATTCCAAATGAGGTGGATTTCTGATTGAATCAAAGGGTCGGATCTTATTGTTCAGTGATGGCATGAATCATCGTTGATTGAATCACTATTTTAGAATGATACAATTAATAGATCAAATATTGGACTAATGGATGGAAATTATAATACCAGATATGGTAATCTAAAAAGATCAATGATACATAGTGTCTAATGCAGATCCATGTTCCAGGAGGGCCCCTGCTAGTGGGGGTTAGGTTTTTAGAGATAAGTTAAGTATCACACGGCGTGTGACCCTGTCACACATCATGTTTAACACCCTGTGATTTCCTATAAAATAGATTTCTAAATAATCATATTTATTTAATATCTTGGATATCATGTTACACCATGTTAATATTTCACTACATTCAACACAGTTTAATCTTTTGTTGCATGCAACATTGAGTTTCTTTGAAACATCGTTTTTTTTAATAATTATTTAAACAAAAAAAATTATAACCTAGATTTTGAAATGGTGGGTATGAAAAGGATTAAATGAATTATTAAATTATGGTTTACAAATGTATTCTTTGACCAATTAATTATAAATGAACGTAAAACATTTTTCCAAAAAAAAAATAGAGTTTTTTATGAAAAACTATTTAAATGTGCACAAGTGTGTTTTATACCAATAAATAAAAAAATAACTCTTTTTGGATTATATTAAGGATATATATATATATATAATATATTCAATATAATCTATAACATTCATTTTATTTGTTTTCTAGACATGATATAAGAAAAAATCGCATTTTACGCATAAAAGAAGTATTTTTTAAAAAAACAATTCCGCATTTTGATGGAACACATGATAAAAATATAGTTTTTAATACTTTATATAACATATTTTATAAAAACAATATTATATAGAAGAGGGATATTAAAATTTTAATTTAGGAGAATTTTTTTTATTTTTCTAAGAAGTTCCATGTTTTGGTCAATAGTGAAAATATTGATTTTTATTTAAAAATATATTTTCTTTTAATGAATTTACAAGGTAAAATTATTTTTTAGGTTAGAATTAAAATTTAATTAGTACATTTTGATTTAAGATAATCCAATTATGGTTTTTCAAAAGTATTTTATACATGAATTTACATGAAAATATTTTATGTTTTACTAGGGAATTTTTCAAAAATATTATTTGTTTCATGAAACTTTACCAATTTTATATTAAATTAAATTCTGATATTATATGTTTTGAATTTTGAAAAATGGATGTAAAAATTTGATTCATAAGTTCCAAATTTAGGAAATTGGTCCTTTTTATTTATGGCTAATATGAATAGTGACATTCGTAAATTTTGTTGTCATGATAAAGGGTAAATTGAGTAATTTAAGTTAAAAATAAAATTATAAAGACTATAAAATCACTCTAACACATGAAATAAATTTATTTTATGAATAAAAATCGACCTTTAATACCTAATGATCTAAAAAATGTTTTTTAATGGACACTTTTCAATGAAAAATGACTTAAATGTCATTTAAATCAAAAAAATCACAAAAATGTCACTTTCTTAGTGTTTAATATTCGTTATGTGTCCATGTGTGGAAAAATTTATGTTATGAACGAATATAACATCAAATTTTTAACTTAATAAATATATTCTCATGATGTTGATTAATTTTTGACTTTTTGACCACTTAAATGAAATTTTGGAATTTTTAAAATATTATTTATTAAAAATTAATACATGTCACATTAATGTTTTAAATACTTTATCATTTCTATAATGTGTTAAAAAATATATATATTAAAATATAAAAATTCTTATCAAATATATAAGATTTATCTTCACTATGGTATATTAATTTTCTTTTTTAGTAAAAAAATTGTATATTAAGATATTACAAAACACAAATGTGGTAATTATTTTATTAATGTAAATATCAATGAAATGTTAATAAATATTTTAATATAAATTTAATTTCTGAAAATTAATGTGAAAAAATAATTTTATAGAGAAATATTACCACTTAGGGATATAATAAAATATATTTTTTATAAGTTAACTTACTATCATGATATTCTTAAAAGTCCAAGTTATGAATATTATCAAAATTGATACTAATAATATTTTACCAAAATAATATATTATTGAATTATTTCAAAATAATAGAACATCAATAAAAATGAAAAAATGTATACGGTCTAAAATTTTATAAATTTTCAATTTCATAATTTATTTAAATAACATAAGTATAATTTATAACCTTTTAATATTGAAAGAGTTTTTACCTTATTTAAAATTAAAATAGGTTAAATAAGCGTTAATAAAAATTATAAGGTCTAAAATAATACCATAACTTTTATAAAATCTATTAATTTATGATATTACAACCTTATATCATCTTATCATGAAATAGATATCATTTTGAGTTATTTTAATACATAATGAATTTATTATAAATTAATATTTTTGAAACTACAAAAAGTATCCCTTAACTCAATTATAAAAGAGAACCTCCTATCTCCCTTACTCAGAACACTTTGAGTATTACATCACGACCAAAATCATCCAAATTATAATATACACAAAAATAGACACATTTTAGAGGATTTGGTGTACTAAAAATAAAAACTCTAGTGTCCATTATAGGAGATCTCAAGGATCTATTTAGAAAAAGAGGTAATTTCTCTAACTGATCAATCTCTTTTTATAATCTTCTACACATCATATAAATCTATTATATGAATCATAAAATAATAAATATATAATAATATATATACTTAAATTTTATTATGATTATGAATGCACCACTGTACAACCCCTTTCCCATCGAACAAGAAATAAAGGTATCGCCCGTGTGTACGTATGACCTACTGTCTCGACATAGTGAAACAATTAATTTTCGATAAATATCTTTTATAAGTAATAATTATTATGGTTTTAATTTTTATACATTATTTTTATTAAATAATAATATTTTGTAAATGATATTATCATATCTACCTTTTTACCACCTAAACTTTTGGGAAATGGTAACGTGAATCTTGTATACATATGGATTATCATCTCCACGATGCGATGAGATTCGTTTTCCATCAATATTTCACATGGATGGTGATAAAGATTAATTTTATGAATATATATGATATATATATATAACATTAAAATTATTATGTAATTATAATATATAATATAATTTTCTTTCATTTAATATGATAAGAAAATGGAAACAGCATTCATGTGTACGTACGGCCTACCATCTCCATGAACAGTGTATATCATTTTCTAAATATATATTTTATAGATTATTATAAATAAATATTTATGGAATAAATATTTATGTTATGGTAATAATTATTTATAAGATTAAATAATTTTATAATTAATAGGACCAAAAATATAACAAATCAAAACACATGTGAGTAACAAAGCGGTTATTACACAAAACGTAACGTTAAAATGAATGTTCTTAATCATGGGTAATAAAATCAAATAAGTAAAGAATGTATAGTGTGATATAATTGAATGCAGGTATGTAATAGATTTATAATAAAATTGTATTTATTATGCATGATTTTTTATGATTATGACGATATTCAAACCATAAGGTAAGGGATTTAATTCTCACTTTTATTTTGGTGGGACAAATATCTTATACGCTACTTGTTTCTTCTACATGATGTATATACTAAAAATGAATGTCTTTTATGAGTATTATATATAATGTTATGGTATTTTCATATCTATATAATTTTATTTCATTCATGGGTCATACAATTCTACTGATTATAAAGTGATGAGTAGTTATTTCAAAGAGTCATCGATATTTGGTATTGTTTCATTTTAAGTCTCTGTTGGGGAATATTTATCTTCACAACCACTTTTTCTAAAAAAAATAAATTTATTTATTACTCTACTATGGATGTTGAAATTCATTTTCACCCATTTTCTACTTTTTACTACATGGTTTGAAAGGAATAATTTTTCCATTTTCCAAATGGGGAACTTTGTGACTTTTCAAGAAGAAGTATGGAACAAATGTTTTTCAACTTATACTGAATGAGAAAAAAATTATGACATGATACTTTATTTCATTAAACATACTTTTAATATCTTATAATTTTATTTTCAAATATTTTTTTAAAAAATTTTGTGGAATTTAAAAAAAATCAAACCATAAAGTGTATTTTCCTAAAAAAGTATTTTCAAGTGATATCTCAATAATATTTTTCATTTACAATAAGATTATTTGATGTTACCTAGGTTTTAATAAGGATATTTTTTAATTATTATTTCCATATAATTTCTATGGTTTCTTTATGTTTGTAATGAAATGATATTTATGAATCCCATTTAATTTTAAAAGCTTATGTTATGACTGAATGATGTTTATGAAACCCATTTCATTTCATGGGTTTTAATATTATGAATGAATTATGTTTTTATGGATCACATATGTATAGTATTTAGTATGTGATGGGTGTCACCTATATCTCACTCAAATGCATTAGGTAAAGATTTATATCTCATGAGACAGACATTACTGGAAGGAAAATTGAACTTGTTTCAGTAATACCGGACTACAATAAAAGTAAACTTATTTAAGTAAATTATGGATAGAATGGGGAGTGAACTTGGTTCTATAATGGACTTTGTCCAATATGATGGTTTTGGAAAATATCCATGACTAATATGGGAATGATTTTATATTATTATGTATATTAAAAAATATCATGTATTATATTATGAATCTCCTGAAATATGTTCTTTATGATATTCTATGATTTATTCCATGATATGATATAATAATAATTGACATAAATGATATCATTTTCAAATGTTTTTAATGTTACTTTTTCTCATGATTATTATATGATTGATATCTCTCTTTTTTACCATTACTGGTTATCTAATCTCATCCTTTTCTTATGTTTCTTTTCCTCGGGATATGAATAAAGTTTTTAGTTCAGAATACTGATGGGGAAGATCTTTATGGGAGATGTTTAAGAAATTTCATCAATTTAGAATAATGTGTTACAAGTTTCCAAAGGCACTAAACTATTAAGTTCATCAAGCATGTGTTTGTGAAATTAAATAAATATTCATCTAAAAATATATAATGTCCATATACGTTAAGCCTACTTCATTATAGTTGTTATCAGAGAAAAGGTTTAGTAACCCTTTGGAAACTAGGATAAGAAAATTTTAGTGAGATCCTAAGAGATAATACTAAAGATATGTATCAGGATATCTCTAAGGATAAGTCTAAGTATAGGTTAAAATCCTAAAGTTTTCATAATAATCAGGAATAGACTAGGATTAGACCTAAGGTGTCATAGAATTAAATGTTATAAGTAATTTTCCACGATTATGGTGTTCTATGACTAATATTAGTGTTTATCACACAATGATTTCGGGTTTTTGTTAATGGGTGGAACCCAAAGGAACTCTGTTAATGATGAAGTTTATGGAAAATTCAATGATTTCATTCCTGATAAACCAGTGTTTTTGGTATATATAATGAAAAATATTATCGCAATAATTAAAAAAGATATGAATCATTCTAGACTCTCAAATGAGAAAATAAGGGGAAAATTTTCTATTGATTCCTTCATGAGGAAACATCTTTAGTGGGTTTTCTGATCCATTTTTTTGCTGAATAGTCGATCAGTACCATTGAAAATATATTTTATGTCCTTCCATGTTTGGAATCAGAAATATTCATTTTGGTTATTTATTATTTAAAAGTTTAACTAGACCAATGGTGGAATCTAATCAAGAATATGAGAAAACAAGTTGAAATTGAATCTATATAATGTGATGAGTTAAAGAACTTATTTTTTAATAAGTAATTTTCATATATTCTTAGAACAAATATAGGGAATGAGTTACTAGAACTTCAATAAAAGGATGATGAATCTGTTGGTACTTATAAAGAAAATTTTACAATACTATCAAGGTTTGCTTGAGGAATTATAATTCAACCTCAATGTAAGGTTCATAGATTTTAAATTGGATTAAAACCATGTCTCCAAAGGTAATTATCCATAAGGTACATCAACAACTATAAAGAGATTTGAGTTGTGCTATCAAGGTGGAAATAAAGGTTTGACTTACATATAAATCTCATAGTTTTGACAAAATATAGAAGATGGATATTAATGGAAAATATAGAAAACATAGTGAAAAGAATATGGGATTTCCTTTTATACTAAAAGTGTGGAAATAAACATGAAGGGAACTGTTTTTAAGGGACTATAAAATGTTCTAAGTGTGGGAAATAAATTCATTAGAAAATTGAATGTTGAAGTTATGGGAAAAGATAGATATTGATGTAAAGACATAACATAATTCAATCCCCCCCCAGCTCAATGATCCATGTACAAGGAAAATGTGAATTATACTAACCATTACCAAAATATGAGGTTTATTGATCATGATTAACATTAGAAACATCTTAAATCCAAACGAAAATGGAAATAGAATGAAATCACTATTGGTGATGTGGAGTATGAAAATGAAGTGGTGGAATGATTGAGTGTTAATCTAATGGGATTGAAGAATGGAATTTATGGTGTTACAGAATAATGAAACATGTAATTATTTTTTTACTATAGTTTTTTATTAATGATTTGAAAGAAAATATTTAATGGTAGTAGTAAACATGAGAAGTGACTGAGAAGGAATGGTGATATTTTTTGGAGAACACAAGATTAAAGTAAGGATAACCCATAATATGTGCATGATGTTGGGATAATGAAATAAATATATGTTTAATAAAATAGTATTTGGGATTGAGTGTATAAATTTTTTGAATTTATGGTATGAGTAAATAATTAGTTTTTGAAAGCATGCATGTTTTCTCTATGGTTTTATGGTGATTCAATTTATTACCATATTTCAACAGAATACATGATAATGGTGTTCACATGTTCAGTGGGTGACAATGAAGAGCTACATCATGTTGTTTATAGGGGTAATGATAATAAAGTTAGTTACCTTATTTCAATTTTTTTGATTTTAATATTTTGGTAGCATTATAAAGGTAACCATTTATGTGATTTTTTACATTGAAATTTTAGGTTTCAGAGATTAATGTTTTATCTCTACATATAAGTATTTATGTATATTGGATGACTAATGTTAAACTTTTTTTGTGAAATTAATTAATGATAGATAGAATGACCTATCATTCTATTTATGGAACTCATGATCTCTTAATTCTTCAAGATTGAAAAATTCAACTTCATTTCTTTGAATAAGAGATGAAGTGGCAATTGATCAAAGAAAACCAAAAGGATGATATTATTCATATCAAATATATTTAAATTAAGTAAGTATTTATTCTCTTGAAAACCATTCAACTATAGGAAAAGCATCTTGAAATAGAAAATGTTATCCCAGTACCATACTTTTTTATGAATGAAATGGTATCTTAGATTATCACATATATATGTAATTATGATTTTCAAATTTATCTTGATGATTTTCTCTATCACTCTCCATCATAAATTGAAAGTTATATTTCTCTCCCATGTCCATGTTTTCATTTTCCAACTTTGTTATATTATGTGGAAACCTAATTATTAGCTACATTGGGTAACCATTATGTTTCAAACATTCTGTTATTAAAATTATTTCTTCATATTCATTTTTATGATAAAAATTTATATGAAAGAAACTTTCAAGTATTAATCCTTTGATTAACCAGACTATTTCAAGGGAGAAGTTCATTTTAAAGGGGGTATAATGTTACACAATGAGATTTATTATAAAAAATATTTTAAATAAAATTATTTATTTAATATCATTAATATAATGATACACCATGTTAAGAATGTGCTATACGAAACAACGACTTACCCTGTGTTTCATAGAACACTCAGTTTCTATGAAAAGTCATTTTATTGTTGTAATTTTTTAAACAATAAAATTATAACCTAACGGTTAGAATGGATGGTATGAATAAGATAGACTAAATTATTAAATTATGCTTTACACGTGTATTCATTGAACAATTAATTATAAATAAATTTAAAACATTTTTTTAAAATAAAATAAAATGTTTTTATGAAAAACTATTCAAATGAGAATAAGTGCATTTTATACCAATACATAAACAAATAATTATTGTTGGATTATATTAAAAAAATATTTATATGAAATTAAATATAATTTCTAATATTCATCTTATGTGTTTTCTATGCATGATATAATAACAAATCAAAGTTTACCCACAAAAGAATTATTTTTTAAAAATTCAGTTTTGCTGCTTTTTGAGGGCGCACTTGCTAGAAATATTTTTTATAAATATTTTATAGATTATATTTGAAGAATAAACATCTTATTTGGAATTAGGATATCAAAAATTAATTTGGGTCAACTTTTGGAATTTTCTGAGAAGTTTCATGTTTTGATGAATATTGAAAATACTGATTTTTTGTTGAAAACTGTATTTTCTTTTAAAGTAGTTAAAAGATAAAATTATTTTTTGGATTACTTTTAAATTTTAATTAGTTTTTTTATTTATAATAACAAAATTATTATTTTTTAAATTATTTTATTAAAAAATTTATTGTAAAAACATTTTATGTATTAGTTGGGCATTTTTCTTAAAAAACGTAGTTTTCATGGAATTTTACCAATTTTATATAAAATTAAATTCTATAAGTTCTACTTTTTGAATTTTGAAAAATGGATTCTAAATTTGGATTCATAAGATCTAAATTTATTAAATATTTTCCTTTTATTATTTGTCAATTTCAATAGTAACCTTGGTAAATTTTATTACCACGGTAAAGGGTAAATTGAGTAATTTAGGTTCAAAATAAAATTATAAAGACTATAAAATGACTCTAAAACATGAAAATATATTATTTTATGAATAAAATTAGACCCTTAAAACCTATTTAATGAAAAAAAAGTTTTTTAATGGATACGTTTCATGAAAATAACATGTATATTATCTAAATAAAAGAATGTCACAAAATGTCACTTTCTTTTCCATTAATTTTCCTTATGTGTTCACATTAGGATAAATTTATGTTATTAAAGAATTTACCTATATATTTTTAACTTAATAAACATATTTTATGATATGAATTCATTTTAGACTTTTTGGTCTCTTATATGAAATTAAGGTATTTATAATATTTTATTTAATAAACATTTAGAGATGGAACATTCATGTTTTAAATACTATATCATTTTAATATATGGTTAAAATAAAGTTATATTCAACTAAAAATATTATTCATAAATATACGAGATTTATTTTCCTCATGGTATTTTATTTTTACTTTCTAGTGAATACATATATATATATATATATTAAATAATTACACAACATGGATAAAGTAATTATTTCTTAATCAAAATAAAAAATAAATGTTAATAAAAATTTAATAATGTAATAATTTTAGATAATTAATGTGGTAAAATAATTTTATAGGTTAACGTGACCTCTTATATATATAATAAAATATCTGGTTCAAGGTTAACCTATTATCTTTATATTTTTATAAGTCTAAGTAATGAATTGACACTAACGATAATTTATCAGAATAATATTTTATTATATTATTTAAAAATAATAAAACATATTTATAAATGAAAATAAAATTTTAATATGATATAAAAAGGTATAAATTGTTCATTTATGACTTAATTTACATCACATAAGTAAAATTTAAATCCTTTTAATATTGAAAATTTTATTACCTTTGTCAAAATTAATATAGGTTAACCAAGGGTTAATCAAAATGATAAGGTTTAAAATAATTCAAAAACATCAATAAAATCTATATTTTGTTGATATTATAACATTATCTCATCTTCTATTTGAATCTGTACACAATTTTTGGTATTTGGATTGAGAATGAATTTATTATAAATTAATATTTTTGAAATTCAAAAAGTTCCTCTCACCTTAATTATAAAAGGGAACATCTTCCCTCACTTTTCACATCACATTGAGCCTTTTATCTCGACCAAACTCTACCAAATTATATTCATGACTTCCCTATACACATTCAATAGGTTCTTATACTCTCAAAATACCAATTCCAGAGTCTTTTAGAGGATATCTAAAGGATTCATTTTAAAGAATAGTTAATCTCTCCAAATGATCACTCTCGTTTTCTATTCTTATATTCCTCTTATAAATCTATGATATATACCATAAAATAAATAATTCATAATCATAAATTTTCTAAAATGTTATTATGATTATTAACACACCACTATACATCCTCTTTCCCATTAAACATGATATGAAAATATAGCTCGTGCGTATGTACAACTTACTATCTCCATGTATCGGAACAACTGATTTTCCATCACTATATTTTATGATTGGGAATTATGATGGGTTTAAGGTTTATATATTATATTTATGACATAATTATATATCAGAATTATAATATCATATCTACCTTTTTACCGCCTAATCTTTTGGTAAATGATATCATCACTCGTGTGTACGTATGGCTTAGCATCTCCACAATGCAATGTGATTTGTTTTTCATCTATATTTCACATGGATGGTAATAAGGTTGAATATTATGAATATATATGATATATATAACATTAAAATTATTATATAATGATAATATATCATATAATTTTCTTTCTTTTAATATGAAAAGAAAATGGAAATAGCGTTCATGGGTGCATACGTCATACCGTCTCCATGAACGGTGTATTTCATTTTATAACTATATATTTTATAGATTATTATACATATATATATTGAATATATATTTGTATAATCATTATAATTATGGATATGATGAAATCATGAAATAATTATAAGGACAAAAAATATAACAAATCAAAACACATGTGAGGAATAAATCAATTGTTACACAAAACGTAACATTGTCATGAATATTGTTAAGAAATGAGTAATAGAAGGCCATAAGTAAAGAATATATAATCTTATATAATTGGGTATTTTTCTTAAATGATTTTTTAATAAACTTATATTTATTATACAAGATTTTTCTACAAGTATAATGAGTGTCAATACATAATGTTAGGGATTTATTTCTCACTTTTATTTATGTGGGACACATGCCTTATACACCGATTATTTCTTCTACGTATGGTATATACTTCCCATGTATGTCTTTTATGAGTCTTATCCAAAATATAATGGTATTTTCATACCGTTATAGTTTTATTTTATTCATGGGTAATAAAATTTTACTTATTAAAAAGTGATGAGTATTTATTTCACAGTCTCATCAATATTTTCGATTGTTTTGTTTTAAGTATATATTAGGGAATATTTATCTTCTATGTCCTTGTTTTATAAAAAAATAAAAAATGTTTTTACTATTATCCTATGTATTATTATAGTCATTTTTTCCAATTTTTTACATTTTACTAGAAGTTTTGAAAGGAATATTTTTTTCCACTTTCTAAATTGGGTACTTTATGACTTTTCCAGAAGAAGTATAAAATGAATGTTTTTATAACTTATAAGGCAGGAACATAATTTTCACCAACATGATGCATTATTTCCTTAAAGATTGAATTACAATATTACAATGTTATTTTCAAAGAAAATTTTTTCTTTTAAAATTGTATGACATTTTATGAAAAGAAAACATTTTCAAAGAACAAAGGATAATTTTATCAATTATTTTCAAGTGATATCTATATATTGTTTTATATTTAAAATATAATTTTTGATGTTACCTAGGTTTTAATGGGAAGATTTTTCAAGTATTTTATCTTTATAATTTTTATTGTTTGTATATGTTTATGACGTAATGATATTTCTGAAAACCATTTATTTTACATGGGTTTTTTATAATTGAATGATTTTTATGAAATCCATTTTGATTCATGGGTTCTCGTATGATGAATGATTTATGTTCATATGGAACATGTATTTATGGTTCTTAGTATGTGATAGTTGAGACCTATATATCCCTAAAATTAATTAGGTAAATATTTATATCTCATGAGATAGACATGACTGTTATGGGAATTGAACTCAATTTAGTAATACAGGACTGGAATGAAAGTAAACTCGGTTCTGTAATCCATGGATGGAATGGGGATTTAACCCAATTCAGTGAGGTACTTTTTCCATTATTATGGTCTTGACAATGAGCATTGACTAATATGGAAATGATTCTCTATGTTTATGTGTATACCACACTCTCATGTCTTATGTTATGAATATCATTAAATATGTTCTTTATGAACTTTTATGATTTATTTAATGACATGTTATCATGATATTTGAAATGGAGGATATTATTTTCAAAAAAAATTATGTTATTTTTTCATATGATTATGTTATGATTGATATATTCCTTTTTTACCCTTATTATGTATTTGATCTCACCCTTTTCTTGTGTTTATTTTCCCAAGGATATGAATAATGGTTTTAGGTAGTAATACAAAAGTGGAAGATATTGATGGGAATATTAAAGATATTTTATAAAATTAGAATAATGTGTTCCAAGTTTCCAATGGCACTAAAATATTGTGGTCATTAGGAATGTGTTTTTGAAATATAAGGAATATTCATCTAAAAAGATTTAATATCCATGTAAGTTAATCCTGAGTCATTATAGCATGTGGTCTCTTCCTTGTGGCTCAACATTTACCTCATATGGTACACTTCTATGGGTTAGATAACATCATGTACTCCCCCTACACGAACACAGCCTGGAAAAGTACATGAAATAAGACTTGTTCTTGTACATAGGTATAGTACATGGGAATTCTACATGTCGTGTACTTCTATAAGGAAATGGACACGACATGAGACATAGGTTTTTTTCATGGGAAATAACTAGGGTCAAGTTAAATGGCGTGTTACCCTACTATTCACCATGTACTCCTTAAAAAATTACTTGGATCCCTTATACTCTATATCTTAGTAAAGTTTAATTAGGGTGTGTTCCCCTTATCCTTTCCCTAACTATTTGTATGGAATCACTTCCTACTCCTAGGAAAACGATCTATTCAGCATGACTTCATGGATAAAATTTTTGGAATCCATTCATGGGTCCTAGAGTGAGATACTTTATTCATCTTCATGCCCTGGGTGAGTTATTCATATCATCGTGAATAAAACTATACGAGAACTAATCCTCTACTTATCAGGTTATCCCGATTGAGTTTTTGGTATACCCCATGAAATTGGTAGTGATCCTAATCTGTGTATCGTATATTTTCATTCTTTCATAATATACTTCCTATAATGAGACCCGACGAGAAGTACCTCTTGGTTGAATGTAATTATTTTTTTCATACATAGTATTTCATTCTCCTAGATGAGTGCTTTGAGGAATCTTCAAGCCGGATTCATAGGCTGGAATTATGGTTGTAACTTACCAGAGGAATATGTGTGTTTATTGAGTATATCTATATATTATTGTTAAGTGTGCATTAGAAATACACCTCTGTAGAGAATAATATACTTCTTTTGTTGTATTATTTGTGATTGTGGGGTGTCCAACTAGCTATTTTTATACTCACCCATGCACGGTCTTCTCCCACATGTTTCATGTCTTGTAAAGAAGATTGGCCTTTTGATGGAGTCAAAAGTGGATATGGACCAAATGGTCCTTAGTTTGGCCGGAAAGACTACGGTGTGTTTCTATGGTAACTTGATTGTAGTCCCAGATTTACATTTAGATTGGAATTGTTTTCAGGAACTTTGTGATGAGCTTTTATTTTCCCCTATTCAATTTCTTTTACTTTTTTTTATACTCTGGGTTTGGGATTTATATGTATGCATCAATGGTTGTTCAGTTGTTTTTATATTTCATAATTATATAGGCTTGGAAGTGTGTGTGATTGTACACTGGTACTTAGCCTAAGGCCTCCCTTGATAGTGATATTCTAACTTGATACTAGTCTGCATCCCCTTTCCTATTAAAGGTGGTCATGGGGAGTCATAGTATGGGACCCACTGAGATGGCTCATGATAGAGTGGTGTCAGAGTAGCCAGTTCTACCTTGGGAAAAAAATTTATGAGATTGGTTTTGGGAAAAAGTGTTAAGTGTTTTGAGTTTGGAATTTAGGTTGGGACTCCAGTCTTGGGATGATAGCTGACGTATTTATACACCGGTACTCTGATAACCTAATGTTCAACTGGATATATGAGAAAACTGGTTGCATATAAAAAAATTATATGCACCATATATTAATAGTTTTTTTTCATTTTCTTCTTGACTCAACTCTCTAGATATACTCATTGACTATAGTAAATCTTGTTTACATTCAGGATTCCTCTAAGAAATATTCTAGCTAGGTTTCAACATCATGATCATGAGGATGATCCCCTTAGTGAAGAGGAATTGATTCAGGGACCAATTCCATTGGTGTTACCTCTAGGTGGTGCACCAGTTATACCTCCACTTGTAGAGAATAACATGGTACTCACAATACCAGTGGATGAGGTGTAGAGGATGAGCACACTTCATGAGTTTCAGTAAAAGAGACCCCTCAGGTTCTGAGGTGAGATTAACACATAGGTGGATAAGGACTGGCTTGTGGCAGTAACCCAAATTTTCATTCTGGTCAGGACACTAGAAGAGGAGATGGCGGTCCTAGTGGTGATCCTTCTTGATGGCTCTGTAGGGTGATGTTGGGGGGTAGTGACCAAGTATTATGATGAGGTGACTCTTGCATGGATAAGGTTTGAATGACTTTTCAAATAGGAGTTCTATCCAGCTACGCTGAGTGCTGTATATATCTAGGTTCTTTTGTAGCTCCATCAAGTAAACACAACAGTAGCTGAGTATTCATTGAGGATTCTTAACCTCTCTAGGAACTCGATAGATATGCTTCCTGGCCAGTTATTCAGGGCTGAGACCTTCAATATATGTCTACATAGAGGCATACTAGGAAGTTTTCTCCCACTATTAATTCCTACTTATGTTGGGTTTCTAAAGAGAGATTTAGTGGTTGATTGTTTCATAGATGAGTAGATACAACCATTGGTTTCTGGTAGCATGAATACTAGAGAATGGAACTTGGTAGTAAGAATCCAACATTAGTATTAGGTACCTGGACATGCGAGAAACCTCATGCAGAGGTCCCAGGATAAACTTTTAGTGGTTTAGGGCTCACAGGGTGGGTCTAGTAAGCCCAAATAGAGTTTTTTCTACTCATTTAATGGAAGGGTACATCTTGCATGAGATTTTCCGACCCACCATATATCTGATAGAGAGACCTTGTATGGGCCACCAAGTAAAAGGAATCAGTAGAATCAGATATGTTCACAGGGTTTTGGATTTTGTAGAGAATATGGGAGAGTAGCGGGAGGTGGAAGACTTTTTAACTTCTTACCACCACCACCCCCAAGGGGCCCATATCAGGCTCAATGATATGTAAGATAGGGGTGGGGATAGCATTAGGGGGTCAAATATTATGAATTAGAGGTTTTGGGAATGATTCAATTCATGATATTTTTTTTCTACCTTATCTATTGTACGGATAGGAACTTGTGAAATTCATTCATTTCTTATGAAATATCATTTTTGAGAAGAAGAGATTTTGTTTGAGCCCCTGGCTCAACACTTGTGCTTGGAGACTCCTACTAAATATGAATGAGAAATATCACACTTGTTCTGATGGTGTAAATAGAATATTGGAGGTGACAGTTTCTCTTGGGGTCTCATGGTAATAGTGATATGGCCTTCTAATGTCATCTTAGTTATGGACTGGTTATCCACAGTTCATTCTAAGAATGAAATTTCCAGGAGGTGAATGTGGTGTGTCCACAATGATAGAACCAAGTTCACTTTTTTTAGTGAAGAGGAAACCTAAGAAACATAGGATGGAATCATGCATAGGAGGGTGTATCCTATTACTCATAAGTTGGATAGAATAACCATTGGTGCAGTGGATGTTATGAGTTCTCATTTTCTTGTAGTGGTGGAAGAGTACAATTATTTCTTCCTTATGGATGATCTAGATTTACCTCCACACTAAGAGATGGTCTTTTTTATGGATCTAGACACCAGTATAACCTTGATATCTATACCATGAATATTGATGGTTCCCAAAAATCATCACGAGATGAGGGTGTAGTTAGAGGAATTATAGAGGAAGGTCTTTATTAGTCTTAGTATTTCACCATGGTCAACCCCAATTTTGTTCTCTAATTATGTATATGGGATATTGAGGTTGTGTGTGGACTACTGATGCTTGAATCTGGTGATCATGAAGAACAAGTATCCAATATCAAGGATTGATGGGCACTTTGATTTGTTGAGTGGGCAATGATAGTTCTTGAAGGTTGACCTCAGGTCAGGATATCCGCATTTATGAGTATTGGATGAGGATATACTAAAGATGGAATCAAGATGTCACTATAGTCACTATAAGTACTTGGTGATTCCTTTTGTCATTAAGAACACCGCAGAAGTTTTCATGGGACACATGAATCAGATCTTTCATCCCTTCTTGGACTAGTTCATGATAGTCTTTATCCTTGATATCCTTGTGTACTCAGTGTCCAAGGAGGATCATGTGAGATATTTAATGATGTTTCTCTATGTACTCTAAGAGCACCAACTTTACATAGAGTTCATAGAGTTTTAGTTCTAGATTCAAACAGTTTATATTCTGGGACATGTTATGTCAGCATATGGATTGATAGTTGACCCATCCAAATTTTAGGTAGTGTTAGCTTAGGAGACACCCAAGAGAGTGAATAAGGGGAAGATCTTCCTTGGGTTAATAGGATGTAACAAAAGATTCATAACTGGTTTCTCTAGGGTATCATCATCCATGACTTTAAACTTAAAGGATAAGACATTCATGTGGATAGAAAACTTCCCAATGGCTTTTCAACAGGTGAAGTAGAGTTTCAAGATCACTCCCATATTCAGATTTTTTGAGGAGGGTGTAGAGTACATAGTTTTTTAGGATATATTAGGAACTAGTCTTGGTTTTGTTCTAATGCAGAGGTAGATGGTGACTGCCCATGGTTCATGTCAGTTGATACCACTTTATATAAGTACATGACCAATTATCTTGAGTTAGCAGTTGTAGTTTTTACACTAAATATGTGGTGACACCACCTGATGGGAGAGTGGTTTATTATCTATTCCGATTACAAGAGTATAAAGTATATCTTCTCTCGTAAGGATCTTAACTTAAGAAAGAGGTGATGGCTAGAGTTACTCTAAGATTATGACTCTGAGATAGTCTATACTTCTAGAATGGAGAATGTAGTAGTAAATGATCTAAGCATGAGATCTTGTTCGCAACTATTGAATGAGGTGTTGGAGAAGTTTTTCTCATTGTATTTATCCTTTGTACATATAGATGGAGTAGCATAGAACCAATTTATGGTTCTCACCCTTACACTTTTTTATTGTTTTTTGAAGGCACAACTTGGGGATACCGACTTTGAGACCCTACATAGTCATATATCTACTATACATGATCCTGATGAATTTTCTAAAAGTGGGCAGCATGTCGTTCATTTTAGATGACGCACGATGGTATTAGTGATGTTGCAGGAGTAGTTTCTGGGATATTTTCATACATTTACTTTGGTGGTACATACAAGTGTGGTGAAGATGCACCAAGACCACCAACATCACTTTTGGTGGTCGGGGATGAAGTGAGGATTTAAAGATTTTGTCTCTCAATGCCTTAATTTTTAGAATGTGAAGGTTGATCATTATCTATTGGATCTATATCAAACCCTTAAGGTGAAATAATGGAAGTGTTATAAGGCTTACATATAATTATTTATAGTTTTACCAAGTACATATAGGGGACACAGTTCTATTTTTTTGATCGTAGAACAACTAAACTGATCAGACCACTTCTTAGCTATTCGAGACAATAGTTCAGTATAGATATTGGGATGCCTTTATATACAGAATATCGTCTAACTCCATGGAGTGCCATCGATGATCATTTTTTGCCATGATTCTCACTTTAAATCCAAGTCGTGGAAGGGGTTATATGAAGAATTTGATAATATACTATTCTTGAGCACAATGTTTCGATCCTAAACTGATAACCAGAATAAGTGGACCATTTAGGTTCTATAGGATATAATATGATCTTCCATGTAGGACTTTGGCCAAATTTGGTAGGACCACCTACCAATAGTGGAGTTTTTATACAACAATATCTACCATTCTACCAATGGTATGACACTATTTGAGGCTTTTTATGGGCGACCCTGTAGGTCGCCACTTTTCTGGACTCACCCAAGATATTTTCCCAGAGTTATTAAGAGAAACAACTAAGAAAGTCCATATCATTCATAAATAGATGATGACTAAAAATATCCAACATAAGAATTATGTGTATTAAAGAAAGAGGTATTTGGAGTTTTAGGAATAAGACCATGTATTGCTATGGGTTTTACCAAGATATGGATTGTGGAGGTTTGTCCAGTGTGGAGATCTATCATTGAGATTCATTGGACCTTTTCAGATAAAGTATAGAGTTTGCAGGGTGATGTATCACTTATCTCTACCAACACACTTAGATCGGTTACATGACATCTTCTATATGTTGCAGCTGAGGAGGTAAGTGCATGACCCATCACACATTATCAACTGGGGACACCTTGAGATCAAGGATTAATCTACCTTTGTTGAGTAACTGGTAGAAATTGATGATCACTGGGATAGAATCCTTCATGGGTGAGATATTCCTTTGGTATGTGTCCATTGGAAACATGTGAATCTCTAGGAAAGAACATTGGTGTTAGAGGCTCAGATTTTTCTCACTACCCACATCTATTTTTGTATCAGTTATTTTTAAATTTTGGGATGTAAATCCCTAAGGTGGTAATAATGTAAGGACTTTTATTTTCTATGTATTAATTTTGTATATTTTATAGTAAATTTTTGAGACCAGGAACTATGATGGTTAGTGATTTTTAGGCCTGGTGTACCCAAAATAAAATTTTAAAATATATTAAATACCATGCACTCATAGTTTTCTTGAAAATGGTAAATAACTTCTTTATGGTGGCCTAGATCAGAAATTTGAGGGCACTATTGAGTAATGAATTCTTGGTTTACCCTAGACATGATATAATGTTGGTCGTCCTGGGGCCTTAGTTGAAAAGTTGTCGTGGGTGTGGAAATGAATAAAAATAATTAAATAAATAATTTTAATTCTTTTTTGTTGACACAAATATTGAATATTAATTAAGTAGATTTCTATGATATAATTCTAGGGTTATGAGAATAAACCTATAGTTTTTGGAGACCTGTTAAAGATATATTTGGAGGATCTGCCATAAATTTATGGAAACCATATCATTAATCGATGATTTACGTGAAACGAAATAGAAGGATCTCACCAACGATCATGGCGTAGTTATATTATTTATCAACAATCAATTTTAATTGTGGTAGTAAATTTTCTTGATTGGATTATTTCAAATATAATAATTTCACTAATGAATTTTAATCAATCATCTAATGGATTGATTCTTATATTGGTCATCTTACTTCATGGGTTCTATTTGTGGGGATTTTTATCATGATAATTACTTTTGTGATTATTCATTATTAATTTTTATTTTAACAATAATGTATCAAGCTCAACATGAACATTGGATGAGGTTCTTTTCTCGTGTTTTTAGTTATTCACTTCTCCCCCAATTCTTTATTCAGAGTAATAGTTCTTCATTTGGACCGTGGGTCAACATATCCTAATGAATGGATCATTGTACACCCATTTTTTGGCACAATGATCCAATATTTTAGATTTGTGATTAGAACGAAATGTTGGTGGTGCAATGATGGAAGAAGATGGGGATTAGAAGGTTTTTTGATACCTTATTTCATGTTTTTTGGAATACAAAAAAGAACAAATAATGACGTCGATTTATAAATTAATTGAAGGGCCTGATATTTTTTCGATGGTAGAATGATTCATTATGCCCTGAATTGTGATTTTTCAGAGATACAGTTAGTATACCAAAGTTAAAATGAATAGATGGAAACATGGAAACTAGATCTATAAATCTATAAAAACTAAGATACATGACATGAAATATGGGGATACATGTCATGTGGGACCCATCTAGTTGCATCTAAGGTTTTAGAGAAAATTTAAGTATCACAAGGTTTGTGACACTATCACACGGTGTGTGGTCTCACTCTAGTGGATTAACATGTACCTTAGAGAGTATGCGGGCATGGGTTGGGGTGCACGGGTTGGATACCATTGTGTACTCCACTACATGGATGTGTCTTGGAAAAGTACATAGGCTAATCTATGTACTGGAACACTGGTAGAGTATATAGGAAACCAAAATTCCATGTATATATACACAAACACAACCATGGCATGAGACATGGTTTGTTTACACGGGCAGGACCCAGGGTCCGGGGACATGGTGCATAACCCAACTACATGTCGTGTACTCTTTAAAACATGTCTCGGTACCCTTGTCCTCTATATCTTGGACTAGTTTAATTAGGTTGTGTTCCCCTCATCTTTTCCCAAAGAGACATTATAGAATCTCCTATTACCCCTATGAAAACCATCCCTTCAACTGGACTTCTGGGATAGAGTTGTTGGAATCCTTCTATGAGGCCTAGAGTTAGATCCTCTATTCATCTTCATGACTTATGTGGATTTCTTATTATTGTCATAACCCACACCACATAGGTTTCAATTACCTACTTATTTGGTTAATCTATATTGATTTGTTGGTATTACAAATAACCTTGGGAGTTATCCTCATCAGTGTATCGTATCTTTTCATACATTCAATGTATACTTCATTTGACAAGAACAAATGAGCAGTACCTCTTGGGTGGATGTCATCAGTTTTATCAGACTCAAGAGTGTGTTTATGAGTGTTTTTTTTCAATCATTGAGTTAGAATCCTATACTTACATTATGGTTGTGAATTACATTTATATTGTGTGTATTTTTTGAGTATATCTGAATATTCATATTATTTATGTTGTAGACATATAATTGTGTAGATCTGACTATACTTCTTTTATTGTATTCTTTTTGGTTTTTAGGTGTCCTACTCGGTATTATTATACTCACCTATACATGTCCTTCCCCTTCACATTTTTTTTGTATAAACAATCAACCTTTTGACATAATCCTAAATGGACTAGGATTAGATGGTTATTATTGATATAGTATATACTAAGGTATGTTCATGTAGTGTCTTGACAGTAGTCCGAGTTTTACTTTCAGTTTGGACATGTTTTCATATCTTTGTGATGGGATTTTATTTGGATCTATTTACTTTCTTTTACTTCATTCAGTACTCTGGTTGTGGGATTTATATGTATTCATTCCGGGTTATTCAATTGTTTTTGTATTTAATCATTTTATTGGATTTGAGATTTTTTGTGTGTGAATGTACTTAGGCTAAGGCCTCCCATGTTAGTGATATGCCTAATCAGTTCTAGTCACCAGATTTTATCTTATTTTAGGTAGTCGTTGGAAGTTATGGCATGGGCCCCACTTGTATTATTCATGAAATTATTATTCATGTTGTGTATTCCCTACAACATTCATAAAAATATCCCTTTCAATAATAACCTTTAATTCCCTATATAATGAATCAAAATAAAAAGAATAACATGGAATATAGTTAATTCTCAATTATATCCTTAATGAGAAAAATAGAGGAACCATTTTATTTTCAACTCAATGAACATTTTCAATAAAATTTTAGTTTGGTGATAAATCTTTGTAGAAATTCCTCGTTTAATATTTTATACTTTAACAACCCTAGGAAGTAAGGAATCTTTATTACCTTCAAATTTCTCCCTATGTAGAATATTATTTTTCAAAGTGGATATTAAAGCACATGTATATTTTTCTATATATTTATATTTTCCAAATTTTTATAGAGTTTCATTATCTTAATTTTCCTAAATATCCTTATATATATGTAGTTATCACATGCACATATTAATAGTGTGTCTAGTCTACTTACATCACCCACATGGAATCTTTAAAACTCTTGGGTAAGCTTTATAGACAACCCCTCATGAAATTCGATCTATTCTTCAACTGGAAATCCATGATTCTATTTAAAATTTGTATTTTATTATGATTTACCCATCATTAAAGATATTTTTTTATTAAGAAATCTTAATATTATATCATTATTCTATAACATGTTCATCCTTATTATGTTTTCCACATGACTTATTAATAAAATTAAGTTTTTATTTCTATTGAACTTCCCCAATTCACCATCTTGAATGTACTAAAAAATCCCCTTATTTCTTTCTTATATTGATTCTATATTTAATTTTATATTTTTTACTTCATTTATGAAAGTTATATCATGTTTTAAATTTCCCATGATGTATCCTTTGTTGCTATAGTAAAATAATCTCTTCATTTTCTATGTAGCATCCTTTTTACTATTCTTTATAACTGTGCCTTATTTATTAACGAAACCCCAAGGTAGACTCGTCATCCTCTAATTTTAATCCATCTTTTATAGTATTATAAAATTGCAAACATTTTTTACATTCTTTAATGATTTATATTATCACTTTTTATAGTGTCCTATTTTGTTTCGGTTTTCAATGGATTTACTAAGAATATCAAATCTATTATTTATAAAGAGATTACCTATATTCTATGACCATTTCATTAGAATACTAGGTTTCATATTATCTTTAGATCTAAATACAATTAATTTAATCCATCTATAACCTATATGAGTTGATATATTATTCTAATATTTAGTATCATTATGTCTAAAACACCAAAAAAACCAATAATGTCCAATGAATCTTGTTTTTTTTCATTTGGGTTCAATAATTAATGACTATACAACATATAATTTTTTGGTAAAAACACTTTATTTTAGTTATCTATGATGAGAAAAATATATGATCTTATTTTAATATACCTTTGATGATACTATAGATTTATCATTACTTTTTTACTAATATTATTCATGATTTTAAATTGAAATCTATACTAATAAATAAAATAGAATTAGTAAAAAATAAAAAGGAACATTGAATATATTTTACCATGATATTTTTGTGGATAGAAAATTAGATTATATCATAAAATATTTCCACTAATATGATTCTTTCATGAAACAAGACTCTTATCAATAAATTTAAGGTATTCTTTCATTTTCTCTATAGATTAGGAAGCACCAACATGCATCTCCCTCGTATTTATAATTTTGAATTCTAGTTAAATATACTTCATGATTATGATATCTTTCTCATCCTTATTAGATTTTACTTTTTCTTCTCAATCTCTTTCCATCAATACAATTTGAACCTAAAAAAACGTACTTAACTCTTTCAAATTGTTTTCATGCTCTATTACCTATTAATCATTAATCTATAATTGAGAATTATTAACCTCAATAACCTCATTAAATGGGTATTTTATTCAATGAATTATCTAACCTCATACTTTACATCAATTATCATTGGAAAATATTCTTGGGCTAGAGGATGTTTTTAATGAAAGTATAACATAAGTTATTCTCTGAATAATACCTTTTCGATGAGAATGTTGCACTATTGAAACATCGTTCTTAATAATTTTTACATATATGTTGCATCTATTTCTAGATATATTTTCACATAATTTAAATACTAGTTGAACTCAAATATATGAATGGTAACATCATCAATAACTTTATTCATGTGATCTTTAACCTTAAAGTATAGGTCTTCTGCAAAATTTTCATCCCCCTCATCCCATTAAAAATATGATAAGGAATATTTAACATAGTATTTTTAGATAAAAATTAAAACAAGTACTAATTTTATTATATTCAATTAATATTATATCATATTTATTATATGATCTCTTTTTTAGCTTCATAGACTCCATTTTATTTAGGTTCTTCAATGTTTTAAACATAACCTTCAAGGTTTTACAAATAGTGATGGGTACTCAATATTCCATTTGAGGATGTTTTAAATATTCTTAATATATATAATTCATCTATATTTGATAAAAACAATATTTAAATAGGAGAAATATAATTATACGGGGATTGGATTATTGAAAATTCTAATTGATATACTTAGAAGGATCATGATGTCACTTGGGTGTAAATTAGTTTGACCCTTTTTATTGAATCTATATTTGACCTTTAAGATCCTCTACTCAATAATCAAACCCCTTTTGTTAGTTAATATATAAATATATTTGATTATTATTACCTAGAACACACATATAATATGAAATATATAAGATAGAGTATGATTGAAGTATGTGGTATTTTTAGAAGGTTCTACCTTAGTGTGGGAATATACTCCTTTATATGTTTGGGTCCTATCTAAAAAATATATATTCACTATATGAAACAAGTAAATATAGTATTAAATATATCAAATAGAATATTTTAACACGTAATATGAATTATAACACCTCCACTATGTTATTTCTATTATCGCTTTCCTATTTAAAAAAATCCCTTCCAAAAAATAAATGAACAAGATCAATGATTTATTCTGGTACATTGTTGCATTAAATGTTTTGATATTTTTTCTTCTTAATAGTTTTTAAAAGATAGTGGATTGTATTATATAGTGTCGGCATGTCGGTATATTCAAGTTACTAAGATTCCAAATCTTATACAGAATTTGGATTTTCTCCTTACTCAAACTTATTTGAGTCTCAACATAATAAATAGATAACATTAGTACATATTAGTCTCACATAAGTATTATTCTTATTAAACTTTTAATTATATATTTTTTAATATAAATATATTATATGTTAGCTCTCAAAACCAAATTTAACTTCATAGTATTATTTCTTATTCTAATTCCCTAACACATAATACATTCTTTCAAAAATATTTTTAGGATCCCTCTCTTCGATACTCAGACTATTCAATAATAATTCATTATCATGTTTTCTATGTAAACAACCTAAATTATCCTTCTAAAAATATATATGTATATTTTACCTACAAAAAATCACATAAATATATTTTCCTATATTTTAATATAGAAAAATTATTGATTTATGAATGAGAAATCCTATCAATAATTCTCTATTTGAAAACTAGTCCATAATATCTCAATATTTGTTTCAAATTTAATATCATTTAAAATGAATCCATAAGGATCCATATTTAAAACCCCTATGAAAACCAAAATTATCAGGATTATTCATCTTTGAATGGTTTTCGTGCACTTATTCTCACCTTTTAGGTACACATTCTCATGTGAAATGAAAATTTAATACATGGAAACTCATGTACTGATGTGACCATGATTTAATTCTCTAAAAAACATCAATTGGTATGATTTTCTCATTCTTTATTTATAACATTTAGCAACTCTTCACGAATAGAATATCAGTTTCAATATTTTAATCACAATCCCTTTTCACTCACTCTGATATTTTATTTTATAAATACCATCTTCTATATAATTTGGATTAATATTCAAAGCCTCATTCCAAAATACCATGTAATTAGAAAAATTTGGGTTTATCACATGATCTTTGTAAGAAAAAAAATCCTGAAAACATCCCAATTGATATTTTGGGATCGAAGTGAAAGTTTATATGAATAAAATGTGTACATATAAATTTATTTCATCGACATCAATATCCTTATTCAATAGAATATGTTTGATTATGACCACTGAGTCCATATAACTAAGCCTCTTTCCTTAATAGGTAATCCATTTTCATTTGGATCATGGTTCATAACCTAAGGATTCATGTACACCAATATGGGTTATAACACCTTCAAAATTCCTGATAAATTATTTTATGAGGAAGATAGATATGATAGTAATTTTATATAATGTGAGTAAACAATAGGGGAAGGATTGAATAAATTTATAGGCATCATGTAACTCTTTATTTAATGAAGATTTATTTCCATCTTGAATGCATTGGGTTCCATCTCGTTTTACTTATGCATTACATTTTATTGTTTATTCATTAACTAAATTATTTAATAAATTATTTTCATGTCTTAAAAAATCTATCTCATTAATTATAATCAAAGGGAAACCCAAGAGCGAGTGGACAATGATGTTGTCTTCTTATCATTCCAAGAATCATAATGCTTCATTACACTATATTAAATAAGTGGAAATACTCTATTGTAATTAATACCAATGATACTGTACAAAATTAATAGCATGAATATTACTCCATATGATTTAAGTTAGTTATACAATATGATCAGCTTATTTTAAGTTCATATCCAATAATCAATAACTTGAACATAACATCTATAAGGGCTTAATGTAAAATAAAAACATAATAATTCCTATAAATCCATCGATAACTATTTTGGATATGGTTTATTAAACTCCCTAAATTTTACAAAAACATTTTTCCTAACACATAATATTTATCTAGAGTCATAACTATGTGGACCTATCCACCTTAGAATAATTTAAAACAATTATGAAATGCTAGTGAATGCTAGCACAGTGTTCGAGCTAATCAATATATTAAGCAGTTTAGTGTGGTCTCCATCAAACATACTAATATATCATATAAACATTTCCACCACAAAATATATCATATAAACAATATGTATACATATATAATCCATTTTACATGGCATTGAGTGACCAATAGACATGTAACAATGCCAATTTAGTATTGGATATTTTATCGTTTCCTAATTATCTGATAAAAACTAACTTTTTCAATGAATGCATCAAATTTCATTCAGGTCATGGATGAGTACAGCATGTTCAACTCAAAAAATTAATTGTACACATCTCATGTGACTTAACAAATAATTTTTATGCATTTCATCAGTCTAATTCAATATTGGGAAAGATTTATTTACTCATCATACAGTTTGTGGGATCCCATGTTAATCATGCTGCAACCAATGACATAATAAAAAATATACACAAACAACCTCTATTTAAATAAATAAAAAATAATTTTGTAATAATATTTTTAACGTATAAAGGTTCACATGCTAGATATCTCCCCAAACACTAGAAGGAAGAATTTATTATAACATAAATCCATATATAAATCGATGGATATATAAAATTCCATGGGATATAAATGGTGCTTCCATACTAAAAATAAGTTTCCACTTATTATTTCATGATTCCACTACTCATGATAATATTAACATATCACCAAAAGCCATAAAATCTTGTGATGATTATTAATTAGGAAAAACTCAAAGTCATACTTTCATGTGATGTAATCATTCCACCATTCATGTAAAGTAATTTTTAGAACACATGAATGAATGGTAAATAGGGATTTCCTTTTTTATAATAAAAAGATACATTAGAAAAACCTTATATAATTATCTTTAGTATCATATACCAAATTATTATATAGATATTTCTGATTTCCTTGGACTCCTCTAAGTTCAGATTTCCAACCACTGGATCATTTAATTATGTTTTAATTTTCAAAGAAAATAATACATTTGGATATAGATACTTTGTGTTCAATAGGATTATAGAAATAATATCACATATTCTCCTTGGTATAACCAAAAAATAAGAATTTTTTCAAATTAGAATCAAGATTATCAAATTCTAAAAATCGTATAAATTATTTCAATCACTAAATGCTTAAAAAATAAATAATGGGTTGTTTCTCTGTACATATATCATATGAAGGATTTATAACTAATTTAGATGGAAAACTAATTAATTGAAAGGAATCAACTACTATATTATAACCCTATAATGAAATAGGATGGTCAAATTGACTCATGATTAATCGAACCATGACCCAAAAAATTTAGTTCTGCGCTCAGACACATTATTCCATTTTGGTGTTTTATAAGGAGAGAGATGTAAAACAATTCCTCAATCAATAAGATGATAAATTAATTCCAATCTCAAGTATTCACCACCCCGATATAATCAGAGTATTCTAACACTTTTTTCTAGTGAATTTCATACATTTTTCTAAAACTATTTTAACTTTTAAAAAGGTTCATAATTCTATCTCCCTTGAAACACATTTTCGTAGCGACTAAATTAATTGATAAAGGAAACATTATACCTAAAATCACAACATTTTTTAGTATTAATTGTTACACATATATGTATATGTATAAGATCTAATAATCTACTATCCCATTAACATTTTCCACTAAAATGTTCTTTGGTCATATTTCTTAATAAATAGGATTTTTAATTCTCAAATGATTCAAATAGACAATAACTATAGAGACTTTCCATGTGTTTATTATTTATATATCCAAGGAGACAATTCCAAAGATAGGTAGGATTATAATCAACCAATAACTTCAAATTTGGATTATAATAAAAAGGATTATCCATATAGACAATATATAATTCATTTATTATATTAACAATTTTGTAAACATATCATTAATATATATATATATATCAAATAATTGTTTTTTTCAATAGTGTATGAGAATACCTTATTTTCCAAACAAGATATATAAATAAAATTTTTATTTTTTGTGGGAGATTAATAATAGTTCTCCAATCCTAGAACTAATCTACATTGTAATGTAAAATCATAATTTTTAACTTCTAATGTCTCAACTCATTCTCCATTACTAACATAATGATCACCTTTAACCTTTTATAATACCCTCTTATATTTTATTTTATGGTTATCAACATAAATTTTTGATGAGTAACTGGTATCCATTAACCATTAGTCACAGTAACTGAAATTTAATTTTAAAACATTCACATTCAAATTCTATAAATACTTCACTTTGATAACAATTCTCAACCTTAGATACCGATATTGACATGTTATATAGGTAATTCATATGATTGATCTCAATATGATTATCTTGAAGTAAACAATAACATATAATAGATACATTTAAAAGGGTGAGTACCATATATAATATAATTTCATCAATGAATTTTATTAAATGCACTCCCATTAAAAATGATGAACTCGTACATTGTAGATATTTTTCAATCCAATATCTATATTTCACTAAGTAGTCATTTTCCATTGGAATTATCATCAATTATTAAGGTAGCCATCACATTCATAAAAAACTTTATTCATGGATAGTTGAGTATGAAACTCCTTTCTTAGATCCATAATATATAAAAGATCAACTTTATTCCTCTAGTATCCAAGCTTTTAGGGTTTTCTAACAGAGTCTCATCCAATATCACAATATGAATTATTTATATACCTCCAAATACATGTTTTTGATTTTCTAAAAAGCTGATTTAAGGGTAACTGGAAACCGTACAAACAAAATGTCCAAATTCAAACCAAAACCATAGTGCGGTATCTGAACCTTCTAGATTACAATTCAGATTTTTAAATTTCAAACTTCATCTGAAACCATGATAAAAATAACCCCGTATGCCACGTGTCGACCTCTTTTACCACCCCTGACATCGCACATCACCATCATCCCATCAGATTAGGCCACAGGTGAACCGATACCGCCGGCTTATTCTCTGACCACCATTGTCTACACACCATCTCCACCGTCTCGCAGATACTCCCTCACCAAGACTATTTTAAACTCGGGTCCACTATCACCATCATCATCGCCGATCAACCCCACACCAGAATGTTGAAGGACCTTACAACATCAAGTCGTCATCCCCAATCATCAGACCACATACCAGTTATAAAATGAATCAACCAAATGAATATTTTTCCCCCCGGAACACCGTTAACATCTCCCACAACACCTCCCAAATCTTTCATGAAAACCACCTCGCCAGACTAACCCAGAGAGGAGAAGAGATTATCAAAGACATAGTAGTGTAGGAGAAGAATAGAGTCTTCACGGGGAGTCAGGATCTTTGTCAAAAGCACCCTAACAAACTGAAACCCCGTCATCGCCTGAACCCAGGTCAGGCCACCTAGAACCCCCCCCCCCCCCCCCCCCCCACACACACACAATGCATAGCAAAACCCAAACCCACTTGGGATCCATCTCACCTAATGGAACTATAAGGAATTAGTGGATCTATAGGTCAAAGAGGAGTACAAGAAAGTGGGAATTCCATATCAAGCCGCGGCAATGGAAACTCCAGACACACCAAAAAACATCAACTACGAACCTTCACAAGAAAACCAAAGATATAAGCACCATCGAAACTCTTCAACATGAAAAAAATCAATACCCTTGACCATTATGTAACCAAGAAGGAGAAAACAGGATTGAAAACCTAAAAAACATGGGCCTGAGACCCAAAGAAGAAGAAAATAAAGGGAAATCTGAAAAGGGGCTAGACATAAAACACTAAACAAAAAGGAATCAAGGGAGAAACCCTGGGAAAAAGGAAATAGAACACTCCAAGGAGCTCATTGGATGAAATCAAAGGCCGGGAGGACTCACCAGCACCGGTGGAAGGAAACCAAGGTGAGAGAAGTGGAGTGAGATTTGGAAAGCGTGCCCAGAGAGAATAGGGACATTATTCTTTATAAACCTTTCAGATACATAAGATATGTGGGAATTAGTTATATAGATTCTATGATTAAAAATTTACACCATGAATTACATATGATAATCAAAATAAACCATTATTTTTAAAACATTCTGAGTTGAACGATTGAGGTATTGACATGTACTACTTTTAATGTAAACTCTTACTTAGTATTTTAAAAAATTTATTTTCAATGTCTCTATAGTTTAATATGAATCATATTAATATTAAAAATATTTCATCACATGTAATATTTATTATCTCATGTCCTTATTCATTTTTTTAATCATGCCTATAATTATTTAGTTTTAGAATACTATTTTATCCACTAAATTAATGAGTTCATCCGAAATTAATGTGTAACTCTTTAAATGATATAAATATTTGTGTTACTCACTAAAAATAAAAGAGAAAAATATTGATAAATATTTAAAGTAATCTCATTCATATGGAATATTAACATTTCATGTAAAGGTATATAGGTATATGAGATTGACAATCTCCACATGAGTAATCATAGTGTGGAAGATATCAAACCCCTTAAATGTATCGAATAATTAATGGTACTACATTCTAGTTAGTAGTATGACCCCAAGTCCATCTCACCATGGATAATTTACTCAAGAGAGAAATACATTTTTAAGATCTTTAAGTCTTAATTTTTAAAACCTGTATTTCATATCTATTCTCTATCTAATAACTCTAAAAAAACAGAGGTCGAGGTATATGAAAACTAAATCATATGGAGTCCAACATAGTATGTAATTCAAGGATATATCATATAGAATAAATTAATCATATAAATAAAGTATACACATTATTAAAATTCTGTAAAAAATAATAAATAAATAAACTAATAAATAAACACTTTTTTAAAAAACATGTGAATGTAATATAAAATTTTTCATATTTCACTTTGGAAGGAAAAATTTTATTATATAATTTATAAAAATAATAATTTATAATAAATTTATAATCCATAATTAACAAAATAAAAAAATAACCATTTTCCTATATTTAATATTTTATGAATAACTATTAGTTATAAACTATGATTGATAAAGGATAGAAGATTTTTAGATTATATATTGTATTATAAAACATAGTACTAATAATAATCTATAATTTTTATTATTGAATATGATTACATGTATCATAAGTCTCAAATCATATTTTATGGTTGATTGTTAAAAACATGTATTTTATGTTTTTTTGATGGGATCCCATCGTAAATATCCTATTGTGAAGGTAACATGTCACAATTGACCTATAGATGAAAATTGAATCAAAAAAATTTTGTGAGAGTCCATCATAAAAAAATGCGATGAAAATATGTCTATTAAAAAAACATTTCTTTTCAATATTTAATGAAGCATATTTTTTGGATGTAATATGATTTCTATTATAAAATACTAAAAAAGATAAAAAAGAAAAAAACTAACAAAATAACATCAAAAAAACTCCAAAAAATCAAAAACTATTAAACTATACATCTATGAATTAATAACCATATTAAACATAATTTTTTCATCCAAAACATATAATAATATATTTATAAAAAAAATGTATCATCAATCACTATGCAGGTGGTGGGTCATCTGGAATACTATGTGGAGGGAACTTCATCCCTATACCCAGTGCAAGTATTCATGTATACTTCATCATATTTTTCTGTTGTTTTTCCTTCTATTGGCACTTTTTCTCCTCCAATAGCTATTGGTTTTGATGAAGATCCTCCTCCTATTTTTTTATACTTTCTATAACAATATTTTAAGATCACAAATTCTTCCCATTATCTTATAATGATGATGAGTACTCCACAAAAACTCCCCTCAAGATGGAAAACAACCATGATACAATGCGATAATAACTTGCAGGTGTCAATCAAGAACTGATACCAATAAATGAACCATTCACAATAACATACATTTTCACCTACAACTATGATGCCTCATCAAATCCTAACTCACTATTTTCTTAACCTTTATTCTCTAAAAAAATATCATCTAGTTTTTGAGAATTCATGACCTCATATGCCTCCTTCAAATAAAATTTGAAATTAAAATAGTAAAAAAATTAAATTTGTTCAATTTTAAAATCAAAAAATATATACTGACAAAAATATAACACTTCCATCCATAAGTAATCTCTCCATTGGTTGGCTCAATATAAATTTTTATAAAAACGGTGAACTCTATAACATTGGGTTACTCAACTGCCTATTTGAACATAAAATACACATGATATATTCAAATTATATGTAAATTATTAAATAAAATTACTTACTATATGTATTTAATAAATACAAAATTTAAGACTACTAAATCAATGTGTAACATCCTATCTCCCCCAGTTCCATCAGCCTAATGATAATTTACTCAGAAAAATATATCAAAACTAAAAGGATCACAATCCATCCTAAATATTAGATCTGGTGTAATCAGGATTATGTTAGTAGCATAATTGATAAAAAAATGGCTCCAACATTCTCCATGGATCAATTTATGATATTGTTTAATAACTAATGAAAATTCTCACACATACAATTCTCCCATTACTCTCAGATGGTGGATCTCATGCTTTCATCAATAGGATACCATAAATCCTAAAAATAATTAATTAATTAAATAAATTCAAAAATAAGTATTTTTGATTTACATACCATCTAATGATAAAACATATGATGAAAAAATATATGGAATCGCACCACATTATCCAACAATTATATGAGAAAAAAATGGGAAGAAAGAACAAATAATCATACAATTAGTATATAAATAAATTAATGATAATTAATGATAAAAAAGAAAAAATAAATAAAATAAATAACTAAACATACCTCTTTTTTTGTGGATAGAAATCAAGATGTGGAAATCACTCAGGAATAGGGTTATGAATCACCAATCAAGCTAACCACAATACCTCTAATTCTATGTGTTGGTGTGGTTGCAACCTATGGGTCATATGATGAGTCTTCAAGCTGATCGCTAGGTGGCATAATATCTATATGGGTATGGAATGTATCATTGATATCATCATCCTCCATCTTAAACATTAGAAAAAATTTCCTATATATTATTTAAATTAGGTATTATTTATTAATTATGACTAAAATCATCATGTAATTGCTTTATTCTCCATCTTCATTCTCATCATTATTTTCAACGTTGTTAATTTATTTGACTTAATCCTCCTCATCATCAATTTTAATAGAAGATTTAGCATCACCATCTCTTGATATTTCAAATTCATTTGTAAAATCTTTAATATTATTCACACCGTTGGCCAGTAACTATCAAATTTCATCATCTATGTTTTTATCACTTCATGTAAAAAATGTTTTTTGTACTTTATCTAGAAAAATTACAAATTAATTCACTTTATTAGAACCAATTTTACTATTAATAAATGTATTCCATGATATTTCATTTTTATAATTATCCATCAATCAAATAAATCCCTTGAAGAAGCACAATAATTTTAATAATAAATTTAACCTACTATATGAACTAGAATAAACGGTTTTTTTACTACAAGAACAATTTTATATATAATTTCAATGATTCCATGATGTGGATGAACATGGAATACAATATTATTATCAAACTAGTGATATTTAAACAATGTTACAAAATTCTATCTTAAATAAAACAACTCAATTACATCATCCAGAATGCCATAAAAGTCGTCTTTAATTTATCTAGGATGAGATATTTTCAAGAAAATTACACTATTAATTATCAGTTTTGATTCTCCATATTCATATTTATGATATCACAATCTATTAACCAAAAATGCATGATAAAATTTAACCAATTTTGATTGTGGGTTACTCAATACACGTAATCGATTATCAATTTTATTTTCAAGTTTTTATTACTGAAAAATTGAAAAAAAATCGCAATATAATAAATAATAAATTTATTTAATATATTAAACCATAAAAACATTTCATTATTTGTCTTTGAAACTAGTAGGAAAAATTATTTTGTCAGTGTTCATTAATAGTAGCTCATGTAATTTTTAGGAATTTTTCCCTTATATGATTATCAAATAGTCTAAAAATGAATTCATATTTATTTTCATTTAAAAAAAATATAAATACTATATGAAATTAGAACTAACTACAAAAATAAAGTCATTTCTTCACAGTTGTGTAGAATATATGAATGAGCTTTTTAATTTTTATTATATAAAATCTAGTATTTCTAAACATTACAAAACCAAGTTCAAGATTTTTAAAAATTGATAATTTATTGTCATTTAACCATAAAAATTACCCACACTACTACCCATTATATTTTGTTTTGAAGTATATTCAGGTTGAAAATAATGATAGTAGAAAAATTATATTTCCTCTTACAAATTGGAGTGTGAGATTGACCCTTCAACTTATGCTTTAATATGTACATGTTTCTACATTTTCTTCATGAATATCAAAAATGGGTACATCCATCGAAATTATATTGTTCCTACACATTTTTTATCATGAAAAAAAATTAATTTCAAATATTCCATAAAATCAAAGAAAGAGGGTAGATTTTTTCCCAATTTACATAAAATTAAAACAAACGGCTTTATAGCCTACTAAATGCATCATAATCTATTTTCTCTATATAAATTTCTTTTAAAAGATATGATATTTCTAACATCACTTCTAAAATAATAAAAAAATTAACCAACCTATAAGGCTTATTGTTAGTATTCTTTCCATTATAAAAATACAATCATGACTTTTTAATCATTTAATATGATTAATTTTTACACATTTAGTGAAATTATAGTCATAACAATCAGGTAACATCAAATCGTCAATCCACCAATAGAGTAGTAAATGATTTCATTTAGAAACTTTATAATCCGCTTTTGGTTTTATTAACATTAGTAATTTGTCATTTTTATATTAATCATGTTTTGAACCATTGAAAATTAGTAAAATATCCAATAAAACCTTTACAATAACTTTATTCGTAATAGGTGTGACCAAAACCATATAAAACATGTTATAAAAATATTTCTTTTCAATATGTACGAAATTTAACATCTGATGGGCCAATAAATTAGACCAATATGACAGATCCCAAAAAAATACTTTCTTCCAATTTTGATATTTCTTGTAACTGTTTATTTATTATAAGTTCATATTTGGTCCAAAGGTAGAAGAAGTTAATGAAGATACAATAGATTTTAAATAAATACTTGAGATCATTTCTGGACATTCATCTCTTTCAGTTTTATCATTTTTAAAATTATTTATGTTCTTACAGGAAGGGATTTCTATAGAAATAAATATGTGATGAGATTCAAAAAAAGGTTTCTACCATTGCAAGCACAAATGAATTGTATTCATTCATAACCCATAGACTGGATTTTAGACCTTGTTTACACCATCTGGATAACATTTCATATGATTTTAATTCACTAATTTTTTACATTAATGTAGCAGTCATTGTGAAATTTTATTTTATGAATACATTATATGTATTACACCATTACTCCATAATAAATTTAAATAATCAATCCAGGGGTTCAAATAAACATCAATATTATTTTCTTGGATGTCTTGGAATTTGTAATGTTAAAAGATGTATCTTTCATTCATCAATATCAATGGATTTAAGTTATATAGAGCTAAAAATATGGTCCAATAAGAGTTATAACTTTCATAAGAACTAAATGGACAAAACCTAATAGAAGAAAGTCATAATCTCATGTTATGAGATTCTATATAAAAATAAGGATGCACTTGATCAAAATAATTCCATGAATCACCATCACAATTAAGATTTAAGATTCTAAAAAAAGAAATATTGGATTCTTTCCATGTCATCAATGATGTTGTGTTCTGAGACATAAATAAAAATTTCAATCTAGATGTAAGAAGGAAGTACCAAAACTATTTAATGGTAAAAAATATGGACTTACCTTAATATGACTCTTTGTTCCATGATTTTCCAAATATAGGAAAATTGTTTACGAACATATTTTTTCCTAAATATAGGATGAAATTATTTTAATATGCATGAATCTTTTGATAATAAATACCTAAATTTTGAACTAACTTCTTTCTTTCATAGAAATTTTTGTGAAAACATTTCAATCGGGTAAAAATTATTTACTAATGAAAATATTTTATCAAAACATCTATTTGACATTCAATTATCTAATTTAATTTCCATAGATTAGCTGAAAATTTTATATTTTAATTTCTTGTAACTAAGATATAATACATCCTCATCACACATGAAAAACTCCTAAAATTTATATGGTTATAAATCTGGGGTTGTATTATTATAATTAGTTTCTTTTTGTTGAAAGCACAGTCCATCAACCTCATTTACTAAAGTATGAAATCATGATGGATTTGGAACTAAATTTTTTTATCTTATCCAAAAATAAATTTACCATGTTGATACTAATAGGAGGAGTAGGGTCAAGAAGGAATACTCCTCCTTGCCCCCCACTTTAAAGACTCGGCCAGCAGGGAAGGAAATCGAGGAGAAGTTGGGCATGGAGACCATGAATCAACTGAATTCATCTGACCAGCATGATTTTTCCTTGGATTTGATTCTGAGTTTGGATGATGTTGTGACAGAGTAGGTTCTGTTTCTCAATGCATCTGAAGAGAACGTATCTAATATGATGGGTCGGTCCATGGAAGTGAATATGAATGAGGAGAAATTTTCTTGGGTTTACAAACAGGATACGATCCAGGTTTGGGGTTTTAACAAGGGGTTGATCAACCTAGAGGAGTATATACAGGTTTATGATGCACTGTCTTCTACATTTGAAGACCTGTTAAAGAGGGATCATCACACCTAGGTAACCACTATATCCTGGAAGTTGGTTAGAGACACAGTTTCAGGTAGAATTATTTTCTTCTTCAATGATTCTGCTTTAGACATTTCTAGCTAATGCTTGGTTTTTTCACCTTTCTTAAAGCATATGAAAAGGGGGTATTTCATTTTTAGTTTTTTTTTTTAGGAGAATTTGGTTGTTTCGTTTCCTGCTTGTTTCCTGGTTCCAATTCAAATGGGGTTCAGATCATGAGGCTGCCACTTCTATATGGCACTTGGAGTGGAAGACTGAGAGCGTATGGCTTGGCCATCGGTACCCGCGCCCATGAATCTCTGCAAGGGACTGTTTGCTGAGTGCTCATGTTTTGGTGGAGGGCCTTAACTTGATATAGCTACTGGGGAGAGGTGGAACATGTTATCTGATTGGGATTTTCTTTTCTGTTTATTTTGGTTGTTTTGTTGGATCTGGTGGTTTCTCACTTTCTTGTTAAAAGTGATTTGAAAATAAAATAAAAAATAATTTTCAGTCAGTCTACTTCCTTGTTCCATATTTTTTGAAAAAATAGAAAATAAATATATTTCTTATGATTAATTTGGTAAATGTAAGGGATGATCTCAAAAAAATTAGAAAATCATAAAATTACAAATTACTTGTAATAATTAAAAATTAATGATAATTACATGTAATTACAATAAAATATCAAAAATTATTAATAATTAAAAAAAATAATATCAATTATAAAGATTGTATTCTAATTATTATATGTTTTTGAAAAATAATACAAAAAATATTCTAAACTACTACTAATTTTTAGAAATTGTTATTAATTAATTATAATAATTGGTAATTGCCACTAATTATGACTAATTATGTGAAATTATCACAAATTATTACAAATTATTGGTAACTATTACTAATTATTTGTAATTATTCGGAATTATTAGTAATTATCATAAATTTGTGGTAATTATCGGTAATTAATCATAATTATGGGTAATTATTGACAATTATTAGTAATGTTTACAATTTTTTACTAATTATAGGTAATTTCCATTAATTAATACTAAATATTTGTAATTTTCATTAGTTATTACAAATTATTATAAATTAACGCTAAATATTGGTAATTATTAATAATTATTTCAATTTTTTACTTATTTTAATTAATTATTACAAATTATTACTTACAACTGGTAAATATTGATAATTATTTTTAATTTATTTTGTTTATTCCTATTTATTACTTATTGTTGGGTATTAATGATAATTATTTATAATTATCTATAATTATAACTAACTATTGTTAATAATTATTAAATACTATTACTAATTAATACTTATTAATAATTATTTCTAATTATTTTTAATTATTAGTTATTATTTCTTATTGTTACTAATTATTGATAATAATTACTAATTAATGGTCGTTTTTGCTAATTTTTTGTAACTGTTGTGAATTATTACTAATTATCCATAATTATTAGTAATTATCAGTAATTATTGGTACGTATCAATTATAAGTTCTAATTATTTATAATTATTACTGATTTTTACTGATTTTTACTAATTATTACAAATTAGTGTTTATAATTCCTAACTATTACTAATTATTAGTAATAATTACAAATTACTAGTAATTATTTTTAATTATTACTAATTTTCATTATTTATTACAAATTACTAGTAATTATATTTAATTATTACTAATTTTATCAGGAAATCTCATGATTAAGCATGATCAGTCCTCATGAATGTTTATTTCAATGTAACGTAAAAAGGATGGGTTTTGAGTTTGGGAATAATGGTATAAAATACTCACACTCAAAAACATTAGAAAAACAAACTACCACATTGTAAATTTGTCATATCTTTTTTTGTTTGCATTACTTACTTCAAGAACCACCTCTATTTATTAGGTGGAAGCCTCTCCTCCAATTATTAAGAGGCATCCTCAGAGGGAGATGATCATCAGTGTCTGAAGAATCTACTTTCTCGCCTAGATTAATAATTGGTTAAAAATACTCCTTAGTGTTGATATCTTTATCCATTCTCTTTTTTGGATAGACTCCCTCAAAACATACCTCTTGGACATCCATACCAAAATTCATTTCCAGTACCACTTTTTAAGAATCATCATCTAATGATGATAGATTATCTATATGCTCGGATGAGTTATGGATGTGATCACATTGCTTTACTAAGTCAAGTTCGTCATCTGGTGATGGGGGTCTACATTAGAAATCTGGAGTGTCGACCTCTACTTATTATGACAACCATCCTTTTAAATTCCATCAAGGAATGTCCTATAAAATTCAAGAGAATTAATAGATTCCACCATAGAAAAGTTGTTAAGAATTCTGATCATATTAACACCATATGGAATGGAAAATTGTTCTTTTGTTTCATCCCTAGATAGAACTAATTCTATAGCCTCCCTACAGGCATCCATGTTAGAATCCTGATCCATTTTCTAGAGAGTACCTCCCAGTTTCATGCTGGAAAAAATCTACAAGAGCTCCATGAATTCCTTCACTGGAAGCTGAATCTTGGGAAGTGGGTGCACCTAGATTTTTAGCCACCTTTAAATCCTCTTTATAGGTATGTTAGAGACCTGTAAAAGGCATTATGCCCAACATTATTTTTCCATCAGCCTCATCCTACACTGGACAACATTCAATACTGTAACACCCTGAGAATTTATGAAAAATATTCTTTTAATTTCATTAATGTCTTGTGTTGTATGCTACACCAAGACTACCTTGCGCTATACGCAACACCGTATTAGCTTGCAGTATACACAACACTATTCTTGGATCGTGTTACATACAATTTTGATAATAGATATTCTATGCAACATTGAGTATATATATATATATATTCAATTTATAAATGAAATATGGTAGGATTGTGTTATACGAAACAACGAAAGATTCTTGCACAACACGCAACCCTGACTTGGCTTGCATTACACACAATCGCGACCTTCCTCGATAGCGTGTGTTGTACGCAATACCGGGTTTTACTAAACAATGATATATTATTATAATATTATTATGAACTAGCCGTTATGAATAGTATTAACTAAATTTTGAATCTTATAACATTATTATTCGTCTTGCACATTTTCTAAAACATGGTATAAGAACAAAATAAATTTTTCGGGTAAAATAAGTATTTTTCAAAAAATGCAGTTTTGCCGCCTTTTGATGACGCACCCACATTAAATCTAGTTTTTGACATGTTTATAAGTTCAATTTGACAAAATAAAATTCTTCTTTGGAATCATGAAATAAAAATTTACTTTGGATAAATTTTCATATCATTCTGGTAACTTTCATATTTTGATGAATAGTAAAAACACGCTATATTTTAATTAAAAACAACTTTTTGAATTGAAATAATTAATAGTGATAAATTATTAATTTGAGTGGTTTTAAAGTATATTTAGAATATAGTTTTACAATTTAATACAATGTTGGTCATTGGATGTAATTTCACATTTAAACCAGACATAAACAAGTGTCAATCTTTTGATAGTTATTATCTCTTGAGAATACGCTATTTGTTTTGACGACGGGAATTAATTTTTAAATTAATTAATGCAACTGATATGTTTTGAATTTGGTAAAATAGAAATCATTTTTGAGTTCATAATATCAAATATAGATTAGGCCTAATTTTTGGTATTTTTCTGGAAACTTCCATTTTTTGATGAATAGTGAAACCACTAAGTGGTAGTTAAAAAAAATGAATTTTTCATAATACTTAATTTTACCACTTCTGTGAGTGGAATTTTAAAAATCCGAGAGACAAGGTTGATGTCATTAAGTAAAATGTGGTTCAATGAGATTAAAATAATTTATGGTGAATAGTAACTTTTTACTTTTTTTTACCACGGTTAAAAGTAAATAGGGTAATTAAGGGTAAAAATGATATTATTATTACCCTAACACATGTCCTAATTCTATTGGATAAGTGTAATTTGACCAAAAACAAACTTAGGAATAAAATATGACCATTTAGTCCCACTTGGATTAGATTAGGACATTTATTATAATTTAATTCAAAGAAGAGTTAAAAGAGTTAAAATCAATGTTTATTTACTAAAACATTTTTAATATAGGGTTATCCATAATATAAATACGATTTTAAATATTCATTAGAAAGCTAATACGATTTCCTACATAATGATATTTTATTTATAATTTTTAGACATTAAATAATTTAATTTATTTATGACACAATGATGATGCAGTAATTACCATAATAGTGAAAAATTAGAATAATTGATATTATAAATACCCAAATAGGTGTAATTTGAGACTTTTTATGAATTCCACTAATTTTATAGGTTAATATGACATGTTAATATTTATTTAATTAACTTTTTTCGAACTAATCATTCTGTTATGATTTTCACAAAAAGCAATTACTAAATAGTGTCAAAATTGACATAAGATAGTTTTTAAAACAAATATTATATTATTAATTGTTATTTTATTCCTAAAAATCAAAGTTTCGGCCAAATGACTAAGATAAGGTTATATATAGTAATAATAAACAACTTGGGGTTAGTTTGGATTGTTATAATAAGTTTATTAACCTTATAGTGTAAGAACACAAGAAGACACTGTAAAAGTAAAATTGTTTAACTTAATGTTAAATCTAAATGATAAGGTTAAAATAGGAACCTAAACTTGTCTAAATTCTATTGGATGAGATTATTTCGACCCATCCCCACCTTAGCTTCTAAATAAATCAATTTGGAGCTATTTAAAACCAAATTTTACTTTATAATAAAATAATAGTTTTAGTTATTCCAAAGGTGCCCCTCTCCTCCCTTATAAAAGGGCACCTCCTCCCCCTCTTCCTCACACCACTTTGAGCCTTCAAGCTCGGACAACCCATGCCATTTTCTCCTCTCCACTTCCCTAGAAACATCCTAGAGGTTCTGGTCTTCTTCAAAGACCTATTTTAGTGCCCTAAAAGTACGTCTCAAAGAAGCACTTCAAAGAAGAGGAGGTTCGGACACTTACGAAGCAAATCGGACCTAAGGTAAGGGAAAATATCACAATCTCATTTTCATTTGAGATTGTTTATACTTTGCTATTTTCTGGGGTGTATTTTATCATCGACATCCATGTTTCCTCAATATGTAATATTATTTCCATCCACCTACAATTTTTTAAATCCTATTTTACCCTTCGGTGAGTTTTTAGTAAAAGATATGAAAGGAATATTTTGACGTTTTTCGTACGAGGTACTTTTTGACTTTTCTGACAAAAGTACAAGAAGAATGTTTTTTTAACTTATTCGGCATGAATGTATTTTTAGAACATTATTTCTATGAATATTCCTTTACACGTTTTCAAGTTAATTTTTAATCAACTTCTTTTAGTTCAATATTATATGACATGTTAAGAAAGAAAAATGTTTTTGAAGTAGAAAGGATATTTTCCTCAAGAATGTAATTAAACTGTTTTATCAAAATTATTTTCCATCTAAGATAATATAGGGTCCTATTTATATCCCTATTATTACATTGATTTGATTATGTTGTGATGGAATTATTTTTATGAATTCCTTTATCTTCTATGAATTGTTTTATGATGTCATGTTGTTTAAGAATCCCATTTTTATTAAATGGGTTATGCTATGATGTATGGTTTATGATTTTGTGGAAAACATAAGAAAGGTATCATTATAAGATGTGTGGGACCTATATCTCCCTCTAATGCATTGGGTAATGATTTTATATCTCATGAAATAGACATGGCTGGAACGGCGGGTTAAACCGGTTCAGTGAAACAGGACTGAAACGAGGAGTGAACTCGGTTCAGAAAGGGACTTTGTCCACTAAGATAGTCTTGGAAATGAGTCTTGACTAATAAGAAATGATTATCCATGATTATGTGTGTATTCCACAAAGTTTCATGTTTTAAGTTATGATTATTAGGATTACATTTCACTGCTATGATTTATCCCATGTTATTAAATTATGATCTCTTTTGCAGGTTAAGATTTCCAAAAGATATGTTATTATGAATATTACGTGATTGATATTTCTTTTGTTTACCCTTACTGAGCATTTGAGCTCACCCATTTATGTTTTCTTTTCCCAGGACATAAAGAAAGGATTTAGGTTTTTAAAAAAAGAAGATCTTTATGGGAGATGTTGAAGATCTTTCACCACGATTAGAAGATTATATTCCGAGTTTCTAAAGACACTAAACTATTACGGTCCTTATGTGTGTGTTTTTGTTATGTAATAAGTATTCCACAAAAGTAATGTAATGTTCATTTACGTCAAGCTTTGGGTCTCTACAGTTGGTATCAGAGGAAAAGTTTAGTCAACCTTTGGAAACTAGGATGCAAAAACGTTAGTAAGATCCCTAGAGATATTTCTAAGGTATGTCTAGGGATGTCCCTAAGGATAAGTTTACGTATAGGATATAGTCTTAGAACTATGGTAACAATATTAGATTAAACCAAAGATGTTAGATATTGAAGTTACTCCCCCTTTATTATGATTTTTTCCTCTCACACTATTCTTTTTGGGTTTTAGAAAATGGCTGGAAACAAGATGATTCACGATAATGGAGGATATTAGGGACAATGAAATGATATTCTTCATGAGCAACCAAATGAAATGGGATTTGGAAGTCCAAACATCATTATTATGCCGAATCATCAATCTCATAATATGATCAATAAAGTAAAATTTGTTAAGTATCCTGGCTCGGCTTATAAGAGAAAGATGGAGTTTCATGATGATCATAGAGGAAAGAAAGTTCAATTCCCCCTATGTAAATCATGTGGGAAGAGGCATCAAGGAGAATGTTTCAAAGGAACTGGAAGATGATTTGGGTGTAGAAAAGAAGGACACAAATCCATTAAGTGCAAAGGAAAAGGTTCAGTTAACACCAGGGATTTGGATAATGGTATTTCTATGACATCAACAATGGTTAAATTTTGTAAATGTGGAATGTACAGGCATTATTCAAACCAATTCCCTAAGGGAAAGTCTCATGAAGAGAATCAGTATGGTCGTATGGGTAGTATTTATGTTGATGATGATGAAGATACTACAAATGATATGTGAGATGAAAGAATTGTTGAAGCTCGGTCAATGGTTTAAGAATGTAGTGGAATGATTACATGTTTATAATGTGTAATGTTGTATAATTAATCTCATGGTACTATGGAATAAAGATACATCTAAGGCTTGTTACACTGTTGTCATTCCTTGAGTTTTGAAAGTGTATGATTAATGTTACTAGTATCCATGAAAGGTTATTCAGATATTTTTGGAATGTAGATGATATGTTCATAATGAAGGGATAAGGAGAAAATTAAATGTTTGATAGTATTCATGAGCTCATGACTGATATAAGGAGAAGGTTATATCATGGTTTGAGTATATAGAATTTTTGGATTTTGGTATGTGGAAAGAGTTAACTTTTGACTGTATTCATGTTTCCACTAGGGTTCAATGGGTATTCATTCTTCAAGATAATACTTGATTAAGGTATTCACATGTTTGTAATTTGACCAACAAGATATATCTTATGATATATGGGGGATAAACGATGGCATTCACGTGATCATTTTCTTTATACTATGATATTGGACCGAAGTATTTTAGATAAGCCTAAAGATTGGAATGGATTATGTTGGACATAAGTTAGTATTGTTTAAGGATAAAACTTTTTTGATATTGTTGATGGGATGTTATAGTAATATAGCTTTAGAAAAAGAACAACCTGCAGGACGGGCGACAGCCCATCGCGTCGGACAAGGCTGTGGGAATCGAACCCACAACCGAAGTGCGACTGGCCTTTATTACCTACCACTGGCCTACAGGAAGTCCCTGTTTAGTAGAAACTAGTTTTATTATATTAAGCAGTATGATATATGAAGTATAAGTCCATTTTAGGAACCATATATGATTAATCTCACTATAGATGGACTTATGTATTATTTGATAACTTTTCTAACCTTTTGTTTGAGACATATGGAATGACCCATAATTCTATCACATGATCTGCCAACACATCATGAATGACAAATTCAACTTCATTTCTTTAAGAGATAAAGTGGAAATTGTCCAAAGAACGACCAACGGTGAGACTATACCAAAATCACGAAAGTATTTCTTCTAATTCCAATTTCATCAACTTTAGGGAAATGATCTTTAAAACCAAAAATGTTGTCCTAGTGATCTTATATGTGATGAATCAGATGGTACCTTAGATCGTCACAAATTTATGGCTTTGTGATTGCTGGCTTTTCCATAGCCATGTTCTCTACCACTCTCCATCAGAAAATGATGGTTAGATTTCTCTTCCATATCCATATTTTCACCTATGTGGAAACCCAGTGATTAGTTTATTTGGGTAACCATTACGTTTCATACTTTTGTTTTTAAAGATTGGTTTTGGTATTCCTTTTTACGATGTGGGTTTCTATTAAAGAATCTTTCGAATAGTAAACCATTTATAACCTCGGCGAATTTCGTGGGCGAAATTCATTTCAAGGGGGGTAGAATGTAACACCCCGAGATTTTATGAAAAATATTCTTTTAATTTCATTAATTTCTTGTGTTTTATGCTACACCAAGATTACCTTGCGCTATACGCAACACTGTATTAGCTTGCAGTATACGCAACACTATTCTTGGATCGTGTTACACACAATTTTGATAATAGTTATTCTACGCAACATTGAGTATATATATATATATATATTCAATGTATAAATGAAATATGGTTGGATTATGTTATACGAAACAACTAAGGATTCTTGCACAACACGCAACCCTGACTTGGCTTGCATTACATGCAATCGCGACCTTCCTCGATAGCGTGTGTTGTACGCAATACCGGGTTTTACTAAACAACGATATATTATTATAATATTATTATGAACTAGCCGTTATGAATAGTATTAACTAAATTTTGAATCTTATAACATTATTATTCGTCTTGCACATTTTCTAAAACATGGTATAAGAACAAAAAAAAAATTGGGTAAAATAAGTATTTTTCAAAAAATGCAGTTTTGCCGCCTTTTGATGGCGCACCCACTTTAAATCTAGTTTTTGACATGTTTATAAGTTCAATTTGACAAAATAAAATTCTTCTTTGGAATCATGAAATAAAAATTTACTTTGGATAAATTTTCATATCATTCTGGTAACTTTCATATTTTGATGAATAGTAAAAACACGCTATATTTTAATTAAAAACAACTTTTTGAATCGAAATAATTAATAATGATAAATTATTAATTTGAGTGGTTTTAAAGTATATTTAGAATAAATTTTTACAATTTAATACAATTTAGGTCATTGGATGTAATTTCACATTTAAACCAGACATAAACAAGTGTCAATCTTTTCATAGTTATTATCTCTGAAGAACACGCTATTTGTTTTGATGACGGGAATTAATTTTTAAATTAATTAATGCACATGATATGTTTTGAATTTGGTAAAATAGACATCATTTTTGAGTTCATAATATCAAATATATATTAGGCCTAATTTTTGGTATTTTTCTGGAAACTTTCATTTTTTGATGAATAGTGAAACCACTAAGTGGTAGTTAAAAAAATGATTTTTTCATAAAACTTAATTTTACCACTTCTGTGAGTGGAATTTCAAAAATCTGAGAGACATGATTGATGTCAGTAAGTAAAAATGTGGTTCAATGAGATGAAAATAATTTTTGGTGAATAGTAACTTTTTACTTTTTTTACCACGGTTAAAAGTAAATTGGGTAATTAAGGGTAAAAATGATATTATTATTACCCTAACACATGTCCTAATTCTATTGGATAAGTTTAATTCGACCAAAAACAACCTTAGGAATAAAATATGACCATTTAGGCCCACTTGGATTAGATTAGGACATTTATTATTATTTAATTCAAAGAAGAGTTAAAAGAGTTAAAATCAAAGTTTATTTACTAAACCATTTTTAATATAAGGTTATACATAATATAAATATGATTGTAAATATTCATTAGAAATATAATAAGATTTTATACATAATGATATTTTATTTATAGTTTTTAGACATTAAATAATTTAATTTATTTATGACACATTGATGATGCAGTAATTACCATAATAGTGAAAAATTAGAATAATTGATATTATAAATACCCAAATAAGTGTAATTTGAGACTTTTTATGAATTACACTAATTTTATAGGTTAATATGACATGTTAATATTGATTTAATTAACTTTTTTTGAACTAATCAATCTGTTATTATTGTCACAAAAATCAATTACTAAATAGTGTCAAAATTGACATAAAATAGTTTTTAAAACAAATATTATATTATTAATGGTTATTTTATTCCTAAAATCAAAGGTTCGGCCAAATTACTTAGATAAGGTTATATATATTAATAATAAATAACTTGGGGTTAGTTTGGATTGTTATAGTAAGTTTATTAACCTTATAGTGTAAGAAAACAAGAAGACATGGTAAAAGTAAAATTATTTAACTTAATGTTAAATCTAAATGATAAGGTTAAAATGGGAACCTAAACTTGTCTAAATTCTATTGGATGAGATGATTTCGACCCATCCCCACCTTAGCTTCGAAATAAATCAATTTGGAGCTATTTAAAACCTAATTTTACTTTATAATAAAATAATAGTTTTAGTTATTCCAAAGGTGCCCCTCTCCTCCCTTATAAAAGGGCACCTCCTCCCCCTCTTCCTCACACCACTTTGAGCCTTCAATCTCGGTCAACCCCTACCAATTTCTCCTCTCCACTTTCCTAGAAACATCCTATAGGTTCTGGTCTTCTTCAAAGACCTATTTTAGTGCCCTAAAAGGAGGTCTCAAAGAAGCACTTCAAAGAAGAGGAGGTTCAGACACTTACGAAGCAAATCGGACATAAGGTAAGGGAAAATATCACAATCTCATTTTTTTCAGAGATTGTTTATACTTTGGTATTTATTGGAGTGTATTTTATCATCCACATCCATGTTTCCTCAATATGTAATATTATTTCCATCCACCTACAATTGTTTAAATCCTATTTTACCCTTCGGTGAGTTTTTAGTAAAAGATATGAAAGGAATATTTTGACGTTTTTCGTATGAGGCACTTTTTGAATTTTCCAAAAAAAGTACGAGAAGAATGTTTTTTTTAACTTATATGGAATGAATGGATTTTTAGAACATTATTTCTATGAATCTTCATTTACAAGTTTTTAAGTTTATTTTTAATCAACTTCTTTTAGTTCAATATTATATGACATGTTAAGAAAGAAAAATGTTTTTGAAGTAGAAATGATATTTTCCTCAAGAATGGAATTCAACGGTTTTATCAAAATTATTTTCCATATTAGATAATATAGGGTCCTATTTCTATCCCTATTATTACATTGATTAGATTATGTTGTGATGGAATTATTTTTATGAATTCCTTTATCTTATATGAATTGTTTTATGATGTCATGTTGTTTAAGAATCCCATTTTTATTACATGGGTTATGCTATGATGTATGGTTTATTATTTTTTGGCAAACATAAGAAAGGTATCATTATGAGATGGGTGGGACCTATATCTCCCTCCAATGCATTGGGTAATGATTTTATATCTCATGAGATAGACATGGCTGGAACGGCAGGTTAAACCGGTTCAGTGAAACAGGACTAAAACGAGGAGTGAACTCGGTTCAGAAAGGGACTTTATCCACTAAGATAGTCTTGGAAATGAGTCTTGACTAATATGAAATTATTCTCTATGATTATGTGTGTATGCCACAAAGTTTCAGGTTTTAATTTATGATTATTGGGATTACATTTCACTACTATGATTTATCCCATGTTAAGAAATTATGATCTCTTTTGCAGGTTAAGATTTACAAAAGATATGTTCTTATGAATATGACGTGATTGATATTTCTTTTGTTTACCCTTACTGAGCATTTGAGCTCACCCTTTTATGTTTTCTTTTCCTAGGACATAAATAAAGGATTTAGGTTTAAAAAAATGAAGATCTTTATGGGAGATGTTGAAGATCTTTCACCACGATTAGAAGATTATATTCCAAGTTTCCAAAGACACTAAACTATTACGGTCCTTGTGTGTGTGTTTTTGTTATGTACTAAGTATTCCACAAAATTAATGTAATGTTCATGTATGTCAAGCTTCAGGTCTCTACAAATACCCTTTTATAGCTTCTTTATCAGGATGGGTAATGAGCCTGTAAGTGTAAGGTCTTTTTTCCCTTTATATCACTTGACCTCAGTAAATATTCCTCATGCATATCAATATAATAAAAAACAAATTCATCCCTTAATGGACACTGATCATCTTTAATGTTATTCTCAAATAGAATTCCATGTTCATCAACTATATTTGGCCTTAGGTTCCTCACTAGTGGCAGGATGTGATCCCCATAGGATCTGGAATGTATGTTGCTAACTCCCTCTAGTGACATACCATGTTCATCAATGCCAGCAACAATAGTAGTCCCATCCTTACCTTTCATTATAGTAGGATATGTAGCTTCAACAACATTCTTAATGGAGAGAAATTCTATAATCCATGGTATTTCAAATATGACACCCCACAGGTCAAAGTGTTATTGATTTGTTGTGGTTTTATCTAGAATTGAGTGGAAATGAGTTCAAATTTATGGAGATCCAAAACATAAATTTTTGGAGACTTTTTTGGGAGAAGTATAGTTACCTAGCACTATTATTACTAACCATGTGGTTCCCATGCAAGTGGCTCTATCATTTTGATTGATCTCTTTGGAATGTCTTCTCTAGAGTTGGAAAAATATTTTGGAGATTCCTAGAAATCATGCATGGTATTCAATTTGATAGAGGTGACATGTACAGTTCTTCCATACCATGTAGAACACAAAGAGTAATAATGAAAATGGATGACTTTCTAAGGAAGAGGTAAGTGTTTGGTTGGCATATAATTTGGAAAACCATGTAGTCAAACCAAGCAGCTTTTCTAGGTGATTAATTTTTGGGTATTCTAAAAATAAATGTCTTATATTTTATGGGGGTTTTACCCCCATTTCCCCCCTTATGCATCACCCTACCCATGGGAGCTCTTATATAATTTCAAACCTTGTCCAGCTTCGATTCTTTCCCTTTCTTTGAGGATTTATAAGATATTTGAGTTGTCTCCTTTATTCTTTATCTTCTTTCCCACTTCATTTATTATCTCTTGGATTTAGATTCCCCAATGAAACCTATGTTGAAACCAAGGATATTATTTACTATAAATAGAGCATGTATTGTGTTTGTTATCAATCCTCACACGGATTATCAGATAGATTTAAAGGAAAGGGATCATACAATTGAGGACATATGCAGTATTGAAGGTGGCGTCATTTCCCAGTGTTTTATAAATTTTTGGGGTCCAAAATTTGGATAATGGAAAGCATCGAGAAATATTGATTATATTTAAGGCTATATGAAAATATGGTAATGTAATGAGTTTCTCAAATATATGCTTAATGATTTTTGTTTTGAAAAGGATTAAATAATTGTGACAATGAGTTATCTGACTATGAGAATTTGAGGTTCAAGCTTCACGAAATGTATTTTTATAGAATCAAAATTCCATAAATATGGTAAAGGAATGATTTTCACAAAGATTGGATTCATTATTTTGAAGATATGAAGCATTTTTTATTTGAGATGGTGTTTCTTCATTATTATGAGAATTAGAGCTTTGCGGCGGTGTGAAGGGTTTTGACAAAAATCTCTTTGGTTACGAAGAGAAATGAAAACAAAGATTTTCCATGGATCTTTCAAAATGGTTGAGTGTCATGGAGGTTATTTCTAGTGATCTAGAAAATGTGTTGTTGGAAGTTGGACTTTCTGTTCAACTAAGATTATAAACAAGAGGCAAACCCTCTCCATTCAGAATGAAATTTTTAGGGAAAATCTGAAATCCCTCTGATTTCATAGAGTAAGGAATTCTCTATGAAACTGGTTGTCAATGCAAGCATGATATTTGGGAAAATAATATTTTAGTTTTGACTAAATTCAATGCTTATTAGTATTTATTTCTTCATGAAGAGAGGTTTTTTTGCATTGTCTTAGTGAGCTTCACAATGGAACATTGTTCAATGAAGGTTGTGTGTTTCATGATGGTGGGTTGTTCCACAAATGTGAAGGAGATTTGTGAAGTATTGTGATTTTCTAAGTAGTGATCATTGAAAAGGAGTGATAATTTCTAAGGAGTGAGATTTGAAAAAAATGATCTTCACAAAGAATCTTGGAAACATGAAGTTTTTGAATATTAATTTTATGTGAATAGGTTTTTCAGTTTCCATCAACTTAAGATTTAGATTTAAGGAGAGTATTGTGCTAGATAGAGACAAAGACTTTAAAGTCAAATCAGATAAGTGACCTTCAAGTCGATAAATTAAGGTAGACATATCTCATAGTAGTGAGCTTGGGGGAGTCGACATAAGTTTTCTAAGGGATGTAGTGAGATATCCCTTGAATATTTTAAAGTATTTGAGCCTAACATAGAGTGAATGTGACCAAACCTCTATATTCCACAGCTAGTGAAGATTAGTGGATTTTTGGTGTAATCAATACATTTTCAGTGTATACTCCTTGGGTGTTTCTTTTAGTGGTGAACAAAGTAAAAGTGTTGTGTGGTCCCTTTGCATATGATTGTTTGATTTTTTTTCATATCCATCATACAGGTTTAATGGGCTCCATCCAACATGGTAATAAGATCCATCACTTCAAAATAAAACGTTGACACCCTGATTCACCCCTCCCCTCTCAGGGTGTCCCAGGGTCCTACAACTTATACCCCTTGTGTTTGATTTTATGGTTCTGAGTGGATAAAATTTTGGGTTTTTTAAATTTTAGTGTGTCTAGACACCATTTTTATTCTTTTGGGCATGGTCATCATTGAAGGCAATGAGTTTGAGGTGTTTTGGTTGGTTCTCTTCTCTTTGAGGAAGTTGTTATAGTGAAAGTTTTCAATTTTGTAATTAAAAGTGTGATTATGTTTTATAAATTCATTTTTATTTAATTTTTTTATATGTGGTATCATTGTTGAAATTTGGAACCATTTCATTGAGTATTGAGATAAATATAATTTTTTCACATGAATTCCAAGTTTTAATGTTTGAAATGAAATTTTTTATTATTCTAAGATTATTTTGAGATTAATTGTGGATATTTGATAGGATTTTTATTATTTTGAATTGTGGTTTTAACCAAGTTTTAGTTTTAAATAAGTGAGAAAAATATTTTGAAGGGAGTTAGGTTTTTAAGTGAGGTAATTACCAAAAAATTGTATTTGAAATTCGTTCTTTGGAATATTTACAATGGTGATTTTAAATTTGTGTGTAGTTACCCCATTTTAAAATTCATGGATGGATTTTTTTTAAATGGGTTTATGTAAATAAATTTCCTTTTTCTTTGTTTTCTTTAAGATAAATACCCTTGTTCAATGTTTCATTTGAAATTTTTTTATTTCATGGGTGATTTTCATCATTTTCCTAATGGTTTTACAAAAGAGAATTATGAAATGAAAACGTTATTGGAATTAGAAAATATTTTTTGGTGAAAGGGGATAACATAGATTTTTTGGTTTTAAAATTGTCTATACAAAATGTACCCCTTGATTTATCTTTTATTATTCCCCAATTATATGGATTTTGGATCACTATATGGTTCTTGTTTTCTCCCCATGAGTGGGACTATTATTTTTTATGACATGGTTCATTTTATGTATGGGTATTTTCATCATTGGGGGTTATGGTTGGTGGTATCTTTTTTATTCCATATTTTTTATGCATGGTTTGTTTTTCCTATGCCTCGCTTCCTTTCTATTTCATGGGAAACTAGGTAATGAGTGTAAGATCTAATTTTTCACATATTTGGTTCACAAACAACTAATTTCCATCTAGTTTTGTTAGAAAGAATGGCTAATAGGGGGTTCTTTATCACTATGTGGCTTTTTTGATCTAATTGGGTGACTCATGATGGACTTATCACATTCTAGTATCTATTTTGGGTTGTAATACCCTTATAAGGTTAGATGTGTCACATATTAGAAACCCTTAGGTAAATCCCATGACACATTAAATTAATTTTCGAGTTATATGGAGTGGATTTTGATCTAGATAATGTATTTATAATTTCCCCAATTTTATCAATTATGGAAATGTACCATGTAATATTTAGTTGCATGCCTAAAGATATGTGGTTCATAATTGTTGTTCTTTACTCGTGTGAGTGTGTGGGTCATTTAATTTGGAATTTGAGTTTTCAAAGATATTTTGGAAGCCTATTTTCAATTTAAAGACTCTTGCATGGGTGATTTAAAGTAAATTTCAAAATTGGTTGTTTGATTTAGAGATGCATTTGGCTAGTGAAATGTTTACATGGACATTTTAATTTAAATAAAAAAAATTATTCTGAGAAATGATAATAGGTTTGGGTGATTTTTGGAATTCATTAAGAAAGTGGATTTGTTTTCAAAACATGAGTGTGTATTTTGGTAAAATATAGATAAAATGTCTTGAACATTTTATAATGATTTTTTTTTATTCACACATGATTTTTATGTTTCAAGATTAGTTTTTATCTTTACCTTAAAAATAGAATTTAAGAATTTCATTATGAAACTCAAGGAAAAATTTTGATCAGTTTTGGTCACCTATTATTATTTTTTGCTTAGGAATATATCTTTCAGGTTCGAAGTCCCCAATTGGATCCTTTATTTACTCGTCGTGGATGGAATGGGGTGAGTAAGGGAGGTGGTGATATACTAGAGGTTATAGGTATATGGTTCAATCTTGGCTTCAAAAGGATAGAAATTATTTTTATTTTTTGGTTAGTATTGTATCTTCTACTTATTATTTCTTCATTTTTATGGATTTTTTTGTTATATATATTAAAATGGGTTGTATTACTATTGTTGGTTATCACCAGTTTGGAATATTAATTTTATTGTGGAAATTTATTTTTTTTTTCTTCCATACTATTTATCTATGTTTTGGATGAAATCATTCTCAAAGGGATCCCTATGATTCCAAGGAACTTTTTGTCAATATTTGAGGATTATAAATGCCCTTTGGTCCTTGCGGTGAATTGGGCTGGGTTCCATGTTCTGGGGAACCTTGGGCTAATTTGTTTCAAAATATTATTCTAGGTGGATTTTCATTATTTCCTAATATCCCAAGAATATAGTGTATCCAATGTTATTTTGTGATTTCCTAGTAGAAAAGTGAAAATCATGTTGTATATTGAGAGGTATGGGTGGGGAGAGTCTATCTAGCTCTTGTTTATCCTGAGCCTCAATATGTCTTGGAAGTTGGTTCTTCAATTGTGAATTTTAGATTAATTTTATTTATTTTGATGATATTTGATGTTGTTTATTCCCCTTTGACTATTTATGCAATATTGGGGGTCAATCCTTGGTTTTGGGGTAGAGAGGCAGAAAAACTTGGGCGACATGGTTAGCTCACATAGCTGGGGAAACTGTGTAGTTCTCATGGAGTCGAGTATAACTCTTTAGTATATTTTATTACACAATTGGTACTTAGTTACCTGAAATATGTGACCAAAGTTTTTATATTTTTCCCTCTCTATTAATTCCATTTGACTCCTCTCAAATATGTATTCTCCTAAGGTAGTTTCCAGTTGCGGAGGGTGGATTGAGGCATATTTATTTCATCTATTGGATGTGGTTCTTGTGAACATTTCTTATTGTTTGTGCACTAATTATGGGTGGTTAGTTTTTAAAACCATGTTTTTGGGAAATTAGATGGATTTAAATTATTATTTTTCCCATTTTCATCTAGAATCATGTTTTAAGAAATAGTTGTTTCATTTCTAAAGAGTATTCTAAAAATAAAATTGTGGGTTGAAAAGAAATGATTTTTTTGTTTTGAATTTTTGTGCCTCATTTCAGGGATTTTTATTTTGGTTTTGATTCGTATATTTTAGAGGAATTTTTTTTGTGTTTTGAGAAAAGAATTTATGGGATTATGTCTTTTTTCTTGTTCAGAATAATGGTTGAAAGAATTTCTTCCATTATAATTCTTACCCCGACTCCCAATAGAGTGGTGGATGTGGAACCTTCCTTGATCTTGAGACTCATCTTGGAATTCATGAATCACCATGCACCTCTTAAAAATGATGATCAAGGGTTATTAGAATTTGTGAGGTGGTTGGAAGATATTGAGGTGACACTCAATTCTATTGGGACACATAAAGCTTTGTGGGTGAGAGTTGTTGAGATCTTTATTACTGGTTTTTTCCACGTTTGGTGGGAGTTTATGTTACATTTATAGTTACAAGATAGTATTTCTTGGGATATATTCAGGTTTAAAATTATTTATATGTTTCTTCACTAAGACAATGAATGTGGAGAAGGATTATGAGATTGTGAGTCTTCCTCATTGTGACAGATTAGTGAATAGTACGTCAATCACTTTTTGAAATTGATCTTATTTTCTCTAAAGGTGGGGGTTAGTGACTCTAAGAATAATTTTTTATTTAGAGGTTCATTTATCATAGATCTTGGTTCAATGATACTTTTGTTTGGCCTGACATATTTTTTTGGAGGATTCTAATGAGTCAATTATAAGGGAATATGACCAATAATGTTAGCTTTTAGTGGATGATTACTTAGTTCCATATGAATCACAACAGGATCGTGATGGGTGTAAGAATAACCCATTGTGTCAGGATCACAAGCATGATTTGATCAATCATAGAGAAAAGTAACTTTATCATTAAAATAAATGATCAATAGTGTGCTTCAAGTGCGGGTCTCTGAAGCATTCTAACCCCCCTGTCAAAAGACTCATCATGTTATCCTTTATTGTGGCCATTTGAGTCATTTTAAAATGTTTTTTAAGATATATTTTCAAAAGAGTTCTTTTTATTGATCCTTTTATAGATGTGTTGCATTGGGAACATTTCATTTGATAAATTGTAAAATTGGTTTTTTAGAGCATTGGTTTTGGTTTTGGGGATTTTTTGGATGAATCTATTTTTGGAATTTTTTGATGGATATATGAATGATGCTTTTTGGAATGCCTTTTTTCTTATTGGATGATTTATATCCCCCTTTTTGGGTGGTTTTTGATGTTTTTCTGGTTCATATCATTGGTAGTAGTTGACTATGAGCATTTTTTGTAAATCCTCATTCTTGAGGTAAACCTTCATTGTGGGTTTTGGTTGTACCCATTCTATATTGATCCTTTAGTTTCTCATTGTTTTGGAATGAGATAGGAACTTGGTGTACAATGGTATAGATAGGGTGTGTGATTCACCAGTTGAGTTTTTATACTAGCTGGTGTTTTGTTGTAGACACTTAGGATACACCATATGAGGGTGATCTAGTATTTTACTCTAGTTTTTCTTTGTGTTTCATGACCTGTTTCGGGATCTCATGTCATACTTTTGAGGATACATAGGGTTGTTTTTCCTTCCATTAGATTTGGATGATCTTTTGGTTTTAAAGTGAATTCCTCTCATGGTTACTTATTATTCGGGATTTGTTTTTGGTAGTTCTCTTTAGTTCTACCATGTTAAAGGGACTCTAAATTCTATTGAGACTATTTTAAAGGAATTCTGAATAGTGTGAAGACCATGTTAGTTCTCCCATGCTTTGTAGGACCCTTTTCTTGAGTTTATCATTTTTTTTATTCTTGGAGTTGTTTGGAAAATTATGTTTGATTGGTTAGGTCATTTTTTGGTATCTTAGTTATTGTTTTTGAGGTTGAGTGGTATTTATTGGTTCCTTTGTTTAGGTCTTTTTTGAATCTTAATCACATTTCTCTTCTCGTTTTAACCAGACTTTTTGGGGGAAGAAAGTGTAATAGTGGAGAGGTTATGACATACCACATATAATTGTGTTTTTTTGCGTGGTTTTATCTTTCATTGAGTGGTTTTGAGTTTTTATTTGTTTTAGGGTGAAAATTATAGTTTTTGGAGCCTTTTGGGAGGACCATGGTTAGCATACATGGTTAATACAAACCATATGATGTCTGCGTGGGTGGATCTATAATTTTTAAGAGCTATTCTACATATCATATTCAATATTTGACAAACTATATAGAGCTAACAATATACCATGTAGGTTATTGTGTGTGTTGAGGGTGAGATGCATGGTTTTTCCAAACCATGTGGTTCTTAAGGAGTAATCATGTGAAGTAGTTCCTGTACAAGGTAGTGTCCAGTGAAGGACCCTAGACCACCCTGAGAGGGGGGGTGAATCAGGGTGTCAAATATTTCTCCCCTTTACTGGATATTGATCCCATGTTGGTAGAATCTTGTTTAAACATGTATGATGGATATGTGCAATAATTAAAACATGAAGAAAGACAACAAACCACTTTTTACTTGGTTCACCACTAAGGGATACATCTAAGGAGTATACGCTGAATGGTTTTCGATCATACCAAATTCCAATAATCTTCACTAGCTATGGATTACAAGGTTCGGGTATAGTCACTATGTCCCAGGAACATTTCCTTTACAAATGTTCAAGGATAGCTCACTATGTCCCTTGGGTAACTCCCGTTGACTCCCCCTAGATCACAGCCTTAGGTGAAGTCCTTCTCAGTTTATAGACATCAAGGTATCTTCAAAAGATAATCATGGAAGTCCTTGTCTCCTATTTAGTATGAGACATTACATGCATAACAGTCCTGAATTGATTCTCTTTTGTATTCAATCTACTCTTTTAGTGCAATAATTGAATGCACTAAATCACCTTCTACTCTTCTTGTGTAGAATCACACAATATGTTCTTCTTCTTCTTCCCTTCTTTAGTTCCCAATACCAATACCTAAGTTTATAGGTATACTTACTTCTTTTTTAGAAGATATGAGTATATTTTCACAAATTTTTCTTCTTCTCTTCTCAAAGCACAATGAGTGTGTTAAACACCAATCGTGTGTCTGTGGTACTACTTCTCTTCATAGAACTGAAGGGTTCACGGTACTTACTTCTTCGAAAATCCACTTCGAGAGTTCTAAGAACCTATCAAAGGCCTGTGGGACCCCAAAATTTTTCACGTACCCTTTTATGTGTGTTGCGTGAAACTTTTATGCCACACATGAATGATTTTAATTTTTTCGTGGAACACCTCTTGCGTGCAAATTCAATCTTGCGCGAAACTTTCTTCTTGCACGCAACATAGCCTTCTTATGTGAAACTCTATTTATTTCGCAAACTACCCTTTTCATAAAATTCATTCATGCCTCAGAGATCAGGATTTCTCTAATTGTCGATCATAAAAAATGTGAGGGGGTCACCTCTTATTTATAGACCTTGTCTACCCCCATGCCTAAAAACCCTGATGAGTCGTGCACGGTCCTGATGCCTCACGCAAACCCCTATTTGACGTCGCATTGGGTACGTAAGTCTCTTTTTCACCAACCTCATCATTCGTGCACTTCTTGAATATTTTTCTCACTTCCTTTCTTTTCCATTTTTAGAATTTTTGTCCTCAAATCATTCCAAGCACGCAACATTCCAAACTCCCTTCAATCTTGCACACAAACATCTATCTTTCGCACAAGCCTCGCCTTTGCCATATTTTTATGTTCAGATAATAGAACTCCACATGTATGCAACTTAACAAGACATATTCAAGCTTACACGTAACATCCTTTTCCAAAATCACATTTCTCCATCTTCTGATTTTCAGCCCAAAAAATATGGCAAACAATGGAGAATTGTGCATCCTTAAAATGTTCTTTTATGCTTCCTCTTGATCATCCATTCCTTTGTCATGATTATCTTCACTACATTCCAAAACCATTCTTTCTTATTTTCTATGATTTGGATTCTTTAACAATGCATCTTCTTTCATTACAAACTCCACTATCATGATATATATCCATTGATAGATCAGATTTAGCATCATCAGAGTTTCCATAAAAAGTATTATAGCTTCCCTGTCATCCACCATCATCTTTCCTTCCAATAAATAATGTATATGAATGGAAGCACATTTACTCCCCTATCCTTCATAATTCTTTCTTCATAAGTTCTCTTGACTTATGATATTTGTGAAATACAAATCATCAAAGCATCATCTGACTTAGATACAATGTGAAATGCAATGCTATCTCAGAATTCCAAGCCCTTTCAAACTCTATGTTCTTCCTTAACAATCATTCTCAAAATACTAATTATTATTCAATCATCCTAATATGGATGAAACCTCACCATTCCTCCATTTCATTAGATTTATTCTTGATCTCCTCCATTTTGATCTTTATTGACAACTATTGACAATAAATACAATCTTATAGACAAATTGGTCCCAAAAATCTCCCCCTTTGTATTTTGTTGTCAATATAATACAAATATCTTGAAATGAATATGTCAATGTAAAAATGATAATAATCTCTCTCATATTTACTTTTATAACTTTAAACATTCATTTCACTTTATCTCCCCCTTATTTACAAGAAATACAAAGTTCATGGTAGAGAGGGTATCAATATATACTTAAGAAATGTGCCATAAATCATTTCACTCTAAGCCTACTTGGGAAATTCTCGGTGTAGAAAACAAGAGGATTTGATTTAGACAACAAGGTTGTCCATTATTCACTGGTCATGATACAATATGAGATGAGAACTCATGTACTTTGACTTCAAGGGTTTTCCACATTCATTCTAGGCTGAAGAAATTGAATGTGATAGGAAATAATGAACCTAAAACTCCTACACTCACTTCAATAAACATATCAAAAATATTCTAGTGCAATTAGAAGGATATGTGGCCTTAGGGAACGTCCATTCTTCTTATACAATTGATTAATTAAGTTACTCCCCATTTATAAAATGATCTTCATTTTGAGTAACGAAGGACGATAGATTAAGAAATGACAAACCATTTTCAATGACATGTTCTTTAAGAAACTTCCAGAGTAATTGCATTCAATACCAACTGAAGTCGATACTAATCAAAATAATAATTCTAAAATATTCTTCATTTGTCTCCTCCTCAAGAAAAGCACTACTTATCACCTTCATCAAGGGTGATCCTTAATCATTTTAATCTTTTAATATCAATTAAAGAATCTTTCAAGGATGGAAACTTCTTCAGCTTCTCTATCAAGATTTAACAGCATTCACTACTTCTCAGGTTCTACCCCTAAGAGAATACTTCCCCTTCAATTCCCTGTATTATTAGCATAAATACAATACATAAATGATTGAGGGAATAAGGTGGTTCCTCCTTGCTTCGTCAATATGGGTTTCATGGTTGACCAAATTTCATAAATCTCTCATACATAATGTCTTTAACACGTGTTTTTCATTTGGTTTTCACTCTATCATGAACTTTATCTTCATTACGTGAAATATTTCCTCTTCCTTTATCACCAGCCTTGGCCTTTTCATCTTCAAGTATTCTCATTCTTTTCAAATCTTCTGGTCAGATGACCAACATGTCATTTGGAACTATTGCAGTTGGTTTGGATCTTCCATACGGGTTCATCTGACTGTCTTCTCTCATAGATTCCTTCTTGGATGAATTGACCATCAATTTCATGGATCTAAAATCCAGTGTCTTCTCAAATTCCCTTCTTGAGATCTTCTTGGGGAAATTTGTATTCACAATATTCTTCTGATTTCTTCCCATGGTAGCTTCTTTATACTTTGCTGGCATCGAAGGTCTTCTTTTCTTATCAACAATGAATGCATATTGAGATGGACATGCACCAACCTTGTGACCACCTCTATTGCATACATCAGAGATGTTATCAAGCATTATAAATCTTCTTGCAGTAAAAAAAATGCTTCTGGACCTGTGGATGTTTCTTCTTCTTCTCTGGCATTCTTTTCTTTGATATAGGATTTCTCTGTGCTTTTTCATTTTAGTGATTGTACCAAAAATCCAGTACATAGTGCACAAATCTGTTGCAGCACAAACATTGACCCACAAATCTTATCTTATTTATATCTTATATATAAGGTAGTTGAGCCTTCATCTTAATGTTTTTTTCTCTATTTGGGGAACCATCTTCCAACTTTTTCTTCCTACCCACCCTATCCATGGTGGTTGGTTTCTTCTCTTCACCTTTCCTCATCCATATTTGTTTAGAATTTTTCTTCCAGCCTGCACTTTTTGTAGAAACAAATTTAGAAACAATAGTACAAGTTGGTATGGATGGTACCTTCACTTTATCAGCTTCTTGTGATAGATCAGTGAGTGAATTCATGATATTCTAATCACATGTTTGAGGTCTTTTGATAGTAGAATCCTCCAGTGAGCATTGAGTACCAGCAGCAACTAATTCCTTATTTTTTAAAGTCTCAATATGTGTCTTCTCAAGATTGGTCAACTAAGCATCCAATTTCATACATTGACTATTGTGAATGACCTTTTAATCTTAAATCATAGTCAACTATGCTTCACAAGCCTTATTCATTCTAACAAATTCTTCCTCATGCTGCATCATTTTATTCTAAATCAAAGAGTCATGTTCCTTGATCTTCTTGGATGTCCCTTACAATTTTAGACCCTTGACATCAATGCAATTTTTCAGTTTTCCCTTCAATCACATGGATCTTTTCATCAAGATCCTTTCGGACTCTTTCTTCCTCATCAACTTTTTTGAACTATCTTGATGTATTTATTTCATGTTTTCTCCTTGTTTATTCAAGGGATTAATTTTTTCTTGAGAGCTTATAGCATTTTGATACTTTATTTACTAATCCTTCCTCTATATTTTCATCTTATCTTCCTAGTAGGGTGATCTTAGCCTGCATACATTAAAACATTATAAAAATAGTAGAAACTATTTCTTCAAGAATATCATGCATATAAGTTCTTAATTTCTCCTGATCACGTGAAAATGATATAGAAGTGTCTTCCTTTCCTCTGGTAGAAACCTGAGCCACATGATATTTAATTTCCAAGACTAATATTTCTTCATTATTAGAAGGGCATGGAGAACCAGACCCTGCATATTTTTTGGACATGAGGGACTTCTTAAACTTCTTATTCTCTTTATTTTTTCTATTTTTCATGGTCTTGCTGGATGTATACTTCTGCTCAGAAATGACTGAATCTTCATCAAGAATGCACTTCATTGTTGTCTTTAGGAAAGAAACCAAATTCCTCTTCTGAATATAATTACTGAAGAGTATCCAACATACGTGAACCGTTGTCCTCTGATGCCAATTGAAGGACCCTAGACCACCCTAAGAGGGGTGTGAATCATGGTGTCAACTTTTTCTCCTCTTTACCTGATCTTGTTCCCAAATTGTTAAGAACTTTTTAAAACCTTTATGATGGATATGTGCAGTAATTAAAACATGTAGAAGGACAACACAACACTTTTTACTTAGTTAACCACTAAGGGCTACGTCTAAGGATCATATGCCGATGTGTTTTCGGTTGTACAAAATTCCATTCATATTAAATAGATATGGATTAAAAGGTTCAGGTACAGTCAGTTTATCCCAGGAACACTTCCTATAAAAATGATAAGGTATAGCTCATTGTGTCCCTCAAGTCACTCCCGTTGACTCCCTTAGGCTCACTACCTTGGGAGAAATCACACTTAGTTTATAAACATGATGGTCTCTTCAACAAATAAGAATGGAAGTCTTTGTCTCTTGTTCAACATGACACATTTCTTGCATCATAGTCCTAAATTGATGATCTTCTGTATTCAATCTTCTCTTTTATTGAAATAACTAAATACACTAAGTCATGTTCTTCTATTCTTGTCCAGAATCACACAATATGTTCTTCTTCTTCTTCTCTTCCTTTAATTACCAATACCAATAACTAAGTGTATCAGTATAACTTCTTCTTTCTAAGAAGATATGCATATAGTTGCACATATTGTTCTTCTTCTCTTCGCAAAGCACAATGAGGGTGTTAAACGCCAGTCATGTGTGTGTGACACTACTTCTCTTCGTAGAACTGAATGGTTCACAGTACTTCCTTCTTTGTGAATCCACTTAGAGAGTACTAAGAAAATGTCAATGGCTTATAGGACCCCCAAATTTTTCATCCACCCTTTTATGTTTCTTGTGCACAACTTTTATGCCACGCACTCATGATTTGACTTTTGTCGTGAAACACCTACTGCGCACAACTTCAATCTTATGTTCAACTTTCTTCTTGCGTGAAACTTATCCTTGTTGTGCGCAAATCTATTTATTTTGTGAACTACCATTTTCTTAAAATTCATTCACACCTCAGAGATCAGGATTTCTATGAGTTTTTATCTTAAAAAATGTGATGGGTTCTTCACTTATTTATAGACCTTGTCTACCCCCACACGCAAAAACCCTGATGAGTCGTGCAAGATCCCGATGCATCATGCAAACCCCCATTTGACATCGCATTGGGTTTGTAAGTCTCCTTCGTGCCAACCCCATATTTTACGCCCTTCCTTAATCCTTCACTCACTTCTTTAATTTTCTATTTTTTGAAGTTTTTTCCTTGGATCATGCCTTGTGCGAATCATTACCAAATTCCCTTCAATCTTGCACGCAAAAAAAAATATTTCACGCAAGCCTCTACTTTTCCATATTTTGATGTTTGGATCATGTAAATCCACTTGTGTGAAACATACCAAGTCATATTTAAGATTTCACGCAAAATACTTTTCCAAAATCACATTTCTCCATCTCTTGATTTTTAGCCCCAAAAATTTGGCAAACACTGCATAATATCACGCCCTTAAAATGTTCTTTTATGCTGCCTCCAGACCATCCATTCCTTTGTCAAGATTATCTTCACTACATTTCATAACCATTATTTCTTATTTTATGTGATTTGGATTCTTCAACAAATATTATTATTTCATCACAATCTCCACTCTCATGGTATATATCCCTTGATACATCATCTTTAGCATTGTTAGAGTTTCCATGGAAAGTACTATAGCTTCTCTGTCATCCACCAGCATATTTCCTTTTGATAAAAACTTTATATGAATGGTGGCACCATTACTCCCCTTTCCTTCATAATGATTGCATCATAATTTCTCTTTACTTATTATATTTATGAAATATAAATCAACAAAGCATATTCTTATGTAGATACAATGTGAAATGTATGGTCGTCTCAGAATGCCAATCCCTTACCCACACTCTCTTGTTCTTAAAATTTTATTCTCTAAATGATAATTTTTCTTCAATCATCCTCAGATGGATGATACCTCACCATTCCTCCATTTCACTGGAGTTATTCTTGATCTCCTTCATTTTTTTCTTTATTGACAAATATTTACAGCAAATACAATCTTATACACAAAGTGGTCCCAACATCCTTTGTATAACGGGCACGTGGTTTGGAAAACTATGTGGCCAAATCCTATAACAAGTCAATGTGTATAATTTTTGGGCTTACACAAAATATACCACTTAAATTTTATGGTATTATCACCACCATTTCTTACCATATGCATCAGATGTCCCTTGGGTGCTCTTAGAGGATTTCTAACCTCTCAAACATAGATTCATACCAATACATTGATGATTTTCATGATATTTAAGGTGATCCTTCTCTATTTCTCTCTTCTTCCCTTCTTCCTCTCTTATCTCTCAGATTTGGCTTCCCCCATAAAACATAGATCCCTAATTCTCAATTTTAAGTTTTTGTGTGGATCAAATGTTCATCATTTGGTATCTAGGGTGTGTAGATAATGTTTTTATTCTCATGGGTGTAGTTCTCATTGATGGAATTCGGTTTTAAGGTAGTTCATTTTGTTTCTCTTCTCTTTGAGGTATGTGTTACTATGAAATTGTTTTATTTTAGAGAAAAGGGAACATTTGGAACATTTATTTTAAAATTATCTATGTGAAATATACCCCTTCATTTCATCCTTTATGTAGACCAATTTTATGTATTTTTTATCACTATGTGGATATTATTGGCTCCCCTGGAGTGGTAATGTGCTTATTTATGTCGTCTTTCATTTTATGTATGGGGATTTTCATCATTCAGTGTTAAGAGAGCGGATATCTTTGGTTATCCCTTTTGTGTTAGACCTGACTCACTTGTTCCTATTCCAAACTTCCTTTATTTTTCATTGGAAAATGGGTATAAATTGGAAGATCTAATTTGTTCCTCTAGTTGGTTCACACACCACTAGTTTTCCTACATACATGCTAGGAAAAAGGGGAATTAGGGGTTTGTTCACCAAAATGAGTCTTTTGGGGGATAATTAGACGACTCATGATGGACTTAGTGTATTCCAGTAGCTATTTTGGGGGTTTATATCCTTATATTTTAATATTATACACGCATTAGTAATCCCTAGGTAGATCCTGGGATTGATTCAATTTCTTTAGGAGTCATATTGAAGGGTGTTTGATCTAGAAATTATTCATTTCATTTCACCTAATTTCATTGTTATGGAACTTTCCCTTGTTATATGTGGTTACATTCTTAAGGATATTTGGTTATTTGTTGTTATGATTGACCAATGTGAGTATGTGGGTCATTTCCTTTGAAAATTGAGTATTCAAATATTTCTTGAAAATCAATTTTTTATTTAAAGACTCTTATTTGGGTTTTTTAATGTGAAATTAAAAGTTGTTGGTTTGTTTTAGAGTGGTATTTTTCTAGTGAAACTTTTAATGCAATTAGTTTCTTTTAAATAAAACAAGTGTATTTTTCAAGAAATTCTAATAGGTATGGGTGATTTTGTAATGTATTAAGCTTATAAATTCTTTTCAAAATGTGTGTGTAGATTATGAAAAAAAAGTAAAAATCTCTGGAAAGTCGTTAGTGTAATTATTTTGATTCACATGAAATATATATTGTAATGATTAATTTTTATATTTTCTTTTAAACTAAAATTTAAAAATTTTATTTTGAAATACTTTTCATAGTTTTAGAGGTTTTTAGTTACCTATTTGGATTTTTAAATCACACCTATATATTTTAGGTTCTAAGTCCCTATATGGATCCTTTTATTACTCATCATGGCTGATATGGGGTGGGTATGGATGGTGGTGTGTACCCAGAGGATGTTGGGAGATGGTTCAGACTTGGGTTGAGGGTGTTGGAAGTTGTTTTTATTCTTTGTTAGTGTTGTGCCTTCTTCTTATTATTTAATCATGTTTTTGGTTGTTTGTGTTATTTATATGAAAATGGGATGAATAATTGTAGTTGGGTATGAACTTTTTGTCATGTTTATTTTATTTTTTCTGTTGTATTTACTTTTTTATTCCACGTAATTTATCTATGATTTGGGATAAATCATTCCCCATGGGATTCCTATAATGCCCTGACATGGGTTTCCTACCCATGGGGTTTGGGAATGCCCTATGGGACTCATATAAAAATGAGTCGAGTGTCGTGTTTGGTAGCATATCGAGCTAGTTCATTACAAAAGATCTTCTCTGCACCTGGATAGCCTTTCCCGGTGAAGCATCCTAAGGTCCATCCACCCTATCAATATAATTTCTTATCACATTAATGTTATTTTTATATTTGAAACTATGAAGAACATTTCCATATTTCTTACTATTGGGACAATTAATTTTCTTACAAAAACCTTTATCTGAGTTACAAAAACAGTTACAAATGCTATAGAAGTATGGTATTTTTTCAACCTCAATAAAAATTATAATTGCTTACTGGTAGCCATGAGGATGACTATATCAACCAGTGGTGAACATAAACAAACTTCAACAAAAACATGGAAAAATTGGCTAAATATGACATGTTCTGTCTATATATAAAATTTGATAGGGATTCCTATAGTAGAACCGATATCCCAGAAGATTTTTTTGTTCCAAAAGAACCAAATTAAACCCTTAATCTGGATATAGTCTTGAAAAATTAAATTCCTAAAAAATCAAGATTAAATAAAAGGACCAAATCCTTAAGTATTTAAAATCATGTCATGAGTGATATAAAACCAATTCTCCATACCTTCAATTTCAGATCTTCTGAGGGGAATATGATATGAAACAATTACATTCTAAGTGACATGATAATCTAACCATCAAACCCCAAAAACTAGGTTAGACGACATTTCACATTTAATAATTTTTAGGGATTGTCCATCTCTAGACCCATTAAATGAGAAAAGGTATAAAATATACATTATTTAAATCATTCGATAATAGTTTCCAGGTCACCTTTGATGAATGTGATGGTTTTGTTAATTTTGACCCTCTTGGATTAAAATTTAGCACCCCCACCCATATCTGATAAAAATATCCTAGTATGGTTAGCCTCACCCTTCCTTTATCCATCTGATATCATTGATTTTGCTTTAGAAGCACCATACTTGGCGGAGGAAGGATTATTCTTCCCAACATAGGAGTAAATCCCCTTTCCTTAACCCATCAGAACCTTTATAAATTTGGAAATATTGTCTCCGGACAATGGATTAGCATCATCAGTGCATCTCACATGGTCAACGAAAACCTTAGGCAGATTGAAGTATTTATCAAGGTCGAGAACCATTGAATCAGATCCTTAACCACCATTTCGACAGGTATAAACTCTCAGGATCTCATAATGTCATACCCCTTTCAGTATTACTAATTATTAAAAATTATTGGTAATTATTTTTAATTAGTACCAATTATTGGTACATATTTCTAATTATTATCAATTATTAGTAATTATTACTAATTATGATTATTTATTACTAATTATCAGTAATCATTGCTAATTTTTTGTTAATTATGACTAAATATTAACAATTATTACAAATTATTACTAAATATTGGTGATTATTAGTAATTATTACTAATTACTAATAAATATTGGTAATTATTGTTAATTAGTTTGAATTATTAGAAATTATTACTAATTTTTAATAAATATTTCCATTTACTATCAATTATTTGTAATTATTGATAATTATTATTAATTATTAAAAATTATTATTAAAATCTGCAAAATATTACTAAACATTACCAATTATTGGTAATTATTTGTAATTATTAAAAAAATAGTAATTACTAATTATTACTAATTGTTACAAATTTTTGTTAATTATTTTTAATTATTTGAAATTACAAAAATTTTTGTTAATTATCAGTAATTAATGTTAATTATTTTTAATAATGACTAATTATTACTAATTATGGGTGTTTAAAATTAATTATTACTAATTAATACTATTTATTGGAATTTATAATTATTTATTGCTATTTATTATTATCTGTTAGGAATCATTTCTAATTATTAATAATTTTTACAAATTATTACTAATTTTCACTAATTTTTTGTATTTAGTATTTATTAATAAAAATATTTGGTAATTATTAATATTCATTATAAATTATTAATAATTATCTACAATTATTTATTAATATTACTGGTTCTTACTAGTTATTACTTTTAATTCATAATTATTGGAAATTCTCATCAATGTTTTCAAATTAATACCATTTTTCATTATTTATTACTAATTATAACAAACTATCATTAATTTTTGGTTAATTATTATTAATTATTTCTATTTATTGATAATTGAATATAATTATGTGCAACTATTACTAATTATTGATAATTATTACTCTTTATTTTTAATTATTACTAATTAATCTTAGTTATTTCTAATTATTAGTAATTATAAATAATTATTACTAATTATTTATAATTATTGATAATTGTTAATAATTATGGATTATTTTTATTAATTAATATTAACTATTATTAATTATTAATAATTATTGATAATTAATACAAATTATTATTAATTATAATTAATTATTATCAATTATTATTAATTATTACAAATTATTATTAATTATTACTAATTATTATGAATTGTTGTTAATTATTAATAATAATAAATATTTAATGGTTATAATTATTAATTCATAACATTTTTTCTCCAATTAATATTAATTATTACAAATTTTTCTAAATTATTACTAATTAATGTTAATTATTTTTAATTATTACTAATTTTCATAAATTATCATTAAATTTTATTATTAATTTATAAATATTAGTAATTATTTACAATAATTACTAATTATTGGTAATTATTAAAAAAATAATTATTAAATATTATAAATAATTATATTTATTTATTGTTAACTATAACTAATTATTATTCATTATTACTAATTATTTACAAATAATATACTAATTAATGGAAATTATTAATAATTATTGTTAAATATAACAAGTTGTTACTAATTTTTTATAATTAATTACAATTACTACTAATTAATGCTAATTACTACTAATTAATACTAATTATTCCAAAATATTAATAATAAAAAATAAAGTTAATAACTAAAAATTAAGTAAGTTTAAAATAAATACTTTAAAAATGATGATTTATCAGAATGAAAATAGTGGTGTGATCATGAAGACGTATTTATGAAAATTTTCTCTAAAAATTAAAATTTATATGAAGAAAAACAAGAGAAAAACCATAACATGAGTTTTGAGCTTGTGGTGGAATAATGGTGGTGGGGGCCTTATATAAGTTACCTTATTTGTGATGGACAGTTTTTTATTTAATTTCTGTCACAAATAGTTCCTACCATATATAATTATAGCGGTGATCCAAATATCACTTGCGACGAAGATTGTCGCCCGTCGCAAATTCTACATACCCTAAATACCATTTATTTACTCTGTAGAATGATTATTTGCAGAGAAATGCTAATTTTGGTCACAAATACCATTATTTTGAAATATAATTTTATTACTTTATAATTTAAATTTTTCTCTAACGAGATTTTTCCCATCATAAGGAAAATTTATTTGCGATGGAATTTTGGAATTACGTTGCAAATAATCCATTCTCGCAGTTTAGTGGAGAGTGGCTCCAAAATAATTTGTGATGGGCCACGTATCTTGTCGCAAATGCCACAAAATATGTGGTTATTTTTTAAGAGACAGAGTTCTTGTGGAAAACAACCAGACATTTTTATTATTTTCAATGGTATCCTACTCCATTGCAAATAACTCATCAAAAATATCACTTTTTCTAGAATTTGGGTGTCATATTTATGTTACAACACCCAGTTTCATGCTAACTCTTGATCAAGTAATATTTTATGAAATATTATGTCATATGATATTGGTCAGTTCAAATTAAAAAATTCCCTAAATATCATTCCCTATGATATATATTTCTTAGACTAACATATATAAAAATTATAGGTTTTTATGCACTATATTAGATTATATGACTCTAATGTGAAATATGATATAAAATTCATTGAAAACATCTGAATTAAACACAATTAATCCTTAAAGAAACATTCTCTAACCCCACTGATATGTTTTAGGGGATCATCAGTTAATCTTCTTCTATAAAAAAATTCATAAAACTACCTGATCTGTCTTCAATGATCAATGTGAAAGGGTTTATAAATATGTAGTGCACCAGTAAACCAAGTGCATCGACTTCCATCTTATTCTTTGATGGAATGTGGTTGATAAAGATCATTGAAGCAACATAACTATTCCACCTACCTCTATAGGTAATTCACAATAATTTGGATCCTAATTCATAAAAAGGGTATTCCCATACATAGAAAAGGGTATTATCATCTTCATTTTTCACATTTAATGTTGTTTTGGGAAGGAATAGTGATTCGATAGTCTTTATATGGAATGTTAGTACCCAATATGATAAGGATCATATCAATTTATAGGCATCTCAACACTCCTAATTTAATAAAGATCACCTTGCATATCAAATATAGAAATTTTGATCAGATGTAACCCACATGTTACACCAATTTAGGTATTCATTCATTAAACCCTTTAATGAATGATGTTCATGCCTTAAATAATCCATATCATAGATAAAACCAATGAAAATATTGTGTATAAGTGGATGTGTATGATACAAGCATACCATGTAGTGAATCATAAATCCTAATCATATGATCTGATATTAATGGTAATCCACTATTAAGATTCATTCCAATTTTTTGGTACGATATCCATCTAATGTATATTAGACCATGTGATTCAAGTGAGTTGTAAAATATGAATGACATAGTTTAAGTGCATATCCAATAGTAACATCTAGTGATCTCAAAATATCTTTATATAAAAATATAATTCCTTGAATATCATTATGATATCCCAACACTTTTCTAAATATTTAGTCAGAAACACTCACAAAAGGTTTTATAATTATTAGATATCTCTATGTTGGGTTTTTTTCATGAATCTTTGTCACTCTATCTAATTAAATTTATTTAATAATTAATTATTATTATATATTATAGGTAGATTCAATACTTAACCACATTTCCTCCATCTAAGGACTCATACATAAGATTTTGTAATTCTTATGTATTGTGTAAGGTTTATACATTGTATAATTCATAGTGAAAGTCTTACATACCATATATAAAATGTTACAAATCTAGTGTAACCTCTCAATACCTTTCCAAATATTAAGTTTTGAGAAGAAAATTACACATCCAATTACTTTCCCATGTTATTATATGAACTCTAAAAATGTATAAATATGATTACTTTCATATATAGGTAGTCTCAGTACATAGCTATTTTTTGGTGAACTCTATAGAATAGAGTGCATACACACTAAGATGGTTTTATTTGATTTTGAGTATAGAAAATATATTACAAATGAAATTATTATATTATAAATCTCCTATAATCCTCTTCAAATCTCATCATTGTATCTCCAATATTTACAAAACATCTCAACCCAATTTTAATGTCTTTGAAAAATATTGGAATATTTTTTAATCTCTTTAACTTCTCTTCTAATTCCTTGCATCATATGGGTACTCCATTTTATAATTTCAATGTATCTATACTCCCTCATAAATTACATATTTCACTCATCCTCCTCAAATAATAATTTTAAATATATTTTCCAAATATATATCTAGTTTTTATGCCCAATAATCCATTTATTGATTACCATAGTTTTATCTAGCTATGTTATACACCTAATAATTATTCATTAATCATAGCCTACTCTCTCAACCTCATAAATCCAAATAAGATATTGTTATCAGTAACTATAACACCCATATTTGATTCTTTACAATATAGATCATTAATAATCATATATTAAGGATACTCTCTACTAAAACTATTTATATTATAATTTTAAGAAAAATTAGTTTTATCGCCTTATTATTTTTAATTTTTCAACTATGATAGAAACATAGTAAAATTTCATTAACAATATATGGCTGATTATTTCATCACATAATCAATGAAATGCATGACATACACAAATAATAGAAACTCTATGTTTTATCTCAAAACCAATGAAATCTTTAATCTTCTATTTGTATGAAACACTTCACACATCATTGGATACTTCAATCTATTCATTAATTGGATTCTTTATCATTACCCAACACATATTGACAATTTTATTGATAATAAATACAATCATAATACATTGGTTTATTCATATTGAGTAATAATGATATCAATGTATGAGGGTTCTCATTATAGGTAAATTTATAACACCACATAATGGGGATTAATACGTATAAAATTATTATTTGACATTCCATGTGATATTCTTCAGTATGTCGATCAAGATAATAAGACTTTACTTATCATCTCATGAGTCTATTATTTTTATCATATATAACTATTTTCATTGAGTACAGGATTCAAATCACGATAATCATGTCATATCATCACAACCCATAATGCTTCAGGATGATCAAATATTATGGATAACTCAAAGTTTTACATTGAGGGGATATTATCCTTCCACAATTCATGTAATATAAATGTATCACACAATAATGAATGATAATTAGATATTTCTTTATTATAGAACCAAAATACATTTTAAAATGGTTACATCTAATCTCTCGTGTATCAAATACCAATGAATTTAACACAAATCTTATAATTTATCTACATTAATGGTTTTTTAGTGGATCTAATTCATTTTCATCTACATCCACCAAATAGGTCATTATATCTCCCCTCTCAACAATATCTTGAATAATATGTTATTTTTAAAATATGTGTTTGATCCTTTGGTGATTATTAGGTCCCCGAGTCTTGGAAATAGATCCATTATTATTATATAAAATCTCAATCACTCTCTTAATGTTAGGATCCATCCTAAGTTTAATAATTACCTTCTTGATCCAAAAGGTTTTCCTCACCGCATATAATGTAGTGATGTAATCAGCCTCTATTTTTGAGTCTTCTATTATGACTTATTTAGAACTCATACAACTAATATATCCACCATTTAGGTAAAAAATAAATAATATTGGGGTCTCAAATTATCTTTTACATGGAAATTATTACCTATGAAACACCTTAAATTGATATCATCCTCACCTTAAAAACTAACATCAAATCATTATTTCTTCTAAATTACAGATGGATCTTCAGGCGATTAATCTAATGACTTTCACCAGTATTATATTAGTATTTTATGGTTATTCTAAAATAATAAGTTCCATTTTGTTGAATACATATCATATAATACATGATAGATCCTATCAAACCAAACGATTTTGTATTTTTATTTTGCAAAGAAGAGATGAAGGAACATGATCAAGGAGCTCTGAAGTAAGGAATCCCAAGGAAATATCTTCATACAATGATCCTAAAATCCACTAGTAAATAACCAATAATCATATAAGTAATCATCATCTTTGAAATTTCACGTTCGATAATAGGTAAAATATTATGTTCTCAATGATTCAATTAAAATCATACTTGATATATAATTCTTATTAGGAGTATCCCCCAATCATTAAAGCACGACCTATGGAATCATATCTATCCTCTCTAACTCTATAGAAGTTTTTTGAACCATAATAATATTTTTCCATGAAACACTAGTAAATAACACTTCCTTTTGTTTTCCATTCCAAACATATTTATTACTTTACCAAAATATATGATTTGTCTTAGTCAAAGAAACTTTTTTCTATCTCAATAGATATTTATACCAATCATGTACACTATTTTACCCATTTATTAAATCAAGTATCATTTCCCTATCCATATATTTAATAAAAATTAATGTTATTACATCATTTCCAATAATTAGTATTACATTCACTAACAATATCATAAATACCCCAAAACTCCCACTAATATTCTTATGTATAAAATAATCATTTGAATTCGTAATGGAATCAAACTCTTTTATTGAATAATTAATGTATATTTTCAAACATCGATAAACTTACTTCAATCCATAAATATACCATTGCAACTTGAAAACCATAGCATGACCATTTTGTACTTTAGAAACATCAAGTTGTATCATGTATAAGACCTCAACCAAATTTATCTTAAAGAAAGAAATTTTGATATCCATATGAAATATCTCATAATAATGATGAGATACTATGTAAAGTAACATCTAAATGTATTTTAAAAAAATGGTTAAATGATTTATTTATTATTTATACCATGATTTTTTTATAACCCTTTTCTACCATTCATGCTTTATAGATCAAAATTATACCATCCATGCCAATTTTCTCATGAAAACCCCACTTTCAACCAATAGGGGTCACCCCTTATGTGATTCAACCAAGTTCCAAACTTGGTTAGTGTATATGGATTCTATTTAAGGTTTCATGGAATTTATGCATTTCCAAGAAACAAAATTATAAATGGACTATCAGTTGGTAATAGGTTTATTATCAATGAACAACACTTTATCCTCATTTTTGATAATAAATTCACATATCTTCGGATCCTAATGAATCCAAATATACATTCAAGGATATTATATTATGTGATTTTGTTCTTCTTCCAAAAATATTTTTTTAATTGTTTTAACTTCCATCTTAGGATCTTTTCCTATATATTGGTCGGAAAATTATTCAGGATTAATTTTTCTCCCATTGAATACATGAACAATGTGATATTTCTCAAGGAAATCACCACGTTGGGAAATAAATACTTTTTAATCCATAGGACTATAAAATTAATACCGTATAGTGTCTTTTAGATAACCAACAAAATGGATTTTTTAATTAGGTCTATTTTCTTCAGAATATAGACATTGTATATATTCTCAACAACCTAAAACCCTCCAAAAATACATTGATATTTTTCCTATTCTATATCTCATATGGTATCAATATAACTTCCATAGATGGAATGAGGTTAAGTAATATTATATTAGTTTCTAGGTTTTATCTCAACAATGATATAGTAAGGTTACACTGACTCATCATGGATTGAACCATTTCCAACAAGTTATGATTCTTCCTCTTAGGAAAAACATTCCACTATGGTGTTATTTTATGAATGAGTTGTGAAATAATTCTATAATCCCATATATGTTCAATGAATTCCTTGCTCAATTATTCAGTACCTTGGTCTGATTGGAGAATATTAATGCATTTTATCAATTAATTTATTTTCTTTTATTTGAAATTATTTATTATTTCAAAAAGTATAAAATTTATATCCTAGTAAAAATATATAACATTTCTAATAATGTAATGATAAAAGGTTATGAATTAATTATTACCATTATTTCTTTAGTGCTCAATGGTCCTCATAAATCACTCTATATTAGATGAAAACCCCATTATCACTTTCATATTTTCCTCTAAAAGTTGTATTGTGTTGTGTTAGAAGGGTTAGGTTGACTTTTTCCCAAATTTTCAATATGTGTTTAATTATGGAGGTGATAATACTCATAGGATGGTTATAGATTCATGGGTTATCATTGTATTCCCATTCTTGATAATTTCAAAAGGACATATGGTTTTTCGTCTTAAATTCCATTGTAGGACAACTTCAAATTAGGATAATGAAAAATAACAGATAATTTTCTATTCATAAAAGAAATAAAGTACATGTGTTAGTGGAATAAGAGAATTTTTATATGAAAAAAATAAATTATAAATGTAAAAAAGTGATGATTGATGTGTTATTATTCAAAAAAAACAAGTAATTATGTTGGTGAATGAAGATACATTGTGTAAAATGTGTTTAAAGTTACATTAAGTGGATATAAGATATAGATATTAGTTGATGATGTTATAGAATGATTTGGTCCATGTATAGATCAAAGTACTCGTATAATTTATCCAAAAACTGTTACAATTTTCACATGTCCTTTATCTATCTCCCTGATAGATCTGAAATCTTGATTGAAGTTATTTATGTGGTCGATCCAAAAAGGAACAGTCAATTGGAGTTATACATTTGGTAGATTAAACATGGTTGATAGTTGGAAATTTCCTCTTCTTTTAAGGGATTAAAATAAATATTTTATTGGGAATTAAAATGAGTTTAAGTGGGGAATAAATTATGATTATTTTAAACAATTTAAATTAGTGGAGGTTGAGAATTTCAAATATCTTAGAGGTTTTATATTTTGTATATGGGTAAAAATATTCATGTTCTATTATACTATGTGATAATAAAAATATACATGTTTCAAAGTAAGATGTGTGATAAGAATTAAGAAATGGTATACACTATATTATAATTCTGAGGTCTAGATATATTATTATTGTGGAGAGAAATATAACCATATATTGGATCCATTGAAGAATATTACAATCTTCTATATACCAAAGAATTCATAAAATATGAGGAAGATCCAAATCACTCAATATCAGGAAAAGGCATCAATACCAACACTATTATTAATATTGTGAGGGATTACATGCATATACCTATTAATCCATTGGATCATAGAGAAGGACCAACATCTAAGAGTTTGAGAACACCAACATCTAGAATCATTTTTTTACTGGATATTTTATTGAAGAATCATTTTATATTCTGGTAGATTTTGTATGTCATAGAAACATGGTATTTTTTGGTTTTGAATAATTATTGAAGATAGTATATGTTGGACTCCTCATGTGTTAATCATGTTTTAATAATCACAAATCTCATTACTGTTAATTAATCTTGATCTTCAGTGCACATCTTGCTAATGCTCTTCAAACTCAACAATAGTTGCATATCATGTTTTTATAATAACAAATATTATGGATGTTAATTACTCATTACATGTTTTATGCATAATTACAATTCTCTCATATATTATCTCTAATGATTAACCTTAACTCATATTCTGCATATCACTTTCTTAGTCCAAATACAGATTTTTTGTCTAAGTATGGACTCACCGTGACCAAACACCGTGACCAGACACCGTGAAGGACTCACCGTGACCAGACACCGTGACCACTCACCGTAACCCAGACACCGTGAAGGACTCATCGTGACCAGAAACCGTGACCACTCACCGTAACCCAGACACTGTGAAGGACTCACCATGACCAGACACCATGACCAGACACTGTGATCAGACACCATGAAGAAGACACTGTTTCCATGATCACTGTGACACTGTTTCTTAATCTTTTGTCAATATTATTTTAAATGATGCTAACGGTCATATTTGTTGTTTTTAATGAAATTAATGTTATTTAATGTTAGTTGTTTGCTTGACAAGAAACCGTATCTCATACCTATGAGAAGGTAATCATTCCTACTGCCAGAACTCGTGGAATATAAAGAAGATTGAGTTTCATTAGAGAACACGCGCGCACTTGACACGTCTCGACACATATACTACAATACATGTGAGCTCTGTACTTAACAGAAGAACAATCTGGAGCACAACTGTGAAGAACACATTACACGATTCTCAAAGAAGTTTCATACATGCAATCCTATATTTCTGAAGAACACATGACGAATCAAGAGATTGTATAACACAAGCTGAACTACGACACTCTGTTTTTCAACAGAAAAACCAGAGAAGGACTCAGAAGCACTCCTGCCGAATCCAACGAGTCCCGAGCTGCATTGATAATCACTATAGCTTTCTAAACTCTTATCTATCTTCTCTATGTGATTTATTTATTAAATTTTGAGCAGTGTGGTGTACTCTGTATTTCTTATACACACACTGTCTCCTGTACTGAACTGGAGGATATCATAATCCTCACTCCAAATCTCTTATCACTTGTTTACCCACGTCAACTGTGGAAGAGGTCCTTGTGTGGCCTGGTCTTTGATTTTTTTCCCACGTAGAATAGTGGTAGATGTCCCTGTGTGGCCTAGACAGTTTTTTAAACTGTTGTTAACCCCGATCCAGGGTGTGGATCAAATTCTTATATATATTTGAGAGGACTAAGTCTCGGCTTGAGACTGAACCTCTTGTTATATCTGTTGTGCATCTTATATTTAAGTTTAATGTATACGACATATATTATATTTATTCCACTGCTATTACTTTAAAATACAAAATTATTTTGAAGCTACTTTGATAGTTAGATTAGCAAGTGTTTACACTTATTGTAAATCAGTAGATTAGTTTCAAAAGTTAGTTTGATCTTGTGGTTAAACTAACTGAGACCTAATCAATCTTTGAGAAGCTAAGTGAACATTTACAATCTGTATAAATTTACTACAGTTTAACTTATTTTATAAATCAGGGGATTTTAACTAGAAAATGTTTTAACAGAAATTTTAATTGGAACTCAATTCACCCCCCCTCTTGAGTGTCCACTCCGACCAACATTTGGTATCAAAGGTTGTTTAAATATTTTCTAAAGTACTCTGTTTTTCAACTGTGATTTTATTTCCATCTCTAAATATCTTAAATTTCTGTTAGTTCTAAATTTTTTCTCTTTAAATTGTCTTTCTAAAATCTAGTTATGGATAATAGACTAGAGGGTGCTGCTACTAACAGTCCACCTTTCTTCAATGGTACCAACTATGATTAGTGGAAAATTAAAATGAAAATTCATTTAGAAAGCATAGGTTTTGATATATGGACTGCCATAGAATCAGAATATAAACTTCCCACTACTGCTAGATCCACTTGGGATGAACTTACAAAGACTGCTGACAATAATAATTGTAAAGCCATGAATGCCATGTACTGTGCTTTAGGAGATGAAGAATTTAACAGAATTTTTCCTTGTAAAACTGCTTTTGAAATTTGGGATACCTTAGCTGTTTCTCATGAAGGAACAACCAATGTTAATGAAATGAGATTAAATATTTATACAAATAAATATGATAATTTAAAAATGAAAACTGATGAACCTATTTCTGACATGTATCTCAGGTTTAATGAGATAGTCAATATAATGAATTCACTTGGAAAAGCTGTTCCAGCAAAGGAACAAATTATGCGAATCTTGAGAGGTTTACCAGACCGATGGAGAGGCACATCTGTTTCAATCAGAGAGTCATGTGACATTACTGCTCTACCTGTTAAAGAACTCATTGGTAATCTTATGATGTATGAGGAAGAACTCAAGGTAAACAAAGAAGAAGAAGATGAACCTAGAAGAATGTCTATTTCTTTCAAATCTTCAACTTCAAAGGACAAGGATAAGGAGAAACTTCACGCTATAAACGAGAGTTCAAGATATTAAGACAGTGAAAGTGCTTCTGATAGTGATACTGAAATGGTACACATTGCTAGAAGGTTTAAGAAGTTCTATAGGAAGAAGAAGCTTTTCAGAAAATCAAATTACAAAGGAATGTATGATAATAAGGAACATTGGAAGAAGGATTGGAAAAAGCCATATAAAAGTAATGAAGTTGTCTACTATGAGTGCAAAAGAAAAGGACATATTAAAGCAGACTTCCCAAAGCTCAAATTCAATAAGAAATATGATTACAAGGACAGTAAGTACAGAAAGGCTATGAAGGCTACTTGGAGTGCTTCTGAGGATAGCTCCACTGAATCTGAAGTCTCTGAAACTGAACACAGAAATAAGGCAAACATGTGTTTTATGACAAACACTTCTGAGGTAACAGCTGAAACTCCTGCTTTAAATTCTTATTATTCTGGAGATGATACTGACTCTGATAACATGTCAAAATCTGAACTATTTGAATATTGTGATATGTTAGAAGAAACCTGTAATGAGATGAAATACCAATACAAAGGTTTAAAGAAACATTATGCTTTAACTGTTAAACATAAACCTGATCTTGATATTGAAATGGAAAATAATTCTCAGTTACTTAAAGAAAACACTGAACTGAAATTATCTAATAAGAAACTCAGAAAGGATTTAGAGAAATTCACAAATAGAAAGGATACACTAACTCAAATTCTAGGAAAGCAAGTTGCACCAAAATACACTACTAGAATAGGCTACAAACCTGGACAGAGACAGTTTACTAAGAATAGATTTATTCCTAAATCTGGACAGAATGCTGCTAATTCTAATTTTGGACATTTATATGCTTCAACTATTTATATTCATAGTTATGGATCTAATACGGTTTATCTTTCAAAGTCTGTTGATTCTACAACTTTCATGAGACCCATAAGACAAATTTGGGTACCAAAAGCTTTGATTGTTAACCTGTCTGGACCCAAGAAGATCTGGGTACCAAAATCATTTCCTATCTAAATCTGTTTTGTATGAACCCTGCTTAAAGATCTCCTATAGTAAGACCTGGTACTTGGATAGTGGATGTTCAAGACATATGTCTGGAGACTTCTCATGCTTTAAAAGCTTAGTCAGAGTTGATGGAGGTTTTGTCACCTTTGGTGATAATTCTAAAGGGAAAATCATCGGCTTAGGCCAGATTGGTAACACTGACTTAGTATTAATTTCTAAAGTTTTATTTTTTGATGGACTTAAATATAATCTGTTATGTATTTCTTATTTATGTGATGATGGTTTTAATGTTAAATTTGAAAATTATTCGTGCAATGTTTTTAATTATAAACATGCTTCAGTATTTTCTGCCCTGCGAAATGAAAATGTTTATGCTGTTGATTTAAATTCTTTAGCTAAACAGAATATTACTTGTTTAAATGATTTTCATAAAGAGTCTTGTCTTTGGCACAAAATATTAGGACACTGAAATATACACTCGCTTAGAAAACTTACTAGGAAGAACTTAGTTAGAGACCTACCCAAACTTTAGTTTCCAAATGACAAAGTTTGTAATCCCTATCAAAAGGGAAAGCAACATAAAGTTTCTTTAAAATCAAAGAAATAAGTGTCAACTTCTCAACCTCTCGAGTTGGTTCACATTGATTTATTTGGACCATCTAGAGTTTCTAGCTTAAATGGGAAGCACTATGTCTATGTCTTAGTAGATGACTTTTCTAGATATACTTGGGTATATTTTCTAGCTCACAAAAGTGAATCTTGTTCTTACTTTGTTAAATACTCTAAATCTGTAGAAAACCTTAGTGGAATTAAGATTAAAACTCTGAGAAGTGATCATGGCCGTGAATTTGAGAATCATGAATTTGAATCTTACTGCTCTCATAATGGCTATAGTCACAATTTCTCTACCCCTAGGACACCCCAGCAAAATGGTGTAGTAGAAATAAGGAATAAAACTCTGCAAGAAATTTCTAGAACTATGCTTAATGAGTATGACCTACCTGTTTATTTTTGGGCTGAAGCTGTAAATACAGCTTGTTATATTATCAATAGATTCTTAATCAGACCTGTTCTTAAGAGGACCCCTTATGAGTTGTGGAACCATAGGAAACCTAAAGTTACCTACTTCAATGTCTTTGGCTGCAAAGTCTTTATTCTTAATACCAAAGATAATCTTGACAAGTTTGCATCCAAGAGTGATGAAGGAATTTTCCTAGGTTACTCTATTTCTAGTAAAGCCTATAGAGTTTTCAATAAGAGAACCAAGTGTGTGGAAGAGTTTGTTCACATCAAGTTTGATTAAACTAATCCACATGTGCCTAAAACCTCTCTTGAAAATCTTGAATATGATCTCTCTGTTTTGAACCTTAATGATAAAGACAGTGGACCTATAGTTAAAACTTCCAGTTCTGGAAATTTTCCAGAACCTGCTTCTATTGATTCCCAACCTGTTGATGAACCTGAAATTTCTAGCCCTACCTTTACTAGATCAACTAGAATTTTGAAGAATAATCCTCTAGATGTTGTTGTAGTAAATCTTGATAGAGGGACACAGACTAGAGATTCTCTTAGAAATCAGGTTGAACATCAAGCCTTCTTGTCACAGCTTGAACCTAAAATCATTGATGACACTATTAATGATGAATTTTGGGTAATTGCTATGCAAGAAGAACTCAACCAGTTTGAATGAAATAATGTTTGGAATCTTGTTGAAAGACCTAAGGACACTTTCACAATAGGCACAAAATGGGTGTTTAGAAACAAAGTAGATGAATCTGGAAACATTGTCAGAAATAAAGCTAGACCAGTTGCACAAGGCTATAGTCAAGAAGAAGGTATTGACTATGAGGAGACTTTTGCTCCAGTAGCCAGATTAGAAGCTATTAGGATTTTACTTGCTTATGTTGCACATCTAAATTTCAAACTATATCAAATGGATGTCAAGAGTGCATTCTTAAATGGATATATTGTTGAGGATGTTTTTGTTGAACAACCACCTGGTTTTCCAAACCCTCATTTTTGAAATCTTATTTTCAAATTATCAAAAGCTTTATATGGTTTAAAGCAAGCTCCAAGAGCATGGTATGATAGATTAAGTACTTTTCTAATTTCTAAAGGTTTTACAAAAGGAATAGCTGATCCTACTCTTTTTATAAAACGAATTTCTAAAGATGTTTTAGTAGTAAAAATTTATGTTGATGATATTATCTTTGGATCTTCTAAAAATTCTTTATGTACTGATTTTTCAAAAATGATGCAAAATGAATTTTAAATGAGTTTAATGGGTGAACTTAAATTCTTTCTTGGTTTTCAAATTTTTCAAAATGATGATGGAATAATTTTTACTCAAAGTAAATATACTATAGATCTTTTAAAACGTTTTGGATTAGATAGCACAAAAAGTAGTGACACTACCATAAGCACCACCTGTAAGATGGATCTTGATGAAAATGGTAAATCTGTTGATCAAACCACTTATAGAGGAATGATTGGAAGTCTACTCTACCTGACTGCTAGTCATCCTGATATTATGTTTAGTGTGTGTATGTGTGCTCGTTTTCAAGAAAACCCTAAAGATTAAAATTTAAATGTTGTAAAGAGAATTTTAAAATACCTCAAGCATACTCCCAATTTAGGACTGTTCTATCCCAAAGGAAAATAATTTGAACTAGTTAGTTATTCTGATGCTGACTTTGCTGGATGTAAGCTAGACATAAAAAGCACCTCTGGAACATGTCATCTTTTAAGAAATTCACTAGTATCATGGTGTAGTAAGAAACAAAATTTTGTATCATTGTCAACTGCAGAAGCTGAATACAAAGCTACTGGAAGTTGTTGTGCACAATTTTTGTGGATGAAACACACATTACTAGACTATGGATATCAATTCAGACATGTCTGAATAAATTTTGACAACACAAGTGCTATTAATATTTCTAAGAATCCTGTTTCTCATTCTAGGACAAAACATATTGATGTAAGACATCACTTTTTGAGGGATAATTATCAAAAAGGTGATATCACTTTGGAATTCATTAGTATTGAATATCAACTTGCTGATATATTCACTAAACCATTAAATTATGAAAGATAAGAATACATCATACATTATCTTAGTATGATTAATAATAAATGAATACCATATTGTTTCTAAGTTACTTTTTTTATGCTCATAGTCTGACAACTCACTATCTCACCGTGACTATATAAACTGCTCATTGTTTCACCGTGATGACTATAAACTGTCTCACCGTGATGGCTATTTTTCTTTCTCACTGTGAGAAGTACGATAATTTTTTATTATTTTTATTTTATTTTTACCTGTATCGCGGTAATTTTTATTTCACCACTATTTGATTTCTCGCGTTTGTGTTTTTATGACGTTTGACATTCCCAAATGATAAAACTTAAGGGTTTCATTCGACTCCTTACCCGAATTCTCTCCTGAACCTTCTTTTCCCTCTCGCCCGAACCTTTAGTGAATGCCAAGGATGAAGCGTCCATCTTCACCCTCGTCTGAGAAGCGCCACTCTAAGAAACAAAGGAGGATACCGAGGATAGCTCCCGAAGGACCTCTAAACCCAAACCTGGTAAGCCGTACAGTTGTACCTGAAAAAGAGGTTTGACCTGAATGGTTGTTGTCTAGAAGATCATTAGATTTGAAAGTTTTAAAAGAACAAGGATGGCTTGAATTGTTCACTGGACAGAATAGACCGATTTACCCGAGGCTTGTATCTCAATTCTATCACTATGTGAAGTTCTCTTTTGAGTGTGGAGAAAGATTTTTGGTGACCAGCTGGATCGATGGTCAGAAGTGCTCTTTCTCTTCAATGTTGTGGGCTGCATGCCTAAGAATTCCACATGAAGGAGTGTGTGAATATTACCAAAGAGACCCTCCTCCAACAACTGACATCTTTGACCTAGAAACCGCTTTGGAAAATCTAACTAGAAATGGAACCAAGCGAAGGGCCATAGCTGCTGAACTGGATGGGGATACAATACTTTCGTTCAAGTTTGTTCAGAATTTGGTTAGTCTAAGAAAATGATATTTTGCTGTGATGAAGTATCAGGATGTGTTCTTGATTCACCTATTGAAGAATGGCCAAAAGATCAATCTGTGTAAGTATGTTATCAACCATATCTGTGAGCTGATCAAAGTAACTTCCAAATCCACCTCCTTATTTTATTCAAGGATGATTTCAGCCATGTTAGTCTCAAAAGGAATGGTTGGACCGAATGAAGAAAAATTAGAGGAATTTGATTTCTGCTTATCCATTCCTATCATCAGAAGGATGAAGATTAGCTGGAATCCATGGAAAAAGAAATGGGTTGAGGATAGTGATCAACTGTATAAAAAGTTTAATCCTGTTGACTATCCAAGAAGGCCTAAGAACCTAGCTGATTCTGGTTTGGAACCAGATGAAGTGGCTGAGTACTCAGAAGAAGAAGAACAAGATGAAGTAACAGCAGAATTTCCACCTAGAGAAGAATCTGTAATATCTCCAATGGAAACAGTTCATTTTAAAGAGGAAAGGGGTGTTATCCCTGCTGTTATCCCTGCTCAAATACCTCAAGGAGGGGAAGTTGTTGTTGAAAAGGAAAGGGTTGAGGATCCTTCAGTTGTTCTTCATGAGGAAGAAGCTCATCCCAATGCTTCAAGGAAATTAGTTTTTCCTGGTTCAGAACAGCAAGCAACCTTTGAAGAAGTTTTTGTTGAAGAGACTCTTTATGTTGAGAAAGAAGCAAGTCTGGAAGCTTATCCAGTAGAACAATCGGTTCCTGAGATTATTCCCTCTGCTAAGGAAAGAATGGAAATTTCCTTTCGGTTGGCAAGGCAATAATTTGCTGAAGAGATTAGGGATGATCCTATGGATCTTGTCCATGTTCCTGAACCTCAAGAATCTGAAAGGGAAGCACAAGTTTAGGGGGAGGAAACTCGAAATCTTGATATAGTGGAAGGTAGATCTGGTGATTCTTCTCAACCTTATGTCACTTTCTCTGTACACTCTCAGTATGAGTTCCCAATCTTTTATGATGTTAATGAGTCACAGCAAGTAACTGCAACTGGAATGGATCTTTCTTCTCTGTTTCAATTGAAGTCCTTAGCTCATTCAGAACCAGAATCAGAGCCCCAACCTCAATCTGGATCATAATCTGAATCTGAAGATGACTCTGACCCTCAACCAGAATATGAGCCTCTACCTTTACCTGCATCCTTACCTGAGCTTCATTCCTTTGTAACCAAATATGATTTGAAAGCTTTTGGCGAGACTTTGTTAGCTGGTTTTGAGAAAATTGTCTCCACTCAACCTCTCCCAGTGACTCAATTAAGTCAAGAAGATGCATCAATTCTCTTGGAAAATATTATATTGAATATTCAACCAAGGATGATTCGAGAAATTCAAGAAGTCCGAGTAGAGAATAAGCTACTGAGTGCTGATGTTGAAAATATGAAAAGTATGGTAGCAAGTCTGCAGAATGAGCTATCTGTGAGATCAGAGTCTGCTCCTATTTCTACCCCTACACCTGCTGTTGTTTCACCTGAGTCTTCTGATTCCATCCTTATTGGGGAGATTGTGTCTCATGTTCATCCTTACCTTCTATCTTTTGATGAAAAGATTTGACAAAGACACACGAAGATGCTTGAATGCATGAGAGAGCTTGTGGAAACTCTAAATAATCATACAGATGAATACAATGGATGTCTGCAAAAAGTTTTGAAACAGCTCAAAGTTCTAACCGAAGCTGTCAAGGCTTCACCTGCTTCTGGTCAGACCTACACACCTGCTTTGGATGATTCTCTGCTGAGATCCTTAATTAAGGAAGAATTACATAATGCCTTCATTGGCTTGGATCTATCTTCTTTGTCAGAAGTAATTAAGAACAGTGATAGAGCATTGGACTTGGTTAGGATCCATTCAAAGATATCCAATGATGCTCAACAAGAGATCTCCAAGAAAATAGATTTGTATCTTTCCCAGATTTTCTCTAAAAGTGATATGACAGATCACTTTAGATATCTTGTGGAAAATCTGAGAATCTCTCCGGTGACTCAAGCTTTTAAAGCTCACGTTCAGAAACTTTCAGAGTTCACCAGTTTGTTGGATATATTTCTGGAGAATAAGGATGATTTTGAAAAGGCTATGCAGTATGGTGGTGAAATCATTACTGATTTCATAAATCTTTTGAATCCGTATCTTCATGTACAGAGTACTTCTATAGTTGCTCCAGCTGCTGCACCCCTTAGACCTGGACTTCCTGCCTTAGAATCTACTACCATGACAGTTAGCCAAGCCCTTTCTCAGATCCGGTCAGTCATTCTTGACCAACCTAAGCCTAGATCTTCTACTGATCCTAATTTGGCTCCATCTGTTTTTGAAGGTCTACCCTTACCCTCATTGTCTACCTCTTCAATGACTTCCTCTACTTCCGCACCAACTCCTGCTGCTGATAAAGGATAGAAAAAAATGGATCTCTAAAGAGTTTACCGCATGTCTTTCTTTTTGATGGGATGTCATTTATTGTTTCCGGTTTGTACTTCTCCTGTAATTTGTATTATGAATTCTTTGGTTAATGATAATTTCTGAGTTTCATTTCCTTTTCTATACTTTTTGATAATCCCAAAAGGGGGAGAAAAACCTATAAGTATCAGTTCTATAATAGTATAGATGGGGGAGAAAAACTGTAAGTATTTGTTCTATAATGTTTTTGCTATGCTAGTATCTTTAATGTTACATATCTTTTATATTATGCCTATATATGATTTGTGATCATCAAAAAGGGGGAGATTGTTGGACTCCTCATGTGTTAATCATGTTTTAATAATCACAAATCTCATTACTGTTAATTAATCTTGATCTTCTGTGCACATCTTTCTAATGCTCTTAAAACTCAACAATAGGTGCATATCATGTTTTTATAATAACAAATCTTATGGATGTTAATTACTCTTTACATGTTTTATGCGTAATTACAATTCTCACATATATTATCTCTAATGAGTAACCTTAAATCATATTCTACATATCATTGTCTTAGTCCAAATACAGATTTTTGTCTAAGTATGGACTCACCGTGACCAGACACCGTGACCAGACACCGTGAAGGACTCACCGTGACCAGACACCGTGACCACTCACCGTAACCCAGACACCGTGAAGGACTCACCGTGACCAGACACCGTGACCACTCACCATAACCCAGACACTATGAAGGACTCACCATGACCAGACACCGTGACCACTCACCATAAACCAGACACTATGAAGGACTCACCGTGACCAGACACCGTGACCAGACACCGTGATCAGACACCATAAAGAAGACACCATTTCCATGATCACTATGACACCGTTTCTTAAGCTTTTGTCAATATTTTTTTAAATGATGCTAACGGTCATATTTTTTGTTTTTAATGCAATTAATGTTATTTAATGTTAGTTTTTGGCTTGACAGGAAACCGTATCTCGTACCTATGAGAAGGGAATCATTCCTACTGCCAGAACTCGTGGAATATAAAGAAGATTGAGCTGCATTAGAGAATACGCGCGCGCTTGACACGTCTCGACACATATACTACAATACATGCGAGCTCTATACTGAACAGAAGAACAATCCAGAGCACAATTGTGAAGAACACATTGCACGATTCTCAAAGAAGTTCCATACATGCAATCCAACATTTCTAAATAACACACGATGAATCAAGAGACTGTATAACACAAGTTGAACTACGACACTCTATTTTTCAACAGAAAAACCAGAGAAGGACTCAAAAGCACTCCTTCCGAATCCAACGAGTCCCGAGCTGCATTGATAATCACTAGATCTTTCTAAACTCTTATCTATCTTCTCTACGTGATTTATTTATTAACTTCAGAGCAGTGTGGTGTACTCTGTATTTCTTATACACACACTCTCTCCTGCACTGAACTGGAGGATATCAAAATCCTCACTCCAAATCTCTTATCACTTGTTTAACCACATCAACTGTGGAAGAGGTCCTTGTTTGGCCTAGTCTTTTCTTTGTTTTCCACGTAGAACAGTGGTAGAGGTCCCTGTGTGGCCTGGACAGTTTTGTAAACTGTTGTTAACCCCGATCCAGGGTGTGGATCAAATTCTTATAGATATTTGAGAGGACTAAGTCTCGGCTTGAGACTGAACATCTTTTTATATCTACTGTGCATATTTTATTTAAGTTTAATGTATACGACATATATTATATTTATTCCACTGCTATTACTTTAAAATACAAAATTATTTTGAAGCTACTTTGATAGTTAGATTAGAAAGTGTTTACACTTACTGTAAATCAGTAGATTAGTTTCAAAAGTTAGTTTGATCTTGTGGTTAAACTAATTGAGACCTAATCAATCTTTGAGAAGATAAGTGAACATTTACAATCTGTATAAATTCACTACAGTTTAACTTATTTTTTAAATCGGGGGATTTTAACTAAAAAATGTTTTAACAGAAATTTTAATTGGAACTCAATTCACCCCCCTCTTGAGTGTCCACTCCGACCAACAGTATAGAATCAAGGTTGATGGGTATAGAAAACATGGAAAGAAGTATTCCTTTTAGCTATAACTTTCAAATGATGTATGCCAATATATTGATTTCTTTTATTATGTAGAAATGTGTGCATATGAGATATAGTTTAGTGGATTAATAACTATAACAAGTTCAAAAAATTTGGTTTAAATTTAATAACTAACAAAAACAAGTGGTCACTAATTCAATAATCCCCCTCTCGGTTTTCTAACCACATCTAATAATAATAAGTTGTATCATCCAAAGGTTCCCTGTAAATATAAAAAAGAAGTTTCTAAGAAACGAATAACCTAAATTATATTAATGGTAGAGAAATACTTATCTATTATGGAATGAACAACCATATAATGAGAAAAAAGATGTTACCCTACCACCATTCACTCAACTTAGAAGTTAGAGATATTGCTGTAGTTTTTTTTCACCCATTGATGAATGTACTGCTACAAATTAAAATTATAAAATTGATTTTTAGTTAAATTGATTTTATCAAAATTAAAACTAGATGGAACTTTCAAATAAAGTATTCCCATATATAATTTTACTGCAAGTAGAAATAGAAATATGAGAAAAATTGAGAAGAAAATATAAAGGAAATATCATGGTGAAGGAATCCAATATAATAGTATAAAGGATTATATTTGATGATATTAAAATAGATGGTGATAAAAATATAGATGACAATATCACTAGGGTAAATTATATTAGAAACAAAACTTGAGGATATAGAGGGAATCTGGAGGATTCTATCATAGTAATGAGGTTGATGAGAAACTTTTTAGATATATTTTATTCATGGATTTCATCTTTAGATGAAATGGAATAACTATCCCTGGATGACCATTAGAATATTCTCATTTAATATTAAATAAGATAAAAGATCATGCATACAAAAATAAATAAAATATGATATGGTTATTAAATCCATGGGAAAATATAAAGATTGGGAAGAAGTGGATTTTGAATCCAATGGTTTAGATGTTGAGTATGATGAAAAAATCAACCAGAATTTTTATATTCAATAGAAGAGATTTAATAAGGTAAAATGAAAAAAATATAATAATATATATATATGTTATAATTGTGATAAAATTTTTCATATTAATTTTTTTTCAAATAAGTATGTTGAAGAGTCTGAATCGCATGATAATAATGGAAAAACAAAAAAGTGGAAAAGGTTTAAGAATAAGAAGAAGAATTTCAATAGAAAAATAAGAATAATTATAAGCGATAAAGAGAAAGATGAATCATTTATCAATTAATAAAAATAATTCTATTTCATTACTCATGTTAAGAAAGGATTTTACCCATCAAATAGTGATGATGATAGTTAATAAAGGAAAAAATTATTAGGAAATAAAAGTTAAGTTGGAATCTTATCTTAAAAAATTAAACAATATAAGAAATAAAATAAGTATATTTTGAAGGATACAAAACCATGAGGCTAAAGAAAAACATTAGGTAATAAATAAGTAATCATCTTATGTTTATAAAATCAAGAATCACAACCTTATAGAATCTGAATAAGAAAATATTACCAATGATATTAAAGAAAAATGGGTTAAAAAATAATATTTGGGTTCGACACAATCTATATGACTTTTTTGCACACAATGAATTGATAAAATCCTAAGAAGACTTTAATAAAGATTCTTTGGTTAAAGGTTAATATTCTAAAGTCATTTAGAAGATGGGGTCAAACTTTGAGCTAAAATTTTATCTTAATAAATATTAAAATAGGTCTGTTATTTCTAACAGTGAAGGGATATAAAATAATTCTAAACCTATATGTTGCATGAATAATTATGTGAGATATTCCTAAACTTTTTATGTGGAAAATAAAATTCAAGGGGAGATACTTCCCTCTGAGAAAAACAATCCTTACATTAAAGTTTAAAAATAATAACATAATGGTGGACATATCTAGAATTAATTAGAAGATCAATGTTTTAAGGGTTTAGGTGTTTTTGTAGAAGGTATGAACACAAATAATATTCTTGTTGGTATTATATGGTGTTTACATGAATTATAAAATAACCAAGGTGATTCTTTGATGTATAAATGAGATATAACTCACAAATAAAGTATGTTGTGATCGGAACATCATAGAATTTGTCTACATAAAATAGATTTCAATATTTTGATTTGATATATGGTAGGTGTGTAAAATATGATGAAAAAAAAGGTATTCATGAATCTACTCCCTAGATAATTCTTGTATAATGAAAACATAAAATCAGGTATTGGTTGTTCTATAAAACAGGAATGTTAGAATCCCATGAAAGCTAATAATGGAAAGAAATAGTTCTAGATAAACTAGACAAACCTACTATATAGGGATAATTAAATGGAATATTGATAAATGATTATGTATTATAAAGGAAAAAAATTTGTGAAAAATGAAATATTGAATTACTAGAGGAGTCATCTAGTAGTGGTGGCTTGAAACACAAGAAGAATATATGTGAAATATGTGAGTATACATAATATGAATAATTTTATGACTATCCTCCCTACACAATAATAATTAATGAAATTTATAATGATATAACAAGAATATGAGGTTAAGTTAGTAACCAAGGTGAATAAATATAATCCCCAAAAATAATAAGTATAAAGGAAGAAATTAGACAAGTTAAATTTTAAGGTCAAAAACAAGAAAATAAGTACAAATATTTCTTCCATTGATGAGTTTAGAGGAAAAGGGAAGTCTAGGGTGTGAAGAAACTCAATTCTTGAATGATTATTATAATAAATAAATATAGGCCATACTTATTCACTATTATTTTTTTTATATACACTAACTTGTAAGTAAGTGAAAGAGATGTGTAGAGGTGTCTCTAGTTGATAAAAAAAATAAGGTTATACTCATGGTGTTTCAACAATAATGAAATAATGGATGAGTTAGTGCATTCTTAGAAGTGGTGAAAATTTTATTATGAATCTAATAATATATCACAATATGTGTGAATTTGGTAATATTATGAAATATGGATAGCCTCATAAAATGTTAAATTGATTCATGTAAAGGGGATGTTATTTTTCTATTACATGAATTGTTTTGACAGTTTTATGAGATATGTGCAATTTACTTACTATCCATAATCAATCTATATGAGTGGACCCTAAAAGGAGTTTTAAGCATGGCATCACATGAATTGTATTATATAGACAACATAAATAACCTTTGTCAAATCAATATTTTTTTAACAAAGGGTTATCCCGTATAGAAATAAATTAGTTGAACTAAAGGCTCTTTTCTTAGTGAACCTTGTGGTATCTTTCTTCTCCAATGTTACTACATGTCATTTTTTAGAAACAAAAAAAAGGAGAAGAGTGAGATTAATATACCAAAATGAGATAAATGATGGAGGGGTTCAATTAATAATAACTTTATTTTATGAATTCTTCTTAGAAATCAACTTATAAAACATGTAAGATATTTTGATCCACTCAATGATATCTCACAACCTCATATCATATATAAAAAATATAAAGAGATATCATTACATAGTATTTAAATGGTTTAGACTAAATGTGAGAACATACACCTTTTATGTTGTTTATACCCCCCCCCACATGGATTATTGAATAAATTTAATAGGATTACATAATATAATGAACCAACTGGTTATAACACATAGTAATCATTCCTCTAATTGGTCCTTGTTCTACCCCCCCCCCCCATCGACTAAATATTATATAATAATTGGTTATACCCTCCCCCCCAATTGTCCTTATTTTCTCTTCTACCAATAGAACAAGTTATACCCCCATAAATGTCCCATTTTAATAACTATTGATACCCCCCATCCACAAGCCCTTTCTTCTTTATGTGCATCTAGTGTAAAAAAAATTTCTTCTTCCAGTAGTCTTCAAACATAAGAAAATTGGAACACGTTAACCTTCAAAAAAAATTCATCATCTTAAAAAACTTTCTAAAAAGTAATATGGTGTTAAAAATTATTCCTAATCTCAAAAAGTGCTAAATATTCTCAAATATATTTATTACATTACATTTTCCGAAAAAACCTTTAGCAAAAAATCCATCCAGAAATACTCCATATGGTATGTTGTGTCTGATTAACCTCAATCTAATGTGCCCTTTCAGATTCACCTCCATCAAATGAACCACAGTCCAGTGAACCTAGGTCTAATGATCCTTCATATGTTGTACTTGTTACTCTTATATTATGTATGGTTCAATTAGTTTTATGCTCAATTTTCCAGATCTCTCTATCTTATGATCGTCTTATTCGACCAAGTAGAATCTTGGTTAGAAAATAACATTTTGTTCTCTATAAAAAATATCAGTAATTCCACTCCATTTTTTGTACAAGAAAAAACTACTTAATAATGATTTTCCACCCCTCTATATAGGAATACTTCCTATGAAAATCAATAAATCTGTGTGTTATTTAATTTTGAATTTCACACTCAACTAAACTTTCATTTGACTACCCCCATATATTTTGATACAATAGATTCAAAATTCTTCAACAATGTTTCTTCAAATATCGGTGTCAGTAATCTCTTTAAAACTTATTTAAATATTGTCTTGATTTACAGAAATTGAAATAGAGTCTTAGAATCATTGGAATTATTGACTTTACAAATTTTATGTAATGTTATTTGATCATATGTCCTGTGTGAAAGCTCTTATGTTCCTTTATCTAGTATAATTAAAAAGATTTCATCTATCTAGAACTTCTAAAATATTTCTCCATATGATCTACTTCATCCAATCAACTTGGTTTACTAAACAAATTATTTCATCTTCCATCTATCTTCACATGTTTCATTTATATGATATATTCATATAATTTCATATATATTGATTTATATATTGATATGTAATATCTCCAACTAATCATCTTGTGTCCGATGAATGTTCTCATAGAGCTTGATCTAAAAAACATAGTCTAATATAACATTATATTTCTCTTCATCCAGATGTACTTTGTATGGAGACACCTTCTATGTTTTATCATCTTGTATCTAAACCTTATAACTAAAACTTTGTAGATACACAACTACATGACATTATAACTTGTTATTTTTATAATTATACCTCCATTATGGAAAACTTCATCTGGTAGAAATTATCTATTAACCTAATTTGGATAACTACAGTTTTCTAAACACTCCTCCTTTAAGAATAACCTACTGGAATCATGAATTTCTCTATAATGTTCAGTACATTAAATATTAGTAAATATTTATCTGTCTTAATAATGTTTTCCTAAAATTAGCAATAACTATTCTCCCAGACTTATCTACGAAACAAATTCTAAAAACATATATTGAAATATTGAAAACAAATTCAGAAAAAATAACTTTGGCATAAAAATATTCCCCTTTTTAATTGTTTCCAACATCCCTACACATCTTAAGAGTCAATATGAAGGATCAATTGTTTCTCCTCATATGTTTTTATAAAATTAATTTATCCCATTTAGTGGCGATAAAATTCAAAGGGAAACATAGGGGTTATATGAAATCATCCAATATAATCTCAAAATTAAAAAAAACATTCCTTGAGATAAGAATAGTATCACATTAATCTCATAACAAATATTTTTTAATTAGGAGACTCTAAGTCAATGTGGGTGAACACAATGTAGAAAAAGTATTGTATAATCAAAGTGATCAATTTTTTCCATAATTATTCCCTTATGTAATATTTTCCTCAAGCTTATTAAATTGTTTTTATATCAATTTAAATATGTGTAAGTTTGTTAAAATAAATCTTCCACCCATTAAAAAAACAATATTATATGTATAAACATAAATCCCCATGTATATCAACTTTCCAAAAAATTAGAAATCCTTTTTTATGATCAGTTTGATACAACCAAAGAAACTATGAGAGTCATCCCTCAGCTACAACTTTTCTCCCCCTATAGGGTAGCACTAAAATCGTTATCATGGTGATCATAATGTTCCATGATAAATATATCTTCTTATTTTAAAACCACTACAACACTTAGATATATACTCTATATATACTAATTCAATTACCCATAAGTTAGTTTAAATAATCCAAAATAATGAGAATAATTAGGAATGTAAATATTTCTAAGAAGTAACATTTAGAACAAGGGCCTCCTATCAATATAGACTTATTCTTATTCTTTTTAGATTTTGGATGAGATGTGATTTCTTCCTTGTGATCGAACATCACACATTTTGTAATGGATTTCTCCTCATCTATTGAGTCTATATATGAAGTGTTCATATTTGATTCTATTTAAGAAAAATTCATTCCCCTAAGTTTGAAACATCCTTTTCATGTTTTCCTATTAAGATAGTAATATAGTAATACAATCTTTAGTAATATTTTCATCCTTCTCACATCTCTTAAATTTCCTATTAATCTTCAAGACACCATCTCCATAAAACTTATCATAAACGGTTTTCTCATCATATTTATCCTATCTTGTATAGGCTATAACATTAGTATCCTAGATTTAGTGGTTGCTTTATTGTATCACCACTAAATAGAAGGAATCATATACTAAAAGACCAAATAGTTTAATAGTCTAGGTAAACTAGATACAAACTTGCAATCCCACATACATATGAAAAAAATAACATAGTCAAATTAAATATTATATTTCCTTGAACTCATTTAAATATTTCATATTTATATACTAGGAAAAGAAACAAAATTAGACTAAGGTTAGATTCCCATTAATGGTTAAAAATAGCAGAATCATGTGTTATAATCAATATGGAAAGGTTAACTAGAAACACATTGTATTTAAAAAATAATGTGATAATGAAGAATAGTATGGTAGGAATAAATTATGATAAAAATAATTCTATATATGATCGTTTTGTCTAGAGTGTCAAATTATATGTTTATTTTTAACTAGAATTTCTACAGTATAGTCACAACACTAGGTCGTCTCTCGACGGAGCCTTATATCCTTAATTCCAAAATTTGGTTCTGATTATGAAAGTAAAAAAGGGAAATGGGGTTTTATAATATAAGGGTTTGATTATTAAAGATGACAATATAAAATGAAAGTGATAAAACAAAGTAGAAGTAAACAAGATTAATTAAATGTGATCAACTTGGGGTACTCTCATGATTCTCATCCTTCATCGCTTTCTGAGATAGAGTTATGGTTTTTTAATCCCTAGTTTGTAACACCTAGAACCATAATTTTACAGATTTTATACTATTTTACCTTCAAGGGTTCAGTCTAAAACACACAATGATTCACCAGACACTGCTGATGATTGGTTAATTTGTGTTCGACTTCATAACTGAAACTCACCAAGGCAACACACGAAGAACTCGATGTGCTGTCCAGGTTTGTATGTTATTTCATTGTGATACCATGACATAAATGTACATGTCCTTGAAATTAATTATGTGAGTTCAATTGACCAATATGAACCACACAAACACCGTAATTGAATGATGGAAGAAAATGGGATAAATGGTGTGTAAAACATCACATGAAAGGGTACCCCCAATCATGTTCATTTGAGTTTGAGTATAACATACCAGTATATAACTCATTAAAATAAAAATATATGATTAATAAAAAACAACATAAAAACCAGGAATTAAAAATACCATTCAAAATAATACCAATATGAAGCTCGGGGTTACGTCACGTTCCTCCCAGGGTGATCACAAGGGGTTTATAAACTCGGGGGAGGGGAGGAAGAGAAATATATTGAGTTATAACTTCTCATAGCCTATATAACATAAAATATTTGTGGTAGTAATACTTTAGGACACCAAAATACAATCACCTTTCCTCTGGTTCGAACTCCCAAATAGAGAGCCCAAGGTTTCATTTTATAGAAAAATTGGAAGGTGGTTTTGGGCACACAGATTTCTTCAAACCACTTGTACCACACATTTTGGCCATTAGACAATCAAATATCCCTATTGAAAAAACTGGAAATTTGTATCCCCACTTCCTAAATATCTCCCATTAATGTTTGGAATCAATTGGATAAGTGGATCCGGAGATATGGATAGATTACATAACGCCACTTTTGACATCCAAAAATTCAGTGTTCTGGACAGATCAGGTTGGTTGGTCCCCTTTCTGGAAAAATTGGTCTTGTATTTATTCATAATAGTTGTATAAAATTACATTTTGGACCAGAATCCTAAATAGAATCCTATTTGGATGCACGAAATTTTCTAAACAGGCAAAACAGTGGATAGGTCTTCATGGTTCCATGCAATTTTGGCCCATTTTTCTTCTTCATCATCATGGGCCCTCCAAATCACCTCCACTTTCAATATAATTATCAAATCAAGTAACATTTCCATTTTTAACTATATTAAACACAAAAAAAGTTTAATCAGACATGGAATGAAATTTGTTATTATACTTGTAATTTTCAATACAAAACCAGTTTAATACATTTGTATAAGGGTGAAATAAAATAGTGAATCGTGGTACGATCACACCCCCACACCTAAATATATGCACTACTGGGAAAATTATAATATCCTAATAATGTACCATTCCTAAATAAAATGTGTGAAAACATCCAATATTATTTTGAAATGAACTTTACCATGTCTTGTTTATAGAATCCATTTTACTATCATTGTTTCTTTTGTCTCATTCAAATTTTTTCAACTTCATTCATTCACCCATGAAACATATCCCAACCTATCTCACTTAAAAAAAATTCCAATTTACTCAAGGAACATATGAAATTGGATTTATGTTGTTTTCCCTGAGTTCATGTGACCTTACCATATGCTTCACAAGATTCTCAGTTCACTGTCGGCAGAAACTAGTGTGCTACTCAAGAGGACTTCTAACAGGTTGTTCTGAGGTTCATGGGTTATTAGGATGTAATTTTTAAAAATGTGAGGTAGAAGAGGATTATTTGATCTCTTATGTACAAAACATTTCAAAATTCAGCAAGTGTTCACAATTAATGTACACACTCAACCCCTCACAAAGTGTATCACTTCCAACTCACTCTGCTCATAGTCCAACTTTGTGGGTCACAACCATGTAGTGAATAATAATTAGTAAACCTCCTCTTTTCTCAATTTTTTTCTTATTTTCTGTTTTTTTTTTCAATGTGAAAAAATATTTTATTAACGTATAGATTTTTTTGGATATAAATAGGGAAACAAGTGTAAAACAATGATATAATATGGCTTGTGAACCCATTTCCCAAGGAAAATGTAAGAACCCTTTATATCAACCCATTATCTCCCCATAATTCCCATGGAAACACCCTCTCTCTCACACTTGCTGAAAATAAAACAAGAATATACACCAGATATGGGTAGGTAGGGATAAATTATCTTCTAATGTGGCTACCTAAAAGGCATTTCATGGTCTATTAGGCTTAAAAAGGAAAAAATGTAAAGGTGGCCGAAAATAGAGGATAATTGTAAAAAGCGATTTTTAATGAACGATTTCCTCTATAAAGAATGTCATATACTTGAATCGTATTACTTCAAATAGAATCAAGGTAAGTTCTAGTTTCTCCACATGACCCAAGAATCTCAATAAAGTGATTAATATAAATAATATGCAATAAAGGGATTAGAATGTATCTCAGGAAAGGGATTAAAATATTGGTCAGCGCTAATGAGGAATGGGATTCAAAAATCCATTAAACAGCTAGGAATGATTTGAAAATACAAATTCTATAAATATATTCCATATTAAAATTCATTTGAAAAACATTTTTCCAAAAATAATAGAATTTTATACACAATCTGCTAAATCATGAAAATGATTATTAATATTCTTTTTAAGATTAATTTTTATCTAAAAACACAAAATAAGGAAAAAATAAATCAAAAATGAAAACATATTTTTTCTTTTTTTAATTTTTTTAATTAATTTTATATCACTCTCCCCGACACCTATAATTTAGATTATCCTCAAAGAAATTATTTTAAATAAATATGCAATAACTAAATGTAGGGATAAGGGACAAACTGTTAAGTGGTGTCATATATGGAATCTATCAGTTTGATTTCATCCATGAGATGCTTTGAAAAATCCTCATAGAAGTGTTTGAGCCTCTGCCCATTAACAGAAATACTTTTTCCACTCTTATCATGCAAAACTTGTATATCACCAAAAGGTTAAACATCAGTAATGGTATAAGGACTGAGACATCGAGAAAGAAGCATACCTTGGTAGAGTTTTAGCATAGAATTATACATGATAACCTTATTACTAATATGAAACTTCCACTGATGATTCATGCCAACATGGATATCCTTTTTCTTCTCTTTATAGATCCAGGATTTCTCATATGTATCATGTTGAATTTCTTCCAACTCTTGAATTTGTATCTTCCGAGGCTCACCTGTATCTAAAAGATTCATATTACATTGTTTAAGATCCCAATATGCATGGTGTTCTACCTCCACTGGTAGGTGAAAAGTATTTCCAAATACAATCCCGTATGGTGACATTCCGGTTGGGGTTTTAAAAGTTGTATGGTACACCCAAAGTGCATCATCCAAGCACAATGTTCTATCTTTCATATTGGGTTGTACCATTTTTTCCAAGATTCTCTTAACTTCTCGATTTGAGATTTCTTCTTGTTCATTAGTTTGGGGTGATATGTAGTGGAGACTTTATTATCAACCCCATACTTATGAAGAAAATTTTTCATGTTGCAATTGAAAAAATGGGAACCGTAGTCACTAATGATGAATCTTGGCAAACCGAACCAACTAAAAATTTGGGACCTCACAAAATCAATAACAACTCGAGAGTCATTAGTAATGGTATCCTTTTCTTCCACCCATTTAGACATGTAGTCCATAGCTAAAAAGATGTACATAAAGCCAAATGAATTTTGAAAAGGTCCCATGAATTCAATTCCTCATACATCAATGATTTCACAGAATAACATGGGTTATTGGGGAATTTCATTCCTCTTAGAGATATTCCATGTTAATTGACAATGACTACATGACATTCCAAATCTATGGGAATACCTATACAATGTTGGCTAATAAAGTCCTGAGTCAAGGACCTTTCAAGATGTATGTTGAGATACAAAACGGCCCTCATAGGCCAAAGTGTAGGAGAAGGTCAAAACATAGGTAAACACATGGTCAAAGACACACCTACAAACAACTTGGTCACCAGAAATTCTCAACAAATATGGTTCATCCCAAATGTACCACCAAGAATCAAGCTTAAGTCTCTAGAATTGTGAAATAATAAAATTAGTGGGGACCAAAGATGTTACTAGAAAATTCAAAATGTCTATATATAATGGGTTAGGGTCCACAATATCACAAAGGTTCTCATGAAGGAAGAATTCTCCAATATAGAGGGGTGAGACAACATGATGGTCCAATGGTGGGGAAATCCTAAAAAATTGGTCAGATGCCAAATTTTACACTCCCTTATTATCTCTAATATCTTGGTCAAACTCTTGGAGGAGGAGCATCCACTAAATGAGGAAGGGCTTAGATTTAGGTTTTTTTAAGAGGAATCAAAGGGAATCATGGCCAAAAAACCCAATACCTATTGACCCAAGAAGATATGAACAAAAGTTTTCCAATGAAAACACAATAAAAATTAGTTCTTTTTTAGTTGTTGTGTAGTTTACCTGGTCATGGTAAAGGTTAAATGAGGCATACGCAATGACATGAGGATCCTTCTCAACCCTTTGTGATAAAAATGCCCCAACTGCAAAGTTAGAGTCATCGCACATAATCTTGAAGGGGAGATCCCACCTTGGTGGTTGAATGATGGGAGGATATGTGAGAATCTTTTTTATTTAATTGAATGCATCCTCACAATTTTTATTAAACACAAACTCAAAATATTTTTGCAATAACCAGGACAATAGAAGTGCAATCTTTCTAAAGTCTTTAATGAATCAGTGGTAAAAACCAGCATGACCCAAGAAATATTTCACCTCTCGAACACATTTTTGATATGGAAGGGATGAAATTAATTTAATTTTATATTTATCCATATTAATCCCTTCTTTTGAAATAACATGACCAAGAACTATCCCTTTTTCAACCATGAAATGGAATTTCTCATAATTTAATACAAGATCTTTTTTTATACAATGAAGGAGGATATAACCTAGATGAGGCAAACAGTTATCAAAGGAAGTTCCATAAACTGTGAAATCATCCATAAAAATTTACAGAAATTCTCTAGGTACTCAGAAAAAATACTCAACATAAAATGCTGAAAAGTACTGGGATCATTACAAAGACCAAAAGGCATCATTCTTTATGAAAATGTGTTGAATGGACAAGTAAATATTGTCTTTTATTGATCCAAAAGGGATATATGGATTTGGAAATAACTAGAATATCCATCAAGGAACCAATAATGGGTCTTACCATCCAATAATTCTAATAATTGGTCAATGAAAGGTAGAGTAATGTGGTCCTTCTCTGTGGCTTGATTCATTCGACGGTAGTCAATACAGACTCGCCAACTGTTTTTCACACGTGTTGGAACCAATTCATTCCTTTCATTTGATAAAACTGTTATTCTTGTTTTCTTAGGCATAATTTGCACTGGGCTAACCCATTTACTATCATAAATAGGATAAATTATCCTCGTAGAAATTAATTTACTGACTTCCAATTTTACCTCTTCAAGGAGAGTGGGATTTAACCAGTGTTGTGATTATATTATGGGCTTAGCTTCATTATCCAAAAGTATATGGTGGATTAAAATAGAATGGATAATCCTAGGAATATCAGCCAATGTCCATCCTATTCCCTTTTTACACTCTCTTAAAAGATGAAGCATTTTTTATTCCTGTTATTGAGAGAGGTTATTGGAAATAATGATGGGAAATTGGTCAATACCCACAATATTGGCATATTTTAAATTATAAGTAAGTTGTTTAAGTTCTAACATCAGGGGGTTTTGACTGAGGAGTGGGATTCAGGGTGAGTGCAGTCAATTAAACTATCTGTATGCTCATGTTTATTCTCTAAAGATAAAGAATCTATTGAAATGAGATTTTCATAATCATCTACGGTCATGGGTACCTGATAAAGAACACACTCATCAATTAAATCACAAAATTTAAAATTTTTAGAACCCACCCAACACTCAAAACATGAATCAAAACTTAAATCATACAAGGGTGAAGAAAAGGAAAATGAATACCAGTATGGGTTGAGTAGAGAAGTGTGTATGTGTGTATCATTTGATATAACTTCCATAGAATAGATAGGAAGAGTGGATTGCTCTTTAAGGGGGTGTTTCATAGCCTCATGGATGTTAAAACTTACCTTTTCTCCACCAAACTCCATGGAAAACATACCGTTGTGAACATTGATGATCATCTTTTCTATTTTAAGGAATTGTATCTCAAGTATGAGAGGGTAATGTCCTTGGGATCAGGGATCTTCCATCTCAAGAATGTAGAAATCAGTGGGGAAGATGAGATTCTTCACTCTGATAAGAACATCCTCAATCACTCAGGTTGGATGTGTTGTACTTCAATTGGAATGTAGTATGACAATGACTATTGGTTAAAGCTCTCCAACCTGTAGAGTACTATACATGGATTGAAAAATTACATTAAAGGAAGCACCTAAATCTAACATAGCATCTGAAAATAATGTCTCTCCTATGGTACACGATATTGTAAATGTGAATGGATCCTTGCATTTGGTTGGCATTTTTGGTTGAATCAAAGTTGATAAATTCCATCCCAAGTTGAATCTCTCATTCTCTTTCAGCCTCCTTATATAGGTGAAAATCTCTTTGAGAAATTTGGCATAACGGGGAATTTTCTTGACAGTATCCAGTAAAGGAATATTAAATTTAACATTTTTAAATGTATTAATTATTTCAGTATCAATCACATTATCAGAATTTTTCTTAGATTTAAAGAGTATTTGAGGAAAAGGAAGCGGAATGGATTGTTCATTTGAATCATCAATGATAATTTGATTACTCTTTTTATTTTATTTTTTCTTCATTGAACTATTTTATGGTTGTAGAAAGAGTGTTTTCAAGAGGATGACATACCTATTGCGTAGAATCAGTAGAAGGAGAAACTTATTTACTGCTATGAAGTGTAACTATACATACGTTACCTTTTTCCTTCGTATTGTAAATGGTTTGGGATAGCAGTTTTCCAGAACCTTACATCTTAATCTCACTGATGGTGTTCTCCAATTTTCCCACTTGAGTTCATAGGTCTTGAGTTGCTAATTTTGTGGTATGTTGGAACTGAAGGTTCTAGGTTTCCATTTGTTTCACCATTTCCTCAAGGATTGGTTTAGATTTGGGAAGAGGAGGATGATTGTTTTGATAAGTTGAAGGATAAGAAGGTTGCATACCTTAGCCTTGTTGATACCAATTCTTCTTGGGGTAGCTTAAGTTTCTCCATTGTCGGTACTAGGGTTGTGCTTGCCACATGGGGTCTGGATTTGACTTGAATGGTTCTTACTTTAAGGGAGGTACTTGTTGGAATGGATTCTCGAGGAACATGGTTGTACAAGACTTAGGTAAATCTTGAAGTTGTGGGAACTAGTCAGAAAAATGATTATTTTCAGAACAAATACCACAATGTAATGGAACTAAACAAGATTGTGAGTTACCTTGTACTTGATCTAATTACCTTAGAAGGGTATGTATCATTAATCTTATTATCTACCTTTTTTTCAATAGATGAATGACTTACCTCATAAACTCCTCGGGTTTGTGCAATAGATCGTGTAACAAATTGTTTTTCATTTTGATCCATGTTGGTTATTAAGTACCGAGAAGCTAAAGAAGTTTTATAAATTAGAGCACCACCATCAGTAGTATCAATAATTCCACGATCCATGGGGATAATTCCCTCATATAATTATTATAATAATATTTTTTCACTAATCTGCTGGTGGGGGTAGCTTGAGAAAAAGCATTTAAATCTCTCCCAGTATTAATGAAGGGTCTCCCCTTATGATTTCCTAATTCCATAGATTTCTTTCCTAATTGATGCAGTTCGGGTGGTAGGGAATAAATTATATAATAAGAATCTTTTAAGTTCATTCCATCCCCTAATCATGGTAGGAAAATAGTATATCCAATATTTTGGTACAACATCAATGGAGAAAGGGAAGGCCCTAAACTTAATTAGTTCCTCATATACATTTTGGGGTTTCATGGTGAAGCACACTATGTGAACATACTTAAGGTATTTATGAGGATATTCACCGGGAAGACCATGGAATTTGAGAAGTAAGTAGATGAGGCATGATCTCAGCTCAAAGTTTGCTGCTTCCTTGGGATATTGGATGTACACAGGTTGGTACTTCACATCTGGGGTGGTCAGTTCTTTTAAGGTTTGATTATTTTCAGCCATGTTTTCTTGGATCTGATTGGGTTAAATTTTTGACTAGTTTATATCCACTTTAGGTTCCAAAAGTGGTTCCTTATTATTACTTTATTTACCTACTCTATATCCTCTTATTTGTGAATGGAGTGATTTTTCAATTTTAGGGTCAAATTCAAGTAGTTTTTCTTTTTCTAATCTGGTCATGAAAATAAGCTCTGAAGTTTGTTTTTTTTAATGATTGAATGTGAATAAAATCACTTAAGAAGTGTGAAAAGATAATATAATGTTATAATACATAATTATAGAGATTGATGGGAAAGAATAACAATATATATAGAGCGAGAGAGAGGAAGAATACACAAAAACAACCAAAAAAAGAAACAAAAAACCAAAATAAAAACAATCAAATGGGTGGGGTATTAAAAGGATTACTAATTAATAACTAATATAAATAAATAAAATAAAATAAAGAAAATAAAATATTTTGTCTACCCAGAAATGGAACCGAAATTTTATCGTGTTGTCATGCGCGTCAAATTAGATGTTTATTTTTAACTAGAATTTCTACAGTATAGCAGCAACCCTAGGTCGTATCTCGATGGAGCCTTAGATCATTAATTCCAAAATGTGGTTATGATTATGAAAGTAAAAAAATGGAAATGGGGTTTTATAATACTTTGGTTTTATAATTAAATATGCAAATATAAAATGAAAGTGATAAAATAAAGTTGAAGTAAACAAGATTAATTAAACGTGATCAACCCGGGGTACTCTCATGTTGCGTATCCTTCATCACTTCATGAGATAGAGTTATGATCTTTTAATCACTGGTTTGTAACACCTAGAACTAGAATGTAACTGAGTTTATACTAGGATTCCTCCTAGGGTTTATTCAATAACACACAATGATTCACCGAACACCGTCGATGATTGGGTGATTTGTGTTTGACTTCATAACCGAAACTCACCAAGGAAACAAAAGAAGAACTCGATGTGATATCTAGGTTTGTATGTTATTTATTTTTGATACCATTAAATAAATATACATGGCCTTGATAGTGCTTATTTGGGTTCAATTGACCAATATGAACCACACAAACACCATAATTTAATTATGGAAGAAAAATAGATGAACAATGTGTAAAACATCACATGAAAGGGTACCCCCAAAAATGATCATTTGAGTTTGATTATAACATAAAAGTATATAACTCAATTAAATAAAAAGATAGGTTGAAGAAAAAAAACATACAAACTAGGAATTAAAAATACCATTAAAAATAATACAAACATGTAGCATGGGATTACATCACGTTCCTCCCTGGGTGATCACAAGGGGTTTAGAAACTCATGGGAGAGGAGGAAGAGAATGATGTTGAGGTAGAACATAACATATCCTCTAGAACATCAAATATTGGTGGGAGGACTCATTTGGGACTCTATAATGGGAGCACATTTCCTCAGGTTCGAACTCCCAAATGGAGAGCCCAAGGATTCATTTTATAGGAAAATTGGAAGGTGGTTTTCGGCACATAGATTTCTTCAAACCAATTGTACCACACATTTAGAACATTAGACAATCGAATATCCCTTTTTAAAAATCTATAAATTTGTATCCCCAATTCCTGAATATCTCTATTGAATGTTTGGTATCAATTGGACAAGTTGATCTGGAGATATAGAAGATTACATAACGCCACTTTTGACTTCACACAAATTTGGTGTTCTTGACAGATCAGGTCTATTGGGCCCCTTGATGGTAGAATTGGGCTTGGGGTTTCTTCGTAAGAGTTTTAAAAAATTAAATGTTGAACCAGTATACAAAATATGATCCCATTTGGATGCACATAATTTTCTAAATAAGAAAAATAGTTGATAGGTCTTCATGGATCCATGCAATTTTGGCGCATTTTTCTTCCTCTTCATCATGGGCCCTCCAAATCACCTGAACCTACAATATAATTATCAAATAAAGTAACATTTCCCTTTTTAATCGTTTTAAACAAAAAATAATTGAATCAAACATGGATTGAAACTTGTTATTATACTTTTAATTTTCAATACAAAACCAGTTTAATACATTGATATAAGAGTGAAATAGAATAGTGAATCGTGGTATAATCAATATACATGATCTGATGAGATTGAAACATATCCCTAGAAATCATATCTATTCAAATAATCACATATACATCAATAAATAACCTTATAATGATGGAATTCAAAATTTTGGGCATCATAAACATACAGTCAAGGCCACGTTCTAGACATTTTAAATAAATGGGTAATACCTTAGCTAAATATCCATTTTAGTCTACCTCAAGGTTCCTATCGATGCATTGAGGGGCTATAACAAACCTCATATTTCGCTTACCATTTCTAACTCACTGATCATATAAATAAACAATACAACATAATCATCATGCCTTATAATAAATAATTGTCAATATAGAAAAAAATATATAGAACATCTATAATTTCCCCTATCAAACTGATCACAAACCATCTTTAGAAAGAATAAGTTTGATATTGTTACAACATATCCTTAGTGAGGAAAAAAATTAAGGGTTTATTGTTTTTGATAGATCAAAATATAATAAATAGGTTATTAAAATGGTCTTGAAGAAAACACCCTTTTCACTTTGAATCCCAATTTTAAAAACAAAAAATTTACATTATATTATAAAAAACATTATATTTGAAAATAACCCTATAAACCATTAAATTAATCTTCAAATAATTGGGTGGTTATAATGGAAGAAAATTCCATTCCTTAAATATAAGTTAAAATAAAACATTCCTTTCACTCTTTATTTTAAATTAAAAAAGTGATTTGTCTATAATACATCAATAATATTATTTTTAAACCATTTTTTAAAAGGTAAAAAATAGAGAAAATTTTATTTAATAAATCATTGGATAATATTAAAAATATTCATTAAACTTTATTAAGGAAAATATAGATATGGAATAAAAATATTTCCAACTAAGTAGAAAAACAAAGTCATTTTTCCTTACAAACATGATTTTTATTTCTTGAGTACTGAAAGAGTGAAAATGAGAGGAAAACTATATCATTTAGAAATAACTATTGGAGAATAAAATAGTTTGGGATTAAGATATAAATATCAAAAAACTTCACCATCATAAACTTAAACATAAATAATCTTGAATAATGATGAGATTATGAAATAAACCCTTATAACTTTTATAAATTTTGAATAATAATCCCCATTAAATAAATAATGTCAAATAGAACATTAAATATAATGAAAAAAAATATTAATTATATAACATTTTAAAGGGGATGTAGGTATATCTCATAAAACTAAACATGTACATAATACCAAATATTTCTCAATGGTGTGTAAATTGAGATGACATATCTTCCAAAGATCATACTATTTAAGTGAGAATTAATTAATGAATTGATTATGTGTCTCAAATTTCAATCCCGATAAAAATTTGTAAATAAAATATAAAATATTCAAAATTAATTACATACATAATCATAGAATATAAAATAAAATGAAAAAGTAATATAACTGAATGAAAATAAATTGAGTTATGAGACCCCTTTCCACTGGAAAACTTTTTTGTAAAATAACCATGAAGGAAACAATTAAAATTAAAACTTAAAATATAGTGAAATAAGAAGGATTCAAGATATTATATATATAATGGTAAATATATACACCATGTAAATGATATTATGTGTATAATAATAAAATATTCCTTAATGTAAGAAAATTGAGACAAAATCCATAACATGAGATCTGGATCCATTCATATATAGTAGAACCTAATATAATATATATATATATATATATGTATATTATAAATATATTATATAAAATTACTAATATATATCATACCATATATTATTAACTTATAACCTTTTATCAACTGTTTATTAACAATTCTTTATTAAAATCATTTTTATGGGTGATAATTACTTCTTTTTTCATGGGTATTTTAGTTTATTTGTTTTCGTGAAAATTGATAATGGTTAAATAATATAATTTATGTTTATAGTTAAATAAATATAATATATATTCATTTTATTTGTATTTATATTCATCCATATAAGTTAAATATAAAGAAGTGAATTGCACCATTAAATGAGACGGTAGGTCGTACGTATGCGTGAACGCTATTTTAATTTTTTTTTAAAGTTATGTATTATATTATAATTATTAAAGTATAAATATTTCATAATAATAATATATAATTATTAAATCCATAATTATATCCAATTTTGATAGGTGGTGATGGAAAAAAAATTATATCATTTTGAGATGCGGTAGTCTACCACACACATGATCAACGGTTTCATTTACTATTTAATGGAAGAGGATATGAATATAGGTTATTAAATTAACATAATAACATATAAATATATTAAATATACATTTTATATTATTTCCCCATAGTTTAATAAGATTATATGTATGTAGAAGAAGAAACAAATAGAAAACTTCTGGTTAAGAAAACTACCACTTCTTCGGAAAATCTCTTTAGGTTTATGCCCATTGCCTTACTATGAGGGTTTTATGATCAAACCATGGAATAAAAGTCATGGGGATTTATTTTAGGAAGGTTTTTAGTTCAGTATTTTCCAATCCAAAAGGATTTTTAGTTGTGAAGAAAATTGGGAGGTGGTGCCCTTTTATAAGAAAGAGAAGAGACACTCTCGGAATTTCATAAAGTATTAAAAAAGTATTATTTAATTATCATATTAAAATGAAAAAAAATTAAAATATTTGAAGAAAATATATTTTTTAGTTTAATTCCTCTCATATAATAAAACTTTTACATGTTTCGGTGATTTTTTCACCCTTATCTTTTTACTTTAACCTGAGTTAACACTTTTTTGACAATTACCCCAATAACAAGTTTTTAACCTTCATGGGTAAATATAGTTACTCTAAAAGTAGAGTTGGTCCATTAATGGAAAATATTTTATATAATTAAACATATATCAATCACTTAGAAAAATATAGTATTTTTTTATTTTAAAATCATTTAATTAATCTTTTTTACGATAAAATACCATTCTCTTCATTTTGGACACTATTAATTTAATGTGACTTTAAAAAAATCAATAAAACATTAAATTAGAATAAAACCATTTTAAACACTCCTAAAATATTTTATAATTACCTAAAAAATGTAACAACAAAATTCATTAAAATTATCTTACTTTTATTGTTTTTAAAATCATTCTATTTATTTTTCTTTTAATTTAATAATTAATGTGCCTCCATTGTGTAAGATTTTAAGTTAATTATATAATTACTAAAAATTATAAAAAAATTAACACAATGAAAATAACTTCATGATTATCAAAATAAATATTAATATTCATTAAAAACTTTCTTTCTTTCATTTATGAACACATAAGTGATTTTAGAAATCAAGTGGATGGTAATTTGTCTAATTTTTCCTTAAAATATCTTATAGGTCACTTTCATGGAAAGTATCCCATAAAAAGTAAATATAGAGAAAATATTTATTAAGTTCTAAATATCTTCTTCTAATAATAATGAATACTAAAATTGGTGGCCTTATGACTTGGTTTATCATAGGTTAACCTGATTTTCCCTTTTACCATGGTAACAAAAAAATTACTTGTTTTACTATTTATTATGACTAAAAATTATGTTGGCCTTATTAAATAAAATTTATTTTTATGATTAAAAATATTATATCAATTTTATAAAATTATATATCTATTATTTTTATAAATTCATTTTATAAAAATCCTAGAAGGCATGATTAAAGGCAGTTTTTCATAAAAAAAACTTCATTTTTGAAGTAATAGATGATCTATATTAACTCCATGACTAGTAATCATCATTATATGATTTTCAATTAATATAAAAATATATATATTCTACATATTTCAATTAAATATTGGCTTATTATGGGTAATATTAACTAATTATTATGGATAATATTTATTCACTTAATATAAGTTTTTAGAAAATAATGTTCTTAATCATAAAAATAAAATTATTCCAAAATCATTAAAACCACTAATTTAGATGAAATTAACTATATGATTCTGACTAAATTTTTTCATATTTAAAAATAAAGAAAAATTTTAAATATAATGGTAAATTTAAATTACTTTATTTAATGAAAACAAATGATAGTGTTTGAAATATCTGTAATTTGCACAATTCACTTTAAAAAATAATTTCAAAAAAAATCCCGAAATTTAATCCAATGTTAATGTTGATATGCTGATTTAAAAATTGAATATAATTTTTCTAAATAAATTTCCTAAAATTTCTATAAATTAATTATAAAATTTATTAATAAAAAAAATTGAAGAAAACATATTTTTTTGGAAGAATAATTGTCTATATTTAATATTGAGTGTTTATTTCCTCAATATTTACATATAAATTTATATTGAGTATAATTATTAAATATATTTCATAAACTAGTTAATCTTATTCATCCCATCTAATTTAATTTATAGTTTCTAGGAGTTATATTTAAAAAATAATATTTCTTGGTTCGTTTAGGACTAGTGTTGTGTATCATCTACTCTATCAAACAATGATTTATTTTTAAAATATTAGGTTGTTGCATCCCCCACCACACCCTTTAATAAATTTCTTCCTTTTAATTTAAACATTCATTAATATATTAAGGGTTTGAAATTTGGAAATTTATTTGTGGAAAACCCACATCGTTAAACGATTAATAAAACTTCCTTTTAAAAATTGGGAAAGGGAAACACGATGGTCCTCTTTAATAACACAATACTTTGTTTCCACATAGAATAAAATTAATGGGAAGTGAAAATATGGATATGGATAGGAAAACATATTCCCGGGTACTAATTGAGACTGACAGAGGACATGGCCAGAATAAAGATAACAATCATAAATCCATAAATATGTGATGAGTGAAAAGACCATTGATTCATCAGAAATGAAGGTAAATGTATAACATTTTTATTTCAAGGTACTTTTCCTAATGTTGAGGGGTTATTTTACTATCATTATAGAGGACTGAAAAAATATACTTTATTGATATATTGTTATTCCATAAGCATAGTTTCATCTTTTTATTTCACTTTAATCAATTTACACTTCATTTATTACTATAATAAAAGAACATCCAAGAAAAAAAATTTACGCTTGAAGCATTAAAATTAAAAAGATAATAGATCATAAGATCCATAGAATAGTGAAAAGTATTTCCATATGTCTCTAAATATTTATCAATACCAAAATGGTTATAAAAATTTTCCCAATATAATACTTAAATCTCTAAAACCTAAATAGTAACACTCATATGTCAACTTAATCCATTCAATAAGTATTTATCATTTAAATGCTTCCAAAATATGTCATATCTACTTCAAAATTAAAAAATATATAAATAAGGTCACTATATTTTCAAAAATAAATTTAACAGTAATCCCTGGAATAATATAAAGTAACTATTAATGTCACATAATAATTATTTGAATACCTTGATCACCAAAAAATCTCAATGAAAATATAACTACTTCAAACAGTAACTATATCCTTATTCCTTTATTAAAATTAGATATTATCAAATATATTCCCTGAATCCAAAAATGTTTAAAAATCTATACCAAATCATTAATAATTTTCGTGGTCACTTTTTTTATTTGATTTACTACATCAATTTCAATCATATCATTATCTAAAACTAAATATTATTACTTAAACATCAGGCATATATTAATCATTATCTTTCCGCCAATTGTTTTTCCATAAAATATTAACATAACTCTAAATAAGTTTTTCTAAATTATTACTACCATTCAAATTATTATTTTAAATACTTAAAGAAATTCTAATATTGAAAAATTCTTAAAGTTTAAATTATTCATTTAATGAAAATATTATCAATGTGACACTTATACAACATTATTATTAAATCCCAATACATAAACACATCAATCCTTCCACCTTAATGGTTTTCAAGGAATATATCCTTCCTTAGTCTAGGAGTTAACCCTTCGATTAGGGAATTAACATGAATAATTCCCATGTTAGACACACTATGACATTGAAATCTTTTTCAATTCATTTCTCTATGTCTTTTTTAAACATGGAAAAATACTCCTCTTTCTATAATACATTGCCTAAGGTTTCTATTTATACATTTATGACATGAAGAAAATTTAGTCTTCTTTACTCTATGGTCTCCACTATCAGATCTCTCAAAAAAATCAATCATTATCTTCTTTGGTGAGACTGATAATTGGTTAGGTTTCAAGTTTTTAATTATATATCATCATAATTGGTTATGCATAATAATAGTATCCTTCACTCAGGTCATCATCCAATTTGTTTGCTAATAATCATAGAATTTTGTATCTCATTTAGTGTTAACATGATTCAAACTAATTCTACACATTAAATAAAACCAAAAATGTAGAGTATGAGTAGCAATAATCAAATTGGGAAACCACAAAATCACTTATAAGATATCTAAATCATGACACATTCATTTCAATATAGTACTCCTTCGGTTTAACCTTATTCATACATTTTCATCATCTATTCAAAGCCTTCATAATGGTTCATAATAAAAATATTAATTAACCCAATAATATCCCCATATAGTATCAAAATAGGTGCGAAGTAATGGAAAATTGATGGTGCACTAGAATTATGGCCAATATATACCCAACCTACCATTTTTTGTGGTTATTACACCTAGATTCATCTATGCCAAAACATTGTATACTTGTTTTATCATAATAGGGATATATTACTAAGAAAACCACATAATATATTCCTTAAAAAAGGTTTTGGTTTTTATCCTATAAATATAATTATCCTCAAAGTCAATCATAAGGTTATATTCCCTAATCTAAGTTTTCCTAAATCTAGTTCCTAAGGATTCAATTGAAATTACTCTGATAGTAACTATAAATTCACAGACCTTATTATTTTATGGTTTGCGGTTACTTTATTAAATTGGAACAAGATATGAGGAATCATATCCCAAAAGATTAATAGATTAGTTTTCTTGGTAAAATAAATACATACTTGAAATATCACATACATTTGAAAATATAAAATAAAAAACATAGTAAAATTAAATGTTTTTCTTCCTAAAACTCATTTATAGAATCTGTATTCATATAATAAGGAAAGGAATCTAAATAAGGGTGACATTAGATGCTTGTAAAAGGGTTACTTACATTGAAATCATAAGGCATAATCAGTATTAAAAGATAAATAACTAATAACACATTCCATCTATTCAATAAATTGAGCATGAAAATTAATTTTTTATGAATAAACGAAGGTCAAAATAATGTAATTTTTATAATAAAATTATATTGAAACTTATACATGGAAATAATAACTATTCAAATAATCACATTGACATCAATAAAATATCTCATAATGATGGATTGCATAATTTCAGACAACAAAAACATATATGAAGGCCTCATTCCAAGACATCTTACATAAATGGGTAAGGTCTCAACTAAATAACCAAGATAGTTTGTCTCATGAGACTTATCTATGCATTGAGGGGATATATAAGGCACCTACTATCACTTATTTTTTCCAATGATTTCATTATATGAATAAACATACAATTTAATCAATATTCCTTATAATAAATATCTATATATGTTAAATAAACTAAATACTATATATCAATAATTACCCTAGTAAAACTAATCATAAATCATCCAGAGCAATAATAAGAATGGTATCATTACAATATATCCCTAGTGTAGAAAAATTAAAATAAAGGGATATTGTTTTTGATGAATGTATATACCATAATGATATTATTAAAAATATTCTTGAGTAAAATACACTTTTTAATAAGAAGTACACTTTTAAAAATACAAAATTTCTAGAATATTAGGGAAAACATTATCCTTAAAAATAACCTTGTAAAAAAATTTATAAGGATTAAAATCATTAGGTGGTAATGATTGTAGTAAATTATGTTCATTTCCTATAAGGTAAAAGAAAATATTCCTTTCACACTTTTGTAAAAAAAATAAGTCAAAAAGTACCTTACTCAAAAAATAGAAGATTAATTTTAAACAATTTTTAAAAAATTCAGATATGGGTAAAAATGTTTTTAATTAATCAGTGGATAGTACTATAAATATTATAAAAAAATTAAAAGTAAAATATGTATATGGAAGAAAAATATTCCCTACTGAGTAGAAAAACAAAGTCTTGTTTCATTAAAAACATGATTTAGGTGTCTTGAGTACTTAAAGAGTGTAAAATGAATGGAAATTTTATAGTTTCCACAAATAACCATAGGAAAATAATTTTATTATTATTTAAATTTCAAATAATTCCAACATCATAGGCTTAAATATTAATTATTCAAAATGATGATGTGATTATGAAATAAACCATTACCACTTTGGTAAATTTTGAATCATAACACAAATAAAAGAAATAACATAAAATAAAACATTAAATACAATAAATATAAGTATATTCATTATATAACATATCAAATGGGATGTATATACACCTCATAAAAATTAAAAGGATAATAATAAGAAATATGTCTCAATGGAGTGGAAATTGTGATGAAATATATTACAAATATCATACCATTGATGTGAGAATTAATCTATGAATTTATATTTTTATTGCATTTAAATAAATATAATACAATTTAAATAGGATATAAAAAAATAAAAAATCATCAAACACATAATATAATAATATCAAAGACAGTGAAGAAGTAATATAAACCAAGGAAATGAAATTGAATTATGAAACCTAGTTCTACTTGGTAACTTTCAAGTCAAATAAACATAGATGTAATACTTAAAATTTAAACCTAAAATAAAATTAATTATAAAAGATTCATGATATTATATGTAAAAGGTTTATTATATACAACATATAAAATAAATTTGGTGTATAATAATAAAATGTGCCTTGATATAGAAAAATTGAGACAAAATTACTTACCTCATGTCTCACTTCCTCCGTGCATGTTAGAATATATTGTATAATAAATATTTATTTTTTATAAATATATTATAGAATAATAAAAATATATATCACGTCATATATTATTTATTTATAACCTGTTATCTTCTTTTTTTGACAAATCATTATTAAAATCACTTTTCTGAGTGAAAATGACTTTATTTTTCATGTATGTTTTGGTCCTGTAGTTTTGTTCCTTTTACTTTGATCATGGTTCCATCATATCCTAGATGTTAATAATTATATAAATATAATATTATATATATATATTCATCCTTAAAAATTATATATAAATAAATGAATTATATCATTTATGGATACGATAGGTCGTACATACACGTGAATGTTATTCCAATTTTTTTAACAACTGGAAAAAAAATTAAATAATATTTCACCTTTCTAGAATACTTTTTGTTCCATATATATCATATATATTAATTAAATATATATTTATTAAAATACCGGCAAAAATTAAATCAACAATGAATCACATAGCTTCGTGGAGATGGTAATTCACATATACGCACGAGTGACGTTATTGTTTTCTAAAAGATTTTAAGGTAATAAGTTATATGTGATATTATAATTTTATAAGTATAATTATTTCATAAATATAATATATAAATATTAAATATATCATTATATCCATATGTGATGGGTGGTGATAAAAAAATAATTACAACGGTTCGTAAGTTGGTAGTTCGTCATACACATGATCGGTGGTTTCATTTCCCATTTGATGGAAGAGGATATGGATATATAATATTAAATTAAAATAATAACTTCTTAATATATGGAATATACTTTTGTTATTATTTCATAATATTTTAAGAATAATTTAAGGAGGTGGAAGATGAAATAAATTGAAAAGGCATGGTTCAGAACTGGACTTCTTTTTCAGAAAACTTCTTTAGGTTTTGGCCTAAATACTTCATAGTATATCTTTATGATAAAACCAATGACTCTATTTTATCAGGATAGATGTAAGGAAGGGTTTTGGGTAGGTATTGGAAGAACCAAAATACTTTTAAATTGTAAATAAAAATGAATAGGATGATCAATTTTATAAGAGAGGGGAGGTGCATTCTTGGAATTTCTTAAAGTATTAAATTTATATAAATTAATTATCATATTAAAATGTCTCCAAATTGATAATTTTGATATAAATATGATTATGAGTTTAAATCCTCCATTAAATTTAATATTTTATAAATTTAGGTGGTTTTTCACCCTTATCTTTTTATTTTAGCCAGAGTTAACTCTTTTTTATAATTATCACTGTAACAAAGTTTTTAATATTTAGGGGTCGATATATTTAATATAAAAGGTAAATTAGTCCGTTAATGGAATAAATATTATATATTTAAACATATATTAATACTTTTTATGATTATAGGATATTTATAAATTTGAAATCATTTTATAAAACAAATTTTATCATAAAATTTCATTCAAGCCAGTTATGACAGTTTTCATTTATTTTGACATTAAAAACATCCAGACAAATATGGTATTAGAATACTAAACTTTAAAATAATAAAAATATTCATTAATTATCTAAAAAAATTTGCAACATAATAATTCATTCATATTATATTACATGTAAGGTTTTTAAAATAATTTATTTTCTTTTCTTTTTAATTAAATAATTACTTCATCAGTGTTTCATAGGAATTTAAGGTAATTATAAAAATTATAAAAATTATAAATAAATTAATATCATGAAAATAACTTCATAATTCTCAAAATAAAAATTAATATTCGTTCACAACATGATTTCCCCTTTTTTGAACCTATAAGATATATTTAAAAGAAAAATGGTAACATTTCATCGTTTTATTTATATAAGTTATTGTATATGCCACTTTAAATGGAAATGTGTCCCATAAAAATTAAATATATACTTTAAGGGGATAATGGTATAAATAAATTCATCCAAAAATATTTTATATTAAAAATCGTGGCATGATCTCTTATTATTAACCTAGGTTAACCCGATTTATTCTTTTACCTTAGTAACAAATTATTTTACTGATTTTCTATTTTTTAAGAAAAAAAATTATTTGACCATATTAAATAATATTAATTATTATTGTTAAATATATGAAATCCATTTTACCAAATTAAATATCTATAATTGTTAGAAATTCATTTAATAATAACCCCTCAAAGCACAATGAAAAGATGGTGTTTGGATAAATGCATTTTTCCAGCAATAGATGATCTTATATTAACTCTATGATAAGAAATAATAAATATATGAATTTCAATTAATATAAATATATATATATATATATATGTGATATATACATTTAATTTAAATATTTATTTATTTTGGGTTATTTTAACAAACTTAAATCTAGAAACTTTGTTCAATTAAATATGGTTTTGAGAAAACTGCGTTTTTTAAGAATAAAAATAAACTTATATAAAAAAATGAAAATTTATGACTCAAATGAAATTAATTATACTATTATAGATAAAAATATTCATATATCACATTAATAAAAAATCCAAAATAGAACATTACTTTAAATTACTTGATTTAATGAAAATGAATTAAAGTATTTGAAAAATCAATAATTTTCACTATTCACCAAAAAACCCAACCATTTTGAAAAAAACCCAAATTTTAACACAAATTTTTATTTTATATTATATTTTAAAAAATAAATTTTATTATATAAAATAAATTTTATTAAATTACTAAATTTTAATTATAATATTTTCTCACAAAAATTAATATAAATCATTTTTTATGAAAACATATTTTTTATGAAAAATAGCCTTGAGTTCTTATTTCATAAGAATTTATCTATAGATTTATATGAAGTATAATATTTATATATATTTCATAAATTTTTTAATCCTATTAATAACCAAAAATTTAATGGATTGGTTATAAAGGTCATATTTAAATATAATATTTCATGGTTCATTTAGGATTTGTGTTGCATATCATATACAATACCAAACATGGTTTTATTTTTAAAATATCAAGGTATTACATATCTATTAACTTTTTCTCTATAATTTTTTTATACTACCATGATATTTATAGATATGGATACTTAATCTAGATAAATATTTAATAAATCTATCTTCCCTTGGTCAACTTCACTGTTCTTCTTACATGACCTACATGTAAAATTGATATTTGTTTCCATATGAACTTTATTTTCTTCCTCATATTTCACTCTTGATATGTTTGTTATTGTATTTTGGGTTTATCCTAGTCTTAGATTCACACCATGATCCTCCATAAAATCCTAGTATCAAATCTTGTTGAAACCCCATTCTTTGGGGAGTTTGGAATTCCAGTCATGGTGGAGGGTCTCATTAGATCCTTCACTAGTGAGGGAGATGGGTCCTTAAGAATTGACCTTGACAGAAATAGGCATGCGGAAATGGTTTTTGGATCATTTGGAGACCTAAATAGGGGGCTATTTTAGTTTTTTCAGTGTATGGTCTCTGTTAATGGTGAATGGTGTGTGGAAGTAGGCTTTCTTGTGACAAAGGAGTAATGATGCAGTGATAGAGGTCAGCTCCACTAGACAGATACTAACATGTAGGGATGGGTTTATAATGAAGTTGTAGCAGTGTTGATGATAGAAAAAATGGCCCTCATTACTTTATCACAGATCTAGATGGGGTATTATATCCGAAACACACAACATTGTAGGGATTCCATATTATAAGAATCATAGGCTATGGAATCTCCCATCGATTCCAAGAACCATTTATCTCTTTATAGGGAAACTTTTCTTGTGTAACCATGCAAGGATGGGGTATAGGTTAATTTTATAAAAAAATATATAGGGGAGGGTTCTTATAGTGGTGTTAGGTCTTTATGGACTTTTGGGTCATGTATTAGGCCATACACCTACTAGGATTATGGGTCATGTAGGGTTACCCCCCAGCTAAATTAAAAAGGTGATTATCCAAAAAAATGAAATACCTTTATGATTTTAGGAAAAAGGTTGTTCTTATACACTTGTCATAGCTCCCCATGATTCATTCCTTTTTTTAATTAGGGGAGTGTTAAACCATTATGAGTATTAATTTGTACTATAATACTCTATAACACTTGTGGTTCCCATTGAACCTTGATATTTCAAACTGAAATTAGTGCTTCTATAAAGTTTGTTATTATTTTCTATCTACAAAATATGGTAGTATTTTTTTAGGGGGAAATACTATTTCCACTATTTGTTTTTTTTAAATATTTATCACTAATATTTTTGATCCTTGATGATTAAATGTTATCTTTTTAATCTATATTTTTTCTAAAGGTAGATATACATTGAGAATCAACATGCCTATGTAGGCCCTTTTTCTCCATCTTGAGAATTTTCACCTTTAACCTCAACTTATTTGGTATAGTTTTCTCTAATATTCTATCAAACACTTTTTATTGTAAGATACATTGAATGAATCTCAAGAAACTCTTTCTATTTCTCAGATAACTTTTTCTCAAGATATTTTACAATCTTCTCAAATTCATTAAACTTCAATATATTCTTATTACTTTCCACAACATATTTTGTTTTATCCTTTTTATGGTATTTATATCTGGTTGGTGATCCTACAAGTTCCTTCATCTTCCATTCAAGATCATCCACTTTCATTTTATATTATCTAATTTCATCAAGTTGTGTCCTTTCCATTTTAATATTCTCACCATTATCAAAATTTATCTCCTTATATTCTTTCTTCAAAATATTATTCTCCTTTTCAAGATGTTAAATTTTCTCAAGAGATACTTCCATATTTTATTTTAAAATCCAATCTATTTTTGTTATATTTTCTTCTATATCATCACTTATTGATGAAGCAATTTACCTTTGATCTGGATCTAAGAAGTTAACTTCACCATTATATTCATTATTAAATAATGAATCATCATGATATATTCTACTAAATAAACTCTTCTTCTTTCTAGAAAAATGTATCTTATATTTATTCAGCTTATAATTTTGATACTTCATGTCTTCCTTATATAACTCAAGAAAAATACATATTATTCTCTTGATATTTTCCTATAAAATGAAAAAATTTATTAACATTACAATAATTAATATATTATTTACCATTCCTTCCCAATTTCTCTTTTTTGATCTCTTTTAAAGAATAAAAATATTTTTTTAATCTTCATTAACCCCCACAACATATAAATAATTTGATTCTTGTTCTATTTATTTATTTATGAAATTCCATTTTAACTTATATTTGAATTAAATTTCTTCTTCATAATTATTCTTAAAGGTAGTTTCTTTTCTCATTTTATATAATATGAGAATATTTTCATGTTCATACAAAGATATATCCTCTCAATCTTCTTTAGTTGAATCCTTATCATCAAACCTATCTGGTATTTTCTCATAAACTTATCAACAAAATTATAATCTTATAGATTCTTATGGGAACCTTTAATATCAATGAGGATCTCATTGAATCTTGTAAATTAGTCATCAATATGTTTGTCATTATCCATCTTTATATCTTCACATTTTCACCTCTATATTTGTAACTTAGCTTCCCTAACTTTCATGTTTCCTTTATAGATACTTAGCAACTTATCCCACATCTCTTTAGTTGTTGTAAACCCAATAATTTTTTAAAAACCATTCTCAAAGAGAAAAATCAAAATGTAATTTTGATATTTTTCATTATTTTCAAGATTTCTCTTATTGACATTGTCATAACAACCTCAGTAAAGGTAGGAAATCTAACTATAGTTTCATATTGAAGTTATTATATAAGAGGTAGATTGTATGTTAACATAATTTTCCTCCAATTACAATTGTTCATGTCGTAAAATATAGGAACACACCTACTTTTCACTTATTATTTATTCTCTATCCTCAGTAAATAGTAAGGTCATTCAGAGGAACCTAAATCAGATACCACTTGAAGTTCCCAAATCTGTGTGAGATCACTGATAGGGGGAGGGCTAAATCATTGATCTCATTATTTAAAAAATTATACTTAAATCTCAACATATAAAACATGTTAGATTTTAGATCCACTCTACTATATATCACAACCTCACCTCATATGTAAAAATATATATATAGATATTAGCACATGATATTTTAAAGTTTTGGCCTAAATTAGGTAACCTGCTACCTTTCATATTGTTAAACACATTAACACTGATTCTTCACTAAATTTAACATGATTAAAAAAACATGTTGCAACTATTTATACCCCCTGGTAATCAATCCTCCAATTGACCTTGTTTCTACACCCCAACAACAATATCTTCTACAATAGTTGGTTAACCCCCCCCCCCCAATATCATTTATTTCATCACTTATTGCCCGACTAGTTATACCTCCAAACCAAGAACCTTTTAAACTACTGGTTATACACCCCAACTAGAAGGATTTCCTTCTTCTTATTAATCTAATATATAACAATAATCCTCATTAGATGGTCTTCCTATGAAAGAAAGTTGGATCATCTTAGCATGTGTATAACTTATTCAAGATATTCAACAGATTTTTGAAAATTATACTAGTCTAAAAATATCATTTTGATCTTAGAGGGACTTAAATATTATCAAGTATAAACTTTACAGAAATTTTTCTAGAAATATTACTTAATAAAAAATTACATCTAGAAATAATTTATCTAGCATGTTTTGTCTGATTCTGCTTAGTATAGTGTTCTCTATTTGATAAACCTTTCTCTGGTATGATTCCTTATAATGAAATTTAGTCCATGGAACATCCGTATGATGCTAATCTATTTGATGTAATCAGTATAATGTTCCTCTAACTGATATACTTGGTATGATAATCCTTTATCTGATTCACCTGTTTTGATTATTCTCTTCTTCAACCAAGTATAATCTTAGTCTTCAACTAAAAATGTCTTTTATATCAAAAACATCATCACTTTGACAACCTTTTTAGCAATAGAAACATATACTAATTAATAATCCTTCTCCATGTTATATGGTTGTAAAACCTTCAAAAATTAAGGATAAATCACATGATCTAATTTTTAATTTCCTTCTCAACTCAACATTAATTTGAATTTGTACAATTCCTTTTAATCTTCAAAGTCAACATTCTTTATCAAGTTTCCTTTAATCTCAACAGCAACAGCCTCTTTAAAACTTCCTTAAATATCATTTATATTTATAAATAATGAAATAATTTCTCTTTATTTTCATAATTATTGACTTCAAAAAGTTTATGTAAAGTTATTAAATTATATTTCCTCTGTAACAAATCTCATGTTCATTTATCTGATAGTATTGAAAAGATTTTCTTTGTCCAAAACTTCTTCTTATACTTCTGCACCTGATCTTATTCGTCCAATCAACTTGTTCCTGTAAATATGATATCTGTTCATTTAATGATCTTCACATTTTTCCTCCATTTGAATGTATCATTTAATTTAATCTGCCTTGATATTTATTATGAGATTTCAAATCTCTGTCTGGTTATCCTACGTCTAATTAAACTTCACATAGATCTCAATCCACTAATATCATTCTAGTACAACTTTATATTTTTCTCTATCCTAATGGACATGGTAAAGGTCTATTTGATGGACTATATGTGCTCATAACTTATCTATTTGATCATCATGCATCAAAAATTTGTGACTCAACATTTTTATTTTTAAAACTCTATAACTTAATAACATGGACTTTGGACATTTTCACATATATACTATATAACTTCATCCATTAGACACATTCCATTAAAATAAATTCCATAACCTTGATTTTTCATAAAATTATTCCTTAGAACAAACTCTAATGGAATCATGAAAGTCTGCATGATGTTTGAGACTTTTAATATCATTAAATCATTAAATAACCTGATAATGTTTCTTTAATTGTTTCATCAACACTTCTTCAAAATTTATCCAAATAAATTATTCTAAAAACAGATATTGAAATATTGACTCCAAATGTAAGAAAAAGAACTTGGAAACAATAAAGAGTATTTATAAAATGTATAAGATTTATGAGGTGATTAGAACCCATTATTCATTTTAAATTAGTTTGTTAATAAGTGGGGTGAGAAAGTAGCACACATATTGAAAATTTAAATGTTTGGAGATATTGAAAAAATTACAATGGGGATATTATTAATCCCAAATTATTTTGTTAGAATTTATTTCAATATGTGATTATGTTTTTGATACAATAGTAGATGATCCTTGGAGTATTTTCATAGATTTAGGATATAGAATTAGATTTCATACTTGATAGCGGAAAAGGATATGTGGTGTCGTTCCTTGAGTACCTTAAATGGAAAGCTTAAAAGTAGTAGCATGAAAAGATATGTTTGATGTACTATTATTCAGAGAAATAAAGGCCTTTTGTTACATAAATAAGACACGTTATTTATTGATATCTCCAAAGTAATAGTTTAAAAAGTGATTATTGATGTGATATTATTCAATGAAATCAAGGTTGTTTGTTAGTTAAATAAGATACACGATCAAAATCATATTGGAAGTTACATTTAGTGGTTAAGAATCTATAGTGATGACTTGAAAAGTTATGAGAATATTTGATTGAAGACTGGATCAAATTTCTCATATGGTTAATCCATTGACTGTAACAGTATTCACATATGTTGGATCAATCACCTTGATAAATTTGAATGGTTCGTTGAATATATATTTTTGATATAGAAATGAACAGATGATTGGAGTTTTATATATATCCAATCCAACACGGTTGATATGATTTTACATATGATTGATCTAGATATATTTATACAGTAAATCCACAGAGTCTATCTAGATGTACATACATTTAGGATGTTGTGGTCACTTCCAATGGCCACTTTCCTCACAATAGGTTAACTACTTTGTATATTTTCCAAGTAAATCTATTGGGTGATAATATGAGTTTCTAGATTTTTAATAATCTATATAAATGGAATAAGATATTATTATATTTTTTTATTCATGAAATTAAGTATCATGATCACTCAAGATTATATGTTATAATTCAAGAAATTTATAATATTTAAAAGGGTTCCTAATAGAAAGATTGAGGTCCACATTTTAATAAAGTATGATTCTATGATGTGAACATTTTGAATAAGTTTAAAGAATTTAATTTCATTGAGAATTAAGATATGTAAATTTCTTAAGTTTTAAAGGTAAATAAATACATATTTCTATAAAAATTTCAATGAGTTTACAAGAGGAATAAATTAGGAATCTATAGAAATATTTATATGAGAATAGTAATCACCAACCAAAGATCTTGAAGTTTCCATATTTCAAATATTGGTAAAATATTCATGTGGTATTATTCTATGTGATTAAAAACATATGTATGTTTTAGAAGATGATGTGTGAGAATAATAGAGAACTTATATACATTGTATGAGAATTTTGAGATCCTAATATATTATTTTCATAGAGATAGAAGGTTCCATATCTGGGATCCATTGAAGAATAAGATGACTTTTTATGCACCTAAATATTCTAAAAGGATGAGGAATATATATATCAAAAAAATTGTAGAAAAATTCATGAGACCATCACTATTTTTCAATTTCTTGAGGGAGTATATGCACAAACCCTTTGATCTATCTAGTTTTGTAGGAGTTCATGTATCTTGGAGTGGATACAACATGAGGATCCAATGGTCTTTCATTGATATAACATTTGTCGAAAAATCATTGTATCTTCCATAGGATTATCAAAGTCATGTATTCATGGTGGATTATGTGTTTGGTTGTAGAATTTTATTGAATATAGTGTAGAACCTATGTTTTAGGGTAACCAATATGGAAAAAATTAGGCCTTTAAATCAATCTTTTTAAATAAATTATGTTTATCTTTTTTTCAATTATTTAACATGAAGGTGATTTTTTCAGATATCATTGAGTTGATTGATAACCTTAAAAGATTCATGATTTTGGGTTAAAATGGAATGACTCATAAAAAGAAAAGTGGTTATTGATTCACCACTCCCCGCCCCCTCATTAATCAAATCAGATCTGTGAATAACACATTGGTAATTATTCATAATTATAAATATTAACATAGTTCAAATGATTAATAATTGAATGAGTCAAAAAATCCATCACTATAGATTATTTGAATGTGTTTCTCATTTATAGTTCATAGAAGATAGGGAAAATGGTATGTGGGATTAAAATCAACCTTTAACTTATTATTCTACATTTTATAGAGAGGTTTTTATGTGTCAAGAATTTATAAAACATACAATATATTACAAACCCCATAAAAATTTTCATTCATATATATAGAAAAACTCTTGTTCTAAAATATTGAATGAAAATCCCTTATTTTCCAAAAAATACATAAATATAAAATTCATATTTATGAAATATCCTATGAATATATTTATAATTATAAAATTAATCTACTAGGTAAAAATTGATCATAACTTTCAACCACTAATGAAGAAACAATTTATCTATTTCCAATATGTAGATATACTTCACCTTTTATCAATTCACTTTGATCTATGAGTCTATATTTATAAGGAAAAAAAATTTATGAACACTCGATATATAATACCCATGAGTCAATGTTGGATAAACTTATTTCAATAACATTTACTTTCATATACTCAAAATGATTCCCTTTGGGAACACTTATTTAACATATTTGAATATGGGATAGTTTATCTGATAACTCTTTATCCTAATCCATCATGTGGATTTGCTCAATTATATTCCTCTATTATCCTAAATAGTAGGGTTCACAGCTAACCGTAACCCAAATATCACATCATATATATTCACTTAATGGCTAGGTTAACCTAAAATGTTTCTTACATTATTCATCATAATTAATGGAATCCTAAGAGTTTGGGTCACCTGTACTGAATGATTGAGGTCTAGAAAGTCTTCACTTTAAAATTAATCCCACACTTAGTATTTGAGGGGTTTTTGATCTCACCATTTTAATATACATTATATGAAAATTAGAACCATAACTATTGCACAACATGTAATGTTTATTATCTCAATTTTATTCCATCATTTATTCATTATTTCAATGATTTAGTTTTTTAATCCCAATTTTATCCACTAAATTTATATTTTCAAACCATATTAATGTTTAAGTATATAAACATATCGTATTTTATGTTACTCACATAAAAATATAATCTCAATATATTTACAAATATACAAATTCATCTCATCATATGTTATAACAAGTGCCTTCTGTGTAAAGTTGTAGAGTTTCGTGAAATAAAAAATCCCCTAAAGAGTAAGATTACATCCATATATAGCCAACTTCCACTTTTATAGATAAAAAATTATCCTTAAGGATAGTGAGAGGTATGACCCAAATTCCTTCTATGCAAGGATAATTTACTCAATAGATATTTCAATTCCTTCATAACTCTAACACCCAATATGTATATACTATATTAATCATCTAAATTAATTATAATAACATCATTTCAAACCATAATTGTGGTACATGAAACTAAATCTAATTTTTTTATACCTATCATGGAATGAAAATTTTATAAGAATAAATTTATCATATAAATTTAATCATACATAATTTTCAAAATATATAAAAATATTATTAAATACTCAAAAGAAACAAATAAATAAATAAATTATTTATTTATTTATTTAACATGGGGTATTAATAGGAACATTCTATATTTAGTTGAGTCATTAAAATATTCCATTTATAATTATTAACACTTTTATTTTATACAAATAATATAACCCATGATCTTTTTAGCCAAAAATATTAATTTTTATTTATTTTTGGATAATATCCTATTTAAAAACAGATATAGGGGAATTTTTAAACATATTAAATTATTGAGTCTACACTAAATATTCACACTATCACAGGGATATCTATTTAATATTATGTGGGTTTCTTGGATTTATTACATGTGAACCAATGCTAACAATCAATGTTTGTTGCAGGTAGGGCTAACTTAATCTTATGTAGGTCGCCTATGTTTCTTATGTAGGTGTTGTATTTTATAATTGTTTCTTATATAGGTTCCATCTATATCTAGTGATTGGGTTAGGCCTAATGTTATCATTATTACCAGTTATTTCCTATGTGAGGCCACACCATCTCTAAACTAAGATATGTTTTATATCATTTTTATCTTACAATACCCTATTTTTTAACCTAGATTATCTATCACTTCTGATAATAAAATTCTTCATAGTCTATTCCATAAAAAATATGACATTTGATGAATCATACACGATGAGTATTCTTATATTCTCCTAAAACCATAGAAAAATTATAATCACATCCTTTGATATCATATATCATAGATAAAGGAAGGGTGATACAATATTTGATATTTATTCATGTCATATTATATACCATGAAATCTTCTTAAATGACTTATGGTATGTTTTTGGTTTAAAAAATAAGTATAAAAACATTTTTATTAAAATATGAGGTTTGATTTGATACCATGAATGTTTTTTTAATATAATCTCATAAACACTTTAAAAAAAGAAACCTATTTTAATGCCTAACTTATCATCACCAAATTGACATGAAATGAATAATATTAAATATCAAACATTGTTCATAAATTATAATTTTCACTATCTATGATGATTTTAGTGGAAAATTTTGACAGAGATCACCAATGGATAACTAGTGTATTATCATTTCCATAAGGATGTACAATAGCCACTAAAACCCTCATACACTATGAAAAGATTCTACAAACTCCAAGGGGTCTGCTAGCACCTTCTTAATTGATGGAAAATGGATAAATTGGGAAGAATAGATATTTAATGTATTTAATTTTATTGCAATAACCAACTGATAACTAGCATACTCTCACTTTCACAGGGATGCACATCGGCCACTAAAACTGACGTAAACTATGGAAATACCCTATAAAATATAGGGGTATGTTAGCATCTTATTCATTGATGTAAATTGAGAATAATACATTATTAGAGACTCAAATATTTATAATATAGTTGAACACACCCAATAGTAGAATCACCATCCTTTTTACAGACCTCCTTTATTGAATTAAGGAGGTTGATTATCGGCCACCAATAGTTTGAAGCCTATATGCATTATTCATAATTAATTACTATTATGAATATAATAATTTGAATGTTTCAAATGATTATATCATGTTTATGAATCCATAAATGAATAATATTGATTATTCATAGTTTAAGTAATCTATTTAGTATATGTGTCCAAATCCATACACCAATATTATAGGCCATATCACTCAAAAATTGATTTTCCAAGTTCAATGTGAGATTAATAAGATGGTAAGGGTTGAATCATTAATACCATTATTTTATGAATTATTCCTCTAAAATAAATCCATAAAACATTTTATTATTTTGGTCCACTAGAACATATATCTCTAAACCTTACCTCATATACAAAAAATATAAATAGATATCCGCACATGATATTTACAAAGTTCATTTTAAATAACTAATAATTTCTATATCAGTTATCTGCTAAAAAATGATTGTTTACTAACTTCTTTTAGGATTACAAATCCAAAAACATAATCGCTTCTATACCTTAGTAACCATTACTCTTATCAACCCTAGTTTTACACCCTAATAATAAAATCTCCCAAAAAAATCTATACCCCACCAACTAACCATCTTATATCCAATTACATTTTTTCTGGTTTGACGATCATTCCTTAAGACTTTTCAACAACTAATTCTACACCCAAACTACAAGGTCTTCCATAAACTTTTTTAATCCACTATTAGAATATACTCTTATGATGTTATTTCTACATAATCATGTTAGATCATTTCATGTTTATAATATTCTTCAAGATCATAAAAAAACATCTTTAGAGTTTATTAGTCTCAAACATCCCTCATGATCAATGAAAGACCTTGATAATCTCAAATGACACTTTCCATATCTATTTATAAAAACCCACTATCAATAGTCTATTTTTTATAACTCTATAAAATATGCTATATACACTTATCCTTAGTCTAGTTTTTTATGTCCAATGCATTTTTTCTAGTACTCCTCGGTCTATTTTTCTCTATGAAATAAACTCTACCTTGTGAACCTCAATTTGATTCTCCATTATTTAATAAAACATGGTCTAATACTCCTCTTTTTGATACAATTCAATCTAATGTTATTAATAATTTGATGCTTCATATGTTGTACCTTTTTTACAATATATTTTATGTGATACTCTCTTCCTTAACAAATTAAAAACTCGATTGGAAACTCATGGTCTACATCTACTTTATCCAATGAAAATTGGTCTGGTGCTCCCATTCTTCAGCCAAGATATTGCATGGTTGGACACCCAATGACATAAAACCTTCAACACTTCCAATATAAAACTTGTGTGAATAGTTTCCTTTAGTATTGTTCCTTATATATTATTTATAATCACTTTCTTTAGAATGAATTAGAAAAAGTACTGGAACTAAAAATCCAAACATTTAATTTTAATGCTCTACTCAATTTATTTTGACGAACTTCAAACAATCTGGATCATTTGAGTCAAATTTAATTACCAATGGTTCATTATAATAAGGAATTAAATTTTTCTTCAAACTTCCCCAAATCATAACAAGATTTAAAATAATTTAAATTATTCTTACCATCATTAAATTGTTAGATAAATTCACACATATTTTTAAATCTCCTAAAAACTAAATACAATGTACAATTATTAATACATATCAATATGATATATATTTTTAATAAATAATATATCTAATGGACTCATGAGTATGTTATAACTTTATTCTTATTTATCCAATTGAATCCTAAAAATTCTTTATCTTGTTTCACTTCATTATGAAACCTCAGTCAGATGAGCTAAATATATCTTTGTCTAATGACTTCAAAATTATATATCTGATTACATCACATTCCTACATGTCCATCATAACTTCATATTTATACTTTTGTATCTTTACTATCCATTGGTACATTATTGATATTTATCATTAATTTCCCGGTAGACTTCATACTACTCTCGATCTGGTAAGACATCATATTCTTTCTGTTCAGTATAACTCAACTCCATCATAAACTTTTTACTCCATTTATATATCTAGAAAAATTCTAATTTCTCCATATAATGAAATAAAATTTCAAATTATGATAGATTTTTTAGAGTCTATCTGATTTTAATTCATACATTTCATATTTATAGATTTCTTCGCATGTTTCTCTATACAGATTTACCACGTCTGATATTATAGACAAGATATCCTTCATCTGGTACATATTTAAAATCTGTATCTAAGACATTTTACATACTTCATAACTTTAAACTTCATACTGTCTTCAACTTAACCACTTTATAATATTGAGTTGTAAACAAATAGTCTTTGACCACTAAACATAGTCCAGTGGATTTGAACATTGTAACTGAACATTTGTATAGACACCACTTCATATAGTTGTATCTTTGAAATTCATAACATGTACTTCATATAGATTCATATGTTAAAACTATTTTCATGGTACTTATTCCACTCAACACATTTTGATGTACTTTTCTTCTAAAACATTGTACACCCTCTTGATCTCCTTCTTATAAATCATGGTTGAACCATGGGATCTTTTATTAATCATGATGTTTAGTGCTTTATGGATCACCATATCATCATATGAATTTACAATGTTGTTCTAAACTTATCAAAAACTATTATCTCAAACTTCTCCAAGTTTCTTATGTTAAATTATCTATAAACACATATTCACCTGTAGAAAAAAAATTAACCAAACATGCATTGTAACAACAATCTCCCCATGTGTGTTTTTTTAAGATCCCCATACAACATTAAAAATCTTTAAGTCAATATGCATGTTTAATACTTTCTCCCCGTATAATGTTTTAATTTTCTATTTTCCCCATAGGATCTTTCTCCCCATTAATGAAAATCAAATAAAAATGGTATAATAGGTATCATCACAACTCATCTTATCTCCACACAAAATTTCATAAGTTTATTAAAGAGAATAATACTATCCAATTATTTTATTAACCTATATCTTTAAAAATCTATGTCTACATGGCTGATCCTAGTTTATAAAATAACAGAGCATACTCAAGGTGATCAATGCTTTCAATTATATTTCATTAAAGAGGTATTTCACTCAATATCATTCCAACATCTTTATATCAATGGAAATTAGGTTAAATTTATTAAGACACAATCAACATTAATCTCAACAAACACTGGAAAACAATTGAAGTGTATAAACGAAAATTTAACTAAATCATAAATTTATTAATATATCCACATTTTTTAAAGAAAAGTGTCATGCTCATGTATTATCTTCATATTTTCTCCCCCTAATGGGTATCACAAAAATCCTCATCATGTTTATTATAATGTTCCATGAAGGACATATCTTCTTATTATAGAACTATTATAATACTCATACATCCTCTCCACTTATTCTCTTTCAATTCCATTTAATTTAATTCAAATAAACATGTATATAGAGAATAAGGAAGAACCTAAATATTCCTTAAAAGAAATGTTAAGACTGAGAGTCTTCTATCAATATCAACTTATTCAATTTATTCTTATTTTTATCCTAGGATTTTTTTTCTTCCTTGTGATCATCCTTCATGGATTTTGTAATCGGTATTTCTATCACATGTTGAATATTTAGTTGAATATGTTATCTTGTATTCAATTCTGGTAACATATATGTTTCATTGAGTTTGTAACATTCTTTTTAATATTTATTAATTGGATAGTAATATATTCATACAGTTTTAATACCATGGTCATATTACTCACACCTCTTATACTTCTTATTAATCTTTAAACCATAATATTTTTATAATGTGTTATAAACTATTTTATCTTATTATAAAACCTCTTTGATCACTTTTTTCTTTAGTAAAGTTCTGTTCTTACTACGTTTTCCTAGCCTCAACCATTTTTTTCTAGAAAATTAACTAAGAATAATTTATTTTCATACTCAAATTTCTTTCATAGATCAACTTTCTTGAATTACCTTTCTTGGTCAACATTCATGATCTTCTCAAATGCCTCATTTTTTTATTAATAATCTTAATCTTTTGAAATTTGATTTATTCATCATCATGATTTATTGAAAAATTATTTCTTATCTGCATCTTATAGGCCTACATTGATTTATAATCCTTTCTTAGTAAAGTCATATGGTTTCATTATGAGTATGATTTATTCCCAAATACTTTACAACACCAGTAGTGACCTCTAAATATCAGTATATCATACTGATATTAATAATTATATGTATTTTATTATTTATATTTATTTATAGAGTATTGTAATATATGTTTAGGGGGAAATATTATTGAAGTATTCCACTCTTTATTAGTGGAGGATGATTTATCACTAGTCATATTTGTCTTGGGTGACTCAATGATAACTTTTAAACCTAAATCAATAGTTAGTATAGATATATCTTGATATTTTTTAGAGATAGAAACAACCTTATTTAGTGAAACCTTATTTTCACTATCTTGAGAAGATTCAACATTAACCTCAACTACTTTGGTGAATTCTTCTCTAAACTTACTTAACACATTCATTATTATAAGAAAATTGTATTATAAATTATAAAACTCTTACTATTTCTCCTTCAATTTTCCTTGAGACCATTTACCATCTTCTATAATTTATCCATATTCATACTTTTTTTCTTTCTTTCCTCAATATTTTTTTCTTCTTCCTTATTAAGATTATCCTTTATATCTAGTTTTTATTTATAAACGTTGAGTTTCATTTAAATATCAACCAATTTCATTTTTAAATCTCTAATAACATTAAAAATGTGAACTAATTTTTTATATGATCTCTATTCTAAAAATTTATATTCTTAACTTTTTTCTTAAACTTATTCCATTCATTCTTAAGCTATGTAATTTTCTCAAGAGCATATTATAAATATTATTTTAGAATCTACTAAAAAAAATTTCTCTCTTCCATGTTTTCAACACTTTATAATGATTATCTTTGTCTTCTAAAATGAGATAATAAGTTGACATGAAACTGAAATTGATTTCTGGATGAAGAATCATCCTTATCACTTCTAAAAAAATTGCTTCTTCTTACTAGGAAAATTTTTCTTATTTTTCGTCCAATTCTATTTTTCGGTACTTCTAATATTCTTATTCTAACTCAGAATCAAGAAAATCTTCTAAGGATAGCTTGTAGTAAAATTACTACTATCACTAAAATTATATCATTTTATAGATAATTTACCTTTACCTTTCCAATTACCATTCTTATACCTAAAATATAAGAGTTTTATGATTGTGTGGAATCCATGTACATTTTCTTTAGAATTTGAATCACTTTATTCTTCTTCGAATTATTTGTCTTTATACTTTCCCTTTAACAAAGATTTAAATTTTTCACTTCTTTGTCCTTCTTCTAAAAGACTACTTCTCTTATAATCTCAAATGGAATAAGAATATTATAATATTTATCCTGATATTATTCCTATAGATCTTTTAAAGCTGGAATATTGTCATCAAATCTATCTAGAAAACATCTCATTAGTTTATTAATAATAGTATAATATTCTATATTCCCACGAAAACCTCTGATACTATTGAAAATATCATTGCATATCATAAAGTATTCATAATTATTTAATTCATTATCCATTTTAATATCTTCAAACATTCCCCTATAGATCTATAACTTTACCTCCTTGGAATTCTTATTTCATTTATAACTGCTTCTCAAATTATCCAACAACACTTCAGTAATTGGAAATCCAATAATATTGGTACAAAATTTCTTTAAGTGATCCATAAAAAATGAAATTTTGATCTTTCCTATAAAATAAAAATTGTATCTTATCACTAAATGTCATCACAACTCATTAATGGGAGAAAATACCATTGGTTAAACATCTATAACTTCTAGGATAAGTCATGAAAGATGGGTTAAAATCATATTCTTCCAACTGTGATAGTTCCTATAATAAAATAAAAGAACACAATAGTTGTTTACTAAATTTTTATTATCCATTCTTAGTAGATAGTTAGAAATTTCAAAATGAACCTACGTTGTAATACCAATTGAAGTTCTTGAATCAGTATGAAATCATAGAGAGGTGGAGGGAGTGAATCAGTGATCTATTTATTTTAAATATTATTCTTCCGAAATCAACCTCTGTGACATGTTAGAGTTATAGAACACTCAAATATATATATTTCAACCTCACCTAATATATCATAAATATAAATATCTATCATCACCTTATATTTAAAAGTTTCAGTAAAAAGGTTTACTCTTTGACACTTTGGTTATCCTCCTCATTATAGATTATTTTACTAACTTCTTTTATGATTATAAATGCATAATAGAAAATTGGTTCTACAGCATAATTTTTTGTTCCTACATATAAACCTAGTAATACACCCAATAAATTATATCTACTTTAATAGTTAGTGATATACCCAATGAACTTCTTGTATACACTTACTTTTCGATAGTTTATATGCTATTTCCAAAAGACTTTTTGGAAATAGGTTTTACAACACATCTATAAGCTCTTCCTTTATCTATTTTGATCCACTATTTATAAGATTAAATTATTTGTATGTTCTTTCTCCACAAAAATGTTTGATCACCTTTTCTTATATATAATATTCTTCATGGTCATTAAAAAACATCCTAAGAGTTTGTTAGTCTTGAAACTTTCTTCTGATCTAAGAAATACATAGATAAGATTAAACTCCTCTTCTAAAAACATTGTCTAGAAATATTCCTTAGTAATATAGTGTTTAGTATAACTCCATATATTGTGATCCATATGCTTCTCTGTGGTCTGGTGTGCTCAATTTGATACACTTTATCTGGTACTCCTTAGTCCAATGTGCTCTAAGTAAGGCACTTCTTCATATGAACCTTGGTTTGATGCTTTATTATTTAATGTAACATGGTCTGATGCTCCTCTATTTAATACAACATGGCATAATTATCCTATATGTTTAATTGTATTTTAATTGTATCCCTATCTAGATCTCTTCCTTCTGATAGACTCATATTCAACCAAGTAGGAACTCATTGTCCAATTATCCTTTATTTGATGATACTTGGTCCTATGATTCACTTCTACAACCAAGATATTCCTTGGTTGAATACTCATATCAAAAATCCTTTAACACTTACAATCCTTTAAAAGTATAAATTGTTTACTTTATATTTTTCATTCACCCATTTATATAGGAATTATTCCATTGAATATCAAAATGGAAAGTGTCAGCTCCCAAAATCCAAACTTTGAATTTTCCCTTTCAACTTAATTTATTTTAAAAACCTTCAAACATTTTTTAACATTGATGTAAAAATATTTGCCAATGGTTCCTTAAAATTTGATTTTAATGCTTTCTAAAAACTTAATCAAATAACTTCTTAATTCCCAATCATTAAAATAATAGCTGACCAATACCACATTGTTAGACTTTATAAAAATTTGTAAAGCTTCTCAAACCTCTGTCTAGTGTTCAATAATTAAGGAAGCTCTTCCTGATTGTATTTGTAAGAACTCATATATCTAATAGACTCCTATATTCTATACACATTTTCCTTCTCTATCCAATGTAATCACAAAAATTATTCAAGTAATTCTACATCATAATGAAACCTCTGTGTGAAAGGATTAACATATCTCTATCATATGAATTCAAAATTCCCTTTCTGATGAAATCATATTCCTATGTTTCTATTAAAACTTCATATTTATCTATCTGGTTATTGTCTATTTTTGGTACTTCATTGATAATCTACATTAACCATCTGGTAGAATTCATATTACTCTTCATCTGGTAGACTTCATACTACACTTCATTTGGTAAGAGTTCACATTATTTCTTCTTAGTAAAACTCAACTCCATCTTTAAAAATGTACTCACATTCTCTATTTGGTGCAAATTATTATTTCTCCATCTAATTTAATTACAATAAAACCACTAGAATATATATTTAGTGTATTCATAATTGACCTTAATCTATCATAACTTCATAGATTTCTATGTCATGTGATTTTCATGGTTTTCTTTCATCTGATAGCATAGATGAGTTATCCTCTTTATAGTACATATTTCAACAATATATTTTATACTTTATACTGACCTCATAACCTCTAAATTTATACTATTTGATACTTCATCACTTTATAATATTTATCAATGAACAAACTATCTCTATCCTCTAAAAACTATATTTTATATCTATATATTGTAACTACATATTTATATGACCACTATTTTATATCACCACATCTTTAAACTTTATAACTCATACTTTATATACCTCCATCTGATAAAATTGTTCCTACGGTACTTAGTCCACTTGACTTAGTCCAGTTCACTTAATACCTTCAACTTTGGACACCCTCTCGATCTCCACCTTTGAATTCAATTTTGAAAAACATGATCTTTTAGTAATCGTGATGTTTGGTACTTTGAGGATCAATATATCATTAACTATCTTTGTAATGTTTCTCTAAAAAAGGTAAAAAACTTTTCTATTAATCATCTCCATGTTTTTTAGGTAAATTTATCTAAAAACATATATTGGCATATTGAAAAAAATATATAAGGAAAACAAAAACAATACTAGAATTAGATTCCATATAATATCCATTAGTTTTATAATATGATTCATATATTCGTAAAAAAAATAATATATCACTTGAAAGAGAAGATAACTATTGAAAATATACTAAAACCAATCTCATTTTTTCAAAAACTATATTCATTGGTTAAAAAATAGATCATTGGATACATTTTAAAAATATGATCATATATGTCATATATGGACATGGTCTTATAAGATCATGGAAATAAACACAATATTAGAATCAAATAAGAAATTAAGATCATATAGTGTAATATTTTTTTCTCATCCAATTGTTATTATATTCATGATATTATATTTTATGAACATAGAAAAAATTGAGAAATGATGAAGTTGATGTTGTTGGAGTTAAAATTCCAAATTATTGTAAAATAATTTGATTTTGGGTTTACCAAGAAGAAATGCTATTTATTATGGTGGAAAAGGATGTAATTGATAAGAGACTGCTAAGGAATCTTGTATGTGAAGGTTTTCATAATTGAGCTTGGATGATGTCTAGAGCATATTTAGATAAGTTATTTCTAGTAAGACAGAAACCACAATGTAAAACACAAGTATTCATGCTAATATGATTCATTATGGGGGACTTCAAAGCTAGTTAGATTCTTGAATCCTGATGGTTTGAGATTACAGTGTAATTTTTTTCATATGGCTAAATATTTGAAGTAGTGTGGATTCCATGAAATGATTGTGTATCAATATTTTGTAAAACATTATACATAAGTTTGATTAATGAATTAAATTCTATGAAATTCGTGTTTTCGTCTATAAGTGTCTATTGTACTATGAAGAATGGTATACAACCATTATTTGTTAAATAAATATATTTTGAGGGATCCATCATTGTGAGAATAATGGATTTTAAATTAGGTTAACGAAATTATTTTTAAAGGGATAAAATTTATCATCATCCCTTAACATGTCACATCACAATTATTTTGCGCATGGATTTTTATTCTTTTTTGAATTTTCTACCATTTAGGAAATATTCTTATTTTGAATGAATATTTTTTTATTTAGTTTAATAGAACATAAATGGAAACATGTTCCCATTATTTTCAAAGAAACCTAAATACTTTTTTCAAGGGAAATTTGGATAATTTTCCATTGATTAGATAAAGAACAATTTTTTGATATAGAGGTATAAAAACTTTATATAAATTGAGGTTATTTTTTAAGTTGAAAATTTATGCAAGAAAAAAATTGAGTATAATGATTATTGAATATCTTTATAAATAATAAAATTTATTTTCTCCATAAAGATTAATTAATGTTATTATCAAGGAATGTAATGTTGCTATCATGGTGATGTGAATTATTGAAATCATTGAGGATGATGTTGTATTTATCTTTAATATATGTGAATTTGTTTTAAATGAATTTGAGAATAATAAAATGTCTATAAATAAGCTTTCAGATTGGTTTATGCGAAATTGAGAAGGATGTTGTTGATTTTTGAAGATTTTAAGTTATTATTTTTAAAAAATTAAAAAGGTATTGGTCGTGTAATATTAAAATAATTATGCATGATAATAAATTGGTTCTCTATAAGAGAAATATTCTACAACAAAATAGTAACTCCAGTTTTCTAAAGGATATATAAGAGTTAGCTACTATTATGTAAGACTATCAGAGAGATGTGTAGGAATAATTATTAGATTCATAAATTTTTGTATAAGTAACCCTAAATCTGTATATATAAAAATATAAATTACTAATAAGTGTTTAATATCTTATTGATCTATTTTCAGAATAAATCAAAGTTATATAAGATTAACTATGACCTGTATAGGATTAAATAGATGATTTTTATAACTATGTATGAGTAAATTAACTGTGTATAAGAATAATCAAAGTTAGTATTGAGGTATGTATGAGTAAAATAGAGCTATGAAAGTGAATATTGAGGATATTTTAGAATAAATGAATTTTCTAGAGGTCTAGGTAAGGATAAACCAAATGTTATGTAACAATAACATGAGGTTTACAAAGGATATAAAATGTAGTTCTCAGTGTCATGTAATATTAAATTGTGATCTTGGGTGAATCAAGAGCCTCAAACTAGATATTGTTTTTTTAATCATCCTTATATAGACAAAATAATGATTCAAGGTGATCATGATAAAAGATGATATTTTTTTATCAATAAAAGAGTATATTGTGGCATTAAATGAAAATATACACAATGATATTATTTTGTGCATGTGATAATTCACCTATGAAAAATAAGTTACAGATATTATTGAGGATTTAAATGAGTGAATTATATGAATAATAAAATGAGTAAATGATGAGAAATATCAGTGAGATATTTTTTAGGATCTTTATACAATTTTTATGGAAATTTAAAGTAAGATTTATACTATGATAAATTTATGAATATTATCTAGCCATTAGAGTTAAAGGATAGTTAAAACAGAAAGGTTTAATGGAAATATTCATCTTGATCTATATGTGATAATTTAAAATATTTAAATATAATAATTTTTAATTATTTTATTAAGATCAAGGATAGGGGATTTATAGGGGTAATTAATGGGAAAAAGGAAGAAAAAATTGAATAAATACCATGATGTGGTTTTTTATGGTAATTCATAAATATTTAATATTATTATACTAATGATTATTCTATATTTTGGTAAAAAAAAGGAAATAATGATAAAAATTAGTAAGAAAAATGTATAACTATTTTGATAAGAGAAAGTGAGAAAGAGATATCTGAAGATTACTATACAAATTATGAGACGAAAAAAATGAGGAGACTATAGTATAAAATAGAAGGAAGAATATATTATTCATATATAAAGATAAAGATTTATTATTCCACTAGTGATCATTTTTTAAAGGTACTTCTATAATAATTTTATGTAATAAGTGGGTGCTTATGAGAATTAGTGGGTTTTGGAAATGTAATATCTTCAAGGATATAGCATTATATGTTGCATCATCTTAATAATAAAAGATAATTTGTTCTTGTGAGGGTTAATAACCAAAATAATTCAATGATGTAGTCACCCATATTAGATATGGACCACATTGAAAAATCAATTGTGTTTTAAATTTGCTTTTTTTAGTTGTGATTGAGAGATCTATACTTAATAAGTGATAGATTCATCTTACGGTTCCCATAAATAATATTTATTTTCCTAGTGTAACATAATGAAGGACCATAGTCATCTCTCATGAGAATAATAGTTTTAGATTTATTACTATTCTAAAAACAAATTATATATTTTTATTTTATAAATTTTATTAACCAAAAAATTATAGAATTCTGAAAATAATGAACTATAGAAATAAAAATACATATGCCTGTAAGTCAAACTAAATAGTTGTTAGCATGAATGAACTTGGTCCCAGAGTTGGCTACTCAGGTTTCATCATTATCCTTTTTATGGTCTAAATTATATTATATAGTTCATTTGATCATATATAAACCATTATCCATAACTTTGAGTTTGAAATATATCATTCCTTGGATATGTCTTTATCACACCAAATCTCACCATATCAGATATTTAAGAATGATAAATATACCATGATTGAGTGTGTGGCTCATTCCAAGACCTTTCTTCATAATATGTCATTTCATTTGTCAAATAAACTCAACTCTGTAGTATAAAAAGAATACATGATAAAATATTGGGAATAATAATATGGTACAAAATAGAATGAGATCTAGAGTCATTCTGTGATTGTAGTACCATCACTACACCAAATCGTAACACTTCTTCTTTCCTAACTAGAAAAAAAATTGACATAGAGAAATAAATATTTAATATTTAGGAACATCGATAGAACCTCCCCCAAGACTAATACTAGTGGGAGTTACTTACCATTGTTGTAATTAGGGAGGTAAAATGGAATAAAATAGATAAAAATTATTGAATAAATAGAAAGGAAACTACTATATATTAAAACATGTAGAAAATGATTATATTATGAAAATAAAATAGAAAACCCTGATTTACCATCCCAAGGTGGAATACCTTTTTTGAACATGGGAGTGATAGCCAACAGTTTTCATTGATTATAAAGAAGTTAAATAATTTAAATATCTATAGGGAATTAGTAGTCTCTAAAACACATAGGAAAGTTTACTCACATTCATAACATAGACATGGGTAGGATTCTATGTGATAGTGATCAAATTATTAATATTAAATCTCCCCAAGTAGTATTAAATTATTCATTATCATTTTTTCTTGTATTTAAATCATTTGGATGAATAAAATATGAAAATATTTAAATTTACAATGATATTTGGATGGAATCCACTATGAAACAAATATATTTTCACATTGTCAAAGGGGTATTAGTCATGATATGTTTCATAATTTTTTACGTATATTAGATCATTTCATTCACCATAGTGTGACTATAGTTTCTATGACATGACTATATTATTCTATATCTATCATCAATTTGGGCCAAATTTCTTTATAGTGAAAGGCTTCTTCATCTTGAATAAAGGATAAAATGTTAAATGAATATTTAAAAAAATTATTCTAAGTAAAAAAACATACACATCCCCCTATGATGCCTCTAAAAATATTAATTATTCTCCCTAAGGTTTAAGTAAAAAATATAAAATAAGGTATAAAACATTATGTTTCTTCAAAATTAATTAAATATAAACTCCTCTCATATAGGGTAAGTGAAAAAAAATTAAATATCGGGTAAAATATTACACATCATCTTAAAATATAATGCATCATGAAAATTATTATATATATCCTCAAAATATCTTAATGAATGAGAAATTGCACCTATTTATAAAAGGAAAAATCCTTAATTATCCCCTACAAATTTATTAAATGTCATCACAATGGATATTACATATTATCAGGTAGCTCGGTTCTATCCTCCAAAATTAAACTAAAAAATGTTACGTATCACTTTTTTCATGAAGAATTTCTTACATATGTCCATTATTTACAAAATTTTATCTCTTAATTATCATGTAACAAGGAATATATATTAAATAAATACTAAATAAGTTATTTATAACTTGTAAATTCATTTCATTTCAAATTTTCTCCTCTTTAGCTTATAACCTTTAGAAATTAAATCTTTTTTCTTCTAGAATCTATATGAACTTAAAAAATAATCTAGCATCAAAAAATCATAATTTAAACCCAAAAATAACTTTAAAAATATTCTTATTTTGGAAAAAAATCTTAAAAAAATATTGAAAATTAAAGGATTTAGAAGGAAATTTATATTATAATAATATTAATGTCATTAAAAATTAAAATTTCAACAATTCACATTATAAAGTCCAAAATGTCCCTATAAACTATATATGTGACAAATACCCCTAAAATATCAAAATGGAGTTAATTAAATAATTTTTCAAAAAAATACTGAAAATATTATACTTTTCAATATCCCCACACCTAAACATTTCACAATGAGGAAATAATATAATACCGTGGTCAATTCATATTTATCAAGGAATTAAGGTCAAAAAATTCTAATTATCACATATTTCAAAGTATCATGTTTCCTATATTGATATAAAATCATTAATTCCTATAAGATTATAAAAATACATTCAATATCCTACTAAACCCCAATTTCATTTTTTACTTACCTCCCCACAAATATATTTTCTTCACTCAAGGTATTTTATATGGATTTATTCTCATTATCAAGAGCATGCATGATTTCCATAGTGTTACGGTCATCCTAGAATATCCACATCATATATTCTGAAAAATGTGTCAATCATGGGGGATTTTCCTTGAATGTTTTGTGGCTGAGGTTTGATAAGTTTCAATTATAATAAACTTAGAGGGAAAATTATGAGGTGTTGTCTCTAAAATTATGAAAAATTATTTATATCAAGTTTTAAATAAATAATGACATCACCATTCAAAAAATCTTTGAAAACATAGAAAATAGACACATTTTATGTCTCTTGGGTTATTTACACATATGTATTTAGCTACAATAAAATTATTTCATCACTTTATATTATTCTCCTCTCTCTATCTTCATTAGAAGCAGTACAATTTATCTATTTTCAAGTTTTTAATTTAATAGAGAATGTATTTTTTAGGATAAATAAGAATATTTGGTCCTAAAAGTTGTAGTTCGAACTCCCATGATCAATTTTTGAAGATATATTATAGTCCATAATTCTCAAAACAACTTAAATCAGTTATAGAATAACTTAATTTTGATGAAACATCTGCAAAACAACACAAATCCCTCCCCCAAAAAGGATTTCAACTATAATCATGCCTGGATGTCTAGAGAAGACCTTTGTGTCCTATTGGATTTTATTGTTTTCATTTGGTATTTGTAATGGGTTCATCCTTTTACCAATATTTAAAATGAGATTTTTTTCCATTTATTTAAAGGGTTTTTACCCCTCAACTTTTCAAAAAAAATGTGGACATATAAAAAATTTGTTCAAGGATACTAGGTTATTAATAATGGTCAAATATATGGTCATGTTCAAAAAAAATCAATATAAAAAGTACTTTAAAACAATTGCCTCATTTATTTTTCTCACACTTCATGAACTCTAACGTCATTTAAAAAATATAAAAAAATGTTCTAGATCTCATCACTCATGAAATTAAAGAAAAAATAGAAGTGAATAAATATTAAAAAGGTTTATAAATATATTATATTAGGTAAGATAGACATTAGATAGCACTTGTTCAAATGAGTTTCACATTTTATCAAATTTCATTAAATTATTATTTTATAAAAAAAAGAAATATAATTAATTCTAGTAATCATTTAAATACTTATATAAAAAATGAATAATATTTTTAAAAATACCTAGATGATTTTAATTTTTAAAATAATTTATTTTATCTCTGTATTATCTAAAAATATAAAGTATAAAAAAATAAAAAATTTACTAAAATTAGTTGCCACTCCCCCCACAACTAAATTTAATTACCCCTTGTTTATGCCCAAATAAATTTAAAATGGAATGTAAGCTTAAAATAAAGAGTATGAAAGAGACAACATAAGTTTATTTGGGTAGTGTAAATAATATTTAACACTTTCTCTAGAGTGACATTATAAAATATTATAAGTTAAAGTTTAAAATAAGATATATTTTATGAAATAAAGTCAAATGAAAAGAAATAAAAATTACAAAATAATAAATATTGGTTTAACCACTATGTGGGTACTTTTCTATGATTATCCCCAAAAATTTATTACCAAAATTAAACCAAAATTAGAAGGTATTTGGGGTTCAAGTGACAGAAACCAAAAAAATAGTGTTCCTCTATTGATCTTATACTTGTAATTGGTTTATTAGAATCCATGGATATATTAATATTGGTTCATCCTTATTTTTATGAAATTAAAATGTCAATATAATGTAAGTAAAAAGTTTTGTTCCTCTTATACTTTGAACACAACATGAATGAAATCCTCTTAAACAAACATATACTACTTAATTGTTCTTTAATTAAAAAATTTATCTAAGGGGAAGTCAATGAAAAGTTCATACTGAATAGAAATAAAATAAAATGAATAAAAATTAACATCTAACCCTTTAACCATGTTTCCTTGTAACTCATTATCTTAATATAAATCCTCCAGAAACTGAGGATTAATTCCAACTAATAAATGATCATTACGTTTGGGGATATTCATGTTTTATTCTACATGTGCATCTTCTTATTCTAAATAACTCTCAAAGGTAATCCATGATAAAGAAAAATATGAAAATTCAATGAAGTGGGAGGTAGTTATAAATTTATTTTCAATAAAATAAAATTAAAATGATTCTAATAAAAAATTAACTTCCTCTATTGGCTTTGATTTATATTCTTCTTTTTTTATAAGTTTATCTTAGAGTTAGATTATCATGGATGGAGGTAGGAAGTCAATATCCTCTAATTTGGTCTTGAAATTAAACTAATCCATTGATGTATTCTTCTAAATATATTTAAATTTATATTAGTGATAATTTTTTTTATAAATATAGTTTATTCACTTTACATTTCACTACATAAAAAAACCATTCTAAATATATTTCAAATTATGTTGATCTCAAAAATCTTTATAAACTAAAAGATATTTTTTAGTTATCTATTCTAGAAAATTTTGAGTGATTTTAAACTTCATATCTTCAAGAAACTCCTTATTTACCTCCTAGAATTATTCAATAAAAAATATATATTGGATAATTTCTTCTTCTATAAGTTTCGATTCTTATTTCTATATTTTATTTTCAATGGATATAACAAGATATTATTTTTTTAGCTTCATTTGGTTACTCATGTCCAGTAGATCTTTATTATTATTTTGGAAATGAGCTTCTCTTTTATTATAAACTTCTACTTATTACACCCGAGAGTATTTAATACATGAAAAATAATACTAATTTGAATTCATGAAGGATATAATAACTATTTTTTAGTTCCTTTTTATAAAAACAATGAAATATTAACCATAAAGTATGTAAGGAATAAGGATTTATCCACTGTATATCTCCCAAACAATGGTTCCATGTTTTTTATACACTCTTCACAAGTTATAAAAAAATAATATTTATTTTTATAGTGAAATACAATGGCTTATCAGGGATGTCACTCTCAAATATCCCAATTTTAGATTTCTCTCTATTCAAAATAATATTTTATCTATGATATTTATATACTTTATGAAAGAATTAAAAACATGGGAGGATCGAGAATGATTAAATTATAACATGAAAATAAACATGGAAGTTAAAAAATAAACAATTTTTAGTGAGAAATAACTTTGTCCTAGGTTTGGATACTTAGCATACAACATTATAAATTTTTACTATCTAAATTTTATTTCATATTTTATTCTATTTTACATTAACACATATCCTAATTTGATTGTTAAACATATCATTCATATAACATGTCTTAGAAAAACAAAATATCACATCCTCCAATAGTCAATAACAATGAACACACCTTAATTGAGTGTGTGACACCCTCAAGACCTAACTTCATCATACTCCATTTTATACTCAAACAAAATCAACACCATTATATAAAGAGAATAGATGAGAAAATATAGGGAAATATTATATGGTAAGGAATGACAAGATGTTAAGAGTCATTTCATGAGAGTTTGAACATTATCTCACTAAGACATAACACTTCTCTATAACTCATTACAAACAAAAAATAAACATTAAGAAATAGATATTTAGGATTCAGTAACACTAATAGATCCTCCACCAAGGATTATCCTAGGTTTATTTAATCACCATCATGAGTATTATAGAGTAATTGTGGTAATTAATAAAGAAAATAAATGAAAACAGGAAATAAAACTATTTTATATTAAAATATATAGAAAAGGATTATAGTATGGAAACAAAATAGAAAAACCAGATCTAATATTCCAAGAAAAAAAGGGAAATATGTGAAATGGGGGATTAGATATTTCTAAATAATTATAGATGAGGTAAATAATTGGAATAATTATATAGAAGTTTCAATATTTTAAGTGTATAAGGAGGATTCTTCATTTGAATAGATTAAATAGCAGTAGTCTTCCACATAACCATGATAATACTCTTCATATTTGACCCCCCCCCCCCCCCACACACACGGTCAGTAATTATACCACATTATCTTATTCCCATTTATTTAATCCACATGTGTGAATGAAATATCAAAATATTTGAATGGATGAAAGTATCATTACTGAATCCATAGTGAAAAAATAATTTTAAATTTATCACACCATTAAATGGGAACCAGTAATGATGGGGAACTTTTCATGACATATTTATTAATATTTACATATCCCAAATCATTTCATTCACCCATGGAATGACTATAGTATCTATGATGTGACTAGTTTCTTATTCTCTTCTCATCATGGTGATCTCAAATTATTCATGATATAAGGCTTATTTATCTTTGGAAAAGAATAAAATATTATGTGAAAATTTGGCCATATTCAGCTAAGTACAAAACCTCACACATACCCTCTTCCACCTCTACAAATCTTATGTTTATTCCTTATAGGGTAAGTAATAATATTACAAATGGTGTAAAAAGATAATTTTTATTAAAATTTATTACATATTAACTCTTATATAATGATTCAAAGGAAAAAAATTATGAGTATATCAAAATATTATAAATTAGCATAAAAACATACATCTCACAAAAAATATTAAATATCCCATAAATTTTTTTATGAAATGGGAATTACTCATATGTCATAAAAGAAAAATATGTATAAAACCATTAAAATTTCCTACGTATTTATACTATGGACATTTCATATGCTATATTAGCTTGATTCTCAACCCTAGTGGTAAAGTAAAAAATGTTACTTATCATTTCAAGTGAGTATAATTTCTAAGGCATGTTAGTAGTTTTCAAAATTTCCCCTCTTTCTAACTGGAAAATGAGGAAAATATCCTATACAATATATCAATATATTATAAATCAATTTTATATAAGTTATTTTTCCAAATTTCAATTATTCAACTTGTATCATTTTGGAATTAATTATTTCTATTTCTAGAAGCTATATGATCTTTAATAATTATCCAATATCTAAAAATATTAATTTAGTGCCCAAATAGATTTTAAATATTTCCACTTATATAAAAAAATCTTAAACAAATATCAAAAATTAAAGTATATTCAAATAAATTGTAAAGTAAATAATAATAAAATCACAATAAATATGAACTAAGGTTATTTTCATGATAAATTCAAAAATACCACTATAAACTAAACATGTGATAACTGATATTAAAATATAAAAATGTTTGTAATATAATCATTTAATTTCAAAAAAATAAATAAGGATAGTGGATTAAAATTCACATCAAAAATAAAAAACTTGATAAAAAAATCCACATTTAAAAAAATTGTTTGTGCATGAAATTTAAAAATTAAAAATTTATATTGTTGTTAAAAATAATATTATTTTTAAACTAATTACATTATTTTCTCAAGTATTAGTAGGTTAAGTGTTTAATTGTGAAAATTATTGAAGATGAGAAACAATTTGAAAAACTCATACATAATTATAATAAATCTCCCAAGTGAGTTGATGAAATATTCATGTAATATAATAATAAAACCAAAGATAAAAAGTATTTGAATTATTTTTTGATGAAATAAAAACCAATAACTAATTATGAATAAAATATTGTACTTGAATAGGTAAAGACTAATAATTAAACTATATGAAAGAAGATCATGTTTTCATTATAATTCAGTGGAAAGGTCTATCTAGACTAGTTGATAAGCCTTATGAAAAGGTAAAATGTGCTCATATATATAAGGATAAAAATAATTTAAAATTATTCTTACTAGTCCAAAATGTCCAAATAAAATATCCAAAAAATGTCTTTCATAATCATTTCATCATATGTATAAAAATGAGGTTGAATTGAAACCAATGAAACAAAATATATTTTATCAAAGAATGATATTTGAGGGTTACAGTTAGTTTTTTGGTGTGTTTGGACAGAAGGATTATAGTTTCAAGAACAAACTTTCTCTATCTAAACAAAACAGGCAGCATGAAGTTAGTGGATATAATAATGACATAGAAAAAATCCTCAGTTAAAATTGTATGCGAAGAAAATTAAGGTTTATAATAGTTTTGAAAATCTAAAGGAAGATTGTGGAAGGTTTGATCAAGAATAAAACACCTTATATGAATGTATTATAGTCATTTTAACTTAATTAAATCCAAATATGATATCTTATAATGTTCTTAAAAGGAATCAATTCAAAGAAAAAGTAAATGTTATTATAGATTCTTTTAAAGAATAAAAATAAGGGAAAATGGAAAATTGATAACGGTTTCTCTTACTTAATAAAATGTTACTTAAATAACCTAATTATTTTTAATGATATTAAGGAGGATATGTTACCTATTTAAAGGAAAAATCATTGAAAATAAAAGGTGTTTAGATGGAAAAAATTGGTGAGAAGTAGTTAAATTCCCAAAATGTAATATTTTTAATGGGATTATGCTTAATTTTCTAAGTTTATCACAACTCAATGATGATTTATATGGGATTATTCTCAAAAATAATGGATTTATTTTGAATTGGATTAAATATGAGGTAGTAATACCTTAAAGGTAAAGAACCCATGGTATCCTATTTTGGGTTTGAGAATCTAAATATAAATGTTTCATGAGAATTTAAATAGATATTAACTTGTGGAATAGAAGACATGGTTGTATTGGATAAAATAGAATGAAAATTTTAATCAGAAATATAATTTCAGAAGAAAAAAATACTTTTTAAATAAGATATTTTCGCTATTTTTAAAACATTTAAAAAGGGGGGATAGTGAATAAAATTTTCAAGTTAGATGAGATTAAAACCATAAAATTATTTGAGTTAATGAAAATGTTTTTTAAGTAATAATATATAGGAGTTTATTCACCAATTCTTGTGAGAAAAAACATAGGGAAAATGATGAGGGGAAGTTTTTCAGTGATAAATAATTTGTATAATTAATTGGTCATATTTTTTGTTTAACTAATCATATTCGATATATTGTTTTTATTCTCACACTCTATGATAATTATCAATCCAATCCAAATGAATCACTTCTCTTGGAAGAAAACATAATTTTGAGATATATTAAAAATAAATAAAATTATGAAATATTGTATAAGAAGGGTGGTGATATGGTCTTACAATGCTACACATATGTTGATGGGTTTACCCGTGTTGATGATAAAATGTCAACATCAGGAGGATCATTCTTCATTATTAGAAGGTGTATGGAATGTAATAATAAGAAACAATCAACAATCAATTTAATCTCAACTAAATAAAAGTATGAAGATGCATCCTAGGCTACTGCAAAATTTATTTATATATAGATTCAACTCAAGGATATTCATTTTACTACTAAGAATCTATTAGTCATTATATGTGACAACAAAAGTGATATAAATAAATCTAGTAATATATTAAAACATTCAAGATCAAACCACATTGATATAAATTATCATCTTTCAAAGAAGAATGTTCTAAAAATTATATTGAAACTACTATTTTTTCTACCAAAGGATTAGATTACTAAAATTATTAAAAAACAATTGCCAACTAATTCTTTTGAGATGTCGAGACTGCAAATTGGTGTGAAACCCATTTCCTAACATTATTGAGGTATTTTTTTCGTTAATCCAACTTTTAATCATATTTTATTTTGTACTAATGGAAATGCACAATATATATTAGAAGAAACCCACTTGTGTTTGAATATATTTAATCTTATTTTTGAGTTGGGTGCCGAAAAGTGCTAAAAACTATTATAAACTATTCATGAAAGTGATATTATAGGTTTGTTTTATATGATTAATTAACTTATACGAAAATTTGATGATTTAATTTATCTCAATTTTTATCTATATTGAGCTTGATCAAGTAGACGTAGAGTTTATTGATTTATGGATCAATTATTTAAGAAGAGATTACATAAACACTTTAAAAGAAAATTTTTCTATATTTTCATTATGGGTGAAAAAATAAATTATCACATTTCAAAATAATATATTAAGGGGTAGGATAAATTTTTTTAGCAATTTTTTAATTTGAGAGAGTTGGGTAAAATTTAATGTATTGATTACAAATCAAAAGGGGTAGATTATTGAACCCCTTGAGGTTAATGTTTTATTTTATCAACAATTTTTAATGTGTTTTAAAATACTTTATGATGTATAATATGTTTCTAAATATTTTTTAAGGTGTTTTAAATAGTCTTGAGAACTATAGAGAGGGATGGAGGTGAGTTTTTATGTTTTTAAATTGAATATTTTTCAAATTTGATGATGTACTATCTACAAAAGAGTAAAAAAAATTTGTGTAAGAACTAAACAACACCATATATATGTAATATTATTTTATTTAATAGTAAAACTGGGTTTTTATAAGATATTTCTGAGTATCCTACTCACATGTAAGATTAACATAGATATTATTTAGAATAATTTTGATATTACTAAAGTTTTATAACTGTAAAACTAAAATTATGTAAGTGAAATGCTCTATTTTTAAATTTCTTATAGGATTAAACTACTATTTTGAAAAAATAAATCAATCCCATTAATGATTAATTGGGATCTATGTGTGATTAAATGGAATATTTTTGTATTTATGTAATAGTAACTTGAAGTTTCATAAGAATAACAAAAGTCTACATTAAGGTATTTAAGAGTAAAATGGATCTATGTATGAGTATCTTGAGATTGAATAAGTGTTAGTCAATGTTTGATAATATCATTTAATAATAAATCATATGTTACATAAGAATGATATAAGTTTTCCAAAGGGTACATAAGATAGTTTTATGTTTCATGTGACATTAAATGTCTTATTAGGTGAATCATAAGGCTTAAAACAAAAAATAATTAATAGTTATTAATCATATAAACATCATGATGATTTAATATGATTATGATATAATTCATTATGTTTATTATCCCTAAAGTTTTATATTTCCCAAAGAAATGATATTATACATTGGGATATTATTCTATACATGTGAGCATTAATTCATGGAAAATAAGTTGTAGATATTTTTGGGGATTTAAAATAAAAATTTCGGGAAATAATTAAATGAGAAAAAGGACAAGGAATATCATAAGTAATTTTATGAGGATCCTTGAACTATTTATAGGGAATTCTATTTAAAAATTTCAACTATAATAATTTTATGAATATTATTGGAATATCTGAATTAAAATAGCAAGGTTAAATGGAAATATTCATGAGAATATTTCAATGATAATTCTAGATATTAAAATATGAATATTTGGAATCCATTTCTAAATATCAAGGATGGATAATTTCTTAAAATAATTAAATTCAGAAAAAATGTCATGTTATTGTTTTTAATGGGAATTTTAAAAGTTTTAATATTATTATTCTCATGATTATTCTATTCCAAGGTTTAAAATATAATATAAGGAAACCATGATAAAAATATTTGACAAAATTATATAATTATTCTTTGAATGTAATTTGAGAAAGTGATATTTGAATATTACTATGAAGAGTGTGATAAAATAATAACCAATGGAGACAAATATACAATGTATTGGGAAGAATATCATGATCATCTTGTTCAATAATTACTAGTTCCTATATTGGATATAATTCATCAACGATAATTTTATTATAATTCTATGTAAAAAGTGGATTCTTGTTCTAAATGGTGAGTTCCAATATTTTAGTATATTTTACTATATATCCATAAATGTAACATTATTTTGATACAAAAGATAATTTTTGTGTAGGGGAGGGTATAATAACCACTATACACTGGGTACATATTCATCTATATTGGGGGAAAATAATTTTAATAAATTTTTTAGTTGTTTATTAAATTCCATCACCATGATGGGATTAAGAGATTTATTCTAAATAGTGATGTGAGAAAATATGTTTTATTTTTATATTCAAAAATGACTGCACCCCCTCTCATTATTGATTGTCCTTTTAATTAATCCAAATAGTTCACATGTTGATTGTGAGGAAGAAAGAGAATGATTGGATCAACAAGAATCAATTGATACTTGGAATAATAATAAAAATGGTGATATTGTTCTATTATTATATTTTCTTATCTTCTTTTCTTGAGTAGTGATAGTATAAAGGGAACTAAGTGATAGAAATTTTGTGGTAGTATATTATCCTTAAGCCTTTATAAATTATTTTACCCTTGTCTTAAAGTGACATTTCCTAAACCTACCTCCAAAAGTGATCTAGTGGATTTTATATTTTTGATGTATATTTTTTTGATAGTATTTAGATATAGCCTAATGTGGATGAACCAAGTAAATTTTTATATCTCATATTCATGCTTTATATTTTCTTAGTAAAGAATAAATTCATGTGTAGGTTAAGTAATAATTGAATAAGTTGGATCAATAAAAAATAATTGGAATTTCAAATGTATTGTCATCATAGTAAAATCGTAATAATGATAATATGAATCATTAGGTCAAGAATTTTTTGTGTGGTGAGATTTCAGATGACCATGTTGTGCTTTTAGATGAAAACTTTCCATACCCTAATTCACCCCTGGTAATTTATCACAAAATACCCTTTTCAACATAAAAAGTGATATAATATCCTAGTTCTATCATATTGGATTTCTTATGTTTAAATTGAAATAATGGACTCATGTATTTATGTTCATATATATCTATTTCTTTCTTAAATATTATATTACTTTTTTGATCTATCAAAAAATATAAAAAAGAAGAAAATCTATAAAGTGATTTCATATATTTAAATGTTTATGGAGACATTGATATTTATAAAAATTGTTCGATTATTCCTTTAGAGGAATGTATGAATGATTTTAATTTTAAATTTTCTAATTTTTTAATGATTCTACAATATTATCTAGGGTTTTTGTTTTTTGAGTGGTTAGTGGACCTAATGATGATGATGAGAGACTATGTTGAAAAAAGTATAAAACTATCCACTTATCAAAGAAAGTGAATTCATGGATATGAGAGAAAATCAGGAAATTAATAAAGTACAATTAGCCACATTGAAGTCATGTTTCAAGGATGAATATTGAAACATAAAATTTAAAATCACAAAAAATGTTTTCTTGAAGTGGATTTTGATCAAAGGTAAAATAATGGGATATAAGAAATAGAATTGGAGGAAACATCTTAAAAGTTACATAAAATCAAGCTAATCTCTAAAGATAAATAAATAATCTAAAAAAAATTTCAAAACATAAATGATGATCGATGAATTTTCTACACCCGTATTAGAATAGGTTTAGAAAAATAAAAGGATGAAACAAGATAAATAGTGTTTGAATAAATCTAATTCTTGAATGAACACCAATATTAAAGAGAAAAATGACAAGCTATGTAATATTCCCCTTCAGTTGTATGATCAAATTTATATGGTAAAAATAGCACCAAATAATATGAATGATCATATTCAATAAAGTAACAAAATGATCTAGAAACATGAAGAGGAATTGATATTGATTAAGAAGCAAGTAGAGCAACCAAAATCCAAGTGTAATAAAACTTTTAAATATGACATAAATTTATTTTTTGATTATCCTATGACATGAAATAATTATATAAATGAATGGTTTTTTAAATGTGTGAATTATCATAATAAATGTGTTGTAAAACAAAGACTACATTTCTTGGGAAATCATGTCATTGGTTATGATGGAGCCTAACCAAACTCTAAAAAAATATGTTTACAGGAAATACCAATAAAAATGATGAAATATTCATTTTTATAAAATAATTAATGGGTGGATATAATTAAAATATATATAAAAAGTTCATAAAAATTTGTAAGGAAAAAGTAAATATGTTAAAATGAAAATGGTATAGAGACATGTATTTTTATTTCATAATGAATTGTCATATTTTTATCATTCAATCTATAGTATTGGAATATAGTTCTTGTTATTAAGTCAATATAAATCTTACATAGTGTTGTTATCAACTATATTAAATGAGGGTGGATATTATTCTAATAATTTTTACCATGTAAAATATCTTAATGGTTGATATCATAGGATAAATTTAGTTGAAAAGAACAAAAAAATAAACCTTCATCCTTAATAAATTCTAATTTTTCAAGAAACGTCTTTTATATATTGGTTAAAGAAAAACATTTAGGTGAAAGTGGACTAATGTTGAATTCAAAATTTTTAATTGAATAAATTGGTTCATAGAAATAAAAGAACATGATTTGTAAAATTGAAAGATGGTCAAATACTTCTCATTAAAGAAATGCTTACCAAAACTAGGTATGCATTCATATAACTGATGAATCTTACTTGGATAATTGTAGAAACAAAAAATTTTAAGTGAAAGAATAATAATTTCTTTATATAGAAATCCTTGATGGAGAAAAAATCATGGATAAAAATCATTTTGATTTGATTATAAGGGAAGTATGAGTCCTAAAGATAAATAAGATATTTTGGATCTTATCAAAACCATTTCAGAATTCAATAGGGATTCAAAAATTAATAATCATAAAAAATCAGTGTTCCAAAAAATTCCAAAATCTTTATCAATATTTGAAATCTAGAGTATCCCCTATCCTCGTGTATTTTAATTGTATAATCATTTACAAAGTGATGTCAGTTTATTGGGGAAATTCAATTCATGGGTAATATGTAAAAGAATACATATTCAATATGAAGATATAGAGTATGAATTTTAATAATGTTAGGGGCCTTGATCTATTGGAAATAAAATATATAAATATAAAATGAGGAATAAATTATTTATTTTATCTTGAAATAATATTTGTTTGCATATATTTTACTGGATACTATAATTTTCCAAAAATAGAGACTCGTATATATATTTTAAGTAAGAATTAATTAGAGTGTGTTCTAAAGAAAATAAAATTTATTACATATCCCATCCAAATAAGGAAAATTTTAGAGAAAGAATAATTATTGTTTAATAAAAATGTTTCAAGTGATGTTCTTTTAAAAGTAATCTATAGTTTTTCATCTTAATTGAAGTTAGTGAGTGAAGTGGACCAATTTAATATTGCTAAATTTTTATCTTTTTTATTACATCAATATTTGAATCAATTATTCTTAGAAAAAAAATTAATATATATTTTCAAAGTAGTAATTCCCCTCACTAAAAATTCACGACTAAAAGAATAAATATTTTAATGGTTCATGGAATTAAATATATAAAGGGAAATTTTCATTAAATAAATGGAATAAATAATTTTATCTCATATCATAGTAAGTGGTTTCAAAAAAGTGGAATATTTATATAGTGTGACATACCAAAAAATATAGGGGGGATGATATCAATATGAGAACTAAATATTTAATCCTTGGTTCCTGAAGGTAAATATTTTTTCAATTTGAATCATCTGCGTGATTTTATTTGGATTTAAAGTCAAATAATGATAAATAAGCATCATGAATGACATATATTTTTATTAGAGTATTTTTGTAATAAAATATGTATTCATGATATTTTTTTCAACAAATATAATGGAATAGATTATTGAAATTTATTAATGAATTTCTACAAAAAGAAGTTTTATTATTTTAAACCATTAATAGTTATATTAATGATGTCGTAATTGATTAAATTATTGATGTATAGTATATTTAAAGTTTTTTATGTTTGAATTATCATTTCAAAAGTATTTTCAAAGCATTGTATATGGCGTTTCTATCATAGAATTGTTACTTATTATGGTTAAAAAGGAACTCATTGATAAAATACTATCAAAGTATCTAATATGTGAAGGTTTAGATAATGTAAAAGTGTTGTATGGCTTAGAATAAGTCCATAGTATAGTTTAATAAGTTAGATCATGGAGGAAACAAATCCTTCCATGGTACACAACTAATCCTGTTGATATTAATTAGTGAAATAGTTTTTAGAGTGGGTAAGATAAATATTCCATAAAAGTTGTAGATTACATCATGATTGTTATATGAGGTAAAATATTTTGGATATTGTGAAATAAGAGAAATGGGAAATTATATATTGATAGGATTTTTAATTTTATTCTTAACTTTTCATCATGAAGTAAAGATTGTGAAATTGTAGTTTTTTTTGAATGAAGTTACTGCACCATAAATCATGTCATTTCATTATAAAGGGTTGACTAAAGATATTTTGAGATATCAATAATTATTTGAATTATGGATTTTAAATAATATTTAACCCTTGAATATTAGAATAATAAAGGATTGTTTCATGGAACCAAATATTATATTGTGGTTATATAAAATAGGGAGTTTCCATCAATTTATAATTTCCAATATTTTAAGAGATATATTTTAATATAAATGGGGATTGTTTGAATCAATTTTTAACAACCTAAATTAATTAATTTTCCCACGATCTTCCAAGAAACATTAAGAATTTGATAAAGGTAAATGTGGATAATTTCCCTCTAATTAGAAAATTTTTGGAGATATTGTGCTATCTAAACCTTTTATCAATAGAGGTGATTGATTCTATGTTAAAAAAGAAATAGAAAAGGATAGTGATGGATATTACTAATGATATATCTAAATAATAAAAACAAGTCATTCCATAGAGATGCATTGAAGATATTATCAATGAAGGTGGATCTATTTCCATAGTCATGTTCACACTTTTCTTATGAATAAGGATAGACATATGGTGATCAAGAAGAAATAATAAACACTAGGTGTAAATAAAACAAATGTGATATTATTTTATCCATTTACTGGATTATATGATATTTTATTTTCCTTTCTTGAGAAATAACCCTTGGGAGGTGGAACACCATCCTTAAACCATTATAAATGAAACTGACCTTATATTGTTGTGACTTTTCCTAACCCAACCACTAGAAGTGACTTAGTGAATTTTGATATATTAACATATCATCATTGTTTTCTCTATGGACATAGCTAAGTGCAGGTGGATTTAGTAAATTCATATTTTTTTGGTATATTATTTATACAATATTAATGGAGTCTAAATTCATGTATTGGTTAAGTGGTAATTGAGTAAATAAGTTGGATCAAGGAAATGAAAAAGGGAATAAAAATGGGATCATCTTCATAAAAAATGTTATACACATCCCTACCAATCACAAGGTAAATATATTTTATTGTATTAAGACTTTAGATTATAATTTTTTCTTTAGTTGAAAAAATTTAATACCAAGATTCATGGCCATTTCATAGTACATCTCACTAATGAAGCTAATCGACCTAACATTCACTTATAGACTCAATTTTTTATAACTATAGCAGTAGGTGATCCTATTTCTATAGTTTTCTAAAATTGTGACTATAAATCCCATTAACATCCATTATTTTATAAAAAATTGTCTATACAAGACCACTTCCCTAGTTTATATAACCATGGAAAATAAAATATTCATAAAAGAGAAAATTATAGTATTTTTAGTACATAATAGGCCTAATAATCATCACATAATTACTAAAAAATAAATTAAATCCATTTATATATTATATAGTTCATGTCATAGTTACTTTAATTTAAATTTATATTTTTTATCATTTATATATATATATATATATTATTTTAATAAATTATTAATTATATTTATCTATTAATATGTCATGTGATGTGTACATTATTATGTTTTTTCCCTTTATTTTATTGGTTTAACAAATTTTCATATTGAAAAGATATTATATATAAATATATCTATAGCTCAGTTAACATTGTCTATATGGTATTTATAGACACAATTTCATAAAACCATGAATATATGTCCCTATCCAATTTCTATGTTCGATATAGGGGTACTATCATATTTTTTGAACTCTATAAATAAATAGTAACTATTACCAAAATTATATAACTGTTTCAGTAGGCTTGTTTGTAACCACAATTTATAATTCATAGTAATAAGTTAACCTACTACCACAGTTGTTCAAACTATGTTAATAGGGTATCATTGTCACTATTTTTAAATAACTATAGAAATAGAGGAATTCTAATGAAACCTATTTTCATCATTTTTTAAACCATCACATACAGTTATCTATTATAATTTTTTAACCAAAACTATAAAATATTGCTATGCTAAGAGAACCTACTACCACTGTTATTCAAACCATCATAGTTGGTTAGTGATAATGTAAAATTATGAATAATATTTTACCATTTTTTTAATTTTGTATTAGATAAAATATTACCTCATATTAGTTTCTATTAATTTTCAATTCTAGGGATATGTTGGATCACTTTAGAGTAGTTTTGTAAAAAGTCTCATGTTATCAAAAAAATCATATTGTATCACCATAAATCCTAACCTAAGTGGATTTTAGAGAATCTGAATTTCAATACCCAATATAAATTATAAAAAAAATTATTCCGTCATCTCTTAATGTACTTATGGATGAAAAATTTTGAAAATTTTAAGTAATAATTTGTTGTTATATGATTCTAATCACTAAAAAGTAATGAATCTATATATGAATAAAATATTTTGGAGAAAAATATAGATGTTTCAATAATTCTATGAATCTTCCACATAAATATAAACAAATAATGTAGGATCAAACCAGCACAACAACATATTTCTATGCCTAAACTTGTCATACCCTCGTGATGTAAGGACATTAAGGAATATTTGAGAAGATAAAATCAAAACCGACATTTTTAATGGATATACCATGATCATTGGGGATTTTTATTTGAAAAAGGTGGTGATAGGAGAGTCACACCGCTGCCATGAAACTTTCTCTAAGGTCATGGAAACCAAATGAGAGAAGATAAGTGATATATTAGTTATGGATGTTCATAGGTCATTTTTATTGGGTTTAGGTAATTTTTTACTCCAAATAATAAAAAAAAGTTGTTTGGGTTAGGTCAATTTATAAATATCTTTTATTAAGAACCCATCCTGAACTGACTTATAACAAGTTAGGTTGGTTTGGGTAAGGTTCAGAAATAAGTATAATTAAATATTTTTTTATTGCACACTTAATAAAACCAATGCAACAAAATCCAAAATAATAAATTGTTTGTCAGAGTGGAATCTCAATAGGGGTATGAATTGAGTTTTACATAAAATTTTTGTTAAAAACATTATATTAAAGATCCACCAAATTTTGAAACGGCCCAGTTAGTTAAGGCAGTAGAGATATAGATGTCAAATTGGTCAACATGTTTCTCAAAGGTTGATAAGTCCTCAGTTGAATTAGTGTAAAACACTTCTTCAACTTTTGAAACAAGATTACTATATTAAATAAATACACACACTTACCAAAACTAACAATAAAAGTGATTGCAAAATAGTTTTATATTTTATCAAATAAAAGCAATGGAAAATAGATAAAACAGAGTACAACAAAAAAATACAGAGCACAGTGGTGTTAAACAAGAGGTTCAGTCTACAGTTGAGACTTAATCCTCTCCACTTGGTGATCACATGCCAGTGAGTAGTTTATATTAATAATAAATTTGATACACAGCCTGTATCGGTCTTTACAAGAGTTTTCACAAACTATACAGGGTTTACACCCTCTACCATAGTTCTTTATGGGGAAAAAAAATACAAACCACACATAGTCTCTTCCATAGTTATATGTGGGAAACAAGATATAAGTGAAGTTTGATGTGAGGATATTCAGTACCCTCCTGTTCAAGCACAAGAGACAGTGTGTGTAGAAAATAGATGCACACTTCTCAGAAATGTAAAAGGAAAGAACACAATAGATCTAAGACTATAACTTTGAGTTTAAAAATCCCTATTTGTATGTAGTTCAACTCTTGACTACTTGGAGTGAAGAATTTGTCGTTCAAGTATTTATTTGGAAGTTGTCTCCAAAATAGAATGTCACAACTCCAGGTTATAGCTTTCATGAATTGAGTGTTCTAATTCTTTTTTTGATCGAGTTTTGATGAGACATAGAAGGAAACCTTGAAATTGTTCTCCCTAAATGATCTTCTTGAAGTTATTGGGATCACAATAAAAGGGCTTGAATGGTACTTCCTTGTTCTCCAGTAATTTCTTTCTCATTAATTCCTATTTCTTAACTTCTGGACTTTTTCTTATCATGCCTCTCTACTTTTCTATATCCTTTTTTTTATATTTGAGGTCCGACAATAGGAATAAGTACATCAAGTGCGATCTTTCTCATACCTCGTACTGTCCCCAGATATGGTCTCTTGATATGTCTACAGTCAACATTAATTAATGTCAGAAGCATTTAATTTATCAAATATAGCTGTTAGAATAATCTTAAGAATTTTAAAAAGTATGGTGTAGAAGAGTATGGTAGACTGGTAATGATAACCTTCACAAGGGTAGGCTTCAACAGTAAGTGCACATCAGCAACATTCATCAGTAACCTTTCCAATGGTAACCTTACATCGATAACTCTCCACATGTAACCTTCCATTGGTATCCTTCAGCGGTAAACATGAAACGGTTACCTTTGCATCAGTTGCCTTGCATTAGTGACCTTGCAACGGTGACCCTACATCAGTGACCTTGCATCGGTGACCTTTTCATCGGTTACCATGCATCGGTGACCATACATAGGTGACCATGCATCGGTGAAATTTGCATCGGTGACCTTGCATCGGTGACCATTGAATCAGTGACCTTTGCATCAGTGACTATAAAATGGTGACCTTGCATCGGTGACCTTTCCATCAGTGACCTTACATCGGGGACCTTTTCATTGGTGATCTTTGCATTAGTGACAATCCAATAGTGAACTTTGCATCGATGACCATGAAACAGTGACCTTTGCATCAGTGACCTTTCATCGGTGAACTTTTCATCGGTGACCATGCATCACTAACTTTGCACTTAGATAAATTTTACGATGTGAGCTTGAAAAATAGAGAAGTGAAATTGAATGAACATAGTTATTAATTTGATATAAACATGATTTTATTATAAATGATTATCTTGTAAGAGAAACAAGATGATTTACATAAATAAAACATAATTTGGGATTATCAAAATAGGTGATTACAACAATCTCAACCTTTTTGGTAATCACAAATTATTTCATTATTTTATAAATTAGGGTTAAGCACATTTTCTAATAACATCAGAGGTGTGTACATAAAATTGAACCAAATTTATTGGGAAAAGGTTGATGGAATATATATTCAAACATTTCAGTTAACTTAAATATGTCTCCCCCTTTGGGTAACTTTGAGATTCAAGATTAAATATTTCTCCCCCTTTGTGATTAAAAAAAATACAAGAGGACAAAATGATACAAAAGAGGATTTTCCAGTAATGAATCAAAATTATAATATACAAACATTTTACAAAGATCCCTATCAACTAAGACATCCCACAATCAATCCACATTAGAGACATCTAAGTGAGATTTGTCTTTAGCAGTTGAGGAGGCTGGTTCTAAAGATGGAGGGATAGGCTAAGGGATGGAAATCAGCAGGGTTAGAGGAGCTACAACATAAGCATCATTAGACCTGTAGTGCATAGATCTCTAAGAAATCATGGGGGTCAAACTTATGATGGCCTATAATGGTTTCATCATTGGTGTAGCATGGGTAGATCCTAAAGCAGCTGAGGTAGAAGGAAAGGTTGGAGGAACAATGATGGGAGTGCAGTCCACATGAAGGAAGGGTAAAAGAAGATTTATGAAATCCATAATAATACTTCCTCCACTATCCAGGGCTGAGATATAATCATCCTTATTCTCCATTAATTTCTCCAAGGTAGGATTCAACTCTCTGAGCCTACTTACATGATCCATAAATGCTTGAGTGATAGGTGGAATCCTCAAGTTGTTCAACAACAACTTAAAGTGACCATCCATATGATGCTTAGTATATACCCTTTTGTAGTAGAAATCAACTTGTTCTTTGATGGCCTTATGATCTAGAGCAGCTTACCTTAAATAATTTCCCACTAGATTATGAATTTCTCTGGTAGTGGAAACAACCTGAGTCATAGACTGAGGATATAAGGTACATGTACTAGATAACTTCTCAACTTCTTCTCTAATAACCGATCTAAAGTCTTCTAGATCAATAGGAGGAGAGGCTGAAGATGAAGCATATACACATAGAGGCGCCATAGTGAAATCCACTATCTTCTTAAAAGATTTAGTCATCCCACTGATCTACCTCTCCACATCATCATCTTGTCCACTCACATGTGCCTCCATGGACTCTTTAAAGTACTCAAACATAGTGACCATTTGGTAAACCACACTTTTAACATATCAAAGATCTTTGTCCACCTAAACCCTTAAAACCATGTAGGAGTATAATCTGTAAATACACTACTTCATAGATTCCATAGAATCTGCCAATGATTTGATCTGATTCTAACAGTTCCTTACCTTCTCTAAAAGGATGGAATGAGAGGCAGAAACTAACCTTTCCACTACTGAAGTGACAAATTCATGATTGTGAGTCATACCTTCTCTAATTAAACAAGTCTCTCATCAAAGTGGCTCTTTAGATCTGATTTCATTGATTCCAAATCATCCTTCTTCACATAGTCATGAGGCAAAAGAACCACTGGATGCACAATAGTAGTTTCTGAAACAATAGGAATTGGAGGACTTATGATAGTTTGTTCATCATCAGAGGCTCCATAATCTAAGCCTAAGACCACAAATCCAGGGTCTTCTAACCAATCCTCTATTCCCAGAGCTACAGTAACTAAACATGTTGAAATAGGATCCTCCCCCTCACTTGGAACATTCTCCTAATCAACCTCATTTCGCTCTTCCATAACTCCTTGAGCAACTTCATCAATATAAGAGTCCACTGCCACTTCCTCCATAGAATCTTCACCAACATCTAAAATAATTCCAGCTTCAACTGAATCAGAAACCTCTTCATCTACACTTTCAACCATTTTTGTATTTTCTATCAAGGGACTGAGACTAATGAATTCCTCTTCATTTGTATCAATAGCTGTCTCAAAGTCATCATGACTAGATTCAGTGTCCTCATCCTCATATGAGGTCTCTCTAGTGTTTCTTAAGACATTTTCTAGATCTTCTTCTCCACCGGTCTCTTCATCATCATTGTACCTTAAGACTTTCTCCCTTATAGGAAATCTCTTTGGTGGACTAGGCTCACCAAAGGATATAGCATTAGCATGAGGATTAGAGGGAAGGTCTGGATCACTCCTTTCATCTATAAGTGATTCCTCTCTTTCCGGCACAATAGCTTCTCCTTCTTCATCTAAATATGTAGAATCTACTTAACTAGGCTTTAGAACATGATCTCTCTTATCCTTAGGCCTAGTAGGATGAGTGATAGGGTTAAATTACTCATATATCTTAGCCTCATCATTTATCCATTTTCCTTTCAAGGGGTTCTAATGTATCTTCATCAACTTGCAAATTACCATTGTAATGCATAAATTGTCCCTTACTACAATTGTTTCCTCTTTATCTTTAGAAACTCAATTCACCTTCAACATCAAGGATATCAATCTAGCATGAAATAAGGCATTAGATTTGGAATTGAGCTTTGTCAAGTCCTATAATTAAAACATCATCATCCTACACAAGTTTATATTATTTCCATGATTCAATATATATAAAATAAATACATCCTGAAATTTCAGTGTAGTGAAGTCCCCTCTCCTGGAACTCAAGATATGTTGGACAAACTTAAACAGTATCTTGTCTTCTCCTTCCATCTCAGCAGCAATGACTCTCCTAGGGATCCCACTCCCTATCAGTTCAGCTAAAGCTTCTTTATAATAGAATAACTCATTAGTTGGAGGCACCACTTCTGAGTAGTAATCATAAATCCATTCATGTGGTACTCTCAGAAACTTATCTCATTCAATAGAGGAAAAACTCACACTCATTCCATTCACCCTTGAAGACATTCTGTTCTCATCCTTAGTCTATTATAATTTCGAAAACTCATAAAACTCATTCACTAACTTCAGGTAATAAGTTCTATTGTTATTTACAAAGCATTCAACCCAGCCTTGAGCTTTAAGTCCATTCAGCACTAAAGATCTGCTCATCAGCAACAATTTGGAACTGGGCTCTTTTTCAACTACAATTTCCCTCTTTGATAGATGAGGGTGGATTGACTTTTCCACTTTATTGCTTCCACTACTCGGCTCAGCTCGAGGTCTCTTTGGATTTGGTACATCCCCTTCATCACTGACCAATGGTCTCTTCACTCTTTCCATGTGATCTGAAGCGGTTCAAGGGTTTTGAAAGAGGGTTAGGTTATGAGATTAGGGAGAAAGATGTTTGGGAGAGAGTTTGAGGTGGATCAAATTGTGGTATGTACTTTAGTTTTTTAGGGATCGAAAATCAAATCAGATAAAAAAAATAAGTAATGCAGAAAATGTTTCAAATTCCGGCAGAGAAAACACTGAGTCCTGAAAACATCGACTATCGGTAAGGTAACAACAGTGAGGTTTCTAATGGTGAGGTTCTAATAGTGAGGTCCAATTATGAGGTTCCTAATGGTGACTTTTCTAATGGTGAGGTTTCTAATGGTGAGATTCCTATCAGTGAAGTTCTTTAACTATGAGGTTTCTAACTATGAGGTCCAACAGTGAGGTTCCTAATGGTGAGGTTTCTAACGATGGGGTCCATTGGTGAGGTTCCTATCGATAAGGTTCCTAACAGTGATTTTCCAATGGTGAGTTTCCTAATGGTGAGGTTTCTAACAGTGAGGTTCCAAACAGTGAGCTTCCTATCAGTGAGGTTCATATCGGTGAGGTTCCTAACGGTGAGGTTCTTATCGGTGGGGTTCCTATCGGTGAGGTTCCTATCGGTGAGGTTCCTAATGGTGAGGTTTTTAATGGTAAGGTTTCTAACACTTAATATTTTATCATACCAATCTCATGTTTGATGTAATTTAACCTCTCAGAATTCAAAGGATTTGTGAATATATCAGCCAATTGGTGTTCAGTACCAATGAATTCAAGAGTAACATCACCTCTTTGATAATGACCTCTCAAGAAGTGATGTATCACATCAATGTGCTTTTTCATAGCATGAGATACTAGATTTTTAGAGATGTTAATAGAACTTGTATTATCACACTTTATATAGACATGTTTGAATTGATATATATAGTCTAGTAAAGTTTGTTTCATCCATAGAATTTGATCACAACAACGCCTAGCAGCTATATATTCAGCTTCGGTAGTAGATAATGAAACAGAATTGTGTTTTTTACTACACCATGATACTAGTGACTTTACTAAAATATGACATGTTCTAGAAGATCTATTTCTATCTAACTTGCAACCAGAAAAATCATAATCTGAATAACTTATTAAATCAAATGATTGTCCTCTTTGGTAAAATAGTCCTACGTTTGTAGTATACTTGAGATATTTAAATATATTTTTAACAGTAGTTAAATGAGAATATTATTTATTTTATTGAAAGTGAGAAAACATGCATACACTAAACATAAAATTAGTTATACTAGTAGTAAAATAGAGAAGACTTCCAATCATACCTCTGTAATTGGTTTGATCAACTGGTTTACCAGTTTCATCAGCATCCAACTTATAGGTGGTACTCATAGGTGTATAACTACCTTTATTTTAGTCCAAACCAAAATGTTTCAAAATATATTTTGTGTATTTACTCTAATTTAAAACAATACCATTTTTATTTTGAAAATTTGGAAATCCAAGGAAAAATTTAAGTTCCCCCATTAAACTCATTTCAAATTCATTTTGCATCATTTTTGAAAAATCAGTACATAAAAAAATTAGTGGTTCCAAAAATAATTTCATCAACATAAATATGTACTATTAAAACATCTTTGGAAATCATTTTAATAAAAAGAGTAGGATCCACTATTCCTTTTGTAAAACCTTTTGAAATAAGTAAATAACTAATTTTGTCATACCAAGCTCTTGGGGCTTGTTTCAGACCGTATAATGTTTTTTAAAGTTTGAAGACGTGTTTTGAAAAATGGGGATTCATAAAACTAGGGGTTGTTCAACAAATACATCCTCAACTATGTACTCATTTAAAAATTCACTTTTGACATCCATTTGATAATGTTTGAAATTTAGATGAGCTGTGTAAGTAAGTAGTATCCTAGTAGCTTATAGTCTAGCTACATGTGTAATGGTTTTCTCATAGTTTATTCCATCTTCTTGACTATATTCTTGTGTAACTAGTCTATTCTTGTTTCTAACTATGTTTCTAGATTCATCAACTTTCTTTCTAAACACCCATTTAGTTCCTATGGTCAAAGTGTCTTTAAGTCTTTCTATTAATTCCCAAACTTTGTTTCTTTCAAAATTATTTAATTCTTCTTACATAGATATCACCCATAATTCATCATTAATTGAATCATAAATATTTTTAGGTTCAAGATGTGAAAGAAAGGCTTGATTTTCAACCTGTTTTCTCAGAGAATCTCTAGTTTGTATTCGTCTATTTAAATCACATACTACAACATCTAAAGGATGACTCTTGAGTGTTCTAATACCACTATAAGGAGTTGAACTAGACTTATCTTGAATTTCTATAGGTTCAGATTCACTAAGCACAGATTCTAGAAAATTTCCAAAACTGGTTGTTTTCACTAAGGGCTCACTGGCTTTATCATTAAGGTCCAAAGCTGACATATCTTCCTCAAGGAGTTCAACAGTGGTTTTGGGTTTATGTGGATCAGTCTCATCAAATTTTACATGAACTGATTCTTTCACACATTTTTTTCACTTATTAAATATTCTATAATCTTTACTAGTGATTGAGTAACCTAGGAAAATTCCTTCATCACTTTTGGAAGCAAACTTGTCAAGAATGTCCATAGTGTTAAGGATGAATACTTTGCAACCAAAAACTCAAAATTAATTAACCTTAGGAATCCTATTATTCCAGAACTCATAAGGGGTATTCTTAATAACAGGTCTAATTAAAAATCTATTAAAAATGTAACAAGATTTATTAACAGCTTCATCCCAAAAATAGATTGGTAGATTATTCTCATTTAGCAAAGTCTGAGAAATCTCTTGAAGTATGATATTTCTTCTTTATACAACTCAATTTTGTTGAGGTGTTCTAGGAGAAGATAAATTGTGAGTATATCCATATTGTGAGCAAAAAGTTTCCAATTCCTGATTTTCAAACTCACCGCCATGATCACTTCTCAAGGTCTTAATTCTAAGTCCACTAAAATTTTCTACAGACTTGGAATATTTAGTGAAGTAAGAACATGCTTCACTTTTGTGAGCTAGAAATTATACCCAATTATATCCAGAAAACTCATCTATAAGAACAGAAACATAGTACTTCCCATTTAAACCTGAAACTATAGATGGTCTAAAAAAATCTATGTGAACTAACTCAAGAAGTTTAGAAGCAGAAAATTATTTCTTTGGTTTTAAAGAAAATTTGTGTTGTTTTCTCTTTTTACAATGATTAAAAACTTTATTAAGTGGGAATTCCAATCTTGGTAAGTCTCTAACTAAAAATTTCCTAGTTAGTTTCATAAGTGAGTGTACATTTCTGTGTCCTAATATTTTGTTCCATAACTAGGATTCCTTATGAAAATCATTTAAGCATGAAACATTTTTCTTAGCTAAAGAATTTAAATCAACAGCATATACATTTTCATTTATAAGAGCAGTGAATATTAAATCACTTTTAAAATTAAAAAAATTGCATGTATCATTTTCAAATTTTACATTAAAACCATCATCACATAACTGAGAGATACTTAGTAAATTGTAATTCAACCCATCAACAGAAAGTACTTTTGAAATTAATACAGTATTAGGTTTACCAATTTGGCATATGCCGATGATCTTCCCTTTTGCATTATCCCCAAATGTAGCATGTCCACCATAAATTTTAATTAGGATATTGAATCATGAGTAGTCTTCTGTCATGTGTCCTGAACATCCACTGTCTAAGTACAATAGTGTTTTACATGAGCACTTTAAACAGTTTTCCTGCAACACAGATTAAGTGTAGGGTAACTTTGGTACCCAACTTTTCTTGGGTCCAGAGAGGTTAGCAAGTAAAGATTTTGGAACCCATACTTGTCTCACAGTTTTTCTATAATCAATAGATATGTTTTGAGACATAAACACTTTGTTTGGTCCTTCAGAGAATTATTTTTCCGCATATGGTTTTATAAATTGAACTAGTAGTGAACTGTCCATATTTTGGAACAAATTTAGTTTTAATAATCCTTCTCTATCCTAGTTGATATCCTATACCAGTTGTGTATTTTGGAGCTATTTTTTTCCTATAAACTAAGTCAAGGTATCTCTACCTGCAGTAAACTTCTCCAGATCTCTTTTTAATTTCTCATTGGACAATTTAAGTTTAGTATTTTCTTTTAATATTTGAGAAAATTTTTCTTTTTCAATATCCAGATCAGACTTATAATTGGCATTTAAAGCATGTTGTCCTCTCAATAATTTATATTTATCCTTGAGATCATTAAAGGTGTCCTCAAGCATTCCACAGTATACAAATAGTTCATCCTTAGTAATATTTTCATCATTTTTTGATTCACTTTAATTCCCATAATAGTAAGCATTATGTACAGAAGAATTGGGTGTTACCTCAGATGTTTCTGTCATGAAACACAGGTTTGCATGTTTGTTCCTTTCAATATCAGAAGTGTCAGATCCACTTGATCTATCTTTTGAGGAACTCTAAGTATCTTTCATTGCCTTTTTATATCCCTTTCCCTTGTCCTTGTACTTCTTCTTAAATTTCATCTTTATAAATCAGCTTTCACTTGACCTTTTCATTTACACTCATAACAGACTATCTCATTTGTGTTTTCATTCCATTTTCTATCATTTTTTCACTGTCCTTTATTATCATAACTTCCTTTATAGTTTTAATTTTTAAAGAACTTTTTCTTAAGGTAGAACTTCTTGAATATCCTAGCAAGATAATCCATCTCATCCTCACTGTTAGAATCTAAGTCTTCACTGGTGGAAGTGTCTATAGGAGCTTGAGATTTTTCTTTATCTTTGTTCTTTGAGATAGTAGTCTTGAATACTACAAATTTCTTTCTTGGTTCTTCATCTTCTTCTTGATTAACCTAAATCTCTTCTTCATACATCATAATCTTTACAATTAGTTACTTCACTATTATCTTGCCTATGTTACAAGATTTTCGGATAGAAACAGAATTTTTTCTCCATCTGTCAGGTAGGAATCGAAGCAATCTCATAATTTGATCCTTGTTGTCCACTAGTTTCCCAAGAAGACTCAAGGTATTCACTATTTCATTAAACCTGAGATACATTTCAAATATAGGTTCATTTTAAAATTCTCATATTTAATAGTATAGGTATTTAATCTCATTTCCATAAAATTGGTTGTTCCCTCATGAGAAATAACTAAAGTATCCCAAATTTCTTATGTAGTTTTACAAGATGATATTCTATGGAATTATTTATCACCTAGAGAATGGTACAATACATTCATTACTTTATGATTATTTTTATATTTATCTTTAATCAACTAAGACCATGTGTCCCTAGCAGTAGTGGGCAATACATGTTTTTCTTCAATTGTGTCCCAGATTACAAGTCCCATGCACTCTTGATACACTTTCATTTTTAATTTTCATTGAGCATATTTATTACCATTAAATAAAGGCGGCATGTTAGTAGCAGCACCCTCAACTTTGTTATCAATTATTAATTAGAATTGTAAAGAACATAAAATTTAGATATGACATAAATTTTATGATCTTTAAGATACAACTAAAATTATAGTTAAATAATTTAACAAATTGCACAACAGTTCAGGTGGTAGTAATAAAGTCTAAACTAAAGCCTCTGATATCAAATTTTGGTTAGAGTAGAATGTCAAGTGGGGGGTGAATTGAGTTCCTACTTAAAATTTATATTAAAAACTTTTTATTAAAGATCCCCTAAATTTTTAAATGGCCCAGTTAATTAAGGTATTAGAGATATAGATGTCTAATTGGTCAATAGGTTTCCCAAAGGGGGATTAGTCCTCAACTAAATTAGTGTAAAACACTTCTTTAACTTTTGAAATAATTTTACTGAATTAAACACATACACACAATTACCAAAACTAACTATCAAAGTGAATGAAAAACAGTTTTACATTTTAGAAAATAAAAGTGGTGGAAAATAGATAAAATATATTGAAACAAAAAATGCATAGCACAGTGGAGTTAAACAAGAGGTTCAGTCCCAATCTAACACTTAATCCTCTCCACTTGGTGATCACCTACCACCAAGCAGGTTATATTAACAATAAACTTCATACAAAACCTATATCAGGAATTACAAGAGTTTTCACAAACTGACCAGGGTTTACACCCACTACCACAGTTATTCATGGGAAAAAAAATACATACCACACATGTTCTCTTCCACATTTATACGTGAGAAACAAGATGTAAGTGAAGTTTTATGTGAGGATATTCAGTATCCTCCCGTTCAAGCACAAGATATGGTGTGTGTATCAGACAGACACACACTTCTCAGAAATGTAAAATGAAGGAATATAATAGATCTAAGATTATAAGTTTTAGTTTAGAAATCCCTATTTATTTTTAGTTCATCTCTTGACTCCTTGGAGTGAAGAATTTTATGTTCGAGTATTTCTATGGAAGTTGTATCCAAAACAAAGTGTCGTAACTCTAGGATCTATCTTTTAGGAATTGAGTTTTCTACTTCTTATATTGATCGAGAGTTGATGAGACACATAAGGAATCCTTGAAATTGTTCTACTGAAATTATCTTCTTGAAGTTCTTGGGATCATATTGAAAGTGCTCAAATGGTTCTTCCTTGTTCTCCAGTAAGTTCTTTCTCATGAATTCCTCTTTCGTAACTTCTAGACTAGCGCTTCTCATGCCTCTATATTTTTCTATATCCTTTTTTATATTTGAGGTCTGATAATAGGAATAAGTACATCACGTGAGATCTTTCTTGTACCTCGTACTGTCTCCATATATGGTCTCTTGATATGTCTACAGTCAGCATTAATTAATTTCAGAAGAATTTAATTTATCAAATATGACTGTTAGAATAATCTTCATAATTTGACAACTTGTGGAGTAGAAGAGTATGGTATATTTTTAACAATAGCCTTCACAATGGTAGGATTCAATAGTAAGTGCTCATCAGCGTCATTCATCAGTAACCTTTCCAATGGTAACCTTACATTGATAACTCTCCCTGAGTAACCTTCCATTAGTAGCCTTCAGTGATAACATTGCAACAGTGACCTCTGAATTAGTGACCTTTCATAAGTGACCTTGTAATGGTGACCTTGAATCGGTGACCTTGCCTCAGTGACCTTTGCATCGGTGACCATGTATTGGTGACCCTGTATCGGTGACCTTGCATTAGTGACCTTTGCATCGGCGACCTTGGATCGATGACTTTTCCATCAGTGACCTTTTCATCGGTGAATATGCAACGGTAACCTTGCATCGGTGACCTTTGCATCAGTTACCTTGCATCAGTTACCTTGCATCAGTTACCTTTGCATCGGTGACTATGCAACGGTAACCTTTTCATCGGTGACCTTGCAACGGTGACCTTTGCATCGGTGACCTGCATCGGTGACCATGCATCAGTGACCTTGCACTTAGATAAATTTTTCATTGTGAGCTTAAACAAGAGATCAGTGAAATTGAAAGTAACTATTTATTACTTTGATATAAACATTATTTTCTCATAAATTATTATCCTGTAAGAGAAACAAGATTCTTTATATAAATGAAACATGATTTAGGATTATCAAAACAGGTGAGTCCAATAATGCTGACTAATAAAGTTTTTCAAATTCGAGAGAAAGAAATTGTCCTCACTTTTCTTACAATACTAATTTTGAAAAAAAAAATAGAAGAAAAAACACTTAACCTATAGAAAAAGACATTTATAGAACAGTAATTCAATCAATACTTACATTTCTTCCAATCAATGCATATGAAGTCTATAGAAATTATCCAACCTACTTCTCAACCAGACCAAACAAACATATCTAAAAAAGGTAAAATAAAATAAATTCATATTAAAAAAAATAAATGTCAATCATCAAATTAAATATTAATTAAAAAACAATTATATTTACATAAAACTAGTTTACGTTAGGTATAATAAAATAATTTTTATCATTGAATTTTTAGTATCGTATATTCTAAATCAAATATGTTGTAATATGACACAATAATTACACTCAAATAAATTTATGTGATGTATTATTATAAAGATGTTAGAATATGACATACTTAAATTAGTATATGACACATAGAAATATATGTACTATGTAACTATAAAGATTATTGGATATTATAAAACATTAATAATATGCTTAAAAACACATACATTAATAAAATGTATATATTGTGTTATTATCTAAAAAAATCATAAAAAACATAGAAATGTTAATAAATAATAGATTCTATAAAAATAGTAAAATAATTTAATATAGATGTTTTTTATAACACATGAAATACATTTATTTAATAAATATCAATAAACTAATTATCAAATACTATAGACAGTAATAATTGGTGAGGCATTGGGTGAGGAATTAAAGTAAAATTCTAGGGACAACATTTAGTTGGGTTGACCATGTCAGGTTGGGTAAATAATTTCTCAACATGATACCCATTAAAAGACATATATGGGTTAACCTAGAATACTTGGAACATCGATATTATGTGAGAATCCCAACCCAACATAATCTGGTTAGGTTAGGTCTATTGGGTTGGGAAGGGTTTGGAAGCCTAGAATATTCGTGATACAAATATCATGGAGAAACCATCAGCCATACATTGTGATGAAATTTACATTTATAAATAATTATTTTTTAAAGTATTTTATTAGTTATGGAAACTTTTATTATTAATTTTACCTTTATAGGAATATCCTGGTTGAATAGGAAGATAATGTATATTTTTGAGATGATTGTCTAGAATGCTAATTGAGTTTTCACAATTCTATTACATTCCTCATTTTATCCTTAGTTTTATTTAGTTTTTATTTTAATTCCATAAGATTAAATTTTAACTTATGAGTGATTATTAACAATTCATTAGTGAGTATTCAAATAAGGTATGATGGATTATTAATAAGTTTAATGTTTTATTATATTGATTTATTTCTTTTATGGGTTGTTTTTTTTCAATCTGTATGATATTGTGATTCAATTAATATATCATTCCTTATTAATTTTTTTAGATAAGTAATAGGTAATAGATGAACCCCAACATGATATAGAATAATTATGACATGATATTCATGTTTTTTGTTTTGAAATTTATATTAGTTCCTAATTTAGTTTAATTTAATTTGGTTCTTTTTGTCAAAAGTAATTAAAATATTTAGAGCAATATTTACATTACATTTAACGGATGAAGAACAATTACTTTTTGGTAATTTCATAACTTATTAAATCAATATCATTAATAGGAGGTATAAATCATAATTTTTAGTCAAACTATATTTTAAAATTTATTAATTTCCTCTACTTTGTAATAAATAAGAAATCATTGTTTTAATTTTTTAACATTATTACTCACAACCTATATTCAATTTTTATTATTTTGTTTTAATTCAAAACATATGAACCAAAAATTATGAACAATCATAGTTTTGGTTTTTTTATCATTTTTCTCTATTGAAAATCTCTATTTATATATTATATAATAGTTATTTTAGTAGAAAAATGATCGTGAAATAAATTCTAAACATTAACCTGCATACTTAATAAGTGAATATTACCAAGGGTGATAAATATGTTTAAAAAGTTTAATCAAGAGAAATATATGTCAATAAACTAGATAAAACACTTATTATTATCTTCTTGGTTCAAGTAATTTCTTATATTTTTTTGTTTTTATTTTTTATTAATTTTTACAAGAATGGGTTCTATCATTTTTTTTAGCCATATGTCTTGGGTGTATAAACCCCACACCTCACACTTTATCAAGTAGTAAAATACAAAATAATTGGACATTGAACCAATGATTTAGCATTATTTCTTTTCAATGTTGAAGATATGTGAAAGAAGGCCAAGTTCACCTTGGTGTGAATGATAAATAAGGAAACATCATCAATGGAGTTCCACAATCATAATAAAATATGTATTTGATGGACTATGAAGTCACATCACTTATATATTTTCTTCTAATATCATGATGCCTCTAATACAAGACAAAAATTTTGAGTTTAAGATAATTATTCTTCAAATGATCTAAAATGATAAAAAAATAATTATCCTCCAAATAAAAACACTCGTAGAAACCTCTATATTTTTTTAAGATAAGTCATATATTTTTTAGCAATGGTGTTTCTCATTATGAGATGTGGATAAGGGTATTTTATATTTCATTAAAGTAAGGAAGTAAGGATTCTTTTAAGTAACTATATTCAAATTTCATTATCACATATTATGGTACTAAAAAGAGTTTTATGAGAAAATACCTCCCACCAGTGAAAAAAATGAATCTCAATAATGACAATCAAAATTGTATATATTAGGGTAGAGAATCCACATACAAGGTATGTGAGTGCTTTAAGAAAAAAATTATGAAAGTTCCCACCTCATAGTGTGATTAACAAGATGTATCTATAGAACTTTTACTTTCATTTTCATCCTCATTTCAAAACAGTGGTAGATTCGACATCCATAGGTGGATTGATAAAGAAAACATTATCTTAGTCATAAAGGATTTTATATTAAATTAACACCAATGTATCTCAATGTTATGGAGATAAATTATCTTCTAGAAAAAGAATCTATCGTGTTGAAGATACCATTGATCTAGTATCCCAAGTGGAAATAATGTATAAGTAATTAGAGGTGTTGATAGTTATCCAAAAAAAAGCACTAATTATGCCACAACGAAGCCTCTATTATGTCATGTATAGAGATCCATACTAATTTTTAGATTTCCAAAAAAGAACTAAATAAAATATAATGAGATATGTGAGATTCATGGGAAATGACTTGAACATCCTTACTTTTAAAATCAATTTATTCAATAAACATGGTCAGAATCCAAACAAAAAAATTAGAAAATATGATGGAAAATCATGAATCAGGCCCAGGGACATGTAGTATTTCCCTATGGAAAAAATTAACTAAACCCATTGGGGAATATTTCTAAGAATTTTGGTAATAAATAATTAAATATCCCTAACCCCAACTATTTCATCATTAGTTATAGGGATAACAACCCTATTTCTAAGTGTTGGTAACCAAATAAATTCATAAAAATGTTCAGTGTCTCTCTCAAGATGAGATAAATCTATAAAAGAATGAATTATACTTAATAGACCAAAAATATTCATTGTATAACATTGAACATGACTTAGTATAGTTTCCCAAAATATTTCTAAATGACCACTAAGTACTCTACCAGGTAATACAAATTTTCGAGAGAGGAAACCAAGTTTGTGACATTAAGGGGTAAAAGGGAACTAAAGGATATAGATTCATATAAGTAAAAGTTATCTATAATTTATAATTAATGAAAGGATAATTAACCCATAAAAACATTTATAAAAGAAGGTAAAATAGAAGAAACAAGGAGTGAAAAGGACAATTCCAATAAACCTAAGAGAAACCTTATTATCCACATATTCCATTTCTGAAGAAGATATTCCAATTTAATGTTGTAACTAAATACATGGAGATATTAAAATAGCTTTACATAAACATTCTATCAACCAATGAAATATAATTAATATTCACATATGAAAATTTCTAAAATGAAATTTTATCCAATAATAAGAAACTGTGGTACGTATGAGTGATATTCTAAGAGAAGATTCATTGATTGTTGCTTAATTGTAATACCCACAAAATATTCAAGATCAGTATATATTTTCTATTCCATACTCTATCAAATCATGAAATTTTAAAAAAATGATTTATAGAAATATAAAAATCATAAATTGATGAACATTTTCAAGAATCTTGAGCCAATAAATTCAAAGGCTAAAAGATGTTTTATTATATTATAATACCAATAAATTGAGTACCTAATCAAAATTTTAGAGGATTTCTTAGTAAACATGGGGAAAATTATTCTTGGTGCTAATTTTCGTATTTTATAGATGGAGGAATATGGAGAGGTACCAAGTATATTTAGTTATCCATTTCTATCCATGAGGAAATCGTTGATATATTTTAATAAAATAAGGTTAATATTATAGGTTGGTGAGGAGAAATTATGATTTGATTTGATAAAAGTAGTACAAATTTAATTTTTTTCTTTAATATTACCACATAATCATCACTAAAAAATAAGAATGTGGATTAATTATGATGTAAAAAAAGAGTAAATATCTATGATAGACTTGATTTGTGAATAATTTCAATATAACTTTTTGGATAGTGGTGATAGTCTTAAATAATTTGTTGAAATTATTTTCAAAATTTTCTACCTCAATCATGAATCCATGCAATCTGAAGCTAAAGTGAATCTCGGGTAACATATGGTACTCATTATTGTGAGAAGGAAAAACTTACCAGTGATAGTGAGTGATGAACTTTCAAAATTATAGGAACTCGAGGTGGTTAATGTATTCAAGAAAAGGAAAAATTCCATTTTATAGAGAATTTATAACATAAAGGGAGTCATAACGTATCTTTATTAACATAAGGAAAAACTTTAGGAAGGAAATAAGGAAAAAAGGAAAGTGAAAAAAAGGTTGAAAACTCTATTGAAATAAAATATAAATAATTATTTATTGAATATATTGGATAATGAAATAATTTTCTAATTTTTTGATGGTTAATGGGTAATTCCACTCCAAGATACTCCTATGAAAGGAGGTATAATATTAGTTAATAAGGACGATGAGTTAATATCCACCTAGATAGTTATGGGCTAGCTAGTTTTTTTAGACTATATGAAGATTATTTTGGTAACTAAGAATTATCATTTTTGCCTCCAATTTGTCAAACCAATATATGGAATGGTTATAGGACATCAGTACTACTACTTTCATGGATAATACTCTCACTATTACCAAATTATAATGTAACTAAAAGATCATGGAAAGATACATTATTATTCCCATACAAAACCTTAACCTATCAATGTATGTCATTCACTATAATTAATAAACCATTTACTTGTTAGAAATATATGTCATATATTTTTAATGGAATATCTAAGTAGTTCTTAGAATTTTTCAGAGATGACTTTTCCATATATGGCATCTCAATCAAGGTATGAGTCAAGAACATTTATTTTATATTGGAGATGTGTGAAGAGATGTTCCTAGTACTGAATTGTGAGAAATTTATTCTCGTCATAAAAGATAAAATATTTCTTGGATACCTAATTTTTAAAGATAGGATAATGTACCATCCATAAAAAATTTAAGTGATAAATTAATTTCTATAACCTGTGATGGTGAGAGAGATTTACAAACTTTTGGGATACTCTAGATTCTAAAATAATATCATAAAATTATCTAAAAATTAATCAAACTATCACCCATATTATGTAAATGATGTAATATACAAAACATTAATAAATAAAATTCCTTTATTAACGAATAAATTTATTTTATAAAACACATTCACTATATATCATTTGTTATTTTTGGACCCCTATAAAATAGTTCCATACTTAGCCCTTCAAACATAAAATACCATTAATAATCAAAACCATTGATAATATATTCATTTTATAGTGACCATTAAGAAAAGTAATAGTAAGGATTATAATGATATCAAATTAACATAGGTGGAATAAGTGATGACATTAAACAAAATGATTGTACACCATGAAGGCCATTTATCAGATCTTATAAGGGATATTGTATCACGGGGACATTAACTTTACTAAAAAAATATTCAATAACTAAAACATGAGAAAACCATTTATTGGATTTGTTCAAGCTCATAGAGTTTACTTCCAAACCATGTTGGATGAACCATCCCAGCAATGTAATACCATTCCAAACCATATGATTATGGAATACTATGATGTAATAAAGGGTTATGTAACTAGACCCTAGTAGTATTAATTTTTATATTTTATTTTTAATTTAATAATTATTATAGTTATACCATTTAATTATTAATTTATATATAACATGATTATATAATGAGTTTTATAAAATTAGATTTTGATAAGAAGAAACCAAAATTGTATTTTTTTTTAAAATATATATTTGTGTTCAATTAAAACACTCATTCTGATAAATATAAGATTTGTGAAATATATTTTATTTTCATGAAATATTTCTATTAAATAATATTTATTTAAATATAAATGATAATATAATTTAATGAAGTCTGGTGTAATTTTTATAAGGGTCGGAATGTTTTTGGTTTCATGAAAATTAGTATTTTTTGATAAATAATTATTTTTATTTAAATGTCAAAATTCATATATTTAAAAATTATTTTGGTAAAATACATATCAATTTTTAAATAATTAGGTTGAAATTATCCAATGGTGTATTTTTCAAAAAAAAATTAGATAATCGAATTTTTTGTTAAAAAGTAATTAAGGTAGAAGAATATGGTATGTATTATGACATCATAATAACCCTAATGTGATATAATAAATGTTATAAAATTAATACACAACAAAATATATACTTTTAGATTAAAATAATTTTTTTCCAAAGTTATTTAATTAATTTTACAATACTATAACGAATCCTCCAAACCTTATATTATATTTTACTGTTTTAAAAATAGTTCTTTATAAACATGAGTCACTTCAAAATCATGAAAGGAATTATATACATGATTTAAATTCTTAGCATAATAAAATATTAAAAAACACTCCTCATTGGAAGAAATTATTGGAAACACATTAGATGGTTTGCGGTTCTTATTATTTTATTACTGAGAGTCCAAACCCAATTTTAGCAATTAATAAAGACTTTCCTATTCTTTTTTATAAATACCCACCCAACCTCCCATTCCACTTAAATTAAAAACAAAATCATTAATTCCTTATGAATATCCCTCTATATGTTATTAACAAGGTGTTCAAAATCAATTAAGAGGCTCCTCCCATGATTTTTGAATCACCCTTTAAAGCTAAATGATTCTCTCCTCTTCCTTTTGATTCAATTAATTTATTTGTACTAAGACTTTTTGATTTCTAGTTATTCATGTTGTAATTTTTTTACACATCCTGTTTATTTAATTATGATTTCCAAGTAATTATATATCACCTTTAATTCTCATTAAAACCCATCCATAAATCTTTATGTACATATGTTATAATGTTGAAATTATCTCATGATTTTCCATACCAAACTTTTGTATTGTGAATACCAATCCTCATATCCAATAAAGATATTCACCTATATGTAACTATACTTCATTTATAGAAAACATCCATGTATATAACCCACACTCATTAATTATGGAATTAAATGTGATGAAATACATTATTATATTTTATGATCTATGTGGCACATAAATAAATATACATAATATGAATGTGACTGATGGGATCAGAATTATATAGCCCTAAAATTCATTTATTTATGTTTTTATATCATGATATACCATGTATAGGGCATGTAAGGTTATACTAGGAACACTATGTTATGATGAATCAATGGTTATCCTTGACTTATGCATATGACATCATGTTTTATGTTGTTGATAAATTCTTATGGTGCAATGATGTTATAATTCTATGTCATGCTGAAATATTCATGATTATGATTATCAACTTTTATTTCACTATTTTATGCCCATTGACTTTTTTTAACTTTACATCATGATATTCTTTTATTATTTCCTTAATGGGTGTTATAGCTCACCCACTTCTTATGTACATACCCAGGTTATCCCATGATGTATTAAAAGTTCAATAGAATTTATGGGCATGATATGAAGTTTTTAAATAATGTTTTTGTATCCCTATTTAATTTTTTTGTGCAATATATCTAATTTCCCAAATATTTTAGCCCTCTCCATATTTTTGGATTTTATTATGTGTATCTTTATATAATAAATAATGAAACATAATATATAAAAGATATGGGCTTCTATAGTTGGTATCAAAGGAAGTTCTAGTTATTTGGGGGGATTCAGATTATAAAATTTATTGAAACTACATGGATAGGACTAAATAAATAAAAACATACCTAAATTTTAGTAAATTATAGAGTGATTGGTTTCCATAAAATAAAATCCCAACCTATATACTATAAGTGGATGTGGTTATGGAACAGTTGTGACTAGGGGTTACAACCATGAAAAGAAAACCTTGGGAATTAACTTTATCATCACCTAGTGTATAATAAATATGACTTATTGTATACCTAGATTGATACTCCAATTTTATATGTTTGATTAAATTCATATGAACCTTACGAACCACTATGAATAGAATAAAAATACCTATGAAATATAAGGTTTGGAAATATATTATAGATAACGTATATTGAAACCCATAAATTCATAGGTTATGGAATACATGTCATTTAGTATTTATCCCTTAAATTTTAATTATTTTCCTTTTATATGTTAATTGTTTTAAAATTATAATCACTAATCCTATTTTGGATGAAGTAAACAATTAGAACCATAATAAAATAGTTAAAGGAACATTTATTATCCATTATGGAAATGACTATTGTTCTACACATTTAGTAATATCAAGGAATTTTAGTATAATTATTCAAACACCACCTAAAAACATGGAAGTCGATTAATCATGGAAAATGTAAAGTTGGTAAATTATTATATCATAAGAATATAAATTCTCCCCTATCAATGTTTTCATGTTGAATTTCCTATAAAACCTTGAGATAGTACCATTACTGGATATAAATTCAATCCTATGTATGGATTGAATTTCTATATATACAACCAATATAAAATGATAATAGAATGAAATCACCTTATGTATCATAACTCTCCATATAATTCTATATAATTTCAGGGAGAAGGATGTATCCCCTTTTGAATCATCATATAATAATTGATACTATTTCCTTATTGGAAATAATATCTTGTTAAAAAATATTGAGACTATGGAAAATATGTCCTTGAAGACATTCCTATTGTAATGGAATATGCTGATGTGTTCCCTAAATAATTGTCTAGTATTCCTCATATCCAGTATGTTGAGTTCTAAATCGAACATAAACCTAGATATTTTCTAATATCCAAGATTCCATATACAATGTCCATTATTCAACGTCAAGATTGGAAGAAGTAACTACAAAATAATCTATATAAATGGTTTATATTTCCATATACTTCACTATGTGTGTGTTGGTCATTTTTATTAAAAATAATGATGGATCGTTATGCCTCTTTATTGATTATCATGATCACAAGAAGATCATGTTAAAGAATAAGTATCATATTCCATGGATTTAGGACTTGTTATATCAGCTATATAGAGTTATATAATTCTCTAATGTTGATTATCGGTTATGAGATTATCAAGTAAATTTGAAGAATGAGAATATCCTAAAGTATTCTTTTTTTTCAATGTATAGTCACTATAAGTTCATAGTGATTCCGTTAGGACTCATTATTACACAATATATCTTCATGGACTTAATGAATTCATTATTTACGAAATAACATAATACATTTATGATAGTGTTTATAGAAAATATTCATGTCTACACAAAATTAAAGTAATAAAATGAGGAGTAATAAATGGTGTGATAAATAACTTCATAAAGGAAAATTTGTATGAAAAGTACAGAAAATATGAGTTTTGGATGGAGAAAGTAACATTTATAGGGAATTTTATCACCATAGAAGGGAGATTTTTGGATACTTAAATGTCATTGGAAATTATAAGATGGATCAGACCAATGTATATGATAAAGATATATAGTTTCCATATATTATATGGGTACTATCATCAATTTGTGAGAAAAATATCACTATTTTCAATCCCACTAACTAAGATAACAAAAAATTGAGTTAAGTTTCTATATATTTATTAAAGTGATTATATCATTGAATAGTTAAATAGAAGGCTAATCACTCTACCTATTCTCACATTACCCACCAGTATGGAAGGTCTTTTCATCTATAGTGATACATCCAAAAAGGTCATGGGTTGTGTACTCATTCAATATGAAAAATTGATAGTATATGCATACCTCTAATTAAATATCCATGATTACAACTACACAAACCATGATCTATAATTATATATAGTGATCCTTTAATTGAATATTTTTGTGAAATTATATCTACCATGGGAAGTGTGACATATATACGGATCATCAAATCCACAAGTTTAATCCTAAATGAATGTTGTTGGAGATGATGAATGGTTATGATAATTCAATCAATTAACATACTAGGGAGGTGAAAATTTATCACATAATCTAGGTAGAGAAGATATCATAACTCTTTTCATGATGAGTATTGAGATGGATCCAATATTAATATACATGAAGAGGATAGACATGAGAATAAAAAAAAATCTAACATACCATTCCCAAATAATTTCTAAAGAATCCATTCTAGAGAGGTTCAAGTAATCCCAAAAATATAATGTGGATCTATGGATAAAGATAGAAAATATTATTGAGTTGAACTTTTATATAGATGGAGTTACAAGGTTTGGAACTCGGATATGTGTCCCATAAAAAAGAACTAAAGAGGTAACTTCTCGATGATTTTCATAGCTCATAATTCTCTATTCATTTAGGAATCACTAAAATATATGGAGAACTTAAGAAAAACTTTTTGTGTGATAACTTTAAGAGGGAGATTAAAGAATTTTATTCTGGATGTTTGGTATTTCAACAAGTTAAGGATGAGTGAAAGAAGTATAATTTTGTGATAAAACCATTTACCAAACCACTGTAAAAATGGGAAAACATAACCATGGATTTTATCATAGGGATCCTTAGGAATTATAAATGTAATAACACAATTTGGGTGGTAGTGAATTTCCTTACAAAGTCAGTGCATTTCATCGATGTCAATGGATATTTATATATTGACCAAATCACTAAGATATTCATAGATTAAGTGGTGGTATTACTTGGAGTACCACTCTATACTGTATTTGATCGGGATCTGAGGTTTACCTCAAGGTTTTAGAGATGCCTTAAATAATTATTTGTTATAGATGTGAGTATTAGTATTGTTTATCATCCTCATATGGATAAGAAATCCTATATAATCATACAAACACTAGAGGGTATATTGAGATCTTATTCAAAAGATTTACAAGGATTTTGGGATCATCACCTTCTCCTATTAGAGTTCTCATACAACAGTAGTTTCCATTATATTATTCAAAACAAAAATAATAAGGCTAATTATGGGAAGTGGTGTTGGACTCTAACATATTGGTATGATTTTGGAGAGAATAATTTAATGGGGCGTGATCTTATCCAAGATATGACAAAGAAGTTTCAAATCATTTATCATTATATAAAATATGTGAAAATTAGAAATAAAATCTACAGATACATTCATCTAGGATACCTAGAGTTTGTGATTGGATATAAGGTTTTACTTTGTATTTCAATGTAAAATAAATTCTTGAGGTTTGGGAAAAAGATAAATATTCTTCCTAAATAAATAATTCCCTTTGATATCCTTTGTCACATAGAATCTATAGCCTAATGATTATTACTCCCACATAACTTATCTCTAGTATAAGATGTGTTCAACATATATCTAATAAGGAAGTGTATATGAGACCCCTCAAAAATAATAGATCAAGAAGTGGTACCCTTGTAGAATGATATTTTATACAAGGAGTATCTAGTGAAGATGTTAAATCATAAGAAAAATGTTATATAAAATAATTCAAATCACCTAGTAAAATACTATAGTGGAACCACAATGTTTGAGGAGGAAAAATGGGAACTAGAAGTGGAAATAAAACAGAACTACCCTCATCTGTTTTACTTCACACAAAAAATTTCAAGGGTACAATTTTGGAAGGGGGAAAATAATTTAATGAACATAAATTTTATAAATGAAATTTCTTCTTGAATTTATAAATGCATTATAAAACCTACATGCACTATATTACATTTCATATTTTAGACCCTAATAAAATATAACTATACTTTTCCTATATAATATAAAAAGAACCTTAAGAATCATAACCATTGGTAATACAGTCATTCTATAGTTACGATTATTATTATTATATATTAATGGTTATAATAATATATAATTGACATAGAAGTAAAAGTTGATGGCCTCTACTAGTAAGATAATTCCCTATGAATCACATTTATCAGAGATTACAATGGATATAGAATCACATGGTCTTTCCCTTGACCAAGACCAAGTAAATATTCAAATATTAAAACAGGATAGAAATTATTTACAGGATAATTTCAAGATCATAGAGATCACATCCCAAACCATTTTTTCTAAACCATCCCAAGAAAGTAGTATCATTACACACCTTACCCTTAGGCTGTATGTTGGTGTAATAAGGGGTTATTTACCTTGACCCTAGTAGTATGAATTTTTGTAATTTATTTTTAATAATATAATTATTATATTTATCCCTTTTTATTATTACTTTATATGTATACATTATTATATAACGAGTTTTATAAAATGATATTTTGAAATGAAGAAAAAAATTGTGTTTTTATGAAATATATATTTAGATTCAATTAAAAATATTTTTCTAATAAATGAGTATTGGGTTAAAATTTCTTTTCCAAAGATATTTTTATTCAGTAATTTTTTTTAAAATATAAATGATAATGTCACGACCCATCCCACGGGGCCCGGACATGACTACCCCAGACCGCCTTCCATAGGTCAGGGGTTGGTGACTAGAACCTGAAGGCTTTTTCCGAATACGGAAGGAATTGCCTTAGAAATCTATACACACTCAAAAATGGAAACATAGGTAAAAAACCAAAAAAGTAAGTTATAAACACTAGAGTAAAGTACAACCATAAGTACAACTGTAAACTAAAAACAGTGCACTAGAATACAAGCCCTAGAAACCGAAAAATAAAGTAAATAGCCTTCACATCTGCCCTAGAGCTCTACCTTGATGGTATTAGTTGTAAGTATGAAGTCTAAGGATATGATCTCGACTTCTCTCATTGCACGAAGCTCCCCCAAGTCCCAAACCTCCAAATTCTACCTCAGAACGTCAGTAGTCTTCACTAGACACAAACGTGTGGGCGGAACCCGTGCAGGGGTGAGTATAACAACTCAGTAGGGGACCCCGAGACCCGAGAAGGTCCCTCAGTAATCCAAAAAGTAAAACATCACAAGAAAAATCACGCAGTTAATATCACAAACATGATCTAAATAATGAAGCACAAAACAAAAGAGACAGCTCACTCTAATGGTATAACTAAAAGTTTACTGGGATAGGGATGACTAGTCGTAAATCTAGATCATCATATCTGCAGTAACTCTATAGTTGACTCATATAGGTCACTATATGTTGACCTGTATTGGTCGCTAGAAGCTGACCCGTATTGGTGGATGGTGTTGACCTATATTGGTCACTGGTGTTGACCCGTATTAGTCATTGGTGTTGACCCGTATTGGTCATTGGTGTTGAACCGTATTGGTCGTCGGTGCTAACCCGTATTGGTCACTGGTTGATGTGAGAGTTTTTGTGTCGTAAAAACCTCAATCAATATTTTCCCTTTTAATGTAGCACAGTGGTGACCACATGGTTTTCTCTCGAGGAGGTTGCAGATGAAGTTTCAAAACTGTCACTTTTGTTATTTTTGAATAAATGAAAATGGGGATTTGATTAACAATATTAAAATAAAATTTTAAATAAATAATAAATTGAAATTATTTTAAAGGAAAGATAAATTGGGTTTGAAATCCAAATTAAAAGCAGCGGTCGCAGACAAGCTTCACCCTCTCGAATACTCCCCTCTTCCTTGTATATAAAAAATATCTCTTAATTTAAATTCATAAATGTAGCCCCAAGGACCCTCAGGTGTACACTAAAATTTTAATAGACATCATATTAAGACTTTAATATGATTTTGGTCCCACCTATAGAAGTGACTCAATTATTTAAATACCTCCAAGTAATTGAACCAAATTGAATTCGCTATGCTCAATGGCAAGACCTCACCAAAGAATTTTAAATAGTGAAATCAATTGTTCTACTTTATATACAGAAAAGCGACCAAAAATTTTTTTTTAACATATATTTAATAAATAAAACAATTAGATTCAATTAAAAATATTGGTTCAAGAGAAATTCAAAAAGATATTACACATTAAAATTGAAACTCAGAAGCAAGTGTCTGTCGGGTGTCGTCGTTCGCCACAATTTTCTGCTTAGCCTTGCATCACTTGAGAAGCCTTAATATTTTATATTTAATCCTCAAATGATTGAATATTATTTAGGATCTCAATCTAAACCTTCCCTTTTTCTCTCTCAATCCAACTCCATTTGTGATGGATGGTGTGGTAATGAATGGAATGTAATGAGAGGTAGGAGCTCCTCTCTTTTTATAGGCAGATTTCATCCTCCAAAAGATGTTGCGTTTTTGACCCATTAAATGACCAATTAATGCCTGGACCCCTTAATGAATATTTCTCATATATGTGTTGGACGTCCTCCATCAAAATTTCAGATTCATTGGATTCGTTTAGAAGGATTTATTATTTTTTTATTTTCAATCACTTTCTCTGGATGAAGTTTCCTAGAAGCCTCCTTCAAAACTATGTCATTCAATGGCCACCAAAACGGATTCCAAACATCTTGAAATTAATTTGGTGAATTCTCTGGGGAGTAATATTTTATATACAAGTGTAATACCATCATTCGAAAAAGTATAGGGTGAATTATGTTTCCATTATGATGGTGGGGTCCACTCAGTCCGCCCAGAAAAATTGTCAACTTCATTGATTTGTTTGGGCCACTAGATGCATGAATCAGACCCTAGTCCTACAGACAAAGTTTACTGAAATTGGTGAGGTTAAAATCACTTAAATAGACATTAAAAATATTGTAAATATTATCTCTATAAATTCCCCACATTGGGCTCTTGGACTTCTGGACAAGTGAGCATGGAATCAAAGAAAATAAATCACATACCAATGGAGTTTACCAATTTACCACAAAGAATTAAAAAGATATCATTTATAATTAAATAAAAATATTTAAAATTCTCAATTCAAATCATTCAATCCATTTCCACTTCTTTTTTATTCTCATTCACACAACACACTTACCTCACATTCATTTTCTCTCAGCACACAATATAGATTTCTAACAAGGATTTTATCATCCAACTCATGCAAGAATTACCATAGGCTTGATAAATTTATACATCTACACCCGATGTGGGATATGAACATGTTATTATCATGAGGAATTTACAGGGTTTGTTTGTGTCTTGGGGTTGTTATGATTCAAATGTGAAAAAAAATTGGCTGAATAAGGAGGTTTTGACTCTTTTCGAAGCAGAAATGCATGATTCTAATTTTCACTCAAATATGGTATCCTCCATATTCTCCTATAAAAAATAATCAACTCTGATCATCTCTTTTCCATCCCATTCCATCAACATTTCAGCAGCAAATATGAATTTTTATTTAAATCTCTATATAGGGCACATCTTATTTCCATTGAGAGCTCCAGGCATGCACAATTCCATTTCATTTGAGAGATCTAGATACGCACAACTCCATTTCATTTGAGAGCTCCAGATAGGAACAGCTCTCAAAAAAATATATTCCGGCATCACAAATGTATCTTTAATGTTTGAATTTCCTCCAAAAGCAATTAAAAATGATGTAGCACATCACTATTTATCTCCCCCCCCCCCACACACACACACACATAAGTTCAACTAGATCATGCATTTATACTTCTACAATTAGTTGGAAAGGGAAATTTGGCTTGTAATGTGGCTAATCTAATAGGCTATACATGGATACTAAGGGCTGAAGAAAGATCATATTTTCAAGGAAGGCCAAAATAAAAAAGGAAAATCCTGAAAAGGGGGCTCCAATATCCAAACAAATGCCTCAATCATTTTAATCACAAGTATCCCGTCCCTTAAGTTTTGATAGAAATAAATCAAGTTATGGTTTAAAAAAATATGAATTGGTTCTCTCAAGAAAGTGGTGAATGTGAAGAAGATGTAAAAGTAGGTCTAGAGGCATCACAAGAATGAGAATTTCAATTAAAAAGTCAATGATATGTTCCATGAGATTTAAAAATCAGTGGTCTTTTAAAGAATTTTCCAAATTTTTGAACATGAAACAATGCCATTTTTCGTATTCATTTATGTTTAGATTCAAAGGATCAGTTGGTTCACTCCTTGGCATGAATTTCAAAATAAATTCAAGAAATTCCAAAAAAAAATTCTTTTTTTTAATATAAAAAAATTGAAAAGAAAACACATAAAATTTTAAAAAAGAAACATGACAAAAATGGAAAGAAATTTTGAAAACAAAAAATTTCAAACAAACGCTCGTAAAAATATAATCTACCTAGAATTGTGTCCCCCCACACTTATTATATGAAATTCTCTCATTTTATAGTATTTTTTTAGCATGAAATTCGGGAAATTAAAGACATAGAAAAAATAAAAGATAAAGAAAGACACTACATGGCATTAATTATATTCTGCGTCATGAAGTTGAATCTCCTCCCCTGGAGGATCTTGAAACTTTTCTTGAAACAGCTTCATCCTATGACCATTGATAGTGAATGATGTCCCTTTGTATGGATCTTTAATCTGTATTTCACCAAAAGAAAAAACATGAGTAACGATGAATGGGCCAGACCATTTGGAAAGAAATTTACTTGGGAAGAGTTACAATCTAGCATCAAACAGTAGAACTTTATCTCCCTCCTTGAAGTTTTTTTTGAGAACCCCCCCCCCCCATCATGAAAGGTTTTTCTTCTCTATTTGTATAACTTGGATATTTCGTATGTGTTATTTATGATCTCCTCCAGCTCCTGCAAACAATATTTTCTTTCTTTCCCAGCAGAAAATAGGTTCATGTTACATGTTTTTATAGCCCAAAAGGATTTTTGTTCTAACACAACTGGTAGATGAAAAGATTTTCCATAGACTAATCTAAATGGTGACATTCCAATTGGGGTTTTGAAATCAATTCTGTGGGTCCAGAGAGCATCATCAAGTCTCAAACTCCAATCCTTTCTATTTGGGTTCACTGTTTTTTCTAGATTTTGTTTGATCTCCCTATTGGATAACTCATCCATGTCGTTTGTTTGAGGATTATAGGGAATAGATACCCTATTATTAACGCCATATTTCTTAAAAAGATATTCCAAATTCCTATTAAAAAATGGGTACCTTGATCTATAATCAGAAACTTTAGAAATTCAAACCTTGAAAACAAATTTCCTTTCACAAATTTGGACACAATCTTTGCATCATCAGTTTAGGTGGGGATAGCCTCTACCCACTTGGATACATAATCAATATCCAAAAAGATGTATATATATCCAAAATAATTGGTAAAAGACCCCATAAAATCTATTCCTCATACATCAAATACACCACAAAACAAAAGTGGTTTTTGTGGCATCTCATTCCTCTGAGAAATGTTTCCTTGGAATTGAAAATTTTTACATGTTCTACAAAATTCAAAAGCATCTCTAAAAATGGTGGTCCAATATAATCCATAATCAAGAACTTCTATAGCTATTATTTGTGGTCCGAAGTGTCCTCTACAATTTAATGCGTGGCAGAAATGTCGGATGGAATGAAATTCAGAGTTCGGAATGCATCTTTGTATCAGTTGATCACTTCCAATGTTCCATAAATAAGAATCATCCCAAATGTATTTATTTGAATCACTAACTAGTTTATCAATTTGATGTTTGTAATGCTAGTGGGGATGTTCATCAGAAGACAAATAGTTCACAAGATTAGTAAACCATGGTATTTCACTTTGAGCATCAAATAAATCCTCATCTGGAAAGGTTTCTTAAATTGGTGGACCCATCTGAAGTTTTCTATTCTCAATAGATGGTATCCTACTCAAATGATCAGAAAAAAGGTTCTTATATCCTTTGTTATCTTTTATTTCAACATCAAACTCAAATAAAAAAAGATCCATCCCATAAGTCTTGGTTTTGTATCATGTTTCTTTACCAAGAATCTGATTTCAGAAAGATCGGTGAAAACCATCACCTTAAATCCCAATAGATAACTTCTAAATTTGTCTAGAGAAAAGACAGCAGCCAACAGTTATTCCTCAGTTGTTGTTTTCTTTGATTGGTCTTGATCTAGAGTTTGGGAGGTATAGGCAATCACGTGAGATTTATTTTCTATCTGTTGACTCAATACTTCCCCAAGAGAAAAGTTAGATGCATCGGTCATGATTTTAAAGGGAATGTCCCATTTAGGAGGTTGAACAATGGGGGGTTATCAGACTTTGTTTCAGCTCATGAAATTCATTTTTGAAATTATCATCAAAGACAAATTGTGAATATTTTTGGAGCAATCTTGACAATATAAGTGCAATCGTACTGAAATCTTTAATTAATCTCTTATAAAATACATCATTCCCAAGGAACGATCTCACATTTCTCATAGTTTTTGGGGATGGTAATGAAGAAATGACTTCAAAATTGGATTTATCAACTTTAATTCCATCATGGGATACAACATGTCCAAGAAAAATCTTTCTACCAACCATAAAATGGCATTTTTCATAATTTAGAATAAGTTTATTTTCAATGAATGCTTCAAGGACACGTTCCAAGCTTTTCAAACAACTTTCAAAAGATGATCCATACGCAGTGAATTATTCCATAAAAACTTCCATGAAAGTTTCTCAAAATTTAGAGAATATTCTTATCATACACCTTTGAAAAGTTCCCAGGGCATTACATAAACTGAAGGGCGTCCTTCTGTATGAAAAAGTACCAAAAGGGCATGTGAAGGTGGTTCTCTCTTGATCCTCTAGTAACATGTAAATTTTAAAATATCCATAGAATCCATCAAGAAAACAATAGTGGGTTTGCCCAGCTAGTCTTGCAAGGACAATATCAAGGAATGGTAATGGTAATTGGTCTTTCCTTGTAACCAAATTGAGTTTCCTGTCATCAATTCACGTTCTCCATTTATTTGGAGGCCATATGGGGACAAGATCACAAAATTCATTCCTTGATATTGTAAAGCCATTTTTTTTAGGAACATCATGGACTGGACTTACCCATTGACTATCAGATATGGGAAAAATAATTCTAGCTACCAGTAGGTTGGTTAATTCTTTCTTTACTACCTCTAGAAGTGTTGGGTTCAGTATTCATTGAAATTGTCTTACCGGTCTAGAATTCTCCTCCAGTAAAAATTTTTGCATGAAAATTGAGGGACTAATTCCTATTAATCAGAGAGAGTACATCTTATGGCTTCCTTGTGGTACTTGAGAACTTCTAAAAATTGGTTTTCCTAGAATTCTGACAAATCTTTTGAGCTGATTACAGGTAATTTTTCATTACGACCTAAGAAGGAATACTTGAGGTTATCCGTATGGGTTTTCAATTCTACCTCAGGTGGGTTGGTTTCATTGATAACAGAGAACTGTTCAGAAGTTAAATTGTTTAGTGAAGCTCTATGTTCATCATGGTGATCTCTTTCCAGGATCTAAAAACTTTTTTCATGTGAAAAAATTGAAAACTCTCATAGGATACCACTAACAGGAATAGTGGTTTCTATAAATTCATCTTCATCAATGCTCAGATATTCAGTCTCAACATCCCAAGTCTCTTCATAGTCTCCAATTTCATCCTCATTTTGATCTGATTTAGTATCATATAAATTTCTATCTTTTTTCACATCAGTTGGTATTTCATCACAGAAATAATCAGGAAACATTCTAGAGGAAAACCAATCAATCATGTTTACATGGGGAGTAGAATGATCTTCAACTGGGTGTTTCATTTAATAAAAAATGTTGAAATGAACAACATCTCCTCCAAGTTCTAGTGAAAGTGTTCCCTTGTGAAAATTGATGATCCCTTTCTCCATTTTTAGAAATGGTCTCCCCATGATGAGGGGAGTATATGTGTTGAACCAATAATCTTCCATATCCAAAACATAGAAGTCAACAGGAAAAATCATGTCTCTCACTTGAACGAGAACATCCTCTATAACTCTAGCAGGTTTGGTGGTACTTCGGTTGGCAAGTTGAATGGTAATTCCATAGTGTTTCAAGTATCTAACCTTAAGATATGAGTAGAAAAAATGTGTCATGACATTTATGGAGTCCCTAGATCAATAATCACATCTTTGAATTCACATTTCCCAATGATACAGGGAATGGTAAATGTTCTAGGGTCTTTACACTTGATAGGCAGGGCATGTTGAATCATCGATGAAACATTACTTCCTAAGTTTACTTTTTCACCTCATTTGAACTTACTCTTGTTGGTACACATGTCTTTTAGAAACATATAAAACCTTGTAATTAGTTTCAAGCCATCGACCAATGGAATATTGACTTGGACTTTCTTAAATGTTTCCAAAACCTCTTTATCCAATTCTTTTTCAGCACCTGACTTTGGTGGTGGTTCACACCTTGGATAAGGAAGTGGAGGTTTCAATGTTTCTGGGGTATTCTGAGTATGTTTTGGAAAAACATAAGGACTAGACATCCTCTTCCAATCATTATTTGTTCTTTCAAATAGGATTTCCTCTCTTGATTTTGTGTTTATATCAACTTCATATTTTTCAGCATTTTTATCAAGGGTAGTATTTTCATCAATAGTGTTGGTAGCGGGATTGATGTTCTCAATTTGAGGTTTGTTTAATTTTGTGCCACTCCTAAGTTCAATTGCAATCACATTTTACTTCCCATTATTCCTCATATTTACTTGTGGCTATGAGGGTAAACCACCACTCATTTGATTTGATATGCAATTAATACCAGAGGCAAGTTGACCCACCTGATTCATCATGGTATTCATGTTTTTATCTTTTTATATTGATTATTATTTTAGTTCACTCATTTCCTCTTGTTGTTTCCTAATTTCCTCTTGTTGTTTCCTCATTTCTTCTTCAAGGTTCCTATCATATTTTTGAGTGGGAGGGTGGGCTTAAAGTTGCTTCTAGAATGAGCATTGGCTTTATCATTGAAATATCTTGGTTTAGAATTACCTGATTTTCATTGGAAGAATCCTCTTGGTTTTTTAGGCTGATGAAATCTTTCATTCGAGTTGTTGTTCAATCCCTGATTGAAATTTTGGTTGTTTAGAAATGGTCTTTGTTGGTTTGATTGAAATGTTCTCCCAATAAAAACTACATTGCAGTTCTCAAGAGTCTCTTTTATTTGTGGTAATTGGTCACTAAAATGTTCATTAGAAGAATAAATCTCATAGTGGACATGTATTCGGAAAGCCACTTCAGGTTTGGGTTGGATTTGTGGGGTGTTATAAAACATTATTGACCTTACCATGGTGGTATGATCAGATAGTTGACTTGCAATTTTGTTGTTTTTGGGACTAGTAGTAGGGAATTCTTTTGCTGATTTAACATAAAGAAGGCCTCTTGTTCCAAATAGTTGGGAATTCTGGGCCATGTTTGAAATTAGAATCCTAGTGGCAATTGGTGTCTTAACAACTAAATCTCCTCCTATAGCAGCATCGATCATACTTCTATCAGTGAGACACAATCCTTCATTAAATTGTTGAATGAGAATCTAGTCACCGATTTGAAGATGGGGGAAACTAAAACAAATACATTTGAACCTTTCCCAGTATTCATGAATTGTTTCTCCTTGTGTCTACCTAATTCCACAAATCTCCTTTAGAATGGAGGCAGTTCTGGATGGAGGAAAAAAATTCAAGGAAAATAGTTTTTAATTCATTCCAATTTCTAATCAAGGTTGACTGAGAATAGAAAACCCATTCCTTAGCAACTCCATCTAGAGAAAAAGGAAACAGCCTCAGCTTCATTTCATCGGCATCGACTCCATGAGGTTTCATGTTGACACATAGGTAGCTGAATTCTTGGAGGTGTTTGTGTGGGTCTTCACCAGGGAACCCATTGAATTTGGGAAGCTGGTGGATGAAACTGGACTTGATTTCAAATCCATTAGGGGAATCAGGGTACTCTACAGGATTCTCTTGATTTCCGTCATAGGATGAAGCCAGTTCTTTCAAAGTTCTATTTTCAGCCATTTGGATTTAAGTTTCAACTAAGTCCATCCTAGGTGTGTTGGTGGAGGATTCACAACTTGCAACTTGGGGATTGGTAGTTCTAACCCTAGTGTGAAAAGTTCTATCGATTTCAGAATTCAAAGGTAACAAGTTCGGGTCACAAGTTCGGGTCATGCAAGAAAAAATAAATAAAATAAAATCAACTCTAGCAACCTCCCCGGAAAAGTTTCCAGTTGATGTGAGTGTTATTGTTTTATAAAAACCCCAATCAATATTTTCCCTTTTAATGTAGCACAGTGGGGACCACAGGGTTGTCTCTCGAGGAGGTTACAGATCGAGTTTCAAAACTGTCACTTTTGTTATTTTAGCAGAAACGAAAATGGGGATTTTATTAAAAATATGAAAATTAAATTTTAATTAAATAATAAAGTAAAATAATTTTAAAGGAAAGATAAAGTTGGTTTGAAATCTTGATTAAAAACAGCGGTCGCAGACAAGCTTCACCCTCTCGGACACTCTCCTATTCCTTGTATATAAAAAATATCTCTTAATTTAAATTCTTAAATGTAGCCCCAAGGACCCCCAGGTGTACACTCAAATTTGAATAGACAGCATATTAAGAATTTAATATTATTGTGGTACCACCTATAAAAGTGACTCAATTATTTAAATACATCCAAGTAATTGAACCAAATTGAATTCTCTATGATCAATGGTAAGGCCTCACCAAAGAATTTTAAATAGAGAAATAAATTGTTATACTTTATACACGGAACAACAATCAAAAAAATTGTTGAAAATATATTTAATAAAGAAAACAACCATATTCATTCAAAAATATAGGTTCAAGAGAAATTCAAAAGGAGATTACACATTAAAATCAAAACTCGGATGAGAGTGTCTATCGAGTGTCGTTGTCCACCACCACTTGCCGCTTAGCCTTGCATCACTTGAGAAGCCTTCATATTTTATATTGAATCCTCAAAGAATGGAATATTATATATGATCTCAATCTCCCCCTTCACATTTTCTATATCAAGCCAACTCTCTTTGTTACGGATGGTGTGGGAATGAATGGTATGTATTGAGAGGTAGGAGATCCTCTCCTTTTATAGGCAGATTTCATCTTTCAATAGTTGTTGCGTTTTTGACCAAATAAATGGCCGATTAACGCCTGGACCCCTTAATGAATGTTGTTCATAAATTCTTTTTCTGTCTACCATAAAAATTGCAGATTCATTGGATGCGTTTATAAGGATTTATTATTTATTTATTTTCAATCACTTTCTCTGGATGAAGCTTCCTTGAAGCTTCCTTCAAAACTATGTCATTCAATGGCCTCCAAAACGGATTCCAAACGGCTTGAACTTAATTGTGTGAACACGAATGGGAGTACTACTTCATGTCCAAGTGGAATACCACAATTTGGAGAAGTTTAGGCCGAATTATGTTTCCATTATGATGGTGGGGTCCACGCAGTCCACCCAGAAAAATTGTCAACTTCATTGATTTGTTTGGGCCTCTAGATGCATGAATCAGACCCTGGTCCTGCAGACAAAGTTGACTGAAATTAAATAATGGTTCCATAAAAATTCCAATCACAAAATTTGGAAATATATTTTATGGTAAATGACTAAAATACCCCTATGATAAAAAACTGTTTAAAACCCAGAATTATGCAATTTAAACTTTTTATCCCAAAACACACTCTAAATCCAAAATTGTTACAAATAAGATCAAATGGGTAAGTCTGTGAGGTTTAAATCACTTAAATAGACATTAAAAATAGTGGAAATATTATCTCTATCATTGGTGATGACCCGTATTGGTCGCTGGTATAGAGGTATGGATGATTAGTTATACAACTAGATCATCACACTCTAGAGTTTTTGATGATGACCTGTATTGGTTTCTCTTCTTCTTCATGTCACTATCATCCACTGGATTCCAGTACATAGCAGACCAAATCTCTAGAATATTCTGCTCATCAAGCCATTGGTCATATTTCAACCAGTACAAACACCCTCAAAAATCATACCCAAGGGACCGCCCCATCATAGGGGTCACAATGTGATAGACGGCGTGTCAATCAGATGCCCGATGTGTGAGATATGGGCACTTTTGTAAAAAGGGCCATGTTGGATTCAAGTCTAATCCAACCCAGGTCTCACATCAAACTCCATCAAAACTTACTTAGAGTATCTCCAAAGGAACACCTTGTCATAAGGGTTATTATTCCATAGACGGCGCATCGATTGGACACCCAGTCTATTAGTTACACCCCTTACTGTGAAATGGGGTAATCACACCTCGGTCCAGCCCGGCTCAGTCTGACCCACCGGAATATTCCAAAGAGACCACTTCCCAAAAAGGGATTCCAACGCCACTAACGGCGTGTCGAACGGACACTCGGTTCATCAATTATGGGTGTTTCATTATTCAGGGGTCGGTTGGGTCTAGGCCCAGTCTGACTTGGTCAGGTCGGTTCGACGCAATGGGTCCCGGGGTCTACCTCACCCCGCCTTGGTCCAGCCCATTAAGGTTCATCCCAGAACACTGGGTCCGACCCATTAAGGGTCGGCCAGGTTCACCGGGTTCGGCCCATCGGGGTCGGCCCAACTGGTTCGTGGGACAAAGTCACGGTTGGCCCGGCCTACCGGATAGAGCTTAGCCCACCAGTGTTGGGCCGTGGGCCCAGCCCTGCCCATTGGGCAGGTCCGACTCATTCTTTCGGCCCATGTCCCCTCAAAGGGGGATCGTTTTCTCCAATAGGCCCCGCAGACGTGGGGTCATTTCGTCTGGCTGGTGGGGTGATGCCCCACCATGTGCAACGATTATCCAGATAGTTGACCGGTCTCCAGCCAATGCAGCGCAACGTGGGGTCGTGGATCCCCCTCCTACCGTAGCCTGCTCGTTGTGGTTGCTACCGTCGGCGGCGCCTGCGGGCGCCACCTTTCTCTCAGGTGGCCTCCTTTCCCCCCGCCATGACCGGCTGTCATGGGCCTCCTATGGTCACTGTCGGCCGCCACCGACATGGTTCACTAACGGTTCTTTATACGGGCCACTGGATGTGCTCTGGTGGTACATTCTTGGTGTCGTCTGTGCCTACGAGTCTCCAGGACTACCGCCATCACAGCATGACCTTCTGTCCCACATTGCCATCAAAATCAAGGAAATTCGTCCCTGAAGAACGCATCATGAATGAAGCGGCAGAGGGTCTGGTTCTTATTCGTTCGGCCCGCACCCTCCACGTTAACATGATAACAAGAAAGAGGATATTTATCTAATAATAAAGATTAAATAAAATCATTTAAATAATGTTAAACCAAAACCAAACATAAACCCCCTACCTTGAGATCCGTTGGAGGTGTCACAGTTGCTTCCGGAGGAGCGTCCATGTTGGATGGAGTCATCATTGTTCATCGATCCCAGATCATTGTCGCCTGAGTTTTCATCCTCCATTGGTGGATGTTTCCACAGAACTCCTCCAGAGTTTCCTCTATTGAATAAGTCGTTCCAAAACCCCACCCTAAGATCTACTTAAAAAGAAGGGGGAATGGTGAGTAACTCATTGAAAAATTAATGAGGTTCATTAAATGAATTAATGAACCTCTTTTAATTTACAATAGTGGAGTTACGCAGTTGATGAGTCAAGCAATTAAATATCTTGAAAAGTCACTGGTCCCGCCACTACTGCTTATCTGTTGGAGAAAAAAAAATAATTACATGTTATTTTTTTATTCTTTAAAAGTCTAAAAACTATCTTTTTCTCCTAAACAACTACGGTCGAAGTAATGCTTCCCTTAAGAAAATCCTAGCGTTTCGATTTCAACAGTGCTCTTAGATTTTAATTCGAAGAACCATTTCAAAATATAGAAAATGTGGACAATGAGTTTACAAAACATACATAAACAATGCTCAAAAATTCATTCCAGGCACACCAGAACTCAGAATCTCACACCATCAATTTTCAAAGACTCGTAATAATCACAAATAATTCAAAAAATTACATGGAATTTTTCGATTCTTTACATTCTCCCCACCTTGGGGATTTACTTCTCTGAATTCCAAACAAGGATAGACAAAAAAATAAGGGTATTGGTCACGCATATGAGCCTCTCGTCCCCACGTTCTCTCCTGGAGATTCTCATGCTACCATAGAACACATACCTGAGGTATCAACTGCCGATGAAGGATCTGCTCTTATCGGTCCTCTATCTCCATTGGGTACTCTACAAAAGTCTCCATGTCGTTAATCTCTAGCTCACCATGGTCAATGACGTGAGATGGGTCATACACATATCTCCTCAGCTGGGATACGTGGAAGACTTCATGAACCCTCTCCAACAACAGTGGTAGTGCCAAGCGGTATGCCACCTTGACAATCCTCCAAAGTATTAGGAATGGTCAGATAAACCTCGGTGAGAGTTTTCCACCTCGGCCATATATTTGTAGTCCCCACCTAGGGGATACTCGCAAGAATATGTTGTCCCCCTCCTAGAACTCTAGTGGTATCTGTCACCTATCAGCATAGGACTTATGTCGACTTTGTACAGTCTTCAACCACTCTCAGATGACCTGCACCTTCTCAGTGGTAGCATATACCATCTTTGGGCCCACAAGTGCTGGCTCTCTTGGATCCATCTAGAACAAGGTCAATCTACATGGTTATCCAAACAATGCCTCAAAATGGGCCATATCAATGGTGGAGTGATGGTTGTTGTTGTACACGAACTCCACCAAGGGTAGGTGGTCCTGTAAACTGTGACCAAAATCTGGGACACATGCATGAAGCATGTCCTCCATGGTCTAGATGGTCGGCTCAGTCTGACAATCTGTCTATGGGTAAAAAGATATGCTCAAGCGAAGCTGAGTTCCTAAAGCCTCCTGTAATCCTTTCTACAACTAGGATGTGAATCATGTGTCACATTCTGAAACTATCATCAAAGTCACCCCGTGAAGTCACACGATCTCTTAAACATAGAGACGTCCCAAGATCTCTAATGAACCATTCTCTTGAATAGAAAGGAAGTGGTCCAACTTGGTTAGTTGGTCAAAGATCACCCAAATGGTATCATGTCCACTGGACATACATGGTAACCCTATCATGAATTCCATCGATATCCCTTCCCACTTCCACTCTGGTATCTCTATGGGTTCAGTCAATACTGCTCATACCTGGTGCTCAGGCTTCACTTGCTGGCAAGTGAGGCATCAAGAAACAAACTCTACCGCAGCTTTCTTCATCCCAAGACAACAATACTGATGCTGGAGGTCCTGATACATCTTCGCCACTTCTGGATGTACAGTCAAGGTGATTTATGGAACTCCCTCTTCACCTCCTCTCATAGTTCCACTAGTACAACTATACGTCCTCTGAAAATGATAGAATGCTCCCCACCTTTATAATATCCATGAGGTGCATAGCCTGGGGATATTTGAGCACGTGTAGTCTCACAGCTATTGTCTATGAGTTGCACCTCCATGACCCACTGAAAAAGTAGAGGTAAAAATACCATCGACTAAAGGTATATTGTCTCATCTCTATCCACATAGGATATCTGAAGCAAGTCTAACTACTCTGAAGCCTCTTTCAATATCTGTGAACTCGATCTCCTACTAAGTGAATATGCCACTATGTTCCCCTTCCCAGGATTATAAACTATCTCAATGTCATAGTCTTAGAGGAACTCTATCCAACTTTGTTGTCTCAGATTCAGATCTTTCTGTGTGAACATATATCGAAGACTCTTGTGGTCTGAGTAAATAGTGAACCTCTCTCCCATCAAGTAATGTTGCCACATCTTCAGTGCGAAGACTATTGCTACCAACTCCAAGTTGTGAGTCGCATAATTATGCTCATGAGGCCTCATCTTTCATGAGCCATAAGTAATCACTACATCATCCTATATTAGGATGAATCTTAGTCCGGTCCCAAATGAATTACAGTAAACCACATAGCCGGTGCCCTCTTCTGGAAACCTCAGGATGGGAGTGATGGTCAATCTCATCCTTAGATGTTGAAAGATCTACTAGAATGTCTCTAAAAAACAGAAGGGCTTCCACTTCTTCTTCGGTCTACCCAAGGCCTTCGGGCCAGTTGATTCTCAAGGCCTTCATGCCACCATAAGGCCTTAGGGCCACCCCAAGGCCTTTGGGACACTTGCTTTTAGATGTACCAGTTTCACTACAAGGAACAAGGCTTCAGATGAGGATTCAGTGCAGGCACATCCACTAGAGCAGAGCTAACCGGATTTGGAAGAATGAGAGGGTATGGATTTGACATCGGTACTAGGCCTGTGCAGATTTTCATAGGACAGCTAGCCAACCAACCCTAAGAATGTGTAGTACTGATATCATGACATATGTTGGGGAGGAGCAGTTCCAAGTTGTCTTGTCTTGGTGATTCTTTCTAAGACCTACAGGTCTTGTAATTGTCTCTAAGCCTTCGGTCCTTGTAAGGTTTCCACCTAACCCCTTTAAAGGTGGATTATCAAAAATAATAAAAACAGTTAAGGCCTTAGGTTCATTCCGACCGACCTTTAAGGTAGTCATATGTGCTTCTACTCTGGAGAAATCAGGTACAAACCTACGATAGTATCCTGCTAATCCAAGGAATTTGTGCACCTCAATAACACTTCTGGGTGGCTCCCAAGAAAGTACTGCCTCGATCTTCACTAGATCCACTGCAACTCCAGCCTCTGATATGACGTTTTCTAAGGAGTGGACCTTCCATATCCAGAACTCACACTTCGATAGCTTCCCATATAATTAGTTCTCTTGAAGTGTTTTAGAACTACCCTCAAGTGCACAACATGCTCATCCTCAGAAGCTAAGTACACCAAGATGTTTTCGATGAAGACCGCCATGAAGAAATTGAGGTATGGCTGAAAGATCTTTTTCTTAATCCCCATGAACACTACTAGAGATTTGGTCATGCCAAAAGGAATCACCAAGAACTCATAATGGCCATACCGACATCTGAAGGTTGTGTTCAGTATGTCCTCATCACGTACCATGAGATAATGATAGCTAGATATGAGTCCTATCTTTGAGAACCACTCCGATCCTTTCAACTGATCAAATAGATCATAAATCCTTGGTAGAGGATATTTATTCTTCACGGTCACCTGGTTTCGGCATCAGAAGTCCACGCATAGCCTCAAAATTCCATCTACCTTCTTGGAAAACAACATCTGGGATTCCCATGGAGAAACACTAGGCCTTACAAATCCCTTCCTCTATAAGTCCTCCAACTATACCCTCAACTTTCGGAGCTCCACAGGGGCCATCTAATATGTTGGTGTAGATATTGGTGATGTTCTTGGGTAAAAGTCAAAGTGGAAGTCTACATCTCTATGAGGAGGTAGTCCTGGGACATCTTCTGGAAATATTTCCTCATAATCATCCACCACCACTGGAATATGTGGAGTCACCTCATCCATTATGTCGCATGTCAGGTAATCCAGCTAATATGTAATCGGCTGCACCCTATTGCTTGCAAGCCCATCTCATGATGCTCTATTTTCCCTTTCACCAATAAAATAAAACTGGCCTCCAAATATGCATGTACATCGCACTGTACGTCTCAAGTGGTCAATCTATGCGTGAACTACTGATATCTAGTCCATACCTAGAATGACGTTGTAAGGCTTTAATGCCACTACTAAAAGATCCCATATGGAACTCTCTCCTCCAAGAGTAGGATCAAACTATCAGAACCAGTGTGTGACCATAGAATCTCGTCCAGTAAAAGTATTCAAATGAAAAGATTGAGCTAAAAGCATGGTTGGAATCTTAGAGTCCTGAACTAAGTCTGTGGAAAGGAAATAATTATTATCACCTGTGTCGATAAGAATTGATGCTAATGTAGAGAAGACACAGATCGTACCTCATATAATCTTAGGGACATCAAGATTGTGAGACTCTTCTGCCTGTAGTTGGGACTATACCCATCCACCTACTCCCTAAGCTCATGGTGGACCACCTGGGGGTGGTGGTGGTAGTGCCTCGTGACCCCGACCACCTCCTGCCACATGTCCTACTCTCCTACCTCATCCGCCTCCTGGCTAATGCTCATGATCTTACCATTTTTGCTACCTCAGTGGCCCCTCCACTGTCTGTTGATCATCTGTGTGGGGATTTAGATAGTCACGATCTCTATGACCTTTTCCCCCATATGAAAAATAGATCATGCCTTGTTGGTGGCTCCCCCAGCCTCTCAAGCCTCGCACCTCTGACCCTACATCCTGGGATCAACCTCCAGAAATTCTAGCCCACTTGGTCTTCTGCGTCATTTGTCTAATGCCAGCTTCAGATGACTCTGCTACCTATTGTCTGGTAGGGGCTCTCATTATCGGTCCCTGCTTGATAAGGAAGATCTACATCATCAAAGCTCACTTTAGGACCCCATCCAACATTGTAATGCTGAGAAAAACTATTGTAGCTCTAATCTCTCATCGTAGCCCCTTCCCAAAGGTCTATACCCTGAAGTAAGGGTCTCATACCATGTCGGTGTAGTATCGGGAGAGGTCAGTAAATCTCTCTGAGAACTGAGCCAAAGTTTGGATTCCCTGCTATAGATGCAACAGCTCCTAAATGCACACAAATCGTAGTGTTACTGACACGAACTCCACCCTAAAAAGTCTCTCATAGTCTGTCCAGTTGAGATTTGTCTCCTCATTCACCTGGAGAATCGATCTCCACTATCATCCTACTGATCCTTGAATAAGGATAGTGGCCAAAATCGCCATCTTCTCGGCGGGTGTCTCTACTAATAGAAAGACCCACGAAACTACGTCAAGGAATTCCTTCACTACCTGGGGGTCCATCTCACCTAGAAACCATAGAGGCCTCTATATCTGAAACTCATGAAACATGCTCAGCCAGCGTGCATGATCCACTGGTAGCATCAGCTGCTCAATGGGTGGCGGTGTTGATGGTACACCACCTGAAGGTTCCACCACTGTGAGTGGTCCCTATAACGATGCCCTATCACTCGGTGGGCCACTTTCACGATCTATAATCGAAATCCTGGATGGCTATCTTCGTGGAGGTATCCTATAAGAAACAAATGTGCCATTGTCAATTATTTATACCTGGTGAGTTGACTTAATAAAGATCAAGAAAACTTTTCAAAACACTAACAACTGGTGTTTTCATGTACCGAGTCGGAAAACAGAATTCGGGGTCCTAGTGTATGGATACGTCAGTTGTTTCACCAACATTAGGCTCCTTGTACGAAAAAACAAACTCAAGAAACTAAACAAAATTTCCTCATTAAATGTAGACTCTTCATTCTTCAAGTAGAACTGACTGCCCTCTGATACCAATTTGTCATGACTCGTCCCATGGGGCCTGGACGTGACTACCCCAAGCCCACCTTCCATAGGCCAGGGGTTGGTGACTAGAACCTGAAGGCTTTTCCCGAACAGGGAAGACATTTCCTTATAGATATGAACACACTCAAAAACGGAAACTGAAGTAAACAACCAAAAAAAGTAAGGTATAACCACGAGAGTAAATTACAACCACAATTACAACTATAAACTGAAAATAGTGGGCTGAAATACAAGCCCTATAAAACTAAAAAGAATCTAAATAGCTATCAAATCTTCCCTGGAGCTATACTTGGAGGGTAGTAGTTGTATGTCTTAAGTCGAAGAAGAGGATCTCGACTGATCTCGTCACACTAAGCTCCCCCAAGACCCGAACCACCAAAGTCTGCCTCGGAGCATCAGTAGTCCGCACCAGAGACACGTGTGTAGGAGGATACCATGGAGGGGTGAGTATAACAAATCAGTAGAGGACCCCAAGACACCTTAAGGTCCCTCAGTATTCCACAAAGGAAAACATCACAAGAAGAACCAGAAAGGTAATATCACAAACATGATCTAAATCATGAAGAACAAAACAAAAGAGAAAGCTCACTCTAATGGTATTACTTCAAGTTTACTGGGATAGGGATAAATAGACTTATATACATATCATCTTATCCGTAGTAACTCTACTGTTGACCTATATAAGTCGTTGTATTATGACCCGTATTGGTTATAAGATGTTGACCCATATTGGTCTCTAGTGCTGGCCTTTATTGGTCGCTGGAGCTGGCCTATATTGGTCGCTAGTGCTGGCCCATATTGGTCACTAGTACATAGTTATGGATGATTATTCAAATAGCTAGATCATCCCACTCTGTAGTTTCTGATGTTGACCCATATATGGCTCTCTTCTTCTTCATGTCACAGCCAACCACTGGATTCCCACGCGTAGCAGCCTGATCTTCAGAAGATTATACTCCTCAAGACATTTTCATATTTCAACCAGTATAAAGTCCTACAAAAATAATACCCAAGAGAGCTCCCCATCATAGGGGTCCCAACGTGATAGACAGTGCGTCGATCAGACTCCCGGTCTGTGAGATATGTGCACTTTTGTAAAAAGGGCACGGTTGGATTCAAGTCAGATCCAACCTGGTTCGCACATAAAACACCATCAAAACTCACTTAGAGTATCTTCAAAGTCCCTCCTTTTCACCAGGGTCCTTATTCCATAGACAGTGCGTCGATCAAACCCTCGGTCTATTAGCTACACCCCTTTCCGTGAAACAGGGGTGATCACACCTTGGTCCGGCACAGCTCAGTCGGCCCCGCTAGAATATGCCAAAGGGATTGCTTCCCAAAAAGGGGTCCCAACACCACTAATGGCATGTTGAATGGACACTGGGTTCATTAGTTATGGGTGTTTCATTATTCGGGGCCCATTTGGGTCTGGGCCCAATCCGACTCGATCATGCCAGCCCAACAAAATGGATCCCAACATCTACCTAACCCCTCTTGGGTCTGGCCTATTACCGGTCATCTTGGTTCACTAGGTCCGGTCTATCAAGGTCGGCCTGGCTGGTTCACGGGCTCGGTTCGCGGTTGGCCCAGACCACTAAGCTGGGCTCAGCCCACCTGCGCTGGCCCGTTGGGCTGTGGGTCGTGCCCGGCCAGGTCTACCTGAAGGCGAACTGTTTTCTCTAGCTGGCCCCATGGACACGGGGACGTTTTTTCTGGCCGGTGGGGCACTACCCCACCATGTCCAATAGTTGTCCAAATGGACGACCGTTCTCCATCTAACGCGGCGTGGGACCACACCAGCCCCTCCTGTCGTGGCCTGCTAGCCGTGGTTGTGGGAACCACCCTTCTCTTCTGTGGTCGGCTACCTCTGGCCCCCACGGCGCACGACGGCATGCCACCTTCCAACTGCCCATGTCCAGTTGTCACAGGCCTCCTCCGGCCACCGTTGGCCACCGTCGGCATGGCGCACCAGCGGTTCTTTCCACGGTCCGCTGGACATGCTCCATTGGATTGTTCTTGGTGTCGTCTATGCCTACGAGTCTCCTAGATTACCATCATCACAACATGAACTTCTGTCTTATGTTGCCGTCAAAATTTAGGAAAGTCGTCTCTGATTAACGTAACATGAACGAAGCGGCAGAGGGTCTGGGCCTTTCTCATTCGGCCCACACCCTTGTGTTAAAATGATAACAAGTGGGAGAATATTTATATAAAATTAAATATTAAATAAACACATTTCAATAATTTTAAACTAAAACCAAACATACACCCCCTACCTCAAGATCTGTTTGATGTGTCGCAGTTGCGGTGGGAGGAGTGTCCACGTTGGATGGAGTCGTCAACATTCATCGATCCCAGATTTTTATCGCCCAAGATTTCATCCTCCGTTGGTGGATGTTTCCATAGAACTCTGATATAGTTTCCTCGCGTGAAGAATCCATACCAAAACCCCACCTCGAGCTCCATTTAAATAGGACGGGGAAAGGTGATTAAGACATTTAAGAATTAATGATGTTCATTAAATGAATTAATGAACCTCTTTTAATTCACAATGGTGGAGTTATGCAGTTGATGAGTCAAGCCATTAAATGGCTTGACAAGTCACCGGTCTTGCCACCACCGCTCATCCATTGGAGAAAAAACTAAAATAACAATTACATGTTATTTTATTATTCTTTTAAAATTCCAAAAACTATATTTTTCTTCTTACCAATTGTAGTCAAAGTGAATCTTACCTTAAATGAATCTCGGTGTTAGGGATTCAACGGTACTCTCGGATTTCAATTCTGAGAACTATTTCAAAAGATAAAAAAAATTTCCCACTCATTTACTGAACATAATTAAAAAATGTTCAGAAATTCATTCCAGGAACACCGGCCCTTGGAATCATGCACCCCCAATTTTCATAAACTCATAATAATCCTAAATAATTAAAAAACTTACATGGAATTTTTTGGGTCTTTACAGATAATATAATTTAATGAAGTCCCATGTAATTTTTATAAGGTTCATAATGTTGTTTGTGTCGTGAAAGATAGTATCTTTAGATAAATAATTATATTTATTTAAACATAAAAATTCATATATTTAAAAAAATTGTAAAATAAATATCATTTTTAAGTCAACATATCAAAATTATTCAATGGTGTATTTTTCATAATTTGTTGAGATAGTAGAATTTTGGGGTTGAAGTTTAATATGATGTAAATAAACTGTACATATTATGGAATCATAATAACCTAAAATTGATAAAATAAAAAACTTTAAATTTTATATATGGCCAAAAATTTATTTCACATTTAAAAAATTGTTCTTGAAGTTACTTGATTTATTTTTCAAATCTATAATGAATTTTTCAATACATATACTACATTTTAATGATTAATAAACAATTATTTATAAACATGAAAAACTTACACATAATTATTTGTATTATAATACATATTTCAGTTATTAAGATAATTGAATACTGAAAACCAGTCCTATTTGGTAGAAACATTTAAAAAACATGGGAAGGTCTGTGGTTTTGATTATTTTATTACATAAAGTTCAAAAACTATGTTTATAAATTCATAAATAATTACCCTATATTTCTCTATAAATACTCACCCAACCTCACATTCATCTTCACTCAAAAAAAATTGATCATTAATTTCCTATTCCTCCCCTATCTAAATCCATCCCAAGGTGTTCCTAAACTCTTATGAGGCTCCTCCTATGATTTTGGAATCACCCTTTAAAATAAAAGGATTGTCTCATATTATTTTTTATTTAGGGTCTTTCATTGTACAAATCCTTTTTATTTCCAATTGGTAATGTTCTAATGTGTTTTTACCCATCCCCTTCATTTACAAATGATTACAAATTATTGAGTGACCACATTTCACTATCATTAAAACCCTTCAATGAACCTTTATGTGCATATGTTATGCTGTTGAAATTATCCAGTTATTTTCTATGCTAAAATTTTGTGTTATGAATAACCATCCTCATTTCCCCTCAAGCATATTCACTTTGATTTAAATATATTTCAATTATTTTTTACTTACATGAATATAACCCATACTAATAAATCCTGGGATTAAATTTTATGACTTAAATTGTTGTGTTGTATGATATATGTGGCACAAAAAATCCTGTACATAAATAAAATGTGACAGGTGGGCCCAAAATTATACAGGCCTACACTGCATTGGGTAACGATTTCATCTCATGAGATAGAATGTATGGTGCATTAAAGGTTAGAATATGAACACTATGATATTATGTCTCATTGTTTATCCTTAACATAATCTTATGATGTAATGTTTTATGTTATTTCCTCATTCCTATGATCACTTGATGTTACCATTTTGTGTAATTATTTTATATTCATGATTATGATTCTAAAAATTTTATTTCTCCATATTATACCCCTTGACTAACTTATAATACTTTAATTCATGGTATGATTTGATTATTTCCTTTTTGGGCATTATAGCACACAACTTTCTTATGTATATCCCATGGTTATCCTATGTAGTATTAGAAGATCACTGGAATTTAAGGTCAAGTTATGGAGTTTTTTAATAATGTCTTTGTATTCCCATTACAAGTTAATGAGTTATGTATCTAATTTTCCAAAGAAACTAGAACTATCAATATTCTAGGATTGTATTATGTGTATCTGTATGTAATAAGTCATGAAATAAATTGTATAAAAGATATGGTTTTCCATAATCGATATGGATTTTTCATTCTATGGAAAAATTTAAGAAGGTGTGAAAGGATTTGGAAACAAAATGTTCACTTCACAAATAATGGCACCCCAAAATAGTGGGGAGACATTTGAGCTGAAATGAATTGTGAGTGAATATAAAGTGGGAGAATTATGTTGAATTTATGACCTCCCAACCAGAATTTATCCTCAAAAACATAAAAAATGGAAACAAATAACTAGATGCACTGACTCCAAACAAAACAGTGCTAATATATATTTTAAACTAAAAATAAAATTCAACCAAAACATGCACCACAATGACCATGTGCAGACTAGATAAGAACTTCTGAAAACAATGATTAAAATAAACAATGGAAAAATTAATATCACATGTTTAAATGGTTAATATTGGTTCCTACTCCATAGGGAGGTGATGTGTGTAATTTTAGTGAAGTAAGTAGAAGATGATTAAAATGTTCAATAATCATTCAAACAAATATATACACTATAAAAAATACAGTAGAACCTATGTGGAACATGTAATTCCACCACCTTCCAATATTTATAGAGTTTATTTCCTCTTAGATCAAATATTCACATGCATCCCATTATCGATTCAAATTAATCCACCACCCTAACACTTTCTTTCAATAAATAGTGACAATGCATGAAAACTCCACTAGTGAATCCTTATGTACCCTTATTAGGAACATTTAATTATCCCTCGTGAATTACCAAACCCCTTATATAACTTCATAATTCATTTCAATGTATCCTAAAAGTTAAATCCTATGTAATTATTTAGAATATCCACACTTCCACCAATTAGGCTCATCAATGTTTCTTCTAACTGGTCTACTTCAAGGTACACTACTTTCTGTCTATATACTTCTAAACTTCCAGATATTTGTCATTCCAATCCACCATCTTCATCTGGTTTCATAAATTAGTCTTCTAGATTAAATCCTTTTTAAGTTCTACAACATAGATATAAAATGGTTTTCTCATGGATGAAACAAACAATATCCCACTTGATAATAATTTTCAAGCTTCACAAACATTCCTCTTTCATACTTGGGAAGACCTATTTTGGTCTAAATCTTCTTTTTTACTTTCATGCCTCCCCAAAAAAATTCCATTCATCCTTGCTTGACTAATAATTTTTTCACCTTAGTATATCTTGAACAACAATATTGGTCAATATATATTCCAAATTCCAAACTTTATCCACATTATATAGATCCACCACTTTTACCTCTAAGAATATCTAAATAATGTGCCACTTCATCTAATTATGCTTTGTCTAAGAATAAAGCATCAAATTTTTTTTCAAATTGATTGAACATTGTGAACCACATAAAAACATACCAACCTATTATCTTATTTCTAGATATTATCTATCCCCCTTCAACCAATTCAACTTTTTAGCATCTTCCATTAGTATAACATAATCCTCCTCCATTATTTAAATTTAAACTACTAGTTGAATCTTTGACATACAACTCATAGTTATGCATCTAGATTCAAACACATATACCTTTATATTCTTCTATGTATCCACAACTCCTCAAAAGTATGAATATAAAACCCCCTATAGTATTTTTTTCTATTCCAAAATAAAGAGATAATCTTTTAGAATCTTTGAAAAACCAAATGATCCACTAAAATTCTTCCTTGTGCACTTTTCTATAATTATTAATGATTATTTTAATTACTCATATTTTATGAATAATTTCCATCGACATAAGAACCATGGAATACATAAAACTTATAACTAATGATGCAAAAGAAACCTTTCCCATGTACTCATCCACCCCTTCAATTCTAAGTGCCTTCTACTTAATTGACTTAAGGTATCCTACCAGGGGAGTTTTAATAAAATTCTTCTCACCCATTAAATTAATTTTTCACCTTAAATATATTTCCAAACTGAATCCAGAAAAATATTTTTTAATGTAAGTACCTTATGATATACATCCCCAAAATCTATTTCAATGGATTGAGATCCTTCACCTTAAAATATCTAAAAATACAATGTTCAACTCATCAATCCTTTCAATTAATATTTAATCAAAAATAATTTCATTATCATAGATATGTAAGATGATAAAAACCCAATAGTTTAACACCATGTAGTAATAATAGTGATATTCACTACTCTATAAGAACATTTATTCCATTATATAGGTGATAAACTTCTGGTACCACTACCTTAGTGCTTTCTTCAACCCATAAAGGATATGATTCTACTTTCACTCAAGATCTCAGTTCTGTTTCTCTATGAATCCCTTTGGCTATCCCACTTGAGTCTCATCATCTAATTATATGTAAATAAATAAAGTTTTTAAATATATATATTCTAGATAGAACCCTTACATGGAAACCATACTAATCACTATCTAAATAGTCATGTTCTTAACAACCAAAGAAAATATCTCATAAAAATTTACACCTTCCTTTTATTGAAAAACATTTAAAAATTGTTACCTTTTATCATATTCTACTATCCACATATCCCTTTATCTGATAAACCTATTTATTATGATGCCCTCTCCCCTCATCAGATGGTTCTATTAGCTCTGATGTCCTATAAACATGTACATAATAAGTAACATCCCTCATGGATAACTCTCTGTTACTTAAGTTATTCAAAATTAGATCCCCATATTTTAATTCAAGTTCTCCATATTTGGTGTGATGTAATTAATGTAGTTCACATATATATCTATTCATTTAGTGTTTAATCCCTATAGACATTTGTAATTGACAATGATTCTTAGCTCCATTTGGAACCACTTATTCTAGAAAATTACCTTATGGAAATCTCTCCCAAGATTCATAGTACTTATAGATTTAAAAACACCATAAAAACATAACTTTCATCTGAAAATTATTTCTAAAAATCATGTATTTATTGAAAATCCAAACTGTTATTCATTAAAACCATAGATTATGGTGATTATATGAACTCATATACAACTTACAAATGCTTTTTTTCCTTCCAAAAGATCTATTTACTAAAGATAATATCCCATCATCTGAAAAATTTTCTTAAGTATTTATCCTACAACTAAAATTCAATATATTCATAATCATTCCATATAAATATGAATTCATGGGAATTTATCTTATAACTTGACACTTTCCATGGAATCAATTTGGATGTATTAAATTGATCCAAAGACATTTAGTTGGGAAATTTCAATCTTTCTTTCATAAATAAATTATCTTGATGTTCTTACCCTAATATAAAAAATGAAAGTTTTCAAAACGTAGGTTGTGTAGTACATGGATTTTATCCATAACTCCTTACTAAAACTAGTTTGAATCATTATTCTTCTCTTATTAATTAATAATTTCAATTTCATCCTCTCTATGAATCCATTTTGTAACAGAGTACCTTATATAGTCTTATTAAAACATATTCCTTACCATAAGTAAATCCTCTAGAATTCCCTACTTCTATATTCCCCACTATTATTAGTCCTCAAATATTTTTAGTTTACTTATTAGATTCTTTTCCACCATGGATATCTATTGAATGATGGCTCTAAAAATTATGGACTTCTGCTGGAGAGAAAAATAGTCAAACCTCCTATGTTGGATCATCAGATTATATAACATGGTATAGTGAATATCTATGAGACCAAACCATATTATATCCCCATATATCAATATAACCCACCTATAACACCCATTAATTGTGTATGTTAACTTACATTTTGAATGAAACCTTAATGTGCTTCCCATTGATGAATGTTTCACATGTTTTATATTGATTACTTCAAATCCTTATCATTCCTTTATAATAAAGGATAATCATGACTTTATCACTTAATTAAATGAAAATTTCATGTTATAAAATTGTGGAATTCACTTATATAACATGAATTTTACCTTTTGGAACTCTTATGAGGTAAAATGTTCCATATTTAATTACTTTGGCCAACACCATGGAACAACATGTAACTTTCCATGTTCCATCCTCAAAATTTATATAAAAAAACATTTTCCAACTACTTTACTCAAATCATGTTCTTTGTTAACCATATTATGTGATGTACTCCTTGTAATTACAATAAGATTTCATACTTAGACCATAATGAAACATCACCCTTCCCCACAATCTTAAGAGTTTATTCGTATGCTTGATAAACATTATCAAAGCTTCTAAAAGTATAAAATATCATAATATTTCTCTTGAATTCAGAGTGGAAAGAAGTTCAAAAATCTATAATATATGACCCAATTGAACTAGTTATACTTAGTAATAAACCCCTTGTGTCTTCTGAAATGGGATTTTATATATGATTTTAGAAGCATAAATTTTAGAATTAACTCATTTCTTACTATAATATTTATTTACATGGCCTTTATTCATATATTTAAAAAAATAGGGCCACCTCATTCCAAGATAATTCTTTATTTTCCTTCCATAAGACTCATGAAATGAAACATCCCCTAACATCTATAATATATTAATTTTTAATATATTCATGGATCATATTTCATCAAATTACCTAATTTAGAATTATATCTCTATAATATGTAAAAAAATTAAGTTTATCTTACTACATGAGTTACTATAGTAAACATCACATCCTATTATTCCAAAAGTGATGAATGAAATAGTATTTCTCAGTCTAGATTTATAAAATTCACCTTTACCAATTCCAACAGACTCTATACCATATTGAATTTATCAGCATAATGATCAATGGGATTTCCTTATAAAATTTTCATATTTAATATCCTCTATAATAGAGAATCTGTGTTCATTGTATTTAGAATTTCATATATATTTTAAAGAATCTTAATAAGTTCTAAAGTTATCATCACCTCATGGGTGTTATAAGTCATGTTTCAGACTAGTTAAATCTGAATCAAACATGGTTATTCCTTATCTAGGTGTTCTCATTATTCCATAATAATTTTTTATGGTTTTGTGTAAGTTAGTGAAATATTAAGTTCATTTTATTATATAAATCCTTAATCTAAATTTTTTCAAAATTAAAAATATGTCCTATAAAACTTCTCTGCACATACCATACCCTCATATAATACCATTACTTATAGAATCAATTAAATCCTACTAAACCCAAAGAAAATCAAATGGATCCATAATTTATTTCTATAATTATTCTATATAAAAAAAAATTGGAATGATGTTATTGAATTGATCTCTAAAAAATCTTAGCCAGCATCTATTCACCCAAAACTATACAATTGAGTATCAATACCGCATGTTTTATATGAAACCTCTTAATGATAATGTATCCTCTAAATGTTAAATATCAAGAATAAAGAACCAAAACCACTAAATTGGAATAAACACATGCTAATTACATATCCATAATAGTGAATAAAAGTCACCCCAGACATGCACCACACCGCACATTCATAAACTTGAAAAGAACATTTATAAGACAATGATTGAAATAAATAAAGGAAAAATAAAAAAAATATGTGGTTTGGACTAATTGTTACTCCATGGGGGAATTTTTTAATTAATTTAATTAGAGGAAGAAAAATATTATTATAATGTTCAACAGTCATACCAATAAATGTACCCACTATACAAAATATATCAGATTCCATCTATTATAACCATTTCTAATTCATTTCAATATTCAAAGAGAGTATTCTCATGTGTATATTATATTTATGGTAATCCATTTACCTATTCAATGTAATACATCACCTTAACTTCTTTTGATGAATAGTTTGTGCATCTATAAAATATGATATATATTCCTTGTAAATAATTTAAAGAACCCATATGTATCCCTTATGAATACTGAGAACCCTTAATTAACATTAAAAGTTACCTTAATATATTTTCTCATAACTAGCCCTTATTCAAGTCCTTTACATTTTCACACTTAAAAAAAATTAAACTTATCAAGGTATATTATAATTGATTTATTTCAGAATGAACTATGTTTTATATTATTTTTTCTAGACTTTTGAACATTTCTCAAACCTCTCCATAATCTTCATCCATTTTTAGAGATTATATTTCCATAATAACTCTATCCACATTTTTCAACACTTTATTATTCATGGTTAAACATAAAAATGTTCTTCGGTAAAGGATGGGTAAGATTTCCAATCCAATCTACTATACAATCCGAACTCTTAAAAATATTCATTTCAACTACACCATGATAAATAAGGAGTTAATTATTGTGTTATTTTATTTTAGTAAGTTTAAACCCAGTATTAATCAATGAAAAGTGGTAGTTTAAATTGATCATGTGAAAATAAAGTACTTGATAAAGAAAAAGGTTTAAATAAACACTTAATATAATAGATTTTTTCAATAAGAGTTTAACATCATGATCAAGGATAATAAATTATCCGATATTTTTTCATTGGTCATATTTTAATGTTGGACTTACCATATCATTTTAGAGATCAATAATTATATGTCAAAGAAAAATTTATAGATGTAAAATATCTATATAATATCTTAAGGCGTGAATATAGTTTTTGGAAAACATTAATTACATAGAAAACAAGATGATCTTTCCATAATTTAAATACCAAGATCGGAAAAAATCCTAGATAAATTTCAATATTACTTTTGGGATGATTCTTTACTTTTCAAGTGGTGTAGAGATGGATTAATCAATCAATATGTGCACAAAAATGAAGTATAATGCTTGTTGACATTTTTTCACTCCTAAAATATGAAAGGAAACCATGGTCAAGAATGAATAGAAGTGTTGATCATATAAAGTCTATTCCATGAGAAGTGATACATATAAAAGGATAAATAATTTTGGAATCATGTTTCCTTTTTTAGTGTACATAAAATATCAATAAGCTGGATTTAATATCTTATTAAACTATACAAGAAGTACAAGTATTAAATGTTTGGGAATTTTATTAAATTTTACCTTTTACTAAATATTTTAGAAACAGATACATCCTTGTTTGTTCTAGTTAAAAATAAAAATTGGTTGAATAGGAATCCACCTCACATAATATGAAAGATATGGTCCATAAATATTTGAAGAATAATATATTTTCTAGGTTCAGAGTTCTTAAGTTGTTAATCAATGATCATGGAACACACTTTGACAGATATATTTTTAGGGGTGTACTAGAGAATTATATAGTTATATAAAATATAAAATACTTCATATAACTCACAATTTAGGGGACATAAAGAAATATTAAATAATTATTTAGTTTAGATTTTTGCGAATACCATTAACACGATATGGAAATATTTTTTAAGAAAAATAAAAATGAGTTGTGGGGTTACTATATAACCTATAAGACACTATTGGGAATTTCTACATTCAATTTAGTGCATGGGAAAACATTTAACATTCTATATGATTAATTCAAAAAATCATATTGGGAGTTTAAATTGGTAAATTGGAAAAAAATAATGCTAGAAAGAAAATTCTTTAAAATGTGGATGAGTTAAAATATATAAGGATAGATGATTATGAATATTCTACCATATATAAATAAAAATAAATTACATTTCATGGATAAAAAATCCAAATTAATGAGTTAAAATATATATAAATGGTATTTATTTTCATTTCATGTTTATGATTGTTCCTATATAAGCTCATGTTGTGATAGTTGGGACCTTTTGTGGTGATACTAACTTTCCTACTTCCAACTGTGAAAATTAAATGGAATGATGAATTAACATTAAAGTAAAATGGATAGTGCCTAAAGTAAAAAAATTAACCATTATAAACTAGGGTGTTTCATTTCTCTATGTTTTAGCTGATGATAATTTGATACATCAATCTTTTGAATATAAATAAAATCCATGTCGAGATGAAACTCAAGTATATTTTCTTTATGTTTTGTAATTTTTTATTCAACTTAATCTTTAGGATAATATTATTTAATATAATTGTGTCACACTATGGACATTGAGGGAACCATTTCAAAATCCATATTTTATCCCTTCAACGCTTACATAGGAAGATGAATAAAGTGTTTTCATTGAGCTATAATGATGTATTTGATTGGGTGAGGAAGAAGGCAATTTTTTTAAAGAACTTGATAATAACAACATGAAGCTCCGTGTCATTCCATAATGATTTTACATCAAGAATTTTTCAAATATAAATCATGATTAATACTCATTTTCCACACCATAAGTTTAGTGGGAGGAGAATAAGAAGAGAAAAAAAATTCATGAGGTCAAGAACTACACCATAATTTTTTCATTGAATGGAAGAAACACACTACAAAAAACACAACATTTTGTAGTAATGGATACTACAACAAAATTAGTTATGTGGGTGGGGATATATTGAATAAAAAATATCAAGGGTTATCCCATTAGACCACAGTATTACCCCATGAAACCACATTTGGAATGGAAAATATAATAGCCTGAATATTTATAAATAAAATTCCTTTTGTGATTGAATTAAATGGAATATTATGGTTATATAGAACACATACACTTTGATGGTTTCATTATAAACTATTATATTTAAAATAAAATTAATAATAATAATAATTGATAATATATATTTGGAACAGTTATCATATGCTTATTATAAATATACGGTTTTGATAAATCTAATTTACACTAACAAAGGAAGTGATAGCCTCGACTAGTAGGATTATACGCTATGAATACCATATATTAGATATTATGAGGGAAATATAATCACTCTAATTTTTAATTCCCCAATATAGATATGAAATAAAATAACTAAATCATTATTGAATCCATTTACGGGAGAATTTTAAGCTCGTCGAGATTATAGGCCAAACCATTTACGCCAAACAACCCCATGAATATGTTACCATCGTGCACCTTACCCTTAGGGTTTTTCTGGTGTAATAATGGAATATGTATCAAGATCCTAATAATATGGATATTTAAATTGTATTTTCAGTATAATAATGGTTATATTTACTAATTATTATTATTTAATTTATAAATAATATTAATTTTTTTATGATAAAACACAAATTGTATTTTTTTTATTTAATTTGAAACTAAAATTAAGACATCCATTTTGATGAATTAATGATTTTTTGAAATGAATTTTATTTTTCTAAAATATTATTATTAAATAATTTTTATTAAATATAAATGAAAATATTGTTTTTATTATGTCAAATGTAGCTTTTATAAGGGTTTGAAAAATATTTTTTTTTAAACCCATCATTGCTCAATAAATGTCGATTATTATTTAAAAAATAAAAATTAACATATTAATAAAATAATTTTTATGAAATAAATATTATTTTTTTAATCATCATATTGAAATTATCCAACATTGAATTTTTCTAAATTTTCTGAAATAATTGAATTTTCAGGTAAAAATTAAATACAATATAAATATATAGAGTGTATTACGATTTCATAGTGACCCAAAGTGATGTAATAAATGTTATAAATGGTATCCAAGATCAAATCTTGGTATACCCTTTAAAATAATATTATTTTGAGGTTATTTTTTAAAATGTTACAGAGCCTTTATGAATCCTCCAAAACCTATATAATATTTTAAGGTTTTAAATTCATTTCTTTATGAACATGACTCACTTAAACATCACCAAGGGTAATATTTTATTGATTTAGGAATTTAGAAATATAAAATAATAAAAACCAATACTCCTTGGAATAATCCCTAGGAATAAACCATTGGAAGGATTGTTGTTTTTATTATTTTATTGTATAGAGTCTGAAACATGTGTTTGAGAAATAATTAAGAATTTACCTCTCTTTTAATATATAAACCCACCCAATATCCCATTAATATTCACTATAAAACCTTGAATAATGTTATTAATTTTAAATTACCTCTCTATATTCCTCCCAAGGTTCTCCCAAGCTCTCAAGAAGATCCCACCAAGCTTTTTGAATCACCCTCTCAAGGTAAGGGGCCTCTCACTCTTCTTTTCAGTCCAAGAACATTATTTATATTAACCCTCTTAAATATAATTTGGTTATTTTTTAATAACACTATAAATATCCCTATACTATAATATAGATTTAATAATAATGATACATCATTTATCCCATCTCATTATAACATTTATCCAAGACGTTACTATGCCAAAATTTAGTAAGGGATCTTGTCCTTCCCCTCTTTATTCAAGCATCTTCTTCATTTTATGCCATTTATTTCCAATTACTAATGATTTGATATTTTTTTTACATTACTATTACTATCCATTTTGTTTAAAAATTATTATAGATCCCTTTCTCTCTCATTAAACAATTTTAAGAATCATTAAGTACCGTTATTATTCTATTGAAATTTCACTACACTTTTTTACATGCCAAACTTTTGTATTGTAAATACCATTGCTATTTCCACAAAAGGGTATTCACCTAGACATACCTATAATTATATGATTTTTTAATAACAAGTATTTAATACACATTAATTTATCTTATTAATAAATGTGTGGAAATATTATCCTATGTTAAATGATCTATGTGGCACACTAATGCATATGTGCACCCAGAATTATATAGAACTCCAATGAATTAGGTAATTTTTAATCTCAAGAGACATCATTTATTGTATTAGGGAGTAAAAATCATTCATTATGGGAATTTTCCACCATGTTTTGATTTATTTGACGTTATCCTTGACCAATATTTATGATATCATCTTTATAGTTATTTCCACTTTCCCACGTCTGAAATTTAATAATTTTTCATGTTATGATTTTTTTATTTCCTCGCAGGTCTTTATATTTCACCCTTATCTTATGTATGTCCCCAAGTTATCACATGCAGTTTTAATAACGATGTAATGTTATGATTTTGTTAAAGATGTTTTCAATAATGTTTATGCACCTCATTTTTAATTTGTTATGTATTGTACCTAATTACCCAGATACACAAGACTTATTGTTCTTCATGGTAGTATTATTTATAATCTTATATAATAAATCATGAATTAATGTTTAATAAAGACAATGTTTTTAATATTTGGTATTAGAGGAGAGTTTTTTTATATTTGGGTTTATGATTAAAAAATTGTAGTGAAATCCTTGGAGATAAAACTAGAAATAAGAAAAAAATATCTATTTTTTGTTAAATTGTATATTATGTTGTTTCCAAAAAAAATGCATCCCTTTGTGGATACTATAAGTGGTTGTGGATCTGGAATAGATGTACCTAGGGGTAACACTCAAAAACACTATATTGGGATAGACTTGGTTGGGAAATAGTGAATGATAATGGGCTTTATTGTACACCTACTTTCACACTTGAGGGGGGATATGCTTTGTTAAATTGAAAATATCAGTATGAACCATTATTAAGAAAATAAAAAAAAAATCCTAAGAGTCTATGTTAGTAAATACATCATGGATAACATAGATTTAAGACTAGAAATTCATAAGTTAAGGAAATATATATCATTTATATGTTATCCCTTTAATGTTATTGGATTCATATTTATGTGTTTAATATTTTAATGTATTCATCAATAATTTTTCCTTTATTCTAGCAAATGGATGGAAATGGTAATAACCGAGTCATCAAAAAATGTTATGGGAAATGTCATGACTATTCAAATGAGATGCCTAACATGATGGTAGAACATGTAATAAATATAGTTATTATTCCAAACAAAACATAAAAAATCCTGATTTAAAATTGGAACATATTTTTATTTAAAAATACATCAAATAATATGAGGAAAATGTATCAAGTAAGATCGTCTAATAATGACAATAATGGAAAGAATACCTAATTTCCTTTGTGAAAAAAATATGAAATGAGGCGTCAAGGGAGGTGTCACAAAGGAACTGTGATATGTTTTAATTGTAAGGGTATAAAGTTTCAAATTCACATGGAAAATGAATTATTTGATAGATGGGAATAAATTTCAATCTTAGGTACCATATAAAATTCTATGTCATAAATGTGGATAATTTGGGAATTATCTGAGTTACTGCTCTATTCCATGGGATAATAGACATGATGATCATCAACAATATCCAACAATAAGGGAAAAAATTATTAAGATGATATGGATCATGATGAATCAATTTTATGTGACCTATACTTCAATGTAGTTTATTTAATGTTTTATTTCAATTCATGCCCTATTATCATATCTTTTATGTTTTTTATAAACATCAAGTCACCACCTAAAACAATTTAAAATCATCAGGAAATAAAACTTCTATGATTATTGTATCACATGTTTTAGTTTTTGGTAATTTTCTTATTGAAAATATTATCTATATCCATTTAGTATAATTTTTGGTTATATTAGTCAGAAAAAGGTTTTCCTTTTTATAATGGAATCATAAATTTATAGGAGAACGGATTCAACCTCTATATCATGAATCAGCCTTCAATTCTATACATGTTCAAGGATGTGGATGAATATTCCTTAATGTCATTATATCAAGTATAGATATTATTTCCTTATAATAAAATATATCTTTCTCAAATTATTGATACTATGTAACATATCATTAAGAAAAACATGACAATTGTGAGAGAATACACTAACGTGTTTCCTGAAGAATTTCCTAGTCTCCCTTTTAAAAGAGTGTTTGAGTTTTCAATCAATAATATACTTGGACTAAGTAACATCCCTATGGAATTTAATCACTAGTAAAGGGATATCTATGGACCCTAAAAAATATATTCAATTGAATGATAGCTAAGAACAACCACTTTGGTAGAAATCCATAGTTTCCTTGTATTTTCTAGCTACTATCATCAATTGGTGAAAAATTTCTCACTATTATCAAACCCTCTAGCCAAGATAACTCAAAAGGGGATAAATGTTTTTTGTAATAATGAATTTGAATATATATTCATGGAGTTAGAAAAGGAGGATTATCATTTCACCTGTACTTATTCTACCCATAAGTGGGAAACTTTTCATTATATACATCAATGCTTTAAATAAGGGTTTGGGATGTATACTAATATGGAATAAGAAACTGAGATCTTATGCCTCAAAGAAAATTGAATGTTCTTGAATAAAACTACAAAAAAATATGATCTATAATTGGATGAAAAAAATTTCACGTTGAAAATTTGGTGATATTATCTATTTGGGTAGAAGCTTGAAATATATATATATATATATCATAATATAATTAAGTATATATTCACATAGAAATAGATGAATATGTTCCATCGATAATGGTTAGAGCTGATTAAGGAATATGAATTCTCAATCTACTACAATACTAGGAATGAAAATAATGTGGTGAATGCTCTAAGTAGAAATGATCTATCAATTTTATCATTGATCAGAATTGAGAGGGATCTATTCTACTTAGACTTTAAAAGGATATACATGGGAATCATAAAGGAAGTAACATCACCAATATTTTCACAAATGATTGCTCATACATCCCTTAGGTAGAAGTTAAAGGATGATCAAATGGATGATGTAAAAATTCCAATGAAGGTGGAAGATATAAGAATATGAAAATACTTGGTGTTTAAAATTAATTAAAAAGAAGTTCAAATATTTGGGTCACGACTATGTGTACTATCAAATCCTGAGTTAAAGAATGATATTTTTTATAGGCTCATAGCTCAACCTTCTCCACCCATCCTGAGATCCCAAATATGTATCGAGATATTTGAGAGCACCATTTGTGAGACTATATTAATAAAGAGATTGTATATTATACATAAATGTGTCTTATATGTCATAAAGTGAAGGATGAAAGGAAAAAATACAAGGGGAAGACACAACTATTACCCATACTTATAAGGAAGTTTGAGAACATGACTACAGACCTTTTCAATTTTCTTCTAAATATATAAAGATAAAATAAGGGTATATGGGTTTTAGTGGAACATCTTACAAAGACTTATCACCTCATTGCAATTCAAGAGGACCTATCACTCAATCAACTTGCAAGTATATACATTATAGAAGTGGTGAGGCTTCATGTAACACCACTATCGATTATATCTGATAGAGTCCCAAGATTTACCTCTATGTTCTGGGAGATTCTCCGACATGCTCTAAATACTATATTGAACTTCATCATGGATTATCACCCACAAAATGATTTCTAATCTAAGTATACAATCTAGACACTTGAGAACATGTTGAGATAATACTTAATAGACTTCAAAACAGTATGGGATCAATAAATTACTCAGGTATAGTTCTTATAGAATAATAGTTTTCACTGAAGCATCCAAATGGATCCATATGAATCCCTTTATGGAAGGAGATGTTTAACACCTATGTGTTGGGATGAAGTTGGGAACCAAAACAACTGGGTCCTGAAATGGTTGATTAAATGTTAAAAAAGGTGAAAATAATTTAGTAGAACATCAAATATACTTATATTTTACATAATAGATATGCTAGAAATCATTGATGAGACCTAGAGTTTGAAGTTGGAGATAATTTATTCCTCCATATATATCTATGGAATAAATTCATGATATTTGGGAATAATTGAAAGAATATTCCAAGATATATTGGTCCCTTTGAGATACTTTATCATATCAGAGTGGTGAAATATAGACTGTCACTCTCACATAGCCTATTTCAAGTATATGATTTGTTACATGTATCCCTATAAATAATTACATATCAGACCCCTCATGTGTGCTGAATCCATATGTAGTATCTTTAGATAATGATCTTTCATATTAGGAGTAATTGTGGAAGATCTTAGATCGTAGATACAAAATTCCATAATGTAAGACAATTCACTTGTTCCAAGCGCTATGGAGAAACCACATGTTTGGAGAAGAAACATGGGAACTAGAGGAGATGATGAAAGAGAATTACCCTCAACAATTTCAGTGTATTAAAAGAGAATTATGAGGGTCAAATTTATGAAAGGGGGATATTTTAATAACCTAAACATCAATAAATAAAGTTCTATTTGTGATTGAATTGAAGACATATTATGGTTATAGAAAACACATGAAATTATTTAGTTTTATTATATCCTATTAAATTTAAAAGAATTTTAATCATTATAACCATTGATAATAGAGATGTTGAATAGTGTTCATATGATTAGTATAAATTTAGGGTTTTCATCAATCTTATTGACACTGACAAAGGAAGTGATAGCCTTGACTAGTAAAATTGTACCCTTTGATTCCCATTTATCATATATTTCAAGGGAGATAACATCAATTGGATTTTACCATGACCAATCCCAAGCTGAGATCCTTAAACTAAAGTTGAGAACAACCATTTATGGGATATGTTCAATCTTATCAAGATCATGATCCCAACCATATACACTGATCCGCCCCAAAAAAATCATACCATCATGCACATTACCCTTAAGGCATTTTCTTCTGTAATAATGTGATATATATCTAGACCATAAATAAATTAATATTTATATTGTATTTTCAATATAATAAAAGTTATATTTACTTCTTATCATTGTTAGATTATAAATGATTTTTTATTTTGATACGACAAAAAATAAATTATATTTTTGGGAAATATTTAATTTCAATTAAGACATTACTTTTTATTAATTAATGTTTTTTTAAAATAAATTATATTCTAAACAAATTAATATTAAATATTTTTTATTAAAAATAAATGATAATATATTTTTTATGAAGTCAAATGTAATGTTTATAACTGTTCGAAAACTATAATTATAAAAAAACTCTAACATTTCTCAATAAATGGATATTATTGTTTTAAAAGTGAAAATTCACATATTTATAAAATTATTTTGATAAAATAAATATTATTTTTCGAATCATCATGTTGAAATTATTAAACAGTTAATTTTTCAAAATTTTCTAATACATTAAAATTTTGGGGTAAAAAATAAATACGGTGAAAATATTATAGTGTGTATTATGACATCATAATGATGAGAAATTGATCTAAAATATGTTATAAAGGATATAAATGATTAAATATATGTTTCCAATTTAAAATAATTTGATTTTGAGGTTATTTTATTCATTTAATAAGACCTTTGTGAATCCTCCAAAAACCAGTATTATATTTTATGGTTTTAAAATCATTTATTTATGAACATGAATCACTTCCACATAACTAAGGGTAATATTTTATTTATTTTGGAACATTTACTTATAAAATAATTAAAATCAGACCTATTTGGAAGAAACCATTATTATAAGTTTTATGATTTTTTTATTGTATAAAGTCCAAAACATAAGTTTGGGAAATAATTAAAAAAATCCCTTCTATTTTTGTATATAAACTAACCTAATATCTCATTCATATTATCTAAAACCATTTATAACATTATTAATCTACCCTAAACTCTCAATATTCCTCTCTATATTCCCCCAAACTCTCAATAAGATTCTCTAAAGCTTTTGGAATCACCATCTCATGGTAACATACCTCTATCCTTTTTTTCAATTCAAGCACCTTCATTGTATTTATCATTTTAAATATAATTTTTTTAAAGTTATAATAACCTTATAAAGATAAATTTTTTGTAAAATTTATGTATTAATAATGTTAGATCATTTAACCCCTCTCATTATTTAATTTAACAAAGTTTTTACTATGTTGAAAATTAGAAAAGGATCCACTCCATCCCCTCTTTATTCAAGAATATTCTTCATTTTATGCCTTTTATTTCAAATTAAAAATGTTGGGACATGTTATTTCACATCCCAATTACTGATAATTTACACTCAAGGGTATTCACCAAAGAATAACTATAATTTTATGATTGGGGAATTACATGTATTTATTTCAAACCTCTTGATCATGGAATTAAATTTGATGAAGTATGATCCCATGTAAAATGATTAATGTGGCAATCTTATACATGTGCATTATATGAAAGTGATGGGTGCACCCTGAATTATATATCACTCAAATGCATTGGGTAATGTTTTAGTATCATGACGTATAATTTGTGGTATTAAAGAGTAAACCTCATCCATTATGGTACTTTTTCAACCATGTTATGATATCTTTGAAGTTAGATTTAACCTATGTTTATAATGTATTGTTTAAATTTGTTTCCACTTTCCAATGTTGACTTTATGTTATCATGTTATGTTAGGTATCTTAGTTCATTTTCATGATTCTCACCTCGTTTATGTACCATTTTAATTCCTATTGTCTAATATTTAATACTTTATTCTTTTTATTCTTTTTTTATTCCCTTACTGGGATTTATACCTCACCCCTTTCTTATGTATGTCCCTAATTTAACCCATAAAGATTTATGAATGATTGAATACTATAATCATGTTAAGGAAGCTTTAAATAATGCTTATGTACCCCTATTTTAAGTTGTTGTGTATTTTACCTAATTACCCAAAGACACTAGACTTCTCAATCTTTTAGGTTTTTTATGTGTAATCTTATGTAATAAATAATGAATTAAAGTGTAATAAAGACAAGGGTTTTCATTTCCAAGGTAGGTCCTAGGACAACCTTCTAAATCACACTATAAGTGATCAATTAAATAGGGGTTACCAATATAAAAATATCATGGTTCCCCATTTCTAAAATAATTTAACCATAAAATAGAACCTAAAAACCTAACACATAATATTTTACACTATAAAGGTGTCTATGGGATAAAAAATTTCATAGGGTGAAATTTTAAAAAAAATCAGTTCTAGATACAAAGGAAAACCCATTATCTACATGTAACAACATTTTAAATCTTTATAAAATATTATTAAAGACCCTAGGTTTCAACATTGTAATGAATATACTCTTATCTTTGTTCTTCTTATGTTGGAGCCTCAACCTGAATATATTATCTATTTAAACTCATATTTACTAATTAATCACTTCTAAAATCCTTTGTGTATATTATTAACAACCCCTACAACTTTTCCAACCTATCCGTGACTTTTTTTATCCAACAAGAAATACCTATCATAATTTTTTCATTGAAAAATCACCACTATTCATAACGGTCACTATAAACCTACTAAGACTTCCCTAAACCATTCCATACTTCATCCCATTTCATCCTAAATAATAATAAATGTGGGTCCCACAAATTCATAAATATTAAAGTAAAATATTTTAAAGTAATTCATAAAATACATGATCAGTGAGTTGAAAATCTTAAAAAATGGAAATGGAGAGGGATTATCATAACAACATCATTTTTTATGTTTTATATTTTCCAATTCATGATGTGTTTCATGATTTATGAAGTTCTATCCCACCCTCAAATCATGATCATTTTTTCATAGAGGAATTAATTTTTAGTTCTCTATGATGTGTTTTTGTTTATGGTGGGGAGAAATTAATTTATTATCTTTACACATCGTGAATGGACATCATTTTCAATGTGTAGGTGTAAATTTTCATATACCACAAAGTGCATTGTATTCCCAATTTCCATATGTAAGTATAATAATTTTTAGGTGAATTTTTTGGTTGTGTACTCCCTATAAAAACATCCAATTTAGGAGGTGGTTACCTGAAACCTCCTATAAATACCCCATTCCCACCTCAAAGTGAAAAGATAGTAATAAATAGATAAATTTTCCGAAATAAAGACTCAGTAATTTTGGAAACTTAGAGCTCCCCATTTTATCTTCCAAGAGAAATTTAGGTAATCAAAACTCAAAAAAGAAAACTATAGCTTCATAGATAATTATTTTGTGAAGATTATCATTAATGGATCTTGCATAAAAACCCTTCATGTGGTCCCTCAGTGGGATATCTCCATGAAATAATTTTATGGAGGGATTCTTACATACCCCCCCCCCTTCAAGAAACCGTCTTATTAAAATTTATTATTTATTATCATCACATAATTCCTATATCACTACTCCAACATGAATTGGTTAGTTTTCAAGGTACCCATCATCCTCCTCCCAATTTCTAAAGCATGTGTACCTTTTGGCTTCCCATGAATGATTCATGAAAAATATATTTTGTGGGTGTATAGTACTCTTACATATCCTATTCTTCACCCAATTCATATACACGGAATGAATCTATTCAAATGAACTTCATATTTTCCTTTTTCTAAGGTTAAAAACTCAAAAAATCACACCTAGAACTTTTCAAAAACAACAAGATAAACACAATTAGGGCATAAACATTATCATACACTCATTTTATTATATACACATAGATAAAACGAGAATGGGGAATTTTCGAAACATATTGGCAGTGCCCCCATGATGACCATAATTATGGATTCCCTTGATAGGGAGAGTTCATGTCCAAAGGAAACTAGAGTGTTCT